>CAMZMU010000087.1:10339935-10939935 GCA_947311845.1 Poa pratensis | reverse complement strand
AAAGTAGTAGCGCTTGGTACAGACGATGGTTTGGTTCTTTTGCATGATGTTGAGGTGTGTATGCTGAAAGTAATGAGCAGACGTTATTAATGTCCTCCTTTTTTGTTGCTGGACATTTGTTCACACTTCATGCAAACCTGATCTCTGTATGGTTACTCTTTATAATTTGCTAATGGCTATGTTCTCATTTTGACCTTCATCCTTGATGACTTTTATGTATGGAATTATTAGAGATCATTGGGGGCCATTGTATTTACCAAAGATCCCACAGGATCTCACAGTTTACTTGTTACTTCTATGTACTTTACAATTTTGTGCGTGTATAACTGGAGTGGGTGCTTATTGCAGAATGGGAAGATGTTACGGAGTATAAAATCTCATGATGTTGCCATTGTATGTTTGAATTGGACGGAAGATGAAGCACTAGTAAGGGTATATTATTTTCTTTAAAACATTGACTCAATTTACTCAAGATATTATTTGTCAAATCATGTATAGCTGGCATCTTATTGTAATATATTCGAAGTTATTCAGTAAATTTGCAACTAGAGATGATCAACTCACGTGCCCATTTTGCACTCATTGAAAATAGTATGGGGTTTCAGTGAAAAAGTTCTTTACTAGAGCCCTTTGCTAATAACTGCAGACTGACAAGGATGACCTGTTATCTTATGAAGACCGCACTACCCGTTTCTTTCCTCCTGCTCCCGTGATGCCTAGGATAGGTGGGCTAAATTCGGGAGATAGTGGACTTGCGGATGAGAATGAAGACGCCATTCAGGCATTTTCAAGTGCTTTCTGTCAACGTTTTAATATTCTGTCCAGTGGTGATAAAGATGGTTGCATTTGCTTCAGTATTTTTGGAATATTTCCAGTTGGAAAGATAGTAAGTAAATATCAAAACAGAGTGCTCCTCTACAAGTCAACAGAATCAGTTATGCATGATTTCTTTTGATTCTGAAGGTTGTTCTGATCATTAATACACATGGCCATTTGTTACTTACACTGCAAAACTTTGTATACCCTAGTAGTAAATATGATATTATGGAACAGTTACCTTTGTAATCTTTTTTATGATCTATGGATATTGGTGAAACTGCTGCCTATATTTTTGTGTTTGTCAATCGTAAGTTCTGCAGAATACTCTACCAGTAATGAGTTTATACCTTTGACATGTCAGAACATAAATAAGGTTCCAATCCATGTACAATCCTCTGGAAAAAGAAGCAGTTACCAACTCCAGGATGCTTCCATAAGCAAGGTCATTAATTCCTCACTTATTAGATTCCTATGCACTTGTCAGTCTGTTGATATGGTGTTCATCATTGTTCTTTATCAGGTCTCTTTATCAAGAAACCTCCATCAGTTGGTTCTTCTGTGCCCTGGAAAGCTGATTAATGCTGACAACCTTTCTCTCAGTAATGAAACTTCTGTTGGGTTACATTGTCTGCACCTGGATACTTCTATATTTTCCAACAGGTAACAGCATTTTAGTTCCATTGTCTTTTAATGCCGTCTATCCTTGTTCAGAAACCATTATCTGCTGTGGTCTTGTATGAAAATAAAAAGAGATCAACAAAAGGTACTAGAATAACACATTCCCTGACGTCTGAATGACTCAACTCTGACAGGCTTATTCACTCATCTTAAGCACTTAATAGGTGCAAATATCTTAGGATTTTGTTGTAACTCGAAATATTAGCAGCAGTCTTTCATTACTAAAGTTTGTAAGGATATTGACTGCTGTGCTGTTCTTACTAAATTTGACCAAATAAATATTTTCTTATTATGTTTGTTACCATCAATAAATGTTGTAAAGGAAACATGAGCTACATCAGGTGTCCCAACAAGCGTCAAGTGTTCAAGATCTGGTCGAAGTTGTCCGTGCTTCCATATCTATGATGTCCAAACAATGGTCAAATGCTATGAACTTATTTCATGAGAATTTTAGTGCCTTGCCTTCTCTGATAACTGCCCATGGTATGATCGATTTCTGTTGAAGCCATAACCATCAAGAATCACATACCCTTTTTCTTCTTTGGTGGTGAAAGGTTTTGACTGTTTGCAGGGATGGAATCTAGCTCCGAGGATGAGTTTTTGAGCCTTTTGTTTGGGACACGTACAAGTCCAGCACTACACCAGTTTCTAGTCAGCTCCCTTGGTGAAGCGGTATTTTTTCCTACCGCCATAACTTGCATACTTTCTTGTCTTGAATAACCTGTCTGAACTTGTCATTTCATATGTGAAAGGGTCTCAAGAGGATAGCTAAGGCTATTGAGAGTGCTGGAAGAGAACTTCGGATTGTTGTCAGTGAGCATCTTCAGGTCAGCTACTACATACTGATGCCACAGCAACATATCTCTACTGCTGTCTGCATTTTGCGTTCATTTCTTATGGGCACTAGAGTTTATAGGGCAGCTTCACATCTTTCGGCTACAATCAGTAAAATGGCTGTGGTATTAGTGTTTTAGTTAGGTGACAGTGATTAAAATAAGTAAGTGATCCAAACCAGAAAGTGCTGTCAGTATATTGGAATAACATTTACATTATTGCTTTGCTGAATGGAAATATAGTCATAGGAGTTCTCTAATTGGAGGCCAGGCCATCCCATTTCGCCAGAATAAACATGCGTGTAGACTTGTAACCTATTTCTAGTTTCTGCTATTAAAATTGAGTTGCTTGCTTATGTATTCTTTATTTATAGCCTGCAGTCGAAATTATTTCATTCAGACTTACAGAACTGAGAGGCCTTGCAAGATGGCGTTCACGATTTCAGAACATTGGGTTAGATGAAAAGCTTATGGATGGTGTAACTGAGAGGATAGGGATGCTAGTTGTACAAGTTGAGCGCTTTTCAAGGGTTGCAGCTACTGTTCTTTATCTGGTACACTTTCTTTCTTTTTGCCTGCTTTTACTGTTTTATCAAATTTGGTGGAAAAGTAGGCATATTGTTTTCCTATTTGTGTCTGTATATTCAGTTTTGGTAGTGATCACGCTGTACCTTTGGGAGTTTATCGTGAAGTAACTTTCATTGATTTATTGACTTTCCAGTATCAAAATTTCTTCAGCTGGGTTCTGAAGTGTGTTAAGATATTATTAAGTGAACCAACCGATCAAGTTCCACCCGCAAACAGGTCTATTTCTTTTTGTCTATTATTCTATTCATTCTCATAGCATGAATCAACACTTTGGTATTAACTACCAGGGGGGTCATCTTTTGTAGTGAACTTGTGGTGATTTTTCTGAAGTTTCTTCTTGACAAGGATCCAATCAAACAGCTACTTGAAACAGATCAGATATTTGAGTGGGATATGTAAGTAGCATGCTAGCTGCTGATTTATTGGTATTTTTTGTACCTATTCCCAAGTTGCTATTCAGCCATCTATAAACATAAGTGCATTTTTATTTCCGGACATGGATGAGTTGTACCGTTGCACTATGGAAGTTTTCGTAGATGCAGTTAACTATCAGGATGAACTACTTTTAAAATGTATATTTTTGTGACATTTCTCGTAGTGTTTTTCTTGTATACTACGTGTCTTGGTGTTGTTAACTGCATTATTTTTTTTTCTTAAAGAAGAAACACCAGTCCTGCATGTACATGTATACTGCTTTACTGTAGAAGTTTTGTATTTGCTTTCATAGATATGAAGATTTCTGGTACCTATTCCCAAGTTGTGACGATGTGTTCATGTATTTTTTAATTGTTTCAAACACTTTTTTCAGAGATACTGCAAGACATGTTGAGCAGCTAGTAGTTTTCGGAGGATTTACGGATACCCAATTTTTGGAAAGGAGTTTGGCCAAACAATTTAGCGAGTTGGAAGAAAGGTAAAGCATTTTGCTGCTTAAGATTATTTGCCAGTACATGTCCTACGTTGCTTGAGATTGACAGTTAGTATTTCAACTAATTACAAAGTCAAGTCTTTGTGTATTCACTTTGTACAGACAGAACAACTTTAAATGTGTTCTCTGTTTCTTAAACATAACTGATCCTCCCCTTCTGTGAAGCAGTTGTTATGCTATGCTAACAACTTGTCATCCCGTATTTTTTAGCTTGAAGGAGGCTTTCTTGATGCCATTCACCACTATTTCTTCACAAATACATTGTCAAGGATTGCTTCCTCTTTATCCTGTTACATCGTCCAATGCCTTGTCATCAACCTGTACTCCAGCTTCAATTGCGTTCTATAAGGTTTATGCTCTCTTTGGTGATTTCTTCCTAACACATTAACAACATGGCCCTGGAGCACACACACTCATTGTATTTCCATGTTTTTCTGCAAAAGTTTTGTGCATCCTTTGCAATGGGTCAATGATCTGTCGCTATTCAAAGTCTTAATAGAGTACTCAAATAGCAGGATGAAGATTCTCAGCATAGTGCGTCTTCGTATAGCTTGACTGACTACATATGCTTCAAGATACCTGACGGATCATTAAATTTAAGAAATTGCATCGGGGTGATAAAGGACTTTTGCAACTCATGTAGTACCTTCAGCACACCACCACTTTCAGGTTTTCTGCTGCGTATACCTGATGAATATGAGTGTGTTGATCTGTCTTTTTACAAGGTATTCCCTGCTGCAACTATTTAGGCAGTACTTTGCTTTGTACAGAACTTTGCATATCTTACAGAAGAAACTGTTATTCACAGGATAACCAGGTGGTTTTACTACTTAGTGGAAAGTCCAGTTCTGAAAGTCCTGGAAGATCTTTGATGGTTATGCTGCAGATAGAGAACTTTTCTTTTTCACAGCTCTCGAGAACCCTCCCAACAAATTGTAACAGTCTCCAAGATTTGGTGGTACGCATTTTCTTAAGGAGAACAATATGGGAGAAACTACTGAAATAAATTACTTTAAAAATCAAACTAGTCAAATTAGTAATTAATAATTGCAACAAGATAAACAACATTGTACTGAACCTATTTTCTGTTATTTTACTTGTTATTTGATTAAGGATACACATTACCTTGGCAAATCTTGATCCAGTTATTATTAAGTGAAACATGCTTGTTAGAGTTGACCATACTTTTACTAGCAAATAGTACTAGCGCTAATTTCCTGCCATGAACATGTATAGGCACTGGAACTCCAATTGGACACAGATTATGGGAAAGTTCGTAGCATCCCTCACCCTTTGTCTGCTCCGTTGGCAGTCAGCGGTAGGTCCATTGTTTATTTCCGCACATGAATTTTATTTGATATGAACGATATTACGTAATTAGTAATGTCTGGAGCTCGATTTTCCCTTAATGTTTGCAGCCTCGAGAGGAGTGGGTTGTGTGTTTTCGTCACGGAGGCATGCTTTGGTATATATCCTTGACGAGGACGAGGATGAGGGAGAGGATGAAGATTCCGAGATGGAGTGACTATTGTACGACACCCAGCAGCTTGAGCTCGCCATGTAGAAGTGCCACACAACGCTGCATGCCAAAAGATTGAGGACGGAATCGGTCTGTCATGTGCTGAAAACAGAGCAGAAATGGCTGCCGCAGTGAGCAGCAGAGCAGCGCATGACAATGCTGAAACTACCTTGCCTCCCTTCTCACAACTATGCAGGCGCTTTGCTCTGATTTTGATTTCTGAAGATGTGTTAGACACTTAGACCTCCCCAGCTGCTGCTACTTTAGGTGGTGATACTTCACCTGTAGAGTGAACTTATTCTGCGAATCAGCAGCATCTTAGCAGCTCCGGTTCCCAAGGACAGATGGTGTTGCAACAGAAATGTACTCCACCTAGTTTCGCTGTATCGTGCCAAGTTTTTGTGTTGATGTGTTATTGTGCATGGGTTAATGCGATGCGGTCAAAGCTGGAGTTGGAGATGTTGACATTTGGAATACATGTGCCACTGCGTGAGTAGTTTCCGTGTCAAAACACCCTCCCGATCATCCAAACACCTTAAATTAATCGAACGAGGCAAATATTTTGCCATTGTTCCAAAGAACGATTTAGAGCACTTGATTTTGCAGAATAAATTGCACTAACTAGACTGAGGCAACCACTCTAGCCTACTTCTCTGTACAAGATGTAATGCTATCGACTGAGGCAACCACTCTAGCCTACTTCTCTGCACTAACCCGCTTTTGGTCTAAAAAACATTTTTGTCGCAACAGTTTTAGTACTTAAGTTAATGCTCCAGCACTTATCCTGCGATGAGAATGTAGATGCGGTAAAACCAACTCTTACCTTGTGGAAAGGGAATTCAATGCCATCTTCATTTCCTTCCTTGCCTCGAGGAGTAGGCCAAATAGTCAAAGAAGGGGGTGGCTAATTCCAGGAATAGAGTAGCATTGGTTAGAGAATCAGTGCTCTGATGGTTCTCGGAGGGAAAGCCCAAACTCACGGATCAGCGCTCCACACAAATTGGTTAGAGAATCTTAAGTGAAGATAATACAATTTTTTCCAGTCCATATGATTACTGAACCATCATGACAACCAAGATTAACGAACACATGTCACTTTCCACCACGGCAAGTTGAGCACCAGCCAATTCAGCGGCACTGCTACTTTTAATATTCAGAAAAAACAATAGAAGAGTATAGGAATATCAAATAACGGATGCGGCCTTATCAGAAAACATTCAACCGGTAGGAGGAACACATTTTGTGTAGCTAACACATTTTTATCCAAAACGTGGTTAGCGATCCCCTATTCGAAAGTAAATTAACCATATGGTATTAAGTGGAGTAAACCACAATCGGACTATTAATGAACAATCAAAATAACAAGGAAGCATCACTAGTAGCAAATCCACCACGCTGCGTCCGGCGGGCCAACGACGGCCAGGACGAAGTCCGGCGTGCAGCGCATGAACGAGGAGCTCGACGAGGATCCTTTCCAGGCTAGAGTTCACCGAAAAATATGTAACTACCAGCTATGATGCTAGACAATGATAATGGTTTAGTCCGTTTGATGCGATATGTGCTTATCACGCTGCTTGATCTACAAGGTTAAGATGCTAGATGATGAAAATGATTCTTTTGAAGATAAAAAGTACACTAGACATTCTCTCCTGACGATTAGAACAGCCACATTACCAAATATTTATTAAGTTAGATTTCATAATTATTAGATGTCGTTCTCAATGATTAATGCTATTTTCATTGCCCGTTTTTGGTTCCTGAATGTGTGGTGTTGCATGAGGTATAGAGGTTATCGAGTTCTTTGGATTACTCCCATGTACAACAATAAACCAAGACACGATCAATTTGTTTTCTTTTTCGATATGTCCCATGGTCAATTGGTTAGCGATATTATTGTTTGTAATTTTTTTGTTCGTGATGATTAGTGCCGATTTACGAGTTTTATATTGAATTTTGTGATATTTTTCCCAGTCACCACAAGTTTGGTCTCGCCAATCGACTTTGCTTGATTTCTGTTCAATCATATCTTTAACTCATGCAGATTACAGATATATTTTATTTCATCTTCACATCGATTGCTAAGTCAACTGATGCGTATTCTTGTTCGGGCTGGACCAAACTAAATGTAAATGGTGAGGCCGATGATACTACGGCTATTTCAGTCATACAATATGTTGCAGGATGGCTCGATCATTGTCTCTTCGTAGTCATTTAGGTATGTTTTGAAAAGAAAAAAGAATCATACATGCGGAGGCTTTCGAATCATGTTATGCACAATGTTGTCTTGCCCATGGTCGCAGATTAACCGAACTAAGAGAAAGTGACACATTAATACACTATACGTCTAGACCACATATATTCTCTATTATGTATGTAAAAACTAAAAGGTGACATTCAACTGAATCATAAGATGTGTCTTGTAGAGACGTGCGTGCACGTGCAAAGCTACTAGTTTTTTATCCAAAACGTGGTTAGCGATCCCCTATTCGAAAGTAAATTAACCATATGGTATTAAGTGGAGTAAACCACAATCGGACTATTAATGAACAATCAAAATAACAAGGAAGCATCACTAGTATTTCTTTTCTAAGTAGGGAATCAATCATATATCTATTACCATTCCAAAGTTACAACAGATTGTGATAACTGCTGAACCATTAACAAACGTAATATCATCACCAGTACGGTGTAGAAAAAACGGAGGATTAATGGTGTTGTAACAACACAACATAAGTGGTGGTTGTGGCAGGTTTGTTTGATGCTAGCTCAGGATTTCATGGCTTACAAGATCGGCCTTGATGGAACAGTACTACTTCCACATGCAAGAACTTTTCATATATGCATGCTCATGTGAAATGCATTTGGAGGCTTGCAGCATTTGACTCCATCCACATCTTATATCACCTCACACACCTTACTAAGCTATACATTCTAGCAAACTTCTCTCTTTCTCCTTGCATCACGCACCCGCTATAGTTAAACTAATGCATATGTTTGGCTCCAAGTGATCTTCATAGTTATGTTACCTTGATCTTTAATTTCCTAGTTAATCTCGCTCCCCTCGCCTTCATATACATCACATTCCTGGTGTTGATTTTCCCTTGTCTAATGGTCTCCTCGAAACATGAAGAAGAGTGCAAATAAGGAGATTGGGGTATCCTGAATGATATGATGTTTCTCTATAAAGGAGAACCGTTTCGATCCGTAGGAATCGGAGGCACGGGGGAAGGAAGATTCACTTGAAACATTCATTCATCTACCACTTGTGAGTTCAGATGATATATTCCTTAGGCATAAAGGTGTGGAGGAATGCATTGCCGAACAATGAGCTCCAGCCCTGCAATTAGATGGGTGGTCACACTCGATTGTGATGGATTAACTCACACTTTGACCAACAACTATGTCGATGAATAAATGAATTAACCAATGGAAAAAGCAAACGAGTGGCAATTAGGCATGCGTAAGTATGCTAGTATGTCACCATCTAGTCTGGTTGTAGGCACCTAAGTGACTATTAGAAGACGGTTGCATACGGTAGCCATAAATTTTTGTTGATCCAATGGAAGGAGAAAAGATCATACCTGAATCCAATGGGTAGCTAAATGGATAAGCTACGAAAAAATTAGACCCTCCAGTCTTGTTAAAAATAATGTTGTTTCTACAATTCTATATTGACCAACATAAAGTTAAAACTACTACGTGAATTCTAGCCTTATTTTATTGATCTGTTAAAAACAGTGTAGTTTTGATCTAAAATTTCGTTCGTTGTGCATCCGTCGGGAGATCCTCGTATCAGGTTTCCAGTGTACATGACAACATGTAGTTGTTTGTTTATTCCATCAACTAGGTAAAACAAACAATGTACTTCTACACAATGTAGTGTCATCCTTATATCAAGTCTCTAGTGTACATGACAACATGTAGTGAAGATGCATGCTTACAATGGATTCGTTGACCCGCATAAGCTTCATTGCTATGCAGCTCATGTATGAGAGAGATCATGGTACAACGGTTGATTTTACGCAGTGTAGTTCTCATCCTTGTACCAATGTTTCTCCCATGACAACATGCAGTGAAAATAATGCATGTTTAGCTTTCGATGTGGTAGTTCATTATTGTTCTACTATGTTTATGTGTTGAACTTGCTAATCATTACACTGTGATCATTCATACGAGGGTTGGAACTACACAGTCTAGTTCTTATGCTTGTATCAACTTTCCACTGTACATAAAAGTATGGACTCAAGATGCATGGTTACCACTTATGTAATTGTTTGTTTTATTCCCTCACGATGCATGCTTACAAATGGCAACCTGTGTAGGACACGCCTACCTCGCAGGATCTTTCTGCTCCGCTAGTGCTGTCTGCTCAGCCGCTTTGAAACATACCACCGGCTGATACACCGCAGTGCAAAAGGCTAAAGGCCATCCATTGCAATGGCCACCTGCTCTGTCCACCTTCGTCCTCAATAAGATGGTTGAGCTCATCAATACGAGGCTAGATGTGAGCTAAGGAATGAAATAGAAGGACATGCAAAAGATTTTCGACAGTATTTTCTGTGGCACTAAGGTCACCATTATTCAAGTGTACAACCACATCAGGAAGTGGAAAATATGTGGCAGAAGCTCCGCAAACGCGAACATGTCAAAGAAGTGGAATGGCGGGGGGAGACCACTTCTTTTTTCATGGAGGAGTATACGTTCCTAATACATGTCGCGGTAAGCTTATGTAGTTCCACTAGTTCAATTTATTCACTACTTAATGTGTCCGGGGACTAACTCTACAGTCATTGCGAGAATAACCCCAACGATGATTGTTTCATCAACAAGCCAATCCAGAACTATAAACAGCTGAAGATCATCTTCGGCAAGAATTGTGTTCCACACAGTGTTATCAAGGTTGAGACGATGCAGCGAGCTCTAAGCTTCCTCGTGGAGAACGAAATGGAAGGTATCAGCTATATTGCGATGACTCTGAGGAAACAATGGTTTGCATCCTTCCTTCACAAGAACCGTGATTGATGAGCTAGCTGCTGCTGATGATGATTTATGGTGTTGTCGTTGATGTGTTTAGTGTGATGCCCTAACCTATATCCCCTTAATGAGTTAGAACTTGATGAAAACTGATGCTATGTTTGTATAGTTTGCGAGGTGGTATACTAAACCTCTCAGATGATAAACTTGTGGTGCATCACCAATAGTTGATGTGCTGAAATTGTGGTGCACATTCTTGGTCCAGTCATGGGTATGTTCACCACTCAGCCGAGAAGGTTACCACACCAAAGCCTTTGCACACAACCAAACGCCATGCAGTTCCACCAACAAGTCTGAAACGACCATCAGCAGGCTACCAAACACCATACAATTGCACCATGGCCTTTGGTGCTCATATATATAGAAAATTGTTGGCAAACAAACGTAGTGCAGAACATGGCTCAGTTCGCGCGTTGTTTCTTCTCAGCCAAGCCAAACAAACATACAGATTCAAAAGGATAAAAGTACATGCGAGCAACCAAACACGTCCTGACTGGATAGTTCAATCAACATCGCCAATTCAAAGCTTAAACTCAAAGCATGTCATGGTCATGGTTTATTTGTGTAATGGCAGCGTTATATGGAGCGATCTGTTAGAGCGTCTCCAACAGATGATGCATTTCTAAAGTGAAACGCTGCTCCAACAGATGATGCAAACGCAAATGGTGATGCAAAAAATTTGGGGCTGCCCCAAAAAGTAGCCACTGGTGATGCAAATATGGGTCACGCCCGGCCGTGCCGCATCGCATTTTCGGCCGTGCGTGTAACACCAACCGCCACGCTGAAAGTTCCTCTCTCCTCCTGCGCCGGCGACCAAAACCACATCTTCGCCGCCGCTGGTAAAAGTAGCCACAACCGCCCTCCCCCTGATTGCGTGGATCACACGTTCGTTGGGAGACCCCAAGAGGAAGGTATGAAGCAGTGTAGCAGCAGTTTCCCTCAGTATGAAACCAAGGTTTAATCGAACCAGTAGGAGCAAGAAATCACTTCTGAAGGTTGTTGGTGGCGGAATATGGCACGGCGCAACACCAGGGAATCCGGCGACCGACGTGGAACCTGCACACAACACAATCAAACTACTTTGCCCCAACGAAACAGTGAGGTTGTCAATCTCACCGGCTTGCTGAAAACAAAGGATTAAACGTATGGTGTGGAAAACAGTAGTAAATTGCAGAGAATGAAAAGGAACAATGTTTGCAGTTGGTTGTATTATCAGTGTAAAAGAATGGACCGGGGTCCACAGTTCACTAGTGGTGTCTCTCCATAAAAGATAACTAACATGCTGGGTGAACAAATTACAGCTGGGCAATTGACAAAATATTGAGCGCATGACAATGCATATATATGACATGATGATTACTATGATATTCATGTGGGCATTACGACAAAATACATAGACCGTTATCCAACAGCGTCTATGACTAATAATCCACCGCCAGGTTGTCATCCGAGTTCCCCGTTGGTATTAAGTTGCAAGCAACGGATAATTGCATTAAGTAATGTGCGTAATGTAAACAAATGCATTAGACCTAACGGCGCACCCTTAAGCTAAGCATCGGTTATTTTATCCCTAGTGGCAACAGCACATCCACAATCTTAGAAGTTATTGTCACTCTCCCAGATTACCGGAGGCATGAACCCACTATCTAGCATAAATACTCACTCTTGGAGTTACAAGCATCTACTTGGCCAAAGCATCTACTAGTAACGGAAAGCATGCAAGATCATAAATAACATATAAGATAGATTGATAATCAACTTGACATAGTATTCAATATTCATCGGATCCCAGCAAACACAACATGTAGCATTACAATAAGATGATCTTGATCATGATAGGCAGCTCACAAGATCTAAACATGATAGCATAAAGTGGAGAGACAACCATCTAGCTACTGCCATGGACCCGTAGTCCAAGGATGAACTACTCACGCATCACTCCGGAGGCAGGCATGGTGATGTAGAGCCCTCCGGTGATGATTCCCCTCTCCGGCAGGGTGCCGGGAAGAGCTTCTGAACCCTCCCGAGCTAGGGTTGACGGCGGCGGCGTCTCTGGAACTTTTCGTGGATAATGGCTCGGGTATTTAGGGTTTTCGCGTCGGGAGGAATAAATAGGCGAAAGGGCGGCGGCTGGAGCCACGTGGGCCCCACACCACCCCACGGCGCGGCAGGGGGGCCGCGCGGCCCCATGGTGTGGGTGCCACGTGGCTCCCTCCGTCTCTCCTTGGACTCCGTCTTCGTGTTGGAAAAATAGGAGGTTCTGTCCAAGTTTCGTCCAATTCCGAGAATATTTCCAGACTAGCTTTTCTGGAATACAAAAACAGCAGAAAACAGGAACTGGCACTGTGGCATCTTGTTAATAGGTTAGTCCCAGAAAATGCATAAAAATGCTATGAAGTGTATATAAAACATGTAACAATTGGTATAATATCAACATGGAACATCAGAAATTATAGATACGTTTGAGACGTATCAAGCATCCCCAAGCTTAGTTCTACTCGTCCTCGAGTAGGTAAAACGATAAAAACAAAATAATTTCTGAGGTGACATGCTACAATCATAATCTTGATCAAATAGTATTGTAAAGCACATGTTATGAATGAAGTGATCCAGGTCAATGGTCTATAGTTTGCTAGCAAGTAGATAATGAGCAAACAACTGAATCATATAAGCAAAAACTTTTCATGAATAGTACTTTCGAGACAAGCATCAAAGAGTTTTGCATAAGAGTTAACTCATAAAGCAATAGATTCTAAGTAAAAGGTATTTAACCAACACAAAGGAAGATTTAAGCTTCAGCAATTGCTTTCAACTTTCAACATATATATCTCATGGATATTTGTCAACACAAAGCAATATAATAAGTGCAATATACAAGCATATAAAAATTGTTGCACCAAAGTTGACACTAGTGTTTGCTTCTAAGATAGAAAGAAGTAGGAAAACTGACTCAACATAAAAGTAAAAGAAAGGCCCTTCGCAGAGGGAAGCAGGGATTAAATCATGTGCTAGAGCTTTTTAAGTTTTTGAAATCATATAGAGAGTAAAAATAAGTTTTGAGAGGTGTTTGTTAATTGTCAACGAATCAGAAAATGGAAAGTACAATATGACCCCTGCCAACCAGACTTTTAAGAGCGGCTCCCATGAAGGACGTTATTTCTACCAGCAAGGCAGATCATCCCTCTTTCTCTTTTGTTTACACATGCAGATATTTCACTGTTTGTCATTGCTTGACTGATAAATCAGGGCAAAAATGTGAAGAGAATTAAGCGGTTAAAGTTGTAATTAATTGGGACTGGGCACCCCATTTGCCAGCTCTTTTTGCAAAATTAATGGATAAGCGGATGTATATGCCGCTAGTCCGGTGGTAAAGTCTGTTTGACAGTTGACATAAAGACATCCACCCCGTCCTCATGAGCTTGGTAAACATTGACACAAAATAGGAGTAATAATTGAATAGTTTTAATAGTTTAAAGGTAGCACATGAAAAATTTACTTGGAATGGCAAGGAAATACCACATATAGGTAGTTATGGTGGACACAGATGGCATGGATTTTGGCTCAAGGTTTTGGATGCACGAGAAGCATTCCCTCTCAGTACAGAGTTTAGGCTAGCAAGGTTATTTGAAGCAAACACAGGATATCAACCGACACAGCAAGACTTATATGAAAACATATTGCAAGCATTATAAGACTCTACACTGTCTTCCTTGTTAACCAAACCCTTTTACTAGAAAATATCTAGACCTTAGAGATACCAATCATGCAAACCAAATTTCAACGAGCTTTACGGTAGTTCTTCATTAATAGGTTTTAACTACATGATACAAAAGCTTAAACATGAACTACTTGATAACTCAAAACAATTGACAAGTATCAAATTATCCAATACATGATCTACAAGAATATGTAAGCTTTTTCCATTATACCATCTACCACATGCAACATTTTCTGTTCCAACCAAACACCAATCAATTTATTTCAACATAAACTCTCCAAACAATTATAAGTGAAGCAAGAGAGTACTTTCTTTAAAAGAACTAACAGCTCTGAATAAGAGATGCATGCAAAACAGGAGCTAAAAGCATAGCAATAGCTAGATAAGAATACTCAACAAGTATAAGTGAAGAATAGGAGTATTCATATGAAAAAGCGGAGCGTGTCTCTCTCCCAATCAAGAATGCTGGGGTCCAATCAAGTTGACCATAAGAAAAATAAAATACTGAAAATAAAAGCACACAGACGCTCCAAGTAAAGCACATATGATGTGAAAGAATTAAAATATAGTTTCACTAGAGATGACCTGATAAGTTGCTGATGAAGAAGGGGATGCCTTGGGCATCCCCAAGCTTAGACGCTTGAGTCTTCTTGAAATATGCTGGGGTGATCCATGGGAGCATCCCCAAGCTTAAGCTCTTCACTCTTCTTGATCACATTATATCATCCTTCTCTCTTGACCCTTGAAAACTTCCGCCACACCAAACTCAAAGTAATTCTCATTAGAGGGTTAGTGCACAATCAAAAACTCACATGTTCTATAAGGACACAAACATGACCGTTACTTTTAACATTACTACTGCCACTGATGTTATGTGAAGCTCTTCACCCTAAAAAAGAATTCCACTCAACACTAGTAAAAGAGAGAATGCGAAAAATAAAAGACAGAATCTGTCTAAACAGAACAGTCCGCAAAGACGAATTTTTTCGAGGCACTTACGTTGCTCAGATCGAAAAACTTTAAACTAACGAAAGATGCGTACATATCTGAGGATCACGCACAAAAATTTGCAGATTTAAATAATTTTTCTGTGATTTTACAGAATTAAAACGGTGAACAGCAGAAATCTGTTCCTGCGCAGAAATCCAAATCTAGCATCATCTTCCTATTAGAGGCAATACTTGGCACAACAATGCGATAAAATAAAGATACAAAGGAATTGTTACAGAAGTAAACAACTCCTTGACTAAAACTGAAAACAAAAGATAATGGGTTGCCTCCCAAAAGCGCTTTCTTTAATGCCTTTTAGCTAGGCAAGATTTTAATGATGCTCATAAGATAAGAGTTGAAACAAAAAGAGAGCATCAAGAGGAATATATAAACACATTTAAGTCTAACCCACTTCCTATGCAAAGGAATCTTGTAAAAAAAAATTAATGAACACAAAGACTAGCATAGAAAGAAAACAATGCAACTTCAAAACTTTCAACATAAAGAGAGAGTTTTTATTGAAATTTAAACTTTTCCTCTCTCATAATAACTTTCAGTAGCATCATGAACAAACTCAACAATATAACTATCACATAAAGCATGCTTTTCATGATCTACAAACACATAATTTTTATTAAGCTAAAAACAGTGGGGTCATTAAACCCACTTTTGACAATAGTAGTATAACAAATATCATTAGGCAATATAGGACCATCATCAAGAGCATTATCATATAAACATTAGGGAGCACATTTTTACTTTCTGCAATTTCCTTTTTACTTGAGTCAAGGAGTTGTTACTTCAAATTTATCAAAAGGAGATATTTCAATAGAATCATGACATTCAACAATATAGCATTCTTCCTCCTTAGGTAGGCATGGAGGGTAATCATATAATGTAAGAGTTAAAGAGTTACTATCATTAGAAGGTAGATCCTCCTTTTGTTCATCACTCTCTTCCTCTTTTTCATCCAATGAGCTTTCAGTTCAGCAGTTTCTTCTCCCACAGGTTCCTGAAAGGTAGCAAGTTGTTCTGGAGAATAAGTTTTCTCAAGAAATTCAGTGATATAAGGATTATCATTGTAATATTCAAGGCAATAACCAAGTATAGCAAAATTTCAGATTTATAAGGAAATCATCATCGTGAATATAACCAGCAATTTCATAGGCACCCTTAAAAACAAAAAATTCTTCAGTTTGTTCAAGATTACCAAAGTCATAGTTTCCTTTAGCATAAGCAGCCAAGGTTTCATTATCATTATAATCACATTGGAAAGGGAGGTGTTTATGCCTTCTACAACATAATGATTCATTAAAGCAGTAGGATTCATCATAAGTAGAGCACAAGTTCTTAGCAAAATAATTCAATGTACTTATTTGTTTCCATAAATGTTCCCTTTTTAGAAAAGCGGTATTCCTTATAATAATTTTGTTGTTCTCCGTGAACCCACTTAGCCAAAGATTTTGTTTCAAAGAGAGAAACCATTGATAGCAAGTAAACAACTAGACATAATAACAAACCGAAATAAACTATGCAAGAAACTAATTTTTTTGTGTTTTTGATAAATAAAGCAAACAAGACAAGATAAAAATAAACTAAGCAAGACAATAACAAAGTAAAGAGATTGGAAGCGTGAAACTCCCCTTGCAGAAATCCTCTTGCTCCCCGGCAACGGCGCCAGAAAATATGCTTGATTGCGTGGATCACACGTTCGTTGGGAGACCCCAAGAGGAAGGTATGAAGCAGTGTAGCAGCAGTTTCCCTCAGTATGAAACCAAGGTTTAATCGAACCAGTAGGAGCAAGAAATCACTTCTGAAGGTTGTTGGTGGAATATGGCACGGCAACAGTGAATCGCGACCAACGTGGAACCTGCACACAACACAATCAAACTACTTTGCCCCAACGAAACAGTGAGGTTGTCAATCTCACGGCTTGCTGAAAACAAAGGATTAAACGTATGGTGTGGAAAACAGTAGTAAATTGCAGAGAATGAAAAGGAACAATGTTTGCAGTTGGTTGTATTATCAGTGTAAAAGAATGGACCGGGGTCCACAGTTCACTAGTGGTGTCTCTCCATAAAAGATAACTAACATGCTGGGTGAACAAATTACAGCTGGGCAATTGACAAAATATTGAGCGCATGACAATGCATATATATGACATGATGATTACTATGATATTCATGTGGGCATTACGACAAAATACATAGACCGTTATCCAACAGCGTCTATGACTAATAATCCACCGCCAGGTTGTCATCCGAGTTCCCCGTTGGTATTAAGTTGCAAGCAACGGATAATTGCATTAAGTAATGTGCGTAATGTAAACAAATGCATTAGACCTAACGGCGCACCCTTAAGCTAAGCATCGGTTATTTTATCCCTAGTGGCAACAGCACATCCACAATCTTAGAAGTTATTGTCACTCTCCCAGATTACCGGAGGCATGAACCCACTATCTAGCATAAATACTCACTCTTGGAGTTACAAGCATCTACTTGGCCAAAGCATCTACTAGTAACGGAAAGCATGCAAGATCATAAATAACATATAAGATAGATTGATAATCAACTTGACATAGTATTCAATATTCATCGGATCCAGCAAACACAACATGTAGTATTACAATAAGATGATCTTGATCATGATAGGCAGCTCACAAGATCTAAACATGATAGCATAAAGTGGAGAGACAACCATCTAGCTACTGCCATGGACCCGTAGTCCAAGGATGAACTACTCACGCATCACTCCGGAGGCACATGGTGATGTAGAGCCCTCCGGTGATGATTCCCCTCTCCGGCAGGATGCCGGGAAGAGCTTCTGAACCCTCCCGAGCTAGGGTTGACGGCGGCGGCGTCTCTGGAACTTTTCGTGGATAATGGCTCGGGTCTTTAGGGTTTTCGCGTCGGAGGAATAAATAGGCGAAAGGGCGGCGGCTGGAGACCCACGTGGGCCCCACACCACCCCACGACGCGGCAGGGGGGCCACGCGGCCCCATGGTGTGGTGCCACGTGGCTCTCCTCCGTCTCTCCTTTGGTCTCCGTCTTCGTGTTGGAAAAATAAGAGGTTCTGTCCAAGTTTCGTCCAATTCCGAGAATATTTCCAGACTAGCTTTTGTGGAATACAAAAACAGCAGAAAACAGGAACTGGCACTGTGGCATCTTGTTAATAGGTTAGTCCCAGAAAATGCATAAAAATGCTATGAAGTGTATATAAAACATGTAACAATTGGTATAATATCAGCATGGAACATCAGAAATTATAGATACGTTTGAGACGTATCACCCCCCGGCCCCTCCACCCCCACGCCGTCCTTCCCCAGCCCCGCCGCCCCGTTCCGCCGCCGGATTTGCTCTCCCGTGGCCCCACTGGCCGCCGATTTGAGATCCGTTGCCCGCCCGTCCGTCGGCGACCACGGTGTCGTCCCATGGCACTCGTAGAAGCTACCAGTGACCGCGGACGGTGAGCAGGCATCCTTATCGATCGAGGTTGTCGCCAAATCGACCGTAGCTTCGTCGGTTGTCTTCTCCTCTTCCCCAGCTGGAAATCCTCCACCATAGCCGACGGAGAGTAGGAGGCTGCAGACGCTGGTGCTCCTCCCTAGCTCCAAACCCAGCTCGGCTCCAAGTTCACTGTCGGCCGACCCCCTCCTCCTCTCTCAATAGGTGTTTGACCAAACACCATGAAGGTAATTTCGTGTCTTTTGGCTACAATTTTGTTGCTGCAAAGTAGAGATAGTAATAGAAATGTGTGCATTTGTATTGTAGATGCATTGGCTAGACAATTCTTTGTCTGATGAGGAGGATATGATGGATGAAGAAGAGGCCATGCTTTTGATGCTTCACAAGAGGAAGAAGCCGAAGCATGATGGCTCTGTTTACGGCCGTGAGTACTTGAGGAGGATGAGGACATATGGGCACATAAAGTTGGTGCTCAACTACTTCGTCGACAATCCGGTGTATCCGGAGAGGTACTTTCGCCGCCGGTTTCAGATGTCCACGGATTTGTTCAAGTACATGCTCATGATCGGTACTTCGTGCAACGAAGGAATTGTGCAGGCCAACTTGGCCATATCACCTTGCAGAAGGTGACCACCGCCATTCAGATGATGGCATATGGTATCTCGGCGGATCTAGTTGATGATCATTTGGCAATGTGGTAGAGTACTTCCATCAAATGTGTCAAACGATTTTGCTAAGGCAGTGGTTGCTATATTTGGGCCTGACTACTTGAGATCACCCAATGCTCAAGACACACAGAGACTTCTGGAGATCAATGCCGCACACGGCTTTCCAGGTATGCTTGGGTCTATTGATTGTATGCATTGGAGATGGAAGTACTGCCCTGCGGCATGGCATGGACAGTTCAAAGGGCATGTGAAGGATGCCACCATTTTCTTGAGGCCGGGGCCGGTCATGAGACATGGTTTTGGCATGCTTTCTTTGGAATGCCGGATCTTGCAATGATATCAACGTGCTCCAATGGTCACCACTCTTCTCCAAGTTAGCCATGGGAGAAACATCACCGGTTGAGTTCCAAGCCAATGGCAACACATACAAGATGGACTACTACCATGCGGATGAGATTTATCTAAAGTGGGCAACATTTGTGAAAGCCAATATCATGCCCCCCAAGGTAAGAAAGAACTTGACTTTCATAATGCGCAAGCGGCGGCTAGGAAAGATGTGGAGAGAGCATTTGAGATCTTGCAAGCCCAATTTGCTATTGTTCGAGGACGGACTAGGTTTGGAAGCAAGAAACTCTTTGGTACATCATGACCGCTTGCGTGATCATGCACAACATGATCATTGAGAATGGGCGTGAAAAAGTTTTGGAGTATGGCAACTACGAGCTCATGGGCAACTAGTGCGCCCATGTCGTTGGCAAGACTGGCTCCAGCAACTAGTGCGCCCATGTCGTTGGCAAGACTGGCTCCAAGCCTTTCTTGAGACGTACCACAACATTCGAGATGCCGATACCCATGACGATCTTCAGAAAGATCTCATCAAGGTGTGGTGGGCATAGAGGGGCCGGCAAGCCTAGTTCTATCCATCTCTATGTTTGTTGTTGTATGTGATGAACTATTTATTTGTTGTTGTATGTTTGATGAATTGAGGACATGATTTGTATGCTAAAACTTGATGAACTTTGTATTAATTGAGTATTGTTTGTGTTTATATTTGTTTTCAATTTATTTGAGATTATTTTGATATTTATTGATCAATATATGTATGAAATGGTGTTGCAACGTATGGGCTACGGCCGCCGGTTGGTGCCCCAAAATGCATCATCTGAAACGGCAGATTTTTTGTTGGTGCCCTAAAACCTGAAAAACAGAGAAAAATGGTGATGCAAAACCACTTTTTGTTGCCCCAAAATGCATTATCCGTTGGAGATGCTCTTAATCTCTGATCCGGATCCGAAATAAACAATTGGGAAAAAAAAGAAAAAAAGGGAGCGAAAAGCCAAAAAAATGGTGTGCATCTCCCGCATCGCCCACCTGCAGCATCCCTTCCAACTCAGATCTCTCTCTGTCCCCGACCCGCACCGCATCGCATCTCGCCCAGCCAGACCTCCCACCGGCGAGGGGGTCGCTCGTCGCCGCTGCCGCCGCGATGTACATGGCGTACGGGTGGCCGCAGTCGATCCCGCTGGACCCGGGCGACTCGGACGGCGGCGTGGTCCTCCTCCGCGTCCTCGGCCGCCTCCTCCTCGCCGTCTGCCCGGCCTCGCTCCACCTCTGGTCCGCCTCCCACCACAAGCTCCGCCTCGCCCGCCTCGAACGCTCCTCGGACTCCCTCGCCGCGCACGGCCCCAACGCCCACGCCGTCTGGAGCCCCGACGCCAAGACCGTCGCCGTCCTGGTCAGCCCTCTCCCCTGCTTGCTCCGCCCTCCCTCTCCCCCTCTCTTCCGTGTGACGACGACTCACTGCGTGTATCTGTGTGCTGTGCGCAGACCTCTTCCTTCTATCTCTACATATACAAGGTGCAGCTCTCGGGGAAGCCGCTGATCGTCGGGGGCAAGCAGCTCCCCGGCCTCTGCCTCGCCAGCCTATCCCAGATAATCGTCGAGAAGGTTCCTCTCGCCAACGACATCTCCATAACGTACGGTATCCGCTGCTCCCAAAATGACGGCTCCAAATTCCTGCCCACGGGGTGCTAACCTGGACTCGTGTGATATCGTGTTGCAGGAGCAATTTCGCGTCCGACAGCAAGAGCATGCTCTTCGGGCTGTCCAACGGGCACTTGCAGACCGTGTCCTGGAACGCTGAGGTACATGGAAATGCATACTACTTTTGTTTCTCGTAAGTCGCCCGTTAGAAGCGAAGCTATGTAGTTATATGTCATGCCTGCTTCCTACTACTTGCTATGTTAAGTGTGTTTGTTGTTTGCTTGCCAGTTCTCGGACAGCTTCAAGCTTCGGTGCTCCGCGTGTTCGCCCGACAAAACCACTGCTATTGTAGACGCGTTGGTGTTTGATCCGCCTAGCTTGCAAGGGAACTCTAACGCGAGGCCTGCTCCCTGCTGCACAGGGGACTTCGCTATCGTCAGTGTCGAGCTGTCGGTGAAGCTAAGGTTGTTAGTTGCTTTGTACTCGGACTGTCAGGTCGCACTCTGTACGGTCGGTAAGAAGGGGTTGAAGCAAACCAGCGGCATCAGGGTAGAGAGATGGCTGAACGCTGGTGGCGCAATGTGTACTTCTGTGGCTTCTGATCAGCAGATTCTCGCTGTTGGGTGCAGCAGAGGTGTTGTTGAATTGTATGACCTCGCTGAGAATGCGCGGCATATGCGCACCGTCTCCTTATTTGATTGGGGGTAAGTCTCTCATAAAGATATATGTTTTACAAACTGTTAGAGGTTGTAGTAGCGGTTCTATTGATAGTTCAGAGTTCTGACAACCTAATTTTCTGGCAGTTGATTGCAAATCTGTATTTAATTTAGGACACCCCTCTTGTATGTAAATTAGAGGAAATTTTAGAACGTTTTGTTACTTTACTTGATGTCTTGATCTCCAAGTGTTATAAATTCAAGCGAATTTTGAATGCCTGATTGTATGGGTTAATCACTTTATCCCATATTGTTTTTTTCTTAGGCTTATACATGTAAGGGTCAATTTTAATCCATGGTTTGTGATTGACATGTACTAGGTCGATTTACCAGCAATGCTTTTCAGTTATTATTCTATTGAAGCGGGAGATAACTGTTCTTTTTTCTTGGGTAAAATTTGTAGGTATTCAGTGGAAGATACTGGTCCTGTTACTTGTATATCTTGGACGCCTGACAATTGTGCTTTTGCAGTTGGATGGAAATTTAGGGGACTTACTGTTTGGTCTGTATCTGGATGCCGGTTGATGTGCACAATTCGACAAGCCGGATCAAATTCTGCGTTGTCTCCAATGGTTAAACCTAGTGCCCAAAAATTTGAGCCTCTGATGGGCGGGACATCGCACATTCAGTGGGATGATTATGGATATAAATTATTTGCAGTTGAGGAAAGCTTGTCAGAAAGAGTTCTAGCTTTCTCATTTGCCAAATGTTGCCTCAACAGAGGACTTTCAAGCACAACATATACTCGCCAAATTCTTTATGGCGAAGATCGAATCCTATTAGTGCAACCCGATGATACTGATGAGCTTAAGATATTGCATCTTAATATTCCAGTTAAGTCTTGCGTTTGATCTTTTGATTTGTTTCTTAGGCAAGAGTGTTGCATTATATGTTGATTCGTAGCTCATTATAATACTTCTCTTCACGGAGCAGGTGTCCTATAGTTCACAGAACTGGCCTGTTAAGCATGTAGTTGCAAGCGATGATGGTATGTACTTGGCAGTTGCTGGCTCTCATGGCCTAGTGCTGTACGATTTGCGAAACAAAAGATGGCGTTTTTTTGGGGATGTTACTCAAGAGCAAAAGATTCAATGCAAAGGCTTGTTGTGGCTGGGTAAAATAGTCATCGTATGCAATTATGTTGAATTATCAAACACGTTAGTCTCACTTCCTTAACCTTTTTTTGCTATCTGGTAACTGTCTAAGGCTGAGACTTTCTAGTTGAACTCATGGAGGCTCTCTATTTATAATGATATGTATATGAACTGAGTTTCATGCTTTGAACCAGTGCTTGAACTCACATATATACTGGCTGAACTTTACTATTTGCTAATATTTTTCAAAGATTTCTTCATACATAATTTTTATTCTTAGTGCTTCGTTACACGTTTAAATGCCATGTTTTTTTTCTCAAATGTGTATGGTGCTATTTAGCACTTAGCTATATGATATGTTTGCTGCCTTTCTTAGGTACGAGCTGCTGTTTTTCCCAAGATATCACCTTGATTATAGCTCCTTACTTTACCGGAAACCACTGCTTGGTAGACCCATTGTCATGGATGTCTTTCAGGATTACATTCTTGTTACGTACAGTCCATTTGATGTGCATATCTTCCATGTGATGATTTCGGGAGAATTGTCACCTGCCAGTAGTCCAGTTTTACAGGTGATGTGAAAATTCTGCATCCTCAATGAAGTGTTTTGCCAGCTCCTATCTGATAACGTGCATTTTTCTACGATTAAACAGCTTTCAACAGTTCGAGAACTTTCAATTATGAGTCCAAAGAGCCCACCTGTTTCAATGCGCTTGATTCCTGAACCAGCTGATGAAGGAGTGCAGCAGCGGGTTACAAATGCGTCTTCTGACTTGTTGTCCCGACAACCTTCAAGGTATATTTAAACCCAAATGTCACCTGGTCATATTCTCCTTGATTTTTATTTGGTTTGCAATGTATCAGATGCCTGATCTTGCGGGTGAATGGGGAACTTTCTGTGCTGGACATGGACGATGGACATGAACAAGCACTTACAAATTCAGTTGAACTCTTCTGGGTCACATGTTCTCAAACGGAAGAGAAGGGCAATCTTATCAAAGAGGTTTCATGGCTTGACTATGGCCATCAAGGGATGCAGGTTGGTTTTAATTGTAGTCTTCAATCTATATTTCCCTTTATGCACATTTATTTTACGGTCATAGATGTATTTTTTTGTCAAAATTTGCTTGCTACCCTTTTATGCAGATTCTGCTTTGTTGCAGGTATGGTACCCTTCACATGGAGCAAATCCTTTTAGGCAAGAGGATTTTTTGCAGGTACTGATCTTATTTCTTAGATCATATAATAGTTTTGATATCCACTTGGAGTTCTCCATCTACTTTTTTTGAAATGTCTAGTTATTTTTGGGTAAATCTATCAATAGAATCGTAATACTTCCATATGCTGATATTTTTTCAATTGAGAATTTTCAAGATATTATTATAAATTATAATTGAGCACGTCTTATTTGATTATACAGCTGGATCCGGAGCTTGAATTTGACCGAGAGGTGTATCCTCTTGGTCTTCTTCCAAATGTTGGTGCAGTTGTTGCTGTTTCTCAGAGAATGTCCTTCTCAACCTCAGAGTTCCCATGCTTTGAACCTTCTCCAAAAGCGCAAACAATATTGCATTGTTTACTACGGCATCTCCTTCAGGTAAAATTAGCTATGATCAATCCTCTTTAGTATATGTTTTCTATTTGTTGACCTTTATGTAGATGGATACATTCTTCAGAATCTTTTTCATTGATCTGATAAGAACGAAAAAATGTAAGATTTTCACGTTAGTCAAATATTGAAATATATTTTTTAGACTCCTAGCAGTGCACCTAGTTTTGAGTTCTTACCTTCAGGTTAATGCTTGTACACAACCAAGTGAAAACATGACTTGTGCTTCTAAGGAGAAAACAGGAAAGGACCAAGTTTGACAAAGATTGCGTAAGCATTGCTACACACATCCAGTGTGATCTGCTAGTGTGAATTTAGCTTAGATAAGTGGCGTTACCTTGTTGGTCTACTGACTGAATTTGCCAAGTTAACATATGGATGTGCCTGTTAATTCATCAATATCTCTGAGGACATCCTGCTCTTCTTCAACACAGTTTTATATTTTTCTAAAGAGTTGGTCATACCTTTTCTTTAACAAGGAGCTGGTCATACCTTTTCTTTCTTCTGGTTTAATTCTCTGTATGAGAAAACCTTTCTTAAGGTTTAACGAATTTGTAGGCATTGTGCTATCCCTTGCAGAAATATTCGATACGTTAGGAATATTAACTTTAGGGCTTTACCATGAAGTTATGTTTATAGGAACGCTTTATTGGGATACTTGCGTCAACTTTTCTATGCTGGTCGTTCTGTAGAGCATACATGCCAATTGCCTAGGTTGTATGGCATAGATATTTTCTTGTGCCTCTAAATTTACTCTTCCATTCTCTTTTTTCTTAACAGAGAGACAAACATGAAGAAGCTTTACGTTTGGCAAACTTGTCAGCAGAGAAACCTCACTTTTCTCACTGTTTAGAGTGGCTTCTGTTTACGGTATTTGAAGCAGATATCTCAAGGTATTTTGATTCTGGCTTGCACTGTCCTTGTAAAAATGTACTGCATATTTGCAGTATGGAGCTAAAACAAAGCTGGAAACATGCTGTGTATTCATTGTATATTGTTTATAATACTTCTATTTAATGCTGCACTGGTAGTGTGATTACACCGTTTGTTGACTAAGTTACTAGCTTTCGTGTCATCATTGCTGAAATAACGAATCAAGTTTCTTTTTCTCATTGGCCACTTTGCTAATTGCAGGCCAAGTTCTTCAAAAAATCAACTTCCACAAAAAAGTGAATCTCCAAAGAAGTCTCTTTTGGAGAAGACATGTGACCTACTTCGAAACTTTTCTGAATATATGGATGTTGTAGTCAGTGTTGCTAGGAAAACTGATGGTCGGCACTGGGCAGATCTTTTCTCTGCAGCTGGTCGATCCACAGAGTAAGTGTGCAACATTTTTTTCTTTCAAAGATGCATACCTCTTAGTTGTAACTCTTGCTCTTAGTAATTACCATATATCAGCTAAAGTGTAGATACATTTGTGGTTGTGCACTTCTGTATGTCGTAGTTGGTGCCCGTCAACAAGAATCTAAAGATTCGTTGTTGATTCCTTTGACTTGCTAATAACTCGATGGGGCTTCAAAATGACCTTAATCTAACCGGCTGGTTTCTTAGGTTTTTAGAGGATATAGATGTCGATTGAATTGTCTCGGATAGTCAATTTTCATAACTGCATTGATCCCTCATTGGTGTATATAAATACTTGCAGCAAATTTATGGTTACCAGTACAGTACCTGCGTTTGGTATCTTCGGAGTACAGTACCTGCGTTTGGTATCTTCGGAGTGCAGACTCAAAATAAATCTTTATGATGTTTACGAACCAACTACTGTGTAGCATCGACAGTGGTTAACGATTGATTAACATTTGAAATTAATATAATTGTTGTGTTCTTATTATAACCGTTCTTCCATGATAGGATGTTTGAGGAATGTTTCCAACGGAGATGGTACAGGACTGCTGCTTGTTACATACTGGTACACCCTTTTAGGATATGTTATTTAATATCCGATGCATGATAGTATTGCTCAGACTTATGCAGGAGCAGAGATTATTTTTCACTATTATTATCATGTTGTTTTGCAAGAATTAGTGCTTAAATGTTTGTGTAATTACAGGTCATTGCTAAGCTGGAAGGCCCTGCTGTCAGTCAGTATTGTGCACTCCGTTTACTTCAAGTAATTCTTTTACCTTAATCATAAGATGGTTTTGGTCTGTGTGCTCTCTGCTTGTTACATACTGGTACACTTCTCTCATGTTGAAGCTCTCAATTTGAGTGTTTGTTACTTTGCAGGCTACACTAGATGAATCTCTGTATGAGCTCGCTGGGGAGTTGGTATGATTTTTATGCTATAGCTTGTCTATTTCCTATATTTATAGTCAGCAAAGGATTAAGGAAATGCCATTAATGTTCTTAGGTCCGTTTCTTGCTAAGATCTGGCAGAGACTTCGAAAATGCCAATACGGACTCTGAAAAATTATCTCCAAGGTTTATGAGCTATTTCCTATTCCGTTCGCCATATAAGAGACAATCTTCTGATTTGAAAAGGTACGTTTTGTATGTAATTTTAAAAAGGCTACGGTGTTCACAAAAAAACAAGGTTGTGCTGTTGTTATCAGAATTTCTTAACTGTTACTCCCTATTTGGACAGTAACTCGATGAAAGAACTTAGCCCACATATTGCCTCTGTTATGAATATTCTGGAGAGCCATGCCAGCTATTTGATGTCTGGCAAGGAGCTTTCGAAGCTCGTTGCTTTTGTCAAAGGGACTCAATTTGATCTTGTGGTGAGATTCTCACAATTCATCATTATAACAGCTTTATTGATTTAAAGCCACATGTTATGAAACCTCATTGTAACTTCATGCAGGAATATCTTCAACGAGAAAGGCTAGGTTCTGCTCGACTGGAGAATTTTGCATCTGCACTTGAACTAATCGGAGAAAAGGTTTTCATTTAACGAATCATGAAGAATTTATACCTCAATACTTTTTTGTGTGGGAATACCAGTATTTACTTTTGTGCTCAGTGTATTTACAAATTCCATAGCTTTTGTCATTATAGGAACCACACCTAGTTATTTAATTTTTTTTGCTTTGCAAAAACACTTGGGCTTGTATTGTGCTCCCTCCGTTCAGAAAAGGATGTCTCAACCTATCTCAAATTTGCATGTATCTAGACATGATTTAGTGTGTAGATACATATATATTTGAGATAGGTTGAGACATCCTTTTGTGAACGGAGGGAGTATATCTTACATATTTCAAAATTTGAAAATAAATCTGCAGTCATGAAGGGAAAAGTAAAACTTAGGGCTGTTAACAAGCCCTAAGTTTTCTCAAGCTAGTTGTGCTTTTGCTCAACAAGGCTTGAACCTGAACGTTGGGAATGTCTGTTTAATAGATAGGGAGATGCTTTACTCGAGCAAATCAACGAATCACTTGACAATATTGAATATACAAAAGGAACAATCAGCTGGAATAATCCTGTGTAGACCATCTGCGTGCTTGGTTCAAGCAGATGCATCACATACCTTGATGCTCCCTTGGTTGATTTGCATGTCACACATTAAAAAATGTATGTGTTATTTTGTTTCCATCTGCTTTTCTTGAAAAAGTTCTCACTTGTATACTGATATAATTGGATGACAGCTCCAAATGGACACACTTCAGAGCCGGCTCGATGCTGAGTTCCTTCTTGCTCATATGTGTTCTGTCAAGTTTAAGGAATGGATCGTGGTGCTAGCAACTTTACTGAGGCGTGCGGAGGTAATACTTGCATGGTTCCATGCTTTGACATCGTTAACAATTCTTGTACGCAAGCTAAAATGTTAGTATGCTGTGCTTTGGTGATGCTGTCGCTGGCTTTTGCATCTGCTGTCAAGTTGATATATATTTTTAGCTTTTATATCTGGTTCTTCACAACTGCCCACTAGTGTTTACTTGCCGCCCAACTTGTACTTAGGGTGACTGGGTGATTCTTTAGATGAGATACTAATGTAGTTGGTGCACCGTTATCAGTGAATAGTAGGAATTCTTATCTTGCTTTATTTAATATGTAGAAGTGTGACCGTTTAGTGGTTAACTTATTGCTTGGTTATGCATAAGTACTCATGTTTGCTGCTTGTAATACATTTTTTTGTTATTTCCTCAGGTTTTGGTGGATCTCTTTCGACATGATCTGCGACTGTGGAAAGCATATAGTATTACTCTACAGGTTAGCAAACATAAAAAGGTGGTTGTTTTCTTAGGTTTATGAACTTTATAAGTGTCTCTGACATCTGTACAAATCACCCGCAGTCACATGATGTATTCAGAGAATACCTCGATCTTCTTAGCGCCTTGGAGGAGGAGCTTTCTTCAGTTTCCGATCTCACGTTGCAAAACGGACCACTGTCGTGATACTGAAGGAACAGCGATTTTGGATGCCCAACAGTTTAGCCTGGTGTTAATTTAACACATACAGTTAGAAAGAGAGAAGCGCGGGGAGATATCTTGTAGATAGTATTGTTTGGGGGGCTAAACCCCCCTTAGAGCGACATCTTAGAGGCTACGGCAGCCTTTTGTGCAGTGAATGAGTTGATCACCACATTGTTGTATCATAATTGCGGCAGAGTAAGAGTGTGCGTTCCTCCCCTTACTGTAAGTATGCGCTGTTCCCTAACAATGTAAAGTATATACCAGTCATGTCCATCAAGTCACATTTTTTTGTTCGTCTTAAGCTTACCACCTCTATCCTGCCCGGTGCCCTGAAAGACTGATACATTTGTATCACTGAAAACTTGTAAGGATATGTTGTTGACTGTTTCACTTGAATGCACAAACTTCTTGCTCCAGCATCATATTTTCACCCGTTAGGCCTCGTTTACTTGGTTAGGTTTTTGCGAGGTTTCGAAGAGGCTTTTCCCCCGCCCATCCCGAAATCCTCGAAAAACCCGGCCGCCCTCGGGATGTCGCCGAGGTGTCCTTCCACAGAAAACCGATGCAGTGCCAGCAGTAGGCTACATACAGTTTGACGACACAAAAGGGCTGCATCTTTATTTGTACACACATACCATTACGCATGCAAACGGGCGTGCATGCATCAGGCTATTTTATTGGAGGCTGAGGACACGCAGCAGTAGGACATGCACGACAACGGTGTCTAGATCATCCCTCTATAGCACGGGCCGCTCTGGCACCCGAGGCCACAGTACAGTGGCGGACCTTGAAGGAAATCTTACGGGGGGCCAAATCACCAGATGATATGCAAAATATTGGAATCACTAATCGTACAGCTACAATACAATAGAAATTGTAGCACTTAGAGAAGCTTGATCGAACTTTTCCAAATTTGGTTACAAAATAGTACATGCCATGAATATAAATGTAGAAGTTACTCCAAAATAGAAAAGGAGAATAATACCAAAATATAGCTTTAGTCATCATGGAACGCTTGAATTAATCACTGACTATTTTTTTTTGTAAAAAGTTAACAACTAACTGTTAATTAGCTTCACATTCACCTCTTCTTTCAAAAAAAGACTCAATGGTTTCCCCTTAACCATTGACACTGACCCACATAGCGACAGAGAAATCTGTAAACAAATTTTTCCGTGCAAAATATGAGACCTTATTAGAATTTTCTCTAGTTAAGATGCAATATATAGTGGAACTTGTAGATTGAGTAGCTTTTTTTTTTGGCTAGATTAAGGAGCGGAGAAAGTACTGCGCAGCTGCAGCTCGCCCATGCAGTATGCCAACTGCGGCTGACACGAGCCCTAACAAGCAGCCACTAGCGACTAGCATGCCCTACTCTGGACGTCATGTCACAAGCTACTCTGGCAGGAGGACCTTTTTTTTTTTAGCAAACTCACGCAAGTGGATGACCGATGCTCTCAGATACTCAGACCAACATAGCAAAGACTAGTGGGTAATAGGAAATTCCCCCTTTTGCTGGGGGGGCCACGGCCCAGGTTGGCCCTCGAGAAGGTCCGCCAGTGCCACAGTAGTCGCCGCCGAGGCCGCAGTAGCCGTACCTGCTGCAGCACTGGTTGCCGGAGCACCGATTCCGGCGTCCGCAGGCGTTGCCGGGAACGACATCTTCCTGGACCTCGTTGGCTGCTTTATAGCACGGGCCACTCTGGCACCCGAGGCCACAGTAGGCGCCGCCGAGGCCGCAGTAGCCGTACTGGCTGCAGCACTGGTTGCCGGGGCACCGGTTGCGGCGTCCGCACGCGTTGCCGGGAACGACAGCTTCTTCCTGGACCTCGTTGGGCTTTCCGTAGCACGGGCCGTTCTGGCACCCCTGGCCACAGTAGTCGCCGCCGAGGCCGCAGTACCCGTACCTGCTGCAGCACTGGCCGTTGGAGCACTGCAGCAAAGGCAAGGACCAGCAAGCACACTGTGAGGGCCTTCATGGCGGCCATGTTGGAAGCTCGATGAAACTTGGAAGGTTTTCTTCTTTAGCTTATTATTATTAGTTTGGTCGATGATTAAGATGAACCTTCCGATGATGAAGCACCAAGCTTACGAGGTGCCATTTATATAGCTAGGCCTCCTCGAGTGAACGTGCCGTGGCCAACCGAATATTGTTTGTTCCTAGACAAATATTGTTTGTGCAAAAGCGGCTTTTAATCACACGGACGGATGTACCAGTCACTGATGACAAATACTGTTTGTTCCTAGACAAATATTGTTCGTCCAAAAGCGGCTTTTAATCACACGGCCGGACGGACGTTCATAGACAAATATTGTTTGTTCAAAAGCAGCTTCCCTTTTAATTGTGCTGGGCTGTCTGTATAGCAATATAAGCACCAACTCGATCGGCTGTAGCAATAAAGTGTCTCTACTTTTTCTCGAGTTTGTTGGATTAGTAGTATTCCGTTTGTCAAAGACACATAGGTACACACATCAGCACATTTCTTGCACTCAAAACTCAGCCTACAGATTAACATCTATCGCAACTGTATGGACTAGGAAAAAACAAACCACAGTGAACCAACCGGCGACACACGAAAGCTCGAGCTCAAGCTCAGACGACGACAATGGAACGAGGAGATGGTGGCAAAAGAAACGACAAGTAGCGACTCCGGCCAGGCGACGTACACTTCTTCTTCGTCTCGTACACACCAAGGAAAGAAAAGAGCGGCGAGTTAGAGGCGGAGCCAAATGAAAATCGCTTTACATCTTGCTCGTGGGCCTAGTATGTGCAAAATATTTCCTTGGACACACATGGCGATTAGCTTTTGTCAGGGAAACCTTTTCGCGATGAACCATACAGTTTGTACTCGATGGCGTCACGTTCAGTTCATTTGATCTTAGGATGCGCCTAAATCTCAGTTGATTGTAGTTCAATTTCCAGTCAAGTGACGTCATCCTGTGAACTTGATTTTTTTATTTTTCTCTCTGTTGCAATCCACTTGCAAATCACCAACTAGTACGGATCACAAAGCAAATCCAATGGCTGGGTAGCTGACTGAGCTCCAACTTAATTCTCAGTCGATTTAGAACTAGAAAAAAAGTTGATCTCTCAACCTTCAATGCTGGGACAATAACCAGCACGATGTTCCACGGCTTTATCCCTGATGACTAGATTAAATGGACCGAAACGTGACAGCCCATTGGATACTCTTTTCATATAGTATCAGTTCACTGGACCTGAACTTATTATATAACCAAGTTAAACATTGCACACATCAAATCTATACTTTTTATAAAGCAAAACCCCACTATGTGTAATTAATATTTTTCTATGTCTACATGCAAGCTATCCACATCACTTGACATTTATTAATTATTTTCTATCCCTTCATGCAAGCATCCACATCATTTTTTTGATGTTCGAATGATAATATCACACCATGTCGCTATGTAATTATACAAGTAAATCATGTGCAAGTAGAACACCGGAATTAGTTTTACCCATAAACTTTTTGCCAATTATTTTTAATGATAAAAATCATATGGTTGTTATTCGAAATTATGGGCTCTTCTATGTATTCACTCAAAAGTTTCTAGAAAGAGATAACTGCATCAGCGGTCCTAATTCTTTTTCCGCACCTTCACATTGGTCCCTATTCTTTAAAATTGCACGTTTAGGTCCCAAATGTTTCAAAAGTGTGTCACGCGAGGTCCTAAACTGGTCTGACCGTCGTTGACCGGTGCCACGTCGGCTGGTGGGGTCCGTAGGCTCAAGCGGATGGAGGTGAAAATTTTCCAATAGCCCCTTCACTCTTCACTCTTGTCCTCCCGCGACATTGGAGGCGAGCTCGCGGCGGAGGTGCTGCTCCGGTGATGACCGGAGGAGATTGACCGGTGTAGACCGTGTCCACCATCTCCGCAGCCGCCTCGCCGGGAAGGTGCGAGCGGCCCACGGCGGACCGCAACATGGCCATGACGCATAATTTGCAGTCGAGCTCGTGCTCCTGGCACGACGTTCGCGGCGGGAAAAATCGTCGGAGAGCATGGTCGTTTGCGTGCCAGGTATGGTCAGCCTCGCTGAGATGCTAGCAAGCAAGGCCGTCGTCCTTTGCGTTCATGGCCTCCTGGCGTTGACAGACAAGGCTCGGCCGTCGTCGTCGGCGTGAACAACCCCAGCACAGGAGGCCAGTGGCGCGGGCGTGGGCGAGCTCCGACCACACGCGCACCTGCATCACACTGCCTCCTGCTGCGCGTGCACCTGGCGCGGACGGCCATGGCGCGGGCGTGGGCGTGGGAGGCTCTGGCACAGGCGCGGCGAACTCCGGCGCGCGGGCATAAGGATTCATTTGCTTAAATCCCAACCACCAGCCGACGTGGCACCGGTCAACGACGGTCAGACCAGTTTAGGACCTCGCGTGACACACTTTTGAAACATTTGGGACCTAAACGTGCAATTTTAAAGAATAGGGACCAATGTGAAGGTGCAGGAAAAGAATTAGGACCGCTGATGCAGTTATCTCTTCTAGAAATATTATGCGGCAATGTGCATGTCATCTTCATGCAAGCCATCCACAACATCCATTTCTTCAACCGGTTGATACAATCTTATCTATATCAATCAGATACACACCCATAAATCATAACGATCTTTAAATTATAAACTACACATACATTCGATGTCTAAAATTTTTAGACTCTTGACTGACATGATTAACTAAATTTTGCATATTTCTTTAGTCAACTTCAGAAATCACGAGCTTTATTAAATTTCTTAAGAGATACCCGCTGCAACGTGCGGGGTGTCGTTCTAGTTGAAAATATAGCAAAAGGTTACATCATTGCGGGTGGATGCCGTTTACAAGAGTATAAATTATTACAGTGAATCTTCAAATGAAAACACAACGGAATACGAATCAGTCTTGTGGGGCCCTTCAAAATAACTCCACAATCCACATGCAACCGAAGAAAACAGAAGCAGCGAATAATCCTCGTAGTCTCTTGTTCTGAATCATACTACGAGGATTATTCATACCAAAAAAGCCCACCTCCATGACCGTGTTCATTGTTGGAAGTAAATCGAGAGCAACGAGAAAGACAACAAATGATTCAACTGTGTTCTTTATTGATGATTCACATGCTATTTATACAAGGGGGAACCGACGTCTGGAGGGACACGACGGTTCGATGGTGGCGGTTGCTACAATCCTGGAACCGCTCGGGAGCGGGGATTATTCCCTAATAACCGCTAGGGTTATTTATTTCTAACATTCCCCCTAATCACCGCTTTGTAGCATGAGAGTTCATCATCTTGATTAAGTCTTCTCCAAAAACCCTGTGGGAAAAATGGGAAGAATAGTGTAGGATATGTTGCTAAAACTCCTTTAACCTCGATGGGAAATAAGGAGAAAATGATGCAACATATAATGTTTATTGTCTCTTTGGTAACTCATACGAGGAAACCGTAGAAAGGAAAACCCCATAAGTAAGTTTAGAGAACAATAAATATGCCTTGTATACTTCCTTTAAAAACCCCGGTGGGGAAAACAAGAAGTATGACATATGATGTTTGAAGTCCTCCCCAAAAACCCTTTGGGAAAAATGTGAGGAGAATTGTATTTGATATGTTGTCAAAACTCCTTTAAAACCCAGTGGGAAAAGTAAGGAGAAAATGATACAACATATAATGATTATTGTCCCTAACTCAATATGAATGAAATCCATAGAGTTTAGAGGAAAATAAATATGTCGTGTATACTTTCTTAAAAACCCCGATGGGGAAAACAGAAAGTATGACATATGATCTCATGTTGATACTACCTCATTAAAAACCTTGATGAGAACCGGAAAAGTAAACTCATAAAGGGAAAAAAGAGTGTAATATGATGCTTTGAACAGGAATAGTTCAGGAAGATACTCCCCCTGACTCTTGCAAATCCCGAAGCCGTCGCATACCAATCCCATGAATCATTTCTGGAATGTTATAATTGGTAGAGACTTGGTGAATAGATCAGCGAGGATATCACATGATTTTAATTGCAAGATGTTGACGATCCCGAAGAGCAAGTCTTGATGCCTGCACAAATAAACGGGATTAGGTTGAGACTCCAAGTGCAGAGTGTATAGTAAGTGGAAGACAGTTTTCCCCACGAGGGGTGACTCGAGGGTTTAATATCGAACTCTCGGGGAATCTGAAGTGGTAGATTTATCTTCTTATGTTTTGGTCCTCAACCTCACCTGTGGTTGTCAAGCACAAGGTTAGATGTTTTGGTCCTCAACCTCACCTGTGGTTGTCAAGCACAAGGTGTAAGAATGATATCAGGATAGTTATGCAATGCAAACAAGAAATAAATATGCAATGATGGTGGATGCAATGATAAATGATATTTTTGGGTTTTTGAATGATGTATGCAAGATGAAAAGTATTTTTGTATTTTCGGATTTAATGATGGCTGAAAATAGAAAAGTGGTATATGGTGTTGGAAAGGTGTATCTTATGATTAAAAATGGACTGGGGTTCATGGTTTAACAAATGCACTATCTCTTTATAAAGTGGTAGACAATGGAACACACAGAGTTAACATATGAGATTGCAACACAGGGTTTGATAACAATTTACTTAGATATATGGGCATCACGTCCTAACATAGAGATCTTTTGGTTATTAACCTCTCTTATACTCCACCAAGATGCGAACTAAATCATAACACCTCAGTAATTAAGATAACTCAGAGTATAGCATTAAGTATCATGACATGAAGTGAAAATAAGAACATGCTAGATCTAGTCATGGAGTAGTGGCAATGGTCACGCCCACATCCCCGGTAGCATGGTATTTTAGTTTATCCCTAGTGAGGTAACAAAGTAAGGTAGAAATACCAAAGTGGATCGCAGAATTTTCTCTCACGTTCACTGCACTAGCCACCCCCGTTACTCTAACTAATGCACACGTTCCCCCACACACGCTCTCATAAACATGCTTGATCAAAACAAGTAAACAAGAACGGGGTACATAATATGCATCTATACTCATAACTGAAACAAACATTGCAATCTCAAACATATATTAACTCATAAAGATCCACCACAAAGGTATTACAACGGTGACCGTAATCATGTTCAGCAGCTCATACGGTGCTAATTAGTGAAGCTCAAGAGAGGAGAGATACATAAGTTACTTCCACAAACCCATAGTCCAGAGGTGGACTACTCTCTCTTCATCATGGAGACGGTGGAGAAGTCGATGGAGAAGATGGAGACCACGCCGGCAGCGCCTCGCCGGAGTTTTCCCCCTCCAATCTGCAGCTCCTGATCTCCGTTTCGGTGTTTCTGTGTTTGTGCGGCGCTCTTTCCAGAGAACGACGGGGGACCTTTTTTATAGGTGTTTTTAGGTCAAAACTATGTCGGTGGAGCGAAGATCGACGGCAACGGAGCCACGAGGCCCAAATGGGTGGGTCCCACGCGGCCCATGTACCTGGCCGCGTGGGCCCTGCTCATTTGGCCCTCGGGCCTCCGTTTGCTCGCTTCCTTTTTCCGTAGGTCTTCTTCCTTCCAAATATTGACGCCCGTAAATTTCCAGGTGATTTCGTTGACGTTTGGGTCCCTGAAACATTAAAATAAGAAAACGGGGTTTTCTGCCTGTGCAAGGTTAATTCCATAAAAATAGGAAATAAATGAATATTCCCAAAAATCATGATAAAACATTGATATAACCCTTATATGATGCAAATATGATTGGAATATAAGCAATTAAAGTGCAAAGTTCATGTATGCATTTTACATGCATCAGATGTTTATTCCCGACTCGTCATGAGTTTATGGGGATAAAACAATTTAGCGCAATATGCTTAATGATATTGCTCTTTATGTAACCTGTTTTGTATCTATGCAACATAAGCAACATTATCTGTGTAGATAATGATAGGTGATTCGAGAGAACCAACACCACATGACTAATGTATGCGGTTTATCATTCCGTGAAGCCACATGTGTTAACATGAATCATTGCATCTTAGAACGATCGTGGTAGTATAGTCACCAGAGTCTATTTGAAGACATCAATGGAGTGACAGCTCTACCATGTATGTACACATTGTAGGATCATGTAAGTAGCCAATACCAGTGTCTAAATTGGAGTTCAGATTTCTCCGAATTTGATACAATATGTCAAGTTATTTGGTGCCTTGGAGATATCGAAAGATATTCTTGATCCCCTAACCAATTATGTTGCTTGGTCCAATGGCATTGAGATATGGAACATTATGTACCAACATCTCTTCTCCATCTTCCCATGGATCTTTCTCTACGTCTAGAGATCAAACAATCCCTAGGAGATGGACATGACTTGTCTATATCAAGTTTCTCCAATTTTCTGGATATAGGCATCTTAGTGTACCATAATACTTGAGTGAAGGTGCTCGAGTTGTAGTCCCAAGCAACATTTGGGTTTATCCAAATTCTTCATCTCAAATCCGTCTTTTAGATGATCACGTGGTTCGTCGTTGTAGGAGTTATCCTTATGTATGACAAACATACATGGGTGATCTATGTAGGAGTAATCCTTTTGTATAAGGAACTCACTACGTCGGTTGTACCAAAATGTACCGATAACAATAAGCCATGTGGCGACTTATTGATTTTTTTACACAATACATGTTGCATTTGTGTTTCGATTTGGACAGAGATTCCATTGGGAACCATACATGTCGCAATCTAGTGATCCACATGGATATGTTGTCACTACACCTATCAACTGCACAGATAGATGATTTTGTACTGCCAATGATATATGTGTCGGAACGAGATTTCACTCATGTCTGGAGAGTAGGTCTCGGATCTCTGCGGAAACCCGACCTTATGCTACAAGCCTTGCTTTCTCACCACCTTGCATTTCTCATTCCGTTTCCGGAAGAAAAACACATTGAATAATCCCATAGGGAATTCATTTGGAAGAGCGAGGCTATATCTGCTTGGATTGCATCCTTTGATGAGTTCAGTCCTAGCAAGTGTGTTCACACTCTGCCATGGCCATGGTCTTTGGATCTGAATCATTGTGAAGGTTGTTTGCAATCATACAAGAGATGTTTGTCGACAGTTGTAGGCTTTGGTTATATGATTCTCCAGAATCGATATAGTTGGAGCAAATATCATGCACCCTTGATGACTCTTCATGATTTCCCAATACGCGTGAGTCTGGGTGTTCCGATGTCCCAGCCAGTGTGTGCAAGCTGGAGCTGGGGTTGTGGAGGTTTCCCTTCCACTGGGTGTATACTACCCATTAGGTGTTCATCAACGCAAGGTTGACTTGCATTTACTGATTTAGAGGAATTATCCTCGATTTCCTTTTGTTGCTTTGCTAAAAGCTGGATCCTGGTTAGAGGCCGTACTACTCCCCATTTTTTATAAAACAGGGAGTTGAATGGTTTTTATTGGTACCTCCACTCTTTCAGACGCATTTCTAACCGGATTCGAAGTTTGTAACACCTTTGAGATCAGTAAATGAATCTGGCAGGTTATTTGCATGTGATGCAAATTTGTGAATCCGAACGTAGAGTCCAGATTCTTGAGTACATGGATATGAGGAGGAACGTGAAGTCCCAATTTATTTCCTGGCATTTGATGTGGTACTTGAAATCTCCCCCTAATGCCTGGAAATAATCCTCCTTAAATATAAGCAATCAGCGTACTAGGCTATGAATACATCCCTTATGAGAGGTTTCAAGGTACTGGGTTATCGACGGATATCTGTACCCCACATAGATCCCTCATATGTGGGCCCATGATGTACGCTGCGGTGGTGAGATCGGTACGCGTGAAGCGCTTCCGAACTTACGCAGATGGGAAATGCTCGGAGAATTTCCATATATCAATTGCAGAGGGGAAGTACTGCTATATGCAGTTAGTCAGTAGCAGCGTGTAAAACTGATGACTCCAATGTAAATTTGGTAACTTGCAAGATTAACATGGGTCGTGCAATGAGAAAATCCTTTTGATCAGAGACTACACAAAAAACAATTGTGTATGGACACATAGGACATTGTGCTGAACTTCGATCCTCGGAGCCATGCACTAAATAGTGGAGGCATGTGAAGAGAATTCTGCAACAATATTTGTCCATTCGAATTGATGTAATTCGATTTTAGTCCAAACAATGGTTGGTTGGGACCACAAATATCACCTTGAATTTGTTCAAGGGACTGAAGTGATCCATTGGCACAATATGTGAAAAACTAAATCTCATGACTAGGAAAGTTTAGCTCATGCAAAACATGACCGATGGAATTGCATTATATGCAACATGTGCTACGAGTTGGATGTACGTATAGTACAATCCAGACAATAGAGTTGGTACATTTTCATATACTTGTTCCAACATCTATCGGATTGACACTCGTAGAAATCTATATATAGAATTGAAGAAGTTCCAATATGGAAATCTTTATCAGATATATAGAATGTATACAATCTTATTTATATCATAGTGCTGATACAATATATATGTTCTATTACGACAATACAAATGGACATGAATATATCAATCCCTATGGAGGTAGCGGGACTAGTCGAAGTCTCCAAACACGTCGGTTGAGGCGTATTCAACCATCATGTCCTCCGTTCCTGTAGGGTCCTCTGACTGAAGAAGAGTAACGGCGTTGCTAGGTCCGGGGGAACGTCTTGCGAACAGCCAGCTCCATCGGTGCCATCTGGATGAAGGTTGAAGTTGGCTTCAAACCTTTTCCCTCGAGGTGCGTTGCGTCCATGGGATTGCTGGTACAGAATGGCCAGATGCTTTGGGGTCTTGCACTTGTCAGTGGGGTGCGTGTAGCATCCACACTTGTCGCAAAGCTTAGTTTTGTCAAACTTGGGCTTTGCGGTGCCTTTAACACGGTCTGAGTTTCTGGGCTTCCTGTTCCGGTTACGCTTTCGCTTACCATTAAAGTTCGAGGGCTTGCCTTTGAAGCCACCATCAAACTTTCGTCCGTTCGCGACATTCATATGAACTTCAGGTAGAGGTTGAGAACCAACCGGGCGCTGAGAGCCATTCTTAGCGAGTAGCTCATCATGCTTTTCAGCCTGAAGTAATATATGAATAAGTTCGAAATAGACTTGGTAGTCGCGAGCACTATACTGCTGCTGGAGGATCCTATCAGATGGGTGCATAGTAGATAGAGTTTTATCTATCTTCTCCGCATCAGTAGGTTCCTTCCTGCAAAAGCGCAGTTTGGAACTGATCTTATGAACCTCATGATTGTACTTCTCGATAGACTTAAAGTCCTGTAATCGGAGGTGTGTCCAATCATGGAGTGCCTTAGGCATGACAACTGCCTTCTGCTGTTCATACCTCGTCTTGAGGGCCTGAAACTAGGTACTTGGGGATTCTTCCTCCAAGTACTCAGACTTGAGGTCTGGATGAACATGGTGCCTTATGATGTACAAAGCAGCATATTTTTGATCATCTGTCAGCGGTGTGACTCCAGCCGGGAGTGGAACATCCGGAGGTTGGGTTGCATGCACTAACCACGGGACGCAAGGGCGATCTTTATGTCCATGATCCCTATTTAGGATAGTTGTGTCTGTTGAGAGCAAGTGCATAAAACTCTCAATCCATCGTGTATCCATTTGGGTAAACCAGAGAATATTAATTTCGATTTGGTAAACTAAAATCCATCATGGTTATGTCGTAATGAACTATGCAAAATAAATGAAGTTTCAAGAAGTGGGCTTGAACTCATTAGTGTGAACCTCAAATTGTTAAGTATGACACGTTGTAGATAATCTCCAAAAGAAATTTTGGAGTAGATCTAGCAGCATTAGCGGAGTATAAGATAGTCACACTTCGAATGCCTTATGTCATAACTTAATTAAAATGTATGAGAGAGCACATTGGCAATCATAATGTCAAAAATGACAAAATGTAGGCTTAAACAGTAGTGGTAGATAAATCTATACACTACATCATGATCCCAAAACATCAATTTGAAGAAATCACTTTGATTTTGCATCTACATTTGCAAGAAATTTAAAATCTCAATTGCAAATTTGCAATGGATGTAATTAATTTCGACACGTGACAAAGTGGAAATAAATTACATCAACATCTGGAATACAGGGTACTCGACAGAAAACAGTACTGAATATGTGTGTACTGAATTAAACAGGGTCTAAAAAGGAATAAATTACTGCTAGTACTGCTGTTATAAGACTAATTTGCTAATAAGCTGAACTAGTACCAACGAAGCAACAAAGCAACTAGCTACTTCGTACTATTAAATAGATAGCAAGTCTGCTGGTGTCCCGTATGCACACATGGCCACATATGCACTCTCCTGGTCAGTCAAAGAGATAAGGAGAGAGAGGAAACAAGTCGCAGGCTCTCAATCCCCATTCTCACAGACTAAACCACACGGAGAGCACGAGGCAGGCCGGCCGCATCAGCAATCACCGGCGACAGGAGAAACTCCCACCACGCCCTTCCTCGACGGAGGATCCTCCAGGGAGCAGGGTCCCCGGGGCGACGCCGTTGGAGGCGCCGTTCGCGAGCCTGAGCGCGGCCGGGCTCCAGGTGCCAGCGCGGTGGCCGCGGCTGCTCATTGGCGAGTCCGCCGACGGGCTGGCCAGCGGGAGGCCGAGGGCCAGAAGGCGGCGGCGAGCGCCTGCGCGCGGTGAAGGAGGTGGCGTGGCCGGAGTTGGGGACGGCAGGCGGGCATCATCGACATCGGCGCGCGGTGAAGACGGAGGCGCGGCAGGGGCGCTCGTCATGCTCCTCACGCCGGAGCCGAAGGTGAACAGGGAGGCCCCGGTTGGTGCGGATACGTAGGCGAGGGCGTGGCCCTCAATCTCGACAACCGCAGGGGTCGGAGACGGAAGGCGCGGCGACCCGTACCGTGGCTGTGCGCACGGTAGCCTCCGGCGCCGTGGCGGCGGCCAATGAAGCATCCTGGCCCGTACCGCCGACCATCGGAATGCCGGCGTTCACCAAAATCGTGCCGGCGGTGGCGTGCTACGAAGCGGCGGCGACGGCCGTCGCCCCGGAGCAGGCGGCGAAGGTACATCGATAGGCGAGGCGTCTCACCTTTTCTTAGTTCTTCTCGTCTTCTCGTCGGAATCGCTCTGGCGAGCAGTGCTGATAACGTGTTGGAAGTAAATCGAGAGCAACGAGAAAGACAACAAATGATTCAACTGTGTTCTTTATTGATGATTCACATGCTATTTATACAAGGGGGAACCGACGTCTGGAGGGACACGACGGTTCGATGGTGGCGGTTGCTACAATCCTGGAACCGCTCGGGAGCGGGGATTATTCCCTAATAACCGCTAGGGTTATTTATTTCTAACATTAATGGCGGCCGGGGCGTCCATGGGCGACAGATCTGAGAACAGGAGGCTAGAGTCCACGACGAAAACCATCGTGGCGGTCAGATCAAACATTAACCTCGACGACAGTTCTTGCACTTCTATCGGAGTGTAGGTGTTCGCCATGTGGGCAACAAACGGGAGGAGGCCTTTCTCCACCTTGTCGTGGCAGCAAGCCGCCGTACGGGAAACCATCCGCCGGCTGCTGAGCACGCTCTGCAGTGTCGCGCGCGGCCGACGACATATGGTCGCCGGTGAAGAGGGCGCCGCCCATGATGTCAAAGATTGCGGCAAACTCTGCACCCTTGGGGAAGTTCCTGTAGCTCGTCGTGAAGATCTGTCTGGACGTTTTCAGGGTCGCAGTGATGAAAAACCGCATCCCAATGCTAGTCATGCAAGTTGTGGAGGTTGGCCATGGCAGAAGGGATCATGTGTATTATTGGCCAGTTTGTGGGGAGCACCGAGATGTGTTCTTTGATCTGATACTGGATCGCCGACAAGGGAACAGGTAGAACGAGTGTGGAGATGAGAAGCTCTCGTGAGAACGAAATTGACATCATTTTCACCAGTGGCGGGGATATGCTACGTACTGCGATGCACTCCGGCAGATTTCATGATTGATTCGATTTGATATCGGTTGAGGGCCACGTGTGTACATAATGATGACAAAACAACTGGCAGATTACATGATTGATTCGATTTGATGCTAACTATACACGGAACAAGATCAACGATTAATGCCAAAACCGAATCTGGTTTAAGAACTCAGCTAGCTGAACACGTTGCGCTACAAACACAACTCTAACACCAACAGTCAACCGACATGATTGCACTTAAATAAGTCTAGCTGTGGAACCGCGAGGTTTTTCTTTTAACAATCAATATCATGACATATTTATAGTATCTAAAAGTACATGGTAGAGACACATGAGCTGACTAAATCGATTACAAAATAAAGTCTAAAAGACACAAGCAAATCTTTAAGATCTTCAAACTATTTCTTCTTAAATGACACATTCATATACTTTTCTGAAGACAACAGTTGAAAATCGAAGTAATACGATTGGTCTGACAACATTATAAGCAAGTGAAGTAATACGATTGTTTCCCATTTTAGTGAAGTCTTAAATTTAACATTGAGAAGACAAACTGGTCTATATTGTTGGATTTATACTGTATTTTTTTTGGTAATAACTAAATGATGCCAAAGTTCACCGGATGCAAGGCAAATCTATGAACAAAGCTAACAAATCTTTTTTAATTACATCCCAACTTGAATGACCGATGTAAATTGCTATGTACATTGGTGTCCCAGATCGGTTTCGCGCTAAAACAAGCATGATGAGTTAAAAGGTGTATGATTGCTATTAGAAACATTAACTTTAGAAGAAAATCAGTGTAATTAATTAGCAAGCATGGACTGGGTTGCCGTTCAGGACATGACCCACATTGCTTCCTGCCTTGTTTCATTGTCCTCTGAAACCCATCCTGGCATCCTCCTTCCCGGCCTATAAATACATAATGTCACATCCTCTCTAAGGCACGCACGAGTGACCATGATGATCCGTGAAATGGATGTGAGCAGGGTTGTAGGAAACTTTAGGGGCAAGAGCATCCTCATCACCGGTTCAACTGGGTTACTAGGAAAAGGTATGTGTTCATGATCACTATCTTTAAGGATGTCCGTGTGTGCTGATTATTGAGATCGTGAGGCTTATATGTTGGTGTTTGATTTCCTGGTAGTGCTCGTGGAGAAGATATTACGGGTTCAGCCTGATGTGAAGAAACTTTTTCTCTTGATTCGGGCCAACGATGTTTTTTGAGAACTGCATATGCATTACATCAAGAACGAGTACAGAGACTCGAGCAGAAAAGCACAACATACGCAGGAAGCATAGCTACGAGGAAGACAACGCCGCCGCCGACGCCGGAGACGAAGAAGCCGAACCACCTTCTTACCTTCACCCGAGAGCACCTCCGCACATGGAAAAGGCCGCAGAAGCCGTCCGCCACACGGTGACGAAACCTCGCTCGATGAACGAACACGGCCAGCGCCCTCCATAGCCTGCCGCACCACCCTCCGTCAGCCACCAAGTCCGGCGAAGCCAGCAGAGCCTCCTCGCGAACGCCGCTTCTACCTCCTACACACCACCACCCCAGCTCCACACCGCCGCTGGAGGACGCGCCGGCGAGACGACGAACGAGCCGGGGGACCGAAGTCCCAGAGCCCCAGGTCAACGGCGCCGTCCCGTCGACCTGAAGCAGGGGCCTGAACCGCCCGAGGAATCCGAGGATCCGCGAGCGCCAGGACGACGGCGAGCGCCCCGCTGCACACGCAACAGAGAGGGGAAGCGCCGCCCCCAAAAACCACCGCCGACCACGCCACCACCTCCACAGCGCCGCCGGCAGGGACACCCTCAACCCAACACTATGTACAAGGCGAGATCCGGGGATTCCCCAGCCTCTCGCTGCCGGAGCAGCCGCCAGAGACGGAGGAATCCCACGGATCGCCGCCGCGCGAGGTGGATTGACGACGACGAGCTTCAAAAATCGCCCCTGAGCACTGTAGCGCTAGGGGATAAGGTCGCGGTGGAAGTGTTCTGTCATGTCTCCGCCAAGCTTCGGATTCAAAATGAGGTGAAATATTTGTTTATCCCAACAGTTCACTTCTCGTAGTTGTCATGTCTGAATTTTCTTGCCAAGATATCAATGTGTTCTTGGGAATCCTTTCTCATTTGCGCAGTATGAGACGTGAAAAAGAATTACTACTACTAGTTACTGTAGACTAGCATGAACAAAAAACCGAATCTCTCATACCAGATTGACCTTGTGTAGACATAACGGCGTTTCAGAATTTACCTATTAAGGTGTGAAATAGGGAGGTAAAATGACGTCTCAGTAAACCTGCAACGTGACTGTTAGCATTATACGCAGTCAGATTATTTTATAGAAAGTTGATTGAAAACCATAGTATTGATTAACAAGGTTCAACTATCAGTGACTACATCCTGGGACATGCTTAATGAGTGCTACTCTCCATATACTAAAATCACTAGGAGTTTGTTCCGAGTTCCGACCAGACGCGCACGTCGGAAACCAGCAAAGCAGACAACTTGATTGATTATGCTACTCGCTATTTGCCGGTGGGAGTCGATCAGGTGATTTGTGAACGGTAATTGTTACGAGAAATAAGCAATACGACTCGCTATCCGGTGTTTTTTTTACGAACAGGTCGAGCCATTTATAATCAGGTGATTTTTGAACGGTAATTGTTGGGAGACTCGCAATGTGTAATCTTATGGGTTGTTCAAGTTTTATTCGGATCGGTGTTTGAGTCCTGGTTGTTGCAGTCTTTTCTAGGCTATTCTGACTCGTAAAATCTTTCTGGCTATTCAGACTCGTAGATGATGCAAAACCAACATAATTAGGGCAGTTGTGTCAGAGAACCACCACTCACCAAAATGACGAAAACCACCGCTCGAGCTTCACTACATAGGCCTCTCACTAGGGACGGAGCCAGGATTTAGGCATGGCGGGGCGGGAGGCAAAAAAAATCGGACCTTCTAAAAGCTTAACAAAATATGGCCAAAATAAAGTGCCTAAACAAGGTTCCACCTGTGGTTTTACTCTATAATAATCTGAGCTACGTCTATACAAAATTGCCGTAGTCCCTTTATGCTTTATTATGATAGTATAATCACCAATCAAAGAGAAAATAACAAAATATTCACATGAGAACTAAATAATGTTGTAAGCTAATTAACTGCACATAAGTATTTTGCAGAGATGCATTGCTTTGTTTTGTTCATAGATATAACTGAGCCAAATATGTTTAAATCAACATTATAATTGGTGTAATATATCGATAAAATTTACTCTGTTCTAAGTTCTAACAATGCTAGGTTAAAGTTGATCAAACATGAAAAATCATAAACCAGGAGATCATATCCGGATAGTAGTCTAACTAGTGTTGAGAACAAATCCAAAATTTCCTAATTAAAATTTTAAGGCACAAAGAGAGAAAGTAATCTAATGTTGAGAACAGGACCAAGAATTAACAAAGACAGGATCAAATGAATAGACGGAGGGAACATCGTAGCTCATGCTGGCAGCGCGGCCGGTCGTTGGGTCATATACCGGTGCAGCTAGGCTTTGCGCTGTGGATTGCCGGCTGGACGCCCCTTATCGGCACTCAATTCTCGACCGATCTCTAATTTTGGTCTTCTGGATTAGAGCCCTCTGTGGCGGCTGGCAAGCAAGGCATCAAGAGCAGCAAAAAGGCAGAAACGAATCGATCTGAATTCCTTGTCTTCCTAATGGGTTTATAATTGCTGGGCCTAATTATTGTCTTGTACGTGGATTTATAGTGCTAAATGGGCTTCGAATATTGGATTTGGAGGCTGCTACATGAGCTTCGACTATTGGATGGGGGGGGGGGGGGGGGGGCAAAGTAACCTTAAACGGCGATCTCATTAACCTTTTCAAGGGGCGAGCAAATCATTGGCGGGGTCTCGCCCCCGCTCGTCCCCCTTCTCTCCGTCCCTGCCTCTCGCAGCCGGCAGTTACCGTGCTGTCGACGATATGAAGGGCACCGAGCTCCGCCTCGGCCTGCCGGGCTCAGAGTTGCTGGACTGTTGTGTCACAGCCGCCGCCGCTGCCCCCACCCTAGACCTGCTCCCTACCAAGGGCTGTTACAATACGAGATGAACAATAACGAAGAACGAGAAGTAAACACAGCAGGAGACACAAGATTTTAACGTGGAAAACCCTTGCAACACACAAGGGAAAAACCACGGGCGCCAGCCAGCAAACCACTTCACTATTTCGGGTGGATGTTTACAAACGCCGTGGGTGTACAATGATGCGATAACCCTTGCCGGCGGCTTACAAGGAATATATATAGGGAGTAAACCCTAAGTCAGCTGCAGTCTGACTCGGAAACGATCCGTACCGTACCGCGGGGGGCTGCCGCCCCCCCGCACCCCCCTCCGTGCATCCCGGATGGGCCAGCGGACATTATGGGCCAACTTCTGACTCCGGGGCGCTCCGCTCTCCTACGTCACAAGTTGGCCTTCATCAGTATAAACGAATTTGGATCACCATAAAACAACACTCCACCTTGAGACAAATTCCTTGTAGCATGAACTTCAACAATCACCTGAATCAACAAAGAAAACACTTGCTGGCGCCAATAGCCACTTGGGCTAAACAGTTATACCAACTAAGCTTGAGCAAAGCTCAAACTTAGCAACAGGAACAAGCTTTGTCATCATATCAGCAGGATTATCATGAGTACTAATCTTGCATACCTTCAGTTTACCTTCTCCAATCACATGGCGAACATAGTGATACTTAATATCAATGTGCTTTGTCCTCTCATGGAACATCTGATCTTTAGTAAGATAAATAGCACTTTGACTGTCACTAAATAACTGAACGCAAGAATCATCTCCACAAAGCTCAGCAAACAAACCTTTCAACCAAACAGCTTCTTTACATGCTTCACTAATAGCCATGTACTCAGGCTCAGTAGTAGATTGTGCGGGAACATCCTGCAAACTAGCCTTCCAGCTAACAGCACAACCACCAACAGTAAATACATAACCTGTGAGGGACCTCCTCTTATCCAAGTCCGGGGCGCTCCGCTCTCCTACGTCACAAGTTGGCCTTCATCAGTATAAACGAATTTGGATCACCATAAAACAACAAGGGCGCCAAGCGCGGTTTTTCCGACGAGGTGCCTCCATCGCTGTCCGTTGTCGCTACCCAGAAAGACAAGAAGATAGTTGGTGTGAGATCGTGATCCGGATCCGCGTGACCTTGCTCTCGCGCGAGTGTGTGTGTGTGTGGCGGAAGACCCGAAGGCAAGAGCTTGGAGCTCGTGACCCTGGCGTCCATGGTGGACAACAACACGAGGAAGCCAACGACTGCCACGGCGAGAAACTAAGCTATGAAATGATGGTACCAGAATGACATGCTCACCGGGAAGGAGCTACTGTAGATGAACGATCTCGAGGCCGGCCGAAGGCGGCGAATTTCAATGGTGAAGCGGTGGTCAGTGTTGAGGAAAGAGAGGTTGGAGCCTGGAGGCGACGATTATTGGCGTTCCGGCTCGATTCAGACGACGATGACGCGGCGGAGCTCTTGGCCACTTTTGCTTGGCTCGACGGGTTCTCCAATGACGACCTCAGGCATCGGAGGAGTGAACGCACCGTGTGTGCTCTCGACAGACACTGTTCGGGAGAAGAAGACAACAACGATAATTGACCATTCTTTTTCTGTTTTTGTCATGCACGTAGACCCGACAGGTGGGTCCGAGCAAAATCACATGATCAGTGTTATGTGTCAATGATCTGCCCCAATTTGCGGTAGTATTCGTTATTTTGGTCAAGGGTGGTTGTTTTTTGACGTGACTACCCCAATTATGGTGGTTTTGCGTCATTTACTCAGTCCAGACGATTGGGCTTTGGCATATGCATGCACACTTGGTCGAGAGAGTCTATACAACTAGGCGCTTGGTCAGGTGAATGAGGAGTTGGGACGTACCAGAAAAAATGGCATACAGAGCCGACATAAATCCATTGAAGTTAACCGACACATCACGATTATCACGTCATCACGCCATTGCGAACACTCCTGTCACGGGCATTAGACCGTCCTACAGTAGTCTCGTGTCTAACCTAACAATTTAATTTGCGTCTAGTCTAATTTAACTATTCACAATACCTTTATACTCACTCTGTCCAAAAATAAGTGTCTCAATTTTGCTTAAAAATAAATGTATCTATACATGAAACATGTCTAGATACATTCACTTTTGTGCAAACTTGAGACACTTATTTTGGGGCGGAGGGAGTACTATATTAGGATCAGCTTATAAGTGTTTGACAACAACACCTAATCTACCATTTAATCAAATACACATGTTTGCCACGATTTAACAACGATCAGCATCGTTCACCTGGAAGAATACTTCTTGCCAAGAGAGTGAATTCACGAATGCATGCTATTGTAACTACTTCCTCCGATCCATAATAAGTGTCACAGTTTTGAAGTAAACTCAGTTCAAAACTGTGACATTTATTTTGAATCGGAGGGAGTATAGTGATTTACAAGACTTCTGCTTGGACACACCCCTCAAATAAAAAGGGGTAATTTTGTCCACCAGGTTTTTTGATTGAGATTAGTTAGGTATCAGCCGGCTAATTTGGTAGTTTGATCCACTTGTACACCTAATTCCTATACAGATCCACAACAGAATCTACACCAAAAAACCGTGGCTCGGTCTCATTACCTTCACCAAAGCAGCCCTGCTTGGCCACTTGCAACATGGTATGGAATGTGATCTTTATCTTTCTATGTCGTGTTTCTCTATCTTGTGTAGGTAAATCGCTTGTGGTTGTTCTCGACGTCACATCCAATCATTGTCTCAGTCTCATCTCTCATGTATGTATGTGTGCTAGCCCCCGATTTTCATGTGGTCACGGTTCGACGAAATAATCTGCAGTGAATCTATTCATGGCGGGTTTTGCGAGGACAACGATCTATTTCCCCATTGTACGTGTGTGGCGGTGCCGCTTATTAGCTCCGAGGGTCGCCCCACGCCACCTCGTTGGTGTGCAATACCTCGGCGTGTCATGCGCTCGCCGTGCCTGTTCTAGCCACCGTTGCTCATCTGCATGTCTTACCATGCCGCCTAGCCCCGCCGCTTGCCACACAATACTGCTCCAGAACCTTTACCATGCATTGCTGCTAGATTGTCCTTGCCTATTGCGAGAAAATGAGCAAGAGTACTTTCAGCGCGTGCGGTGACACTATTTTGGTGGCAACAGGTGGGGCTGCGCAGAGAGAAGGCGATGTACCCTATCTATAAAAGTGTTCATGATGAAGGGATGAAAATGTAATGTAGAAAATCTAACCGAGTATTTGTATAGTATGTAATGTGTATGAAAAATATATGTATAGACTAATCAGTAAAATACTCCATACATGGTCTGCCCATACAAAACCGGTTTGAGATTTTAAAGATTATTCTACCCTTGTCATCAAAGAGCCAAGTTCTAATTTCCGTTGTCTATTTTACAAGTTGATTTGCATTTTCATAGGTCATAGGGAATGATCTTTCTCGAGTGCTGAAAGAAAAACATGGTGTGGCATTCGATACTTTCATCGAAGAAAAGGTATGTCCTTTGGCAGGAGATATTATGTATGACAACTTTGGACTAGACATTGCCAAGTTGACAGAATTGTCCAAAGATATAGACATCATTGTCAACGGAGCTGCGACTACAAATTTCTATGAAAGGTTTGAGATGTTTTTTGGTCATAGATTACTGAATAACATTGTAACAACTTATAAGCTGTTGAAATAATTGGTCATAATGTGATGTTTTTTTAGATACGACATGGCTTTCGGCGTGAATGTGTTGGGAGTGAAACATCTTTGTGCATTTGCAAACAAGTGTATTAAACTCAAGATGTTGCTTCATGTTTCAACTGGTGCGGGTTATATATATGTGTATGGTTGGTGACATGTCATTCTGTACTCTAACTCATAAGTTATCATATGACTTGAACAGCCTATGTAGTTGGTGAACCAACGGGTTTAATACCAGAGAAGCCATTCTTGATGGGTGAGACACTAAGGGTGAGCACATACTTGGACATCGATTCCGAGCTGAATCTGATCAATGAGACCAAGACAAAACTAGAGGATAACCGTTCCATAGAAAAGGATAAGAGGAAAACCATGAAGGACCTTGGCCTCAAGAAGTCAGATACAAAAATAAAAACATCAATATACTTATGTGCGTGTACTCTTTGTGCCACTAGCAAGACTTCAGAACTGAGTCATTTGTTACATGTTTGGCCTTATGTATGAATGAAGGGCACAGTACTTCGGGTGGCCAAACACATATGTGTTTACCAAAGCAATGGGGGAGATGATGTTGGGGCATCTACTTGCGAACTTTCCGGTGGTGATCATCCGCCCGAGCATCATAACCAGTACCTTCAAGGATCCATTCCCTGGATGGATTGAAGGAATCAGGTAATCAGCAGGGAAGTGCTAACCCCCCCCCCCCCCCCCACCCCATCCCGGAATGATCAGGTTGACATGTTTCTCTTTCATAGGACAATCGACACTGTGATTATCGGTTATGCTAAACAGACCTTGTCATTCTTCATAGCTGCCAATGATTCAATAATGGATGTGGTGAGTTTGTTCATAAATTGGCAACCGAATTTTGCAATGAAACTTGATGAACATACCAGGTAACCATTGTGGTGCGGTCCTCGTTGGTGGTTTGGGCAGATTCCGGTAGACATGGTGGTGAACGCCATGATGGCTTCGATGGCCGCACACTTGGAGGAGCAATAACATGCCATCTACCATGTAACTTCGTCGCTGCGCAATCCGACAACCTACACCAACCTTAAAGAGTCATTCCAACGGTACTTCTTCGACAACCCGCCGTGCACTGGGAGGAACGCCAAGCGTGTCCAGCTGAAGAAGATGCGATTCATTGACAGATTCGTGTGGTTAAGACTATACATAGCTATCAAGTACAAGCTTCCTCTTCAGGTTAATTAGCTCTCCAATTCAACAAGAGAGTAACGAAGTTGTTTTCACGGACGAGATGAGACTGAGAATGATATTATGTGCTTCTTCCTACAATTGGACAGATGCTTCACCTAGTGAATATTGCACTTGGTGGTGTTTTCTCGCGGCGCTACAATATGAGCTCAGCAAACAATACAGATTCATCGTGCAGCTGAACGAGCTCTACGCACCATACACATTGTTCAAAGGGCGGTAAGCAGCTTTTAACCCTCATCAAAATGTCCTTCCATTACTTGGAAGGAAATTCCTCCCAATTTTCTTTTATGGTCACATGGTATACTCATGTGTGACCGCGCACACGTCCGTCCTGTGATGTTATCGTACGTTCCTTAACTTCACTTTATCAATCTTATTAAGCTTTGATGATATGAACATGGAAAAGCTAAGGATGGCGATGGGCAAGGATACAAATACGAGTGGAGCCTATTACATTGATTTTGACCCCAAATGTATTCATTGGGACGACTATTTCTATGGTATTCACATCCCCGGTCTGCTCAAACATACACGGGTATTAGGATTAGAAGGTGATTGTACGGCGTCAAACTCCAGATTTTATTCTTAGTGTGTCTCATTTAAGCGTATTATTCTTTATAAGTGGAAGACGCTTTCGTTGATAGCGAGACACATATGGTGTAAATCCAGTCTCTGGTAGAGGTTGCACAAGTATGTACGTATGGTTGTGTGTTTGTCTGCATATGTGCGTGCTTACGTTGTACTTGGTGTTTGCAAAGAATATTGTCCTATTAAATTATTTTGTGAATATGTATTGTATGATCCATTTATTATGCAATTGTAAAGATATGTTTGCACATGTAGTACATTTTTTTTGTTGGAAACGGCCGGTTTCCGCTGCCGGCGTCGCGGTCGTGCTCTCCTTCGGCAGCCAACCGAGCACGGCTAATCATGCGTTCCATCGCGGCCTCCACCCACACGCGCACGCGCGACACGAACCCAATGCAATTCCATTCCAACTAAGAGTGTCAGGCGGCGCCTGTACCCGGCCCGCATAAGCACAAAATAGGCAAAGGTTAGCCCTAACTTTTTTTGCTTAGATATAATCGGTTTGAGCTAAAAATGTCCTAAGCGGGCCTATGCGGGCCGCCGCTTGAAACCTGAATTCCAACGCCGGGCTTCTGCACCACCGCGCCCGGCTCATCGTCTGACGACGCACGCGTTGCCTGCCGTCTCCTTCCTTCTGCGGGGAGGGCGCGCCATCCTGATCAGCATCTTCTTCCAGGGCGCGAGGTATGTCGTTGATCGATCAGCTAGAGGGGGTCATCGATCTCTCCCTCCGTTCGCTCTGTCTTGACTTTTTCTCCTTTTCATCTGGTTCGTGCCTGCAGGCTCGCGTTCAGACGAGACGACCTAGGGAAGGAGATCATGGGGATCGCCGTGCCGGGAGCGCTCGCGCTCTTGGCAGACCCGCTTGCTTCCCTCGTTGACACCGCCTTCATTGGCCACATAGGTTGCTTGTTTCCCCTGCTCTTGTTCCGCTTTGCCTGCCCCTTTCATGGAAACTTGCGCGGAGGTGTGTTGCTAATTTAATAAGCTGTATTGCTTCATTGATTTTCATGTCAAATTCTCTTTGTATTGTGTGTGTGAAATAAATGACAGATGCTGAGAATGATTGCTAAGCAGTCCAAACGAGATTATCTCTAGATTCAGAATTGGAGTTGCATCACTATTCTTCTCTTTACGGGGAAGGGTCCTTCACTTGGCTATACGTTGTTAGATAGATGAGAGTATGAGACCTCTTCTCGCGATTTTCATCGCGGATATCACTCCGCTTAGTCCAAGCGCTTCAACGGCGACTCGAACACTATTCTTCTCATTTGGACTTTTTGTACACAAAAAACTCAAAAGGCATTATGTTTCGTATATTATGCATGAAACTATTTCTCGCTGCTGTGATGCACGAATAAACTATCATGCTATATATTTCAGCTCAATATATGTATAATGATAAGTTGATTGTTGTGCTCTGTCTCTTGACAAGCAGGACCATTAGAGCTTGCAGCCGTAGGTGTATCTATCGTCGTGTTTAATGATTTAATCAAGTGTCCAGAATCGCAATATTCCCCTTTGTGGGCGTCACAACATCATTTGTTCCAGAGGAAGATGCTACATCCAGTGACAAACACAAAGATGAAATGAGCAGCGACAATGAACACAATGTTACCGACAACGAAATGGATGAACTGATTCCACGTGAAGGTAAATGTCTGCAATTTTTCTTTTAGAAAGATATATGGTTTAGCGATGCATCCTTATTTGATATTGGAATTTATTACCAGATACTAGTTCCACTTCCAGCAAGTCGTCTTTTTCACACTGACTCGGGGAGTTCGAAACTGAACATAAATGGAAAAAACATTCCATCGGTTTCTACACCATTACTACTTGGCGGGGTGCATTGTTTGAAACTCTAACTTGTTTTCTGTGCAAAACCTATCTTAGGCCTCATTGGTGTGAAAGCGGTAAAATGTCATACCCTTTTCCGGTTTGATGGCGTAAACTAGTTTAATTTAGCACAAACATTTGTTTTTAGCGACATCAGCTTTGACATGTATCTCAAAGTTAATTGAATGCCTTTCATCAAAATCTGATAATTAGGCCACTACTGTAATTAAGTTGCTTAATGTTTTTCGACAGTTGGCTGATTGATTATTATTAGTTGGATATGGGCATACTTAAATTTTCAGATTGAAATACTGAATCAAAACATAACCATGGGAAGATAAATGCCCGCACTGCATCTCTATATGAAATTGTTGCTACAAATCAGTCGGGCTTGAAAGATTTTCGAGTTTTCATTTGATCTTGTTTCCTGTAACTGCTTTCTGGTTTATTTTTACATTTAAATAGACTAAATTGTTTAACCGAATTGCACCTTTCAAATAGGATTATGGGATGCTAAAGCCTGTTCTCCAGTACATGGTACTTAGATTTTTAGGTGCTCTTGCTGTTCTTTTATCTCTAGCAATGCAAGGGTATTTCTATTTGCCTTTATATCATAACTTTCCACTCCTCAAAAGCAGCAAACATATCATTCTTATTTTTTATAAAATAAGGCCAAACTCTTATAGAATAATCATCAATAATATTGAGAATATAACGAGCACCACCATAAGAGGGCTTACGGGACGCCCCCACAAATCAGTATGTACATAATTAAGAGTGCATTTGGTGGTATGAATAGAAGCATTAAACTTTACTTTCTTATACTTACCAAATATGCAATGCGCACAGAATTGCATCTTACCAAACAGCAGCCACGCAGAAGAGCTCTCTTAATTAATTCTGCCATACCAAGTTCACACATATGTCCAACACGCATATGACAAAGATTAGTTTTACTTGGATCATCATTAGAAACATCAGCAGTAGGAGTGAAAGTGCTACCTCTAAAAACATATAACTTAGTAGAATTTGAATCACCAATCATGTGAACGAGATAACCTTTTTGCACTTTTAGCACACCACGTGAACCGATGTGCTTCTACCCCTCAACATCTAGAGTACTAAGGGAGATCAGATTTTTGGCCATGTATGGTATGTGTCTCACATCTGTCAGCGTGCGTGTCAGGCTATCATGTGTCCTGATCTGAACCAAGACTTTGCCCACAATATCATGTGGGTTATTATCTGCCATACGACACGACATCTCCACTCTGCACAGACTCATAAGAACTTAACCAATCTCGGTTAGAGCATAAATGAAACGATCATGCAGAATCAAGTTTCCATTCTTCATGACCAGCAACACAACCAACAAAAACAACTAGACCATCACGAGAGTCAAAATTATCACCGGAGACAACGCAAACCTTACAATCACCATCAGATTTATTTTTCGGTTGATACGTACCGTTATGTTTCTCTTTATTCTACATCTTCCAACAATCATCAATAACATGATTTTTTTACAATATCTCCAGAGCTTATCCTTGCCTCTGGACTTTGAACAACCTCTATCGTTCTTGCTTTTGTCTCTATTGTTGTCGTTGAAGGTCTTCTTCTCAGGCCTGCCACAAACCTGCAAACTTCGCCCTTGGAGGACGACTAATCTTTCTGTACCATACCTTTCATCTTTTCCCTAGTAAGCAAGGCATCATATACTTTCACAGGGTTTAGTTCATCACGTCTTAACAATATGGTATCACAGAAATTTGCAAAGGAATTTGGCATGAACACAGAAGTAAAAGAGCTAGATCTTCATCATCATATTTTACCTCCATTGACACTAGGTCGGAAACGATCTCCTTATAGATCGATATATGGTTCATTACGGAAACACTTTCTTGCAGCTTGTGCGTGAACAACTTTATCTTCACATGCATCTTGCTGGTTAGATCCTTGAACATACAGATCGCATCCAGCTTTTCCCACAGGTCTTTTGTAGTTTTCTGCTTAAACACTTCTTGCAGAATATCATTAGTAAGATGAGTTGAATAAGAGACTAAGCCTTACGGTCTTTCCGCTTTCAGCTTTGCTCTATGTCGCTTGATCCTTCTCATCGAATCCATCCAGTGCATCATCAACATCATTTGATTGTGCGACGACCGCACGTATCTTGACTTGCCATAGGGAGAATCTCGTCTTGTATTGCAGCAACGGTAGATCAAACTTCATCGATACCATCGTGTATACCCAATCTGAATCAGGGCTCTGATACCACTTATTATAAGAGATAGGCAAATAAAAGATTAACAAAAGAAAGATCAACACACGGGGATACGAGATTTTAACGTGGAAAACCCTTCAAGTAGGAAGAGAAAAAACCACGGGCGCCAGTCAGCAAAACTTCATATATAAGCAGAGGTTACAAACATCAGAGATTTACAACAAGCTATTTATCCCAACCTACGACTTACAAGATGTATTTATAATGATCCTGACCTAATCCAGGTCGGTAGCGATTCAACAAGGACATAGCGCCATGGCGGTCAGGGGAAAAGTTTTCGCAAGAGCTCGGCGTCTGCAGCTTGGCCGCTCCTGCAGACGCGGGCGTGAAGGAACGGGAGTCCGCCTCCACGGACAGGAAGGAATAGACCTGCACGGCGGAGGGGGAGGCAGGCTGCTCAAGACGCATGGCGGATAACCGTCGTCGCCGGAAGGGACGAGACGACGACCGCACTGCCGGGGAGGATGCCCAGCAGCATTGGAAGAGAGGAAGACAGAGCCTCCACTGCTGTGCTACATCAATTCAGTTTTTTACGGTATAAAGTGAACTGATGTGTTGTTGTTTGGACAGGGTTTTCCTTTTTTGCTTGATGTTTCTTAAACTGAACTGAAGTGATGTTGTTTGTTAAACTGAACTATACCGTTATGCTCCTTTGAAGAAAGTGGACTGAAGTGAAGTGCTATTGCTAAACTAAACTGAACGGAAGTGCCGTTGTTTGCTGAACTGCTGTTGTTTTAATCTCACTCTCCACCGCGGGCACGCTGCCGCGTTCAACAACATGCGAACAAAACTGCATTCGAATTATATGAAGCTGCATAGTACACGTGGACGGCGCGCCATATTGTTTCGGCGCACCGCACAGATCACGCCTTCCACCACGATACAGCTGAATCTACCATCAAAGGAAATTACTGGGCTGTTGACTACACGTTCTGACAAAAACGAAATGCCGAACGATGCATCACACCAACCATGTCATCAAGAACGACAGGCAGACGGCGAGGTGAAGTGCGCTACTCCGTCTAGTACACATATATGCACCGATGAGTTTTCATCATATAGTAAAGATACATATACCAATACCCTGACATCCGGGAACCTCTAAACCTTACTATATAGATCAATAGATGGGTTTTTATTCGTATAGAGTAAGGAGTTACACATAATCCGTATTACAGATGAAGAGAGCATACTGTTTACTAAATTTCTCGCTTCTTCAGCTTCACGCTGAGACCATTTTTCATCTTCAATATACAAGACATTTTAGGCTGGATGCGCTGACCTTCCACCACCTCCAGATCGAAATTCCATACTACTGCAGCGACGGTGGTCTTCATCTGCATAACCGCAATGTCCTTACCAAGACAGATCCTTGGGCCTGAGTTGAAGGCCAAGAACTTGTGAGACGGCACGTACCTCAGCTTGCCATCCTCAAGGAACCATCTATTTGGGTTATAGTCAAGGCAGTCTTTGCCCCACAAGCCCTCCATCCTCCCCATGGAGTGGAGAGAAATGAGGATGGTGTCGCCAGCTTGCACCTCATGGCCACTCGGCATGATATCATCGATTTTCACAGTCTTGCGCTCGATAGGCGCTGGTGGGTATAGCCTGAGAGTCTCGTACAAGACAGTTTTCAGATAGACAAGAGATTTGGTCTCCTCCGGCTCAAAGACCACCATGGAACCCATTGCACGGTTTACTTTGCGTGAAGCAATGGGTGAGAGTTCATCGCGGATGGTTGCCACGATGTCAGGGTTGTGCGCGAGGTTGTAAAAGATCCATGGCAGGGTTGTGCCAATCGTGTCCCTCCCGGCGAGCATGGAGCCAATGAGCGTCGCACAAAGCAGGTTATCGTCGGCGTAGTCTGGGTCATTGATTAAGGAAGACAAGATATCCTCCACACTCTCTTGTTCCCCGTCATTACCAGCATGTTTCCCGTTGATCTTCCTCCTCTCTATCATCTCTGCAACGAACCTTCTTAGCACCATGTGTGCCTTGTGAAGTTTTTTCTCAGGGCCGATGTTTAGCCGCCTCATTGCTTTCCAGCAAGCGGCTGGCACAGCGTGCCGGAAAAAGCCCACCTCCATGACCGTGTCCATGGCGGCCGGGGCATCCATGGGCGGAAGGTTTGAGGACAGGAGGCTAGAGTCCACGCCGAAAACCATCGTGGCGGTCAAATCAAACATTAACCTCGATGACAGTTCTTGCACTTCTATCGGAGTGGAGGTGCTCGCCATGTGGGCAAACAACGGGATAAGGCCTTTCTCCACCTTGTCGCGGCAGCAAGCCGCCATACGAGAAACCATCGGCGGGCTGCTGAGCACGCTCTGGATCTTCGCGCGCGGCCGACGACATGGCTCGCCGTCCGTGGTGAAGAGGGCACCGGCCATGATGTCAAAGATTGCGGCGAACTCTGCACCCTTGGGGAAGTTCGTGTAGTTCGTCGTGAAGATGTGTCGGACGTTTGCAGGGTCGCAGGTGATGAAAAACCGCATTCCAGTGCCAGGTGGGCCGTGCGCCCTGAAGTTGTGGCCTGATCCGGCGAGGACCACGGTGAGATAGTCATGTAAGTTGCGTAGGTTGGTCATGAAAGAAGGGAACATGTATATTATTGGCCAATTTGTGGGGAGCACTGATGGGTTCTTTGATCTGCTACTCGACCGCCTGAAGTACATGTACAAGGGAACAAGTAGAACGAGTGTGGACATGAGAAGCTCTCGAGAGAACGAATTTGACAGCATCATCACTAGCGTGGGGACGATATGGTTCGTACTACTTCGATGTATGCCACATGGACATGGGCACATGGCGATGGCTTCATTTATAGGCTAGTTCCCTCGACGTCTCGATCTCACTCCATTAGTACTATTCTGTCCCTTACCTGACATTGTGGGCCTACACATAGTCTCTATTATGATTTTTTACCCCTATTTTAATTATTAGAATATAGCAATTTTTCATAATGATCAATTTATGAGAACAATAATTTTTCATAACAATTTTATCCCTGGACAGCGCGGTTCTTCCGGCGGAGAGAGCGCCTTCTCGAGATAACAATTTTTTAGCTTCTTTATCCATCAACATTGTGATGGTGTTTGTCAAATGGTTAAGCGTTCGTTTGTAGGGGTGAATTAGCATCCGAAGGCGTGTGTGAGAGAGCGCCAAATCCGATCTAAATGTTAGGTTTCAAGGAAAATCGATCTAGGGACAGGATGGTGGCGTTAATTGATCCATGAGGATCACGTAGGTGATCTTAAACCTTCGATTCCTCTGAGGGTCGCCGTAGGTTAGGTCAACGCCGTGAAGATTGTCGAAGCCGTGTAGTCGATCGTCCCAGTCAGAGGGAAGTAGGATGTCACCTTCATCATCGGGCAACGTGGCGTCGTGCAGCGTAGGTCGGCGTCACCTAGGGTGGCCTAGCAATTTGTATCCTCCTCGTCGTGCGTTCTAGGAGAATTTTGTGTTGATAATGCAATAGGACTTTGATGAAATACATGCGGAAAGTATACGTGATAATAAGAAAGCAGCTTGGGGGTGCTCGTGCGCTATGCAGTCAGGGCGCACACCATGGAGCATGCAATCCTATCTAAAATATATAAAAAACACAACTTTCAAATCGAACGTTCAAATCAAATTTACTTTTCACCGTAGTGTCTTCACGACAGGATATTCAAAACTAGATCCCACATAAACATGTTCTACTAATTTTTTTTTAAAGCATTGTTTCGATAAAACAAGCTTGTGACAAAAACATGTGTTGCTAGCATGGATCTATATGTTTGTAACTTGTCTGATTAAGAAGCAATTTAATATTGTATAGTTGCTTCGCATAGTATTAAAACTGTAGTTATAAACCTTGCTCACAATTTGGAGGACAAACAGTGGTATGTTTGAAACAAAGCAATATTTTTGAAAAGAAATGTTTTGTAACGAAAACCCAATTTGTGGTGAAAAACGCTTTTTGTAGAACATATCGACAAGTTGAGAGTTATTTTGGTAAGCTACAAGTTCATATAGTTGACAATTACTGCTTTGTTAAAACATACTAACAAGTTGAGGATTGTTTTGGAAAAACTAATTGATGTCACGAAAATTTCATTTGTGATACAAATATTGCTCTGTAGAATAAATCGACAAATTTGAGATTTTTTTTGGTTTATAAAGCAAGTTTATGTAGTTACTTGCATATCCAATCGAGTTGTACTGATGATTAAAAAAACCTTTTGAGATACTCATTGGTACTTTTGAAACATTTAAAAAATACTATATCTTATAACGAAAAGCAATTTTTGCGCGGGAAAAGCATGTTTAGAGTATAAATTTGCTTTTTCGCTATAGACTTGGTTTTAAAAAGTATCCGTCTAAAGATATCTATATGAAATCTAATTTTCAAAAATCTCTGGCGTTAGGTATGCAACGGTGAAATGGATTTTTATTTGGACGCTTGGTTCAAAAGTAATGGATTTTTAAAAATTCGGAGTGATCCTCCGTTTTGTTTCTATGCGTGTGTGCTGGTTTCTGATTAATTTTGCATGTCACTACCTGCATATGACGCCAAGGAAAAGTCAGCGCGCATTTAAACAGTCGGGCGCGAATAATTGGAAGATGTATTATTCTGGATGTGTCCAAATCCTATTGAACTAGAAGAGAGAGTGGAAAGAGCCCAGTCGGTTCCTCTGATTAACAACGGCGATGCATGTCATCCACCTAGTGAAAATACATGACGATTTAGGCGTATCCTAGTTCGCTTGCCGTTCCGAGTTGTCGGCGTCGGCGTGGTTGGGAAGTTCCAGGCATATATGTGAGGTTGTTTTCTTTGAATAAAGCTTCGTCCTCACGGATCAGCAATGCTTTTTAGCTGAACGACGTTGACTCATATGTATCTCGAGTTATCTTTGTGTCTGCGCTCATGTTTTTGGTTTTGGGAATCGGGATATATACCGTTACGTCTTTTTCGCGCCTTGTGCGATGTTATTTTTCCAACCGGGCTACCCCTTTCCATTATTTAACATAACGAAAATACATCTGTGAGCAGCATAAAAATAAAATCTGGCGGATCCTCCGGCCACACTGTCTGAGGTTCCTCCGCCTTTTCAGCTAATGTATGAGCTACTCTATTGGCTTCCCTGAAGGAGTGATCAAAAATAACATGAGCCAAATCTCTAGCCAAGAAGGCACATTCCTCATATATGGCAGCAGCAGGACCAACGGAATTTCCCCTGTCTTGCATTGTAGAAGATCACCTCCAAGCAATCACTATTGATAATAAGCTTGCTGCATCCTACTTGACCAGCGAGAAGGAGACCATCTCGTAACGCCCTAGCTTCTACAGATGGTGCATCCGACACTGAAGATATGCCGCAGTTGCTGCATGCAATAAAGGCGCCTGATTCATCTCGGATAACAGCCCCGGTGGTGCCTGTACATGAATCAGCTCTGAAGGATGCATCTACATTCAACTTACAGTAACCTTCCTTCGGTTTCTCCCATCCTTGAGTTCGAGTGCGAACATTCTTTGTATATGATCTGGAATAATTGGTAGCAAACGCTGCTATTGCCTGAGCCGACCGTGTCGGATTCAGAATCTGCTCCCCATGCGTATGTTGTCTCCTCTGCCACCATATAAACCAGCATGTTGTGGCTATGGTTTCTTTCAGTCCAACACCCAGGAGTCTTGGAGCTTCACGGTCGGGTGCTCGAAGGAGAGCTTCAAACACTGCAAAACCCGATCTGTCAATAGTGGACATCTCCTCTATGACTTCAAGCAATCCCAGCTTTTCCCATATTTCCAACACCCTAGGGCATTGAAAAAACCCATGCAGCGTATCTTCACAATAAATTTCGCACATTGGACATACACTGCTAGTTATGATGTGCCTATTAGCCAGCACACAATTACAGGGAATTGTACCATGCAGGAGGCGCCATGAGAAAATCTTCACCTTTGGCGATACCTTCAACGCCCAAGTTTTGGACCAAACAGGATTGATATATCAGCTGTACCTTGATCATTAGTGTGAATCAGTTTCCTCCCATGTTGATGATCCCACTCAGCGTAATAAGCTGATCGCACCGAGAATATACCCGTCTTTGCGTAGTTCCATGAAACAAAATCCTCCATCATGCCCATGGCAAGAGGAATCCTCAGGATCCTATTGACATCAACCTGCAAGAAGATAGATCTCAGACGTTCCTCATCCCACGCTCGAGTGACAAGATTAATGAGTTCGGTCACTCTCGTATAGATAGTATTACCACGACAAGAGATCACCTTCCTTGTCAGGCTAGAAGGAATCCAAGCATCCTCCCAAATATTAATATTGTCACCACTTCCAACTCGCCAAATGTGTCCCCTTTTAAAGGTCTGTATCCCCGACCAAATACTTTGCCAGGTATATGAAGAGCCTTTCTTCAGTTCCACATTCAACAAATCACCGGATGGATAGTATTTAGCTCTCAACTCTTGGGCACACAAGGAATCTGGTTCACATAAGAGTCCCCAGACTTGCTTTGAAAGCATAGCTAAATTGAAATTTTGGAGATCTCTAAAACCCATACCTCCTCTCTTCTTAGGGACACACATTTTCCACCACGCGAACCAATGCATATGCTTTTTATCATCATCATCTCCCCACCAGTACTGGGACATAGCACGTGTTATCCCTTGTAGTACTTGTTTAGGGAGTTTGAAAACTGACATGGCATACGCTGGAATGGCCTGCGCAATAGCCTTAAGAAGAACCTCCTTCCCTCCATAGGACAACAATTTTTCCTTGAAGCCACTCAATCTGCTACAGATTCTATCAATTAAGTGCATAAAACAGTCTATTCTGTTGTTTGTCGACTAATCAAAGAGAAGAAAAAAAAAGGACCGAAAAGGGGATAGCGAGCTGGGGCAGCAGAAGGAAGCCGACTGAGAATGCTCGATCTCGAACAACCTGTGGGGCAAAAATCTGCTGCCACCAAGTTCTCAAACACATCGGCGCGTGTTATTGTATCAAAGCCATCTGCAAGACGAGGCACCATCCGACATTGTATCTTTTTTTTTGCAAAATCCGACATTGTATCTCTCGTATCTCGTATATATAGACTAGTGCGAGAGATGGAATACGATCACGATAGACTGACTAAATATTGTCTATACGGAACGAAAAACACTTCTACCTCCCGAGCTCCCATGCTGCTATTACGAAACAACAGATAAGTCTATTTTTTGCGTCTACAAAATTCTGAAAAAAAGCGTACAGATACATATACATGTCTACTATGTATGATCAAATTTCTGGCGATATATTTTTCCGTACATGATCTAATAAAAAAGACAAATTTAGCAAGTGAAATAAGTTTTGAAAGACTATACAGTATGGACGACAACACTTTTTGGGATGGTTTTTACAAATAAAAATCATAAGCTAAATATTCTATTTTTTTTCGCACATAAGGTTTGTGTTAAAAACTATTCCTGACATATCGAGAGGGTTACCGACAGAAGTGTTTTCCTTTGATAAAGTGAATATATTAACATTGGAGATTTTCTCCTTCCGAGTTCCAGTGAACCCTTCTATTTAAAAAATTCGAAAATCATATTTATAAGTTTTTTAAAAAAAATCTGAAAATAATTCTAGAGGTAGCTAATGACATATCCTACGAACGTGCAAAATATCAAGTTCAAATACGTTGTATTTGGAACTAAACAAAAATGAAAAAAATGTGGATGTAAGTATGCTATTTTCAAATCTCTAAGTTTTGTCGGATTTGTTATTTTTGTGTAGCCCAAAATATAATGTATCTCGAATTGAAAATTTGCACGTTCGTGGGATATATCATTTACATTCGTATTTTTCATTTTTTTAACTTACAAATATGATTTTCGAATATTTTAAATAGGAGGGTGCACTGGAGCCCGAAAGCAAAAGACACTTTCCGATATATTAATTAATATCAAGACGATAGCAATTACAGTCGGTCTCTGTATCAACATGATATCAAGAGCTAGTCAAAATTTCAAGCATGCACATAGCCAAATTATTATAAAAGGAAAAACAAAACAATCAACAAAACTGCAGCAGCAAACTTTATCATCAACCACCTTTGATAGCAACTCAGAGCGTAACAAGAGAGGTGCTCCAACAACAACTTTTTTGTTTGAATAAAGCTTCGACCTCATGGATCAGCAATGATTTTTTAGTTGAGCCTTGTCTCATATGTCTCGAGTTATCTTTGTCTGCGCACATGTTTTTGGCTTCGGGACACGTCGACTCATAAGTAACTCGAGTTATCTTTGTCCGCGCTCATGTTCTTGGCTCCGGGAATCACCGTATCGGGATACCTTGACGTCTTTTTCGTGCATGTGCTTCGGCGCGTGTTTTGCACATAGCCATTTGTAAGACGAGGCACCACCTGACATTGTTTTTCCCATATTTCGTACCTATAGACTGGTATGACAGATTGAATTATACAAACACAATTACTAAAATATCGTCTACACAAAAAGGCTATACATTTGTTATTTACATGGAAGACTACACTTTTGGGGATGATTTTTATTGAAAAGTTGTGTTTGATTTGTAGGCTAGCTATTCTAAGTTTTTTTTCGAAACGGGAGCAAACTATTTGTCCTAATCTATTAAATAAGAAGAAGAGAATTGTCAAATTAATTTACGATAAACCGGATGAAAACCGATTCATAGCGACCAAACCAAATTGCTCACAAAGTAAGAGCAACACACGGCCACAACGTAACCCGACAAACTCTTCAAACATACAATGACTACAACACTAACCCTTGAGCAACGCAATGTAAACCTCGATGATATCAACAAACTGCAATGGGCCCCAAAGACATAGAATGACCCAAACCAAGAGGACGAGAGGAGAAACCAAAGATCCAGCAAAAAGAGCATAGCTTTGAAAAAAAAATCAGCATGTTGGTGCGAAAATTTGAATTCAGTTGTAAATATGGCCCAATATTAAGCTGTAAAGTAAATCCACAACATATTACTCGATGTTCGATAGAAACTCTAAAGAATAGAAAAGATTTGTGGGAAATATGTTGGGTTCCACTCGACACCGAGCATCTCTCGGACACCACTACACATTAACTGAACCCAAAAAAAAAGATGTGGGAGGTATCTTCAGGTTGGCCACACAAGACACATGACTCGTCCGAGAGCCCATGTCTTTTGTGGTTTTAATCATTAGATAGGACACGACCTCTCGCATACTACGAGGTAAAGATCACGAATATTCACATATCAGATGTCCTTGGTACCCACTTGACAATTTTTCTGATAGAGTGGGCTAATCCAGAAAGACCCCAAATGGCTCATCAATGGCTCGACCGCCGTTGGGCAAGTGCTCCCTCACAAAGAAAAGATGAAGTCTCAAAAGCTAGTTGTCACCCCTGTGAGCTTGGGCAACCGACATATTGTGATTTGGGCAAATTTCAGAAAGCCGTGGGTACTATCTTGAAGGGGCCCTCTCCCAACGACATGTCTGACCAAAGTAAGATCTTAAAACTATTCCGAGGCTTGAATTTGGCGCCTAACGTAAAAAATGCTTGATTTTGTGGAGACTGAACGATACACCCGGCGAAGAGCTAGCGAATGATGTTGGAGCTCCAGGATATTTCGCTCGGAGCAGATGTTGCCATAGCAATTGGCTATTATCCTCTGAGAACAGACACCAAATCCATTAGTCACGAGAGATGCTCGAAATCCTGGAGTCTATGACCCCAGAGCACCCTTGTATTTTGAGCGACAGACCTCAGATCAGCTAACCAAGTGGTATTTCCGATTCGTCTCGGCTCTCCTTCCCCAAAGAACCGAGAACGATGTTTATCAAAATCTGCATGTGTCCCGTCCCGACAGGAGGAACATGCCCATGAAGAAGATGGGTAGACTAGAAAGTAAGGAATTTGTAAGCGTTAATCTGCCGGAGAGTATAGAAATCTCCTTGCGGAGGTTTAACGCAGTGACCCATTTCCCGTCATCGCCGTGAGCTTCCGATCAGCTATGAAAATATCTGATGTAAATCGCTATGTACGCTGGCGTCCCATGTCGCTTTCGAGCTATAAACTAGGACACCACTAACGAGTGAACGTTCCCGGAGCATTGGGAGTTCCATCCACCGCTGATCAAAAAATCAAACAGCTCGCAACTCGTTCGCTCTTGTTTCTAAAATCCGAATATTATTGCCATAAAACAAGCATGGTGCGTAAAAAGTGTATGATCGCTATTACCGGTGAACCCAAAACGTTAACTTTAGAAGAAAATCAGTGTAATTAATTAGCAAGCACGAACTGATCGAGTTAGCATTCAGGACATGACCCATCATCGCTTGCTGCCTTGTTTCATTGTCCTCTGAACCCATCATCGCATCCTCCTTCCCGGCCTATAAATACATGACCAGTTCCTCATCACAGAGACATAAATCTCACATCCTCTCGAGACACGCACGAGTGACCATGATGATCGGTGAAATGGATGTAGGCAGGGTTGTAGGATCTTTCAGGGGCAAGAGCATCCTCATCACCGGTTCAACTGGGTTCCTAGGAAAAGGTATGTGTTCATGATCACTACCTTTAAGGATGTCCGTGTCTGCTGATCATCTGAGAGGCTTATGTGTTAGTTTTGATTTCCTGATAGTGCTCGTGGAGAAGATATTACGGGTTCAGCCTGATGTGAAGAAACTATTCCTCTTGATTCGGGCCAACGATGTTGAGTCTGCCAAGCTTCGGATTCAGAATGAGGTGAAATATTTTGTTTTTCCCAACATTTCACTTCTCGTCGCTGTCATGTGTGAATTTTCTTGCCAAGATGTCAATGTGTTCTTGGCAATCCCGTCTCATTTACGCAGTACGAAATCGTCAAAAAAAAATCCCAATTGTTCTCTAACCTTCTTTCGCCAAGGAAAATAGAGGGACAAGTGGAAATCTGTTACACAATGCAGAGATATTCAGTCTCGCGGCGCAAACCTCTTGTATGTATCAGACTTGCAGGAAAACCGGGCGTTGCTCCTGAAAGCAGATATTTCAACCAATAAATGGGCTGATGGAAATATAAGTATGGTATAATAAATTCTTACTCCAAAATGATCTGTTCGCAAATGGGCTCATGGAGTATGACAGAGCGTCCAAAATGCTGAACACTGAGTGTTTATAGATCGTTCACAACAATAAAAATGCAGGACAATTATTGCCAGCTAATACCGAGTACGTGCACCGTGGTTGCTGGATAATGATCTGTTCCCCGGGCCAGTAATTGCATTAGTTGGGGGAGAGGCCGGTACAGCTGGTGGGATTGTACTGGCTAGGGACAAAACGAAGTATTACGGACGGAAACCTAAAATAGAGGCCGAGATACATGGTGCTCTTTATTTTGAACAATTTGAAAATCATATTTTGAAGTTTCCAAAAAATCTGGAAAAAAATCCTAAGTGTAGATAATGTTGTATTCTACCAACGTGCAAAATATCAAATTAAAATATTTAATGTTTTGTGCTACACAAAAATAACAAAATCTGACAGATTTGAAAGAGTTGGAATTTTGCATTGTTCATTATTTTCAAATGTTGGTAGAATACAACATTGTATATATCCATGATTGTTTTCAGAATTTTTTCACACTTTGGTAGAATACAACATTGTATACATCCATGATTGTTTTCAGAATTTTTTTGAAACTTAAAAATTAGAATTTTGCAAAATAAAGTGCTCCATGTAACTCGGCCTCCATTTGTCCACTCTCGTATAGGGAGTACTAGTGAACATTAGTTGGCTAGTGAATTTACTACTTCCTCTATGCCAAAATGAAGTGCATCTTAGTTCTTTAAGGAAAACAATGTAAAGTTTGACCAAATATGTAGAAAAATATATCAACAACTACAACATCAAACTTTGACCAAACGATGTAAAGTAACAATATCAACAGATCTTAGGTTTTCTGTATCCAGTAAATTTGCAACGCGATTAGCAGTGTTCATCACCAAGGAGTACTTCCTCCTAAGAGATTAAATTCACTTGCATCGTACATGGTATTGAACTAGTGGTAGTTTACAAACATTGTTTTGTATATTTATAGGTCATAGGGAGGGATCTCTTTCGAGTGCTGAAAGAAAAACATGGCGTGGCATTCAATACTTTCATCGAAGAAAAGGTATGTCCTTTGGCAGGAGATATCATGTATGAAAATTTTGGAATAGACATTGCCAAGCTGAGAGAATTGTCCAAGGACATAGACATCATTGTCAACGGAGCTGCAACTACGAATTTCTATGAAAGGTTTGAGATATTTCCTGATCATCGGTTAATGAATAACATTTTTTAGGCTGAACAGTAGGTTTCCCTAGTGTATATGTTTTTGCATTAATTTACTGAAGAACATTGATAAAACCTTATAATCAATTGAAAAAATTGATAAAAATGTGGTGCTTTTTCAGATACGACGTGGCTTTCGATGTGAATGTATTGGGAGTGAAGCATCTTTGTGCATTTGCAAATAAGTGTATTAACCTCAAGATGTTGCTTCATGTTTCAACCGGTGCGAGTTGTACATATTTGTTATGGTTGGTGTCATGCCATTCTAAACTCTAAACTCATAAATTATCATATGACTTGAACAGCCTATGCAGCTGGTGACCAAAAGGGACTAATACGAGAGAAGCCATTCTTGATCGGTGAGACACTAAGGGTGGGCACATATTTGGACATCGACTCCGAACTAAATATCATCAATGAGACTAGGATGGAACTAGAGGCTAACTATCCCACGGAGAAGGCTGAGAGGAAAACCATGAAGAGCTTGGCCTCACGAGGTTAGACACACACAAAAATCAGAATAGGAAAACAGCAACATGCGTATGCACGTGCACTTTTTGTGCCACTAGCAACACTTGATAACCGTTACATTTGTTACATGTTTGATCTTATGCGTAACTTAAGAGCACGATACTTCGGGTGGCCAAACACATATGTGTTTACCAAAGCAATGGGGGAGATGATGTTGGGGCACCTGCGAGCGGACTTTCCGGTGGTGATCATCCGCCCGAGCATCATAACGAGTACCCTGAAGGATCCATTCCCTGGATGGACCGAAGGAATTAGGTAATCAGCAGGGTAGGGCAGTATCACAACGCCCACCCTTCAAGAATGATGACTGGAAATGTTCATCTTTCGCAGGACAATCGACACAGTGATTATGGGTTACGCCAAACAGACCTTGTCATTCTTCCTAGCCGACCTTGATTCAATAATAGACGTGGTGAGTTTGTTTGCAAATTGGCAACCAATTTTCAATGAAAATTTACCAAAGGTACCACGTAATTAACCAGCTGTGTTGTGGTCCTCGTTGGTGGTTTGGACAGATTCCGGGTGACATGGTGGTGAACGCCATGATGGTTGCCATGGCGCACACTTGGAGGACCAAGCACAGGTCATCTACCATGTAACTTCGTCGGTACGAAACCCGGCAACCTACACTATCCTTGCAGAGTCAGGCCACCGGTACTTCTTCGACAACCCGCCTTGCACTGGGAGGAACGGCAAGCGTGTCCGGCTGAAGAAGATGCGATTCTTTGGCACACTCGCGCGGTTAAGACTGTACATGGCTATCAAGTACAAGCTTCCTCTCCAGGTTAATTAGCTTACCAATTCAACATGATTTCACAGATGAGATGAGATTGAGATTGATATAATGTGTGTTTTCCTATCCTACAATTCGATAGATGCTTCACCTACTGAATATTGCACTTTGTGGTGTTTTCTCACGGCACTGCAATGAGCTCAGCAGAAAATATATATTCATCATGCAGCTGATCGAGCTCTACGCACCATACACTTTGTTCAATGGGTGGTAAGCAGCTTTAAACCCTTATTATGAAAATGTCCTACCATTACTTCAAAAAATAGCCCTTCAAATTTTCTTTTACGATCACATGGTATACTCATGTGTGACCGCACACCCATCTGTCCTTTGAAGTCTCGTTCCTTAACTTCATTTTGTCAATCTTATCAAGCTTTGATGATCTGAACTTGGAGAAGCTAAGGATGGCCATGAACAAGGATCAAAATAACACTGGAGCCTATTACTTCGATTTTGACCCCAAGTGCATCGACTGGGACGACTATTTCTACAGTATTCACATCCCCGGTTTGTTGAAGCATACGCGTGATTGAGTTATATTTAACTATAGCAAAAATTCAAGTGTAAGCTGCGAGCTTGAAAATGAAAGTGTACTATGATTAGAAGGTGATTGTACGTCAACGTATTTGGTGTCAAACTCCATATTTGAAGCTTAGTGCGTATCATTAAAGCGGATTATTTTGTAAGTGAAGATGGCATTTCCATCGTAAATCTAGTCTCTGGTAGGGGCGAGGTTATTTCATATGATTGTGTTTGTGTGCGTATGTCCTTGCCTATGTTGTACATGGTGTTTGTAAAAATATTGTACTAATAAAAAATCTGGTGAATATGTATTGTAAGAATCATTTATTTTGCAATTATAACGATATGTTTGCCAATACACTACACTTTCTTGGAAACGGGACCATTTTACTGATTTTTTGCAAAAGTATCATGACAATACAGCCACAAAAGAGTTCAACTTCCAGCCTCGATATCTAGGATGCAAACAACTAAAGAAAATCACAATGTGAGAAAATCACGAAAACAAACTGGCAATATAATATGGCATTGAAAAAATTAGAACTAAATGCTGCCTCTGTTTCTCAAAATAAGGCCTATAAAAAATATTAGAAGTCAAACCACACAAAGTTTGACCAAACTAATAGAGAAAACCATTAACATCTACAACACAAAGACAAATATCTTTAGATATATTTTGTAATCTATTTTCATATGATATCCTCACAACATCATAGTTGTTGATAGAATTTTTTAAACTTGGTCAAACTTTACATTATTTGACTTTTAAAAAACGTTATACGCCTTTTTCAGAAAGGGGGGGGGGGGAGTAAACCTCTAGCTGGGGACTCGAGACAAATTACGCCATGATCATGTTAGATAAATTACCACTGAGGTTGTGAAATTGTTCGACCGGAGCCTCCATTCAAAACTAATTGAAGCAAGAGGTCTGGGTGAGCCGCTCCCGTAGCGCATGGCCAGTCCGCCGAGCTCGCGTTGCTCTGGAGCATGGCGACCGTTCTGCTATACGATTGGCAACAACAGCTCGATGGTGTGGCGCGCTGTAGCCAGCAGCTCTTGGCACCGCGTTGGTGGATGCATCGGGCTCTTGGCACGGCTCGAAGGAACACCATCAGTTACGGTGCTGAATTGCTGCTGATACTGCGCTGTTGCAGCTGGTTGTGTTGTGCACACAAGCTATTTGTTGTTATGTATTTTTTTCAAATTTTAACCCGCCCCCAGATAACTTTCTGTGGCGCACCTGGCCATGTGCGCCACAGAAATGTGTCTTTCTGTGGCGCACCAGGCTTGGTGCGCCACAGAATGTCTAATTTCTGTGGCGCATGTGGTTTAGTGCGTCACAGAAATGTGACTTTCTATGGCGCACCAAGCCTGGTGCGCCACAGAAAGACACATTTCTGTGGCGCATGTGGTTTAGTGCGCCACAGAAATGTGTCTTTCTGTGGCGCACCAGGCTTGGTGCGCCACAAAAAATAATTCTGTGGCGCACCAATTAAGGGTGCGCCACAGAATGCCAACCTACCTATATAGGGTTTCCCTACTAGTGTAAAAAATATCCGGTTTTGTTAACAAAGAGGAAACAATATTACCATTACCGAATTTGTGAAGAAGATGATGATACACTCAGCTTGCTATAGGAAACCTGTCCTCTGCCCAATATAAATATTTAATTGCTATTAGTCATTCAGTGTGCTATATTCTATGATCACTCACACCAAAAACATACTATAGATATTCACTTATCACTTATTCCCACTAATACAGAACGACACTATGGCAACGGGTGCAAACCTTCTATGGCAACGGAGAAAGCATCCGTTGCCCCGCTTCCGATACTGGTGTGAGAGCAGCTCATTTGTTACGGTTGTTTTGTCCGTTTCCGTTGTGGGTCAAAAAAAAAATTAAAAGGACACCGGCCACCACCGGTAGCGAAGCAGTCAATGATGGCTACAGTACTATATTTTACTATAGTCTTTTGCACAGGACACACATCAAGATTCATAAAGACTATGTAAAAAATACACAAAGTACATGGCTCAGAATACACGAGAAAACTATGGCTCCTCTCGCAAAAAATCCACTACTGGGCTCGCAATAAGAATCCACCGAGACCATCAAGCTTTGCCGCATCTATCTTGGCTGGCAATGGAAATCGACCTAGGACATCGCAAGTTGCTGCAGCAGTCCATGCACACCATTCTTCAACAGATACGACACAGGTAGGGAAAATTTAGAACCAAGACAAAGCATAGCTGCATATTTTGAAGAAACAACAGAAGCTAGTAATCCGGCATGCAGTACTATCGCAGCAACAAAAACTAGTAATCCGACATTCAAATCAGGATATTAGCACATTGACAAACTCAGTAGGCTAATGCTTCCATAGGCCCCCAACCTCACAATCGCATAACTGTACCAGCTCGGCTCGAGCCGACCGACTTTGGGGTGCATATAGCCGAGACGAGCCGATTTTTTTTAAAGCCAATTTGAGCCGAGACGCGGACCCAAGCTGCCGGTCAGACCGAATATTCGGTTACGCGCGAGAAAAATTAAATGCCATTGGTAGGTTTCGAACTTGGGTCGCTGCAGAGTGCACGCAGGACGAAAACTGCGGTAACCAACTGGGCCGGGGAAGGAACGTGTCGTAACACTACCTCTTTTTTAAAAAAACCAGCAAGCGAACCTTCTGGAGAAGTCGAACGGGGAGCACGCTGGGGAGTACTTTTTGTCTCTTTTTGTGCCAGATAAGCCTCACATGCTCTTATAAGTGATATGAACCTCTTTTTTTAAACTATGGCGGAGCTGGAAATATCTAGCTGAGTCGATCGCTGAAAAAATTATGTGGCCGCAAGGATTCAAACCTGCATCTCCGAGGCGACATACATGAAGCGTAGCCACTGGGCCACATTTCGGTTTGTGATTGAACACAATGAGAGCTCATATAAACTTAGCGGGAGAGGTTTGTTGAATTTTAGACGGAAAGTTTCAGAATATGGACATTACGCGACGGCAACAAATATTTCAACCGTTCTTTAACTCTGAAATTTAGGACCAGATTATTCAAATCTAAAAAATTACCAACATGAAATTGAAATAATGGTGTGTGCGTCGGGGTGTTGGATGTGGAGCAAGGTGGCGGAAGTGGAAGAGGCGAGCAGAGAAGCATGACGACATGAGATCGAGCCGAAGCTCGGGCACTAGTGCGACCATCGGAGATTGAAAAATATATTTTCCGTGGAGCGAGTGTACACAAGTTGTATATATCCGCAAACCAACCTGTGGTTGGATGGTTTGCAGGGTGGTTGTACCCTCATCCCACTAGAGTTCAAATCCCAGGTTTGATATCTGTGTGTTGCATTTAGGCGGAACATTCTTTCAGTGGGAGGCGACGTTCCCGTCGACAGCGAGGCGCCCGTGGTGACTTCGTCAATCTCAAGACTCGATCCGCCGACTCAGTATTTCGGAGGTGCTCATAGGGGTAGGGTGTGCGTGCGTGCGTTCACATGGGTGAGTGTATGCGTGTGTATGTTAGCGCCTGCGTTTGTACTGTGTTTCTAAAAAAAACTTATATATATCCTAGCTATAGGGAGAAGATTTCTGTCGTTCTTTGACTCCGAAATTGAGCATCAAATAATTCAAAATTAATTTTAAAAAATTAGCAACATGAAATTGAAATATAGAGAAACCCATTTTCATGAATACCTTGATAATTATATAAAGTGATTTTTTAACCTACACATACAACTTTTGTGATATATGTCGTCCCACCGCAAAACTCCTACCCATTTAGGTATACATCTATCACCTTTTGGTTATGTGGACCCACATAAAAACACCGCTATCATGCCCCTTGGTCTACCCTTAGCACCCTTGGAACACGTGGACCACACATGTCTACCCCTATCACCTTTGTGACATGTGGACCCACATGCAATACTCCTATTTGACCTGCTAGGTCTTCCCTTACCACCTTCGAGACATGTGTGGACCCACATGCAACTCTGCTTGTGAGATATATAGGTCTGCCCCTACAACCTGTGTGATATATGTCATCCTACCGCAACACTCCTAGCTATTTAGGTATACATCTATCACCTTTTAGGCATGTGGACCCCATGAAAACACTCCTATCACGCTATCTTGGTCTACCCTTACCACCCTTGGGACATATGGACCCACACCCGTCTACCCTTACCAAGACATGTGGACCCACATGGAACACTCCTATCTGACCCGCTAGGTCTACCTTACAACCTTCAGGACATGTGTGGACCCACATGCAACTCTCCTTGCGAGATATATAGGTCTGCCCTACAACTTTTGGGATATATGTCGTCCCACCGCAACACTCCTAGCCATCTAGGTATACATCTATCACGTTTGGGGCATGTGACCCACATGAAAACACTCCTATCTCGCCAGCTTGGTCTACCATTAGCACCCTTGCGACATGTGGACCCACACACGTCTACTCCTACCTCATTTGGGACATGTGGACCCACATGCAACACTCCTATCTGACACGCTAGGTCTACTCTTACCTTCGAGACATGTGTGGGTTCTTACATGTGTTTGAATGTGGGTTTATTGTATTAAAAGTGGTAAATATAAAACTAGATGACTATGAATGTTCTATGTGGGTCCACATGTCCCATATGTGCTAGGATACGACGGCTAGCTAGGTCTGTTGCATGTGGGTCCACATGTTATGAAGGTGGTAGACACATACATGTATGACTTACTAGACATCTGGACACACATACACCAGCCCTAAACAGTTTGATCTAGAACTATCATGTGATCCCACAATATGCAACATAGTTAGGAGTGTTGCATGTGGGTCCACATGTCCCAAAGGTAGTAGATATACATCTATACAGCTACGAGTATTTCATGTGGGTCCATATGTCCATAAGGTCAAGATGACTAGGGGTGTTTGCACATAGGTGTACGTGTCACAAAGGTAAACATACATTTAGGACCTACTAGACATGTGGACCCACATGCACCATCCCTAAAAAGCTTGACGTAGAACTATCATGTGGGTCCCACAACATGCAAACAAAGAAAGGAGTGTTTCATGCGGGTCCACATGTCCGAGAGGTGGTAGATATACAACTAGATTACTATGAGAGTGTTGCATGTGGCTCTACATGTACCAAGGGTGCTAAGGATAGACCAAACTAGCGTGATAGGAGTGTTTTCATGTGGGTCCACATGCCTAAAAGGTGATAGCTAGATGTATACCTAGATGGCTAGGAGTGTTGTGGTGGGACGACATATATCCAAAAGATTGTAGGGGCAGACCTATCTCTGTAAGGAGAGTTGCATGTGAGTCCACACATGTCCTGAAGATGGTAAGGGTAGACATGTGTGGGTCTACATGTCCAATGGTGCTAACTGAAGACCAAGCGAGCATGATAGGAGTGTTTTCATGTGGGTCTACATGTCCAAGGGTGCTAACTGAAGACCAAGTGCGCCAGATAGGAGTGTTGAATGTGGGACCACATATCCCAAAGGTGGTAGGGGTAGACGTGTGGATCCACATGTCCGAAGGGTTCTAAGGGTAGACCAAACTGTCGTGATAGGAGTGTTTTCATGTGGGTCCACATACTAAAAGGTCATAGAAACACATGAGTACCTAAAATGGAGCCTCACTTCTCGCTAGATTCGATAAAATAATTGGACATTTTTTCATAAATTCTTGTCCCAAAATGCACTTTTTTGAAACATTTGTTGAGCATGTGGGTCAACATGTCTTAAAGATGATAGATATATAAATAGATGATCATCTGTGTTGCATGTGGATCCATATGTTATAAATGTGCTAGGTTAATATGGCTAGGGGGTTTGCATGCGGTTCCACATCTACCAAAGATGGTCCCTCCGTTTTTATTTACTTCACGTTCTTGGTTTAGTCAAAGTCAAACTTTATGAAGTTTGACTAAATATATAAGAAAAAATATAAATATTTACAACAAAAAATCAATATTAGTAGAATCCTCCTAAGATATCTTTTCATATCATATATATTTAATACTATAAATGTTTATATTTTTCGTATAAACTTGGTCAAGCTTAGAAAAATTTGATTTGAAAATACCCAGAACGCGAAGTAAATAAAAACGGAGAGAGTAGATACCCACATGCACCAGCTTAGACTACGAACCATTTAGACTTGTCGCAGAATAAAAGTAGTTGTCGTCAAGTATGTCTAATTTGGTCATAATAGAGTAGAAAAATTTCAAGTAGGTTAAAAAAATCACTTGCTATAATTATTAAGTTTTTGATGAAAATGGGTTCATCTATATTTTAGTTTCATGTTGGTACTTTTTTAATTAGTTTTGAATAATATGGTCCTAAATTTCAGAGTCAAAAAAGGTTGAAATCTTTGTCGCCATCGCGCACCGTCCATAGTTTGGTTCACCGGTTAAACCGACGACTCACTCGGTTCACTTTGCCGGTTTTTTAAAAATAGAGTAGCGAGGAATTATTAATAGTCAACATCCAATATATTTAGGTCCTACGTGTATTAGTATCACAGTAACCATTGTCTCACCAGCTGGTTAACCTAGCCTCATTGCCCATGTCTGAACTTTCTGATCGTCATATATACCATGGAACTTTTTAGTCAGAGCATGAAATCGGCAGAGCTGCACGCGATGAAAGCAGAGTGACGCACAGCACAGCACAACACTGGGCAGACTGCAGAGACACGCACCTTCTGGAGAAGTCGAACGGGGAGAGCACGCCGGAGGCGTCCCTGGCCGCCCACCCGAGCGCCGCGCTTCCTGTCTCTTCAATTTATTTTTCGGTTGCTTACTTGATTTATATAGGTTTTGATTCTACCTAATCATAAACCGAGACTTGCCTGATTGGCTATGCTCCTTGGTTGTCTCCTGGGAGACCCAAGTTCGAAACCCAGCGGCCACACTTTTCTGTATTTTTTACCACCACGATCTAAAATAATCTCTAAACTTCCCGGCTCGGCTCAACACAACTCCAGCCTTTCAGGCTCGGCTCGAGCCGAACTGAGATTAAATCCTGGCCGTCCTTGTGTTTCTGCTCATGATTAGGGGTGGGCATAAAAAACCGATAACCGAACACCGAACCGAAAAAACCGAAACCGAAACCGAATAGGTCATGACCGAAATGACCGATCAGTAATTTGGTTATCAGATCTCACTAACCGAATTTAATTAGGTAAATTCGGTCCTTTACATTGCTTAACCGAACAGACCGAGCTAACCGGAATATAGGCCTTTTCTCTGTGCAGTTCCTAGGCCCAGCCCAGTATACAGCGATCACAAAGGCAAAGCAGCCACTCGCATCGCTCCAGTGTCTAAAAAAAACTTCATCGCTCCTGCAATTAATTTTAGGATCAGTACCGATGATAGGATAAAATATTCTGGAGGCTCTGGCGGATGCATGCAGGATTAATTTCAGGATAACTACGGCGTACTCGTGCATGCAGGATTAGTTTTAGCAATCAGCAATCAAAGAGGGTGCATGCAGGATTAATTCTCTGTCGGCTTGACGTACTGACCTTCTGGATGCTGCATGTTGCTTACCTAGTTCGGTCAGTTCGGTCTAACCGAACACCGGACCGAAATTTTCGGTGAACCGAACCTCGGTTCCTCTATATTCTCAGATTAATTCGGTCATGATTTTTAGAAGACCGAAATACTTAAAAACCGAATAAACCGAACCGAATAAACCGAGATAACCGAATGCCCACCCCTACTCATGATACCTCTTCGCTCTTGGGGGCCTATGGAAGCATTAGCCAACTCAGTATTAGTACTAGCACAATAAATCAAGGGGTAGAGCAACAAATGCAAATCACCATTAGCAGAGCACTACACTGAACTAGGAAACCCCACAAGCTCCGGGCGAGGCAAAATAGATCGTATCCCACACAGAGAAAGAATCAAGAAAAAGAAAAGGAGATCCAGGCGAGGTGAAGAAGTGAATCGGGCTGCAGCGAAGCATCACCCATGAGATACAACAGGAGAACCAAACATTAGATTGACAAATCGGCTGGCCGGAACACACGCATACACTAGTTAACAACATGGAAGCAGCTTGTACGCACATGCATACCTTGGAATCAAGCAGCAAGAGATGCTGGTACTGCTGCCGTTGGTGTACACTAGATCGAGGCAAAGGAGCTGGTGCACGGGAGAAAAGAGATGGGGCACGGGACAACGACGCACACGGCCATGGCACCAACGGCGGAGCAGAAGCTCCAGATGATGCACCTGATCCGCCCGCCCAGATCCGCCGCTTGGCTGTCCGCAAAGATCTAGCGCCGCCGCCGCTCGCTCGCTGGTGGGAGAGAAAGTCCGGTTCTTGCGAGGGAGAGAAAACAGCGTCCCGCTCGCTCTACCCTAGGGCCGGGACGGCGATCGACGGTGGAACCATGACGTCCGCCTCCTACGCTCGTGTGCTCTCCTGTCGCCGCTGCTTCAGATCCATTCTGCCGCTAAACTTGGCTCTCCGAGAAGCTCCAGCGCCGTCGTCAGAGGCGGCGGGAGAATGCCGGCGGCGGCGAGATGTGTGAGAGGAGGTAGGTGGAGAGGGGAAAAAGGAGGTGTGCGGCTGTGGGAGAGGATAAGGCAGAGAAGTTGTGCGTGGACTTAGAAAAATCTAGGGTTCGGCCGCTCGGGACTATTTATTGAACCAAGATTTAATTGCATACGGATGTAATTTTTAACAGAAATTGTTAGGAAAAGCGGGCGCTTCCTGGGCGCACGCCCCGCATCTTTCCCTGGGCTGACACGTGCTGTACGCTGGTGCGTTTTTTTCCTCCTGCTTGCCTCTCCCTGTCTGACACGTGGCACGAGTGCGTCGCTCCGGTTCCTTTCCTTCCGTGGCTGGTTCCTTTTCTCTCTCTTCTCACACACTGCATGCATGGCAGCGATTTCTCTCTCTTCTCACACAGCATGCATGCATGGCCGCTGTCGCTGGTTGGATGGCAGGGTGTGTCGTTTTCCTTTTTCTCTTTTGATTCGAAGATGAAAAATAAAATATCTTACAAACTGAGTTTTCAAATCACGATCCGTTTTCAGGAATGGATTACTCATGTCGAGATATTCAAAACTAGATCTCATATTAATATGTTTCGACGAACTTTTTTTTGCACTGCTCGGAGTGTGTAGATTGCACTGCCTTAAATATCTTCTCTTTCTATGGTGCACTGCCTCGGATGGGCAGTGCACTGCCTTCTCTTTTACGGTGAACTGCCTCGGATGGGGCAGTGCTTTTTCGATGCACTGTCTTCTCTTTTTGCGGTGCACTGCCTTCTTTTTTGCGGTGCACTGTCTCGGATAGGGCAGTGCATTGCCTTCTCTTTTGCGGTGCACTGCCTTCTCTTTTCCGATGCACTGCCTCGGATGGGCAGTGCACTGTCTTTTCTTTTGCGGTGCACTGCCTTCTCTTTTTGCTGTGCACTGCCTCGGATGGGCAGTGCACTGCCTTCTCTTTTGCGGTGCACTGCCTATCTGACATGGGGATAAAACCCGGGTACCCAAAGACCCACAGAAGATCCCGAGTGAAACGCAAATTCAGGTGCTCGGCCGCTTCCAGCTGTCCGGCTAAGCCGAGCACGTCTGCCCCGAGTGCAGCCGGACTCCGCCTAGCCAGTCGAGGCACAGCCGAGCGGCGCGGACAAAAGGAACTCCAGACTCGTCATCAGCACAGTTCCCAGACAAACAGATAACGACAAGCATCGCCCGCCTTATGCGACCAAGGTCAACGGTAGCAGCCGGATTCGGTTGCTCGCCAGCCGGACGACCGGCTGCCGCGCTCCCACGACGAGCAGAAGACAAGGACCCGTGTTGGGCGGATGCCGGGGCCGTGCCCGGTATGCCCTCCACGTCGCCCAAGCGTGGGCTAAAGCGAAGCATGGTCTGACGTCTCCCACAGTGCCCAGCGGCTCGACAGGCGGGAGACACGGAGCGCTGCCCCGCGGCCGACAAGATCCTAGGCGCCGCCTGCCCGGTCGGCGGGGTCCGGCACCGCAGCCGGTCAGCCCTCCACGACGACAGGCCTACCCGACACCTCCTACGCAGCTATGGAGTTCGACTGTGCGAAGCGTAGCACACTGTACCGCGGACATACGACGTCACGGAGAAACACCCCTGTAGCCGACACCGGCCGGCTGGCGCGGACCAGCCGGCCCCGCCTGTAAGCCAGACAGCCAGGCCTATATAAGGCTGTCTGGTGCCCAAGTAGAAGGGGGTCGCCTGATACTTCTTCCTCCCCACACCCGAACCATGGAAACTCACCGAACAGCTCAAGGAGCAACTCTGTACTGTGTCCACCATTGATAGAGAGATCGAGCAGGAGTAGGAGTGTTACCTCCTCCGGGAGGGCTCCGAACCTGGGTACTTCCCGTGTCCGCGCTCCGGCGCAATCCCTGCGGGTGCCGCTGTTGCAGAACGCTGCCCCATCCTATCTTAGCCACCCCGTGGCATATGCCGTGTTCCACACCACGTCATTTGGCGCCCACCGTGGGGCAGATGGCAGCAGCCGGAGTCACATTCCGCCAGGGATCCCGCAGCCGTCTCGGCGAGCGAGTCGCCTCCGGCCTCGTCTCGACGTTCGGCTCCATCGACTTCGTCAACGACAACGCGAACTGCTTCGCCGGCTCCGCCTTCCCCGAGGATGGCACTGTCCTGCACTTCGGCGAGCACCGCGTCTACATCGCCCTCGCGCCCGCCTACCCCGCCAACATCCAGCGCTGCGTCGACCGTTTCCCCGAGGAGACGGCCGGCTGCGAGAGCAGCACCGAGACCCGCGTTTACGCGGAAGTTATGGTGTCCGACGTCGCGAGCACCCAGCAGCACGCCCCCGTCGACTCCGTCCAGGCTATGCTCCAGGGCCTGGTCACACCCATCGCCGCCGACGCGGACCCGCGCAGGCCGCATCTCCTCGAGCAGCACGCCAGCGCCTCCTCAGCAGCGCGCACGGCGTCGCAGCCACGCATCGCCGCATGGAAGCGCAGGTCCGCGAGTACAACTTCGCCCACGGCTTCACCCCCATCGCCGTCGAGCCCAACCCGCGGGGAAACGTCAGGCGCAACCTCGCCAACGAGATGGCAGGAGGACCGGCTCCCGACGCCGAGCCGGCTGGACCAGCCGGAGCACCGCCTACTCGTCGACCCGTCTACAGCTCCCCCGCGAAGAACATGAAGGCAGCACGCGCCGCCGCAGCAGAACTGCCCAACCTGGAGGGGACGAGCTACGCGCGCAGCAACAGCGCGTCCAGGACCTCCTCGACACAGCCGACCACCAGTTTCGCCAGAACCAGGCCGCGTCCGCGATGAACTCGCCGTCCCTCCCACCCCCCCCCTGGAGCCCCTCCACCCGGCGCAACTCGAGGTGACCGCCAGGCGTCGTCGCCACAAGCCCCCCAGCCGGGTGGAAATCGCGCGCGCAGCATCAACTCCAGACCAAGCCGCTTCAACGCGCCGGCTGCCGGTGGCGGCCAGAACTACAACAACGCGCCGGCTGCCGGCGAAGGCCAGTACAACTACCCCGACCCGCCGGCTGCCCGCAGGGGAAGCGTCCACGACCGGCTGGGAGATCTAGGCCCGACGTTCGGCCCCGACGCCCGTGACCGCCTCGACGCCCTGGAGAAATCCCGCCGGCTCGAAGAAGAGGAGGGCGAGGTCCACCGGTGCTTCGGACCTCGCATCGCAAGAGAGCCTTTCCCGCGGAACTTCTCCCTCGCGCGCGACACGCCCAAGTACAACGGAAGCACGAAGCCAGAGGACTGGCTATCCGACTACGTCACCGCCGTCTCCATCGCAGGCGGCAACAAGCGCGTAGCGGTGCGCTACGTGTCACTCATGCTGAAGGACTCAGCTCGCACATGGCTCAACAGCCTGCCGGATGGATCGATCAACTCCTGGCTGGACTTCCAGCAGGTCTTCGTCAGGAACTTCTCCAGCACCTACAAGCGCCCGGCTCGCCCTCGCCAGCTAGCCAGCTGCACCCAGGGCAAAACCGAGTCCGACCGCGACTACCTGACGAAATGGTCAACCCTGCGCAACACCTGCGAGGGAGTCCACGACATCCAGGCGGTCGGCTTCTTCATCAACGGCTGCCGGGAGGGCACGATGCTCAAGCACGCGCTGCTCCTAGACGAGCCAAAGTCCATGGCGGAGCTCATGACCATAGCAGACAAGTACGCCACGGCCGACTCCGCCATGAGAATCCCAATGCAGTAGATGGAGCCGGCAGGCCACAAGAAAAGCCGGCTGCGAGAGAGCCAGGCGGCCCCAGCAACGACAACCGAGGCAACCGCGACATCCGGGACAATGGAGGCAACCGCGACAACCGCGACCGCCGCGACGATCGAGATCGAGACAGCCGGAAGAGAAGCGGCGCGCCAGACGGGCGGTACGAGAACCGTGCCGTCAACGCAACCGAAGCCGGCCAACCGGCTGGCGACGACGGTGGGAACCGGAATCCCCGCCAGTGGAACAAGCCAGAAGGGCGATACGAGGACCGCCAGTGGGCGAAGCCAGCATACCTGTTCGAGGACATGATGAACGGCCCGTGCCGGTACCACAGCGTGACCGGGAAGCCGCCAGCCATACGACGGCGCGCTGCAGCTGGACTCTCCGTCTGCAGCGCGGAGAGGGTCCGCCGCCTCCAGCACCCGGCCCACCCCCTCCCCAAGGCGGCATCAACATAGGCAACAACCAGCGCAATGAGCGCCCAAGACAGCCGGCTGCCGCAGCCGGCACATCTCGTGACATGTACCCCAACAAGGACGCCGCGTACGTCATCTCCATCATCGAGCGCAACGACAAGCGCAGCCAGCGGCTGCGCGTCGCAGAGGTGAACGCAGTCGTCCCCGCCGTCCAGCAGCTGATGGACTGGGCAAACCAGCCCATCTCCTTCGGACCCGGCGACCACCCGGATATCATGCCAAATCCCGGGGGCTACAGCATGCTCCTGGACCCCACCTTCGTCACCGAGCAAGAGTTCGCCGTCACCTTCTCCCGAGTGCTCATCGACGGAGGAAGCAGCATCAACATCCTGTACAAGGACACCGCCGACAAGCTGGGGATAACCGAGGCCCGGATGAACCGCAGCCGGACGATCTTCCACGGCATCGTGCCGGGCAGTCCTGCACACCAATCGGCACCGTCCGGCTGGACGTCGTCTTCGGAGACAAGAAAAATTTCGCCGTGAAAGCATCTGTTTCGAGGTGGTGAACCACCGCAGCCCCTACCACGCCATCCTGGGCCGCCCGGCTCTCGCTCAATTCATGGCCGTACCCCACTACGGCTACCTGAAGATGAAGCTGCCGGGCCCGAGCGGCATCATCACCGTAGCCGGCGACTTCAAGCGCTCCATGGCATGCGCCTCGGCCGGCTCGAAGCTCGCCGAGTCGCTGGTAGCGGCTGAAGAGTTCAAGAGATCAGGCGCGCCGTAGCGGCCGAGCACCCGGCACCACCGGCTGCAAAGAAGCAGTCGGGCGAGACGCAGTTTCAAGCCAAGAAAGACAGCAAGCAGGTTCCGCTTGACGCAAGCAAGCCGGACGGGAAGTTCCTCACCATCGGCAACACCCTCAGCGACAAATAGGAAGGCGAGCTCATCGAATTCCTCCGTGAGAATCGGGACATCTTCGCATGGTCTCCAAAAGACATGCCAGGTGTACCGACGGAGTTCGCTGAGCACTCTTTACACGTCAAGCCGGATGCTAGACCGGTGAAGCAACCTCTCCGCCGCTTCGGAGAGGAGAAGAAAGAGCAATCGGAGAAGAAATCGCCCGGCTACTCGACGCGGGCTTCATCATGGAAGTGTACCACCCGGACTGGCTGGCCAACCCAGTCCTGGTGATGAAGAAAAACAACACCTGGCGCATGTGCATCGACTACACCAGCCTCAACAAAGTGTGCCCCAAGGATCCCTTCGCCTTGCCACGCATCGACCAAGTCATAGACTCCACCGCCGGCTGCGACTACCTGTCCTTCCTGGACGCGTATTCCGGCTACAACCAGATCAAGCTCCACCCGGATGACCACCTGAAGACCGCATTCATCACGCCCTTCGGAGCATTCTGCTACACGGTCATGTCGTTTGGCCTGAAAAACGCCGGCGCCACTTACCAGAGGTGCATGCAGAAGTGTCTGGGCGACCAGATCGGGCGCAACGCCCACGCCTACGTCGACGACATCGTCATCAAGACCAAAGAGCGCCGCACCCTCATCGACGACCTGAGAGAAACCTTCGCCAACTTGCGCCGGTTCCAGATGAAGCTGAACCCAACCAAGTGCGTCTTCGGAGTACCGGCTGGCCAGCTACTCGGTTTCCTCGTCTCCGCGCGAGGGATCGAGGCCAACCCAGACAAGATCGCCGCCATCGAGGGCATGGAGCGGCCAACCGGCCTAAAAGACATCCAGAAGTTCGCCGGCTGCCTGGCCTCGCTGAGCCGGTTCGTCAGCCGGCTGGGCGAAAAGGCCCTGCCCCTGTACCACCTGTTGAAGAAAACCGGCAAATTCGTCTGGACGGACGAAGCAGACGCGGCCTTCGCCGAGCTCAAGAAAGCACTGTCCGAGGCGGTCCTGGCGCCGCCTGCCCCAAAGGAGCCCATGCTCATGTACATCGCCGCCACCAACCGGTGCGTCAGCATCGTCCTAGTGGTGGAGCGCCAAGAGGAAGGCAAGGAGCACCCGGTCCAGCGGCCGGTCTACTACGTGAGCGAGGTCCTCTCGCAGTCGAAGCAGAACTACCCCCACTACCAGCGGCTGGACTTCCAATGGGAACTACGAAACCAAGAATGGATCATTTAATTGGTATCCTTGAAGGAATTGATAGGAGGCTCTCTGGTGTGGCTACTACTCTTTCTTATGATGGAAGACTTGTCTTTGTTCAATCAGTTCTTGCAGCCATGCCCAATTTTGCTATGTGCTCAATTAAACTACCTCTTAGGTTTGTTGATCATGCGGAAAATTCATGCAGAAATTTCTTATGGAAAGGAAAGGAGATTGACAAAAATGGAAAGTGCTTAGTTAAATGGGAGAAAGTATGCAGGCCTAAAACAGCAGGTGGTTTGGGTATCAAAAAATTGAGACTTCAGAACAATGCACTCATAATGAAAAATCTTTACAAATTCATGAACCAAGAAGACATACCATGGGTGAGGCTCATTTGGCATGCACATTATCAGGGTGATAAGTTACCACAGGCTAGAAACCCATGTGGCTCATTTTGGTGGAAGGATTGTCTTTCACTCTGGGATAAGTTTGAAGAATTAACTTCTATTAAGGCCACTTCTGGGAGAACCGTGAGGTTTTGGAAGGATAAATGGATGGAGCCACTGGCCATGGAGGATTTCCCTCATTTGTTCTCATTTGCGAAGGATCAGGACATTAGTTTGGAGAAATTCTTTTCTCAGTCTCAACAGGATATCTATGAACTTTTCAATTGTCCTATCTCATTAATTGCTGCAGAGGAATGTGCATCCTTGACTCAAAAGTTACAGAATTGGTCAGAAAACAGGGATGAATTAGATCAATTGGACCAGTGGTCTTTTCATTGGGCTGGCAAATATTCATGCAAAAAAGTCTACGAGAGTTTGGATGATTCTGAATTGGCGCCACCATCATTTCAATGGATCTAGAAGTCCAGAGCCCTGCCTAAACAGAGATTTTTTTTCTGGCTCCTGCTACTGGATAGGCTCAATACTAGAGATCTTCTCACAAGGAAAAACTTTTATATTGAATCAAAAGCCTGTGTGTCATGTCAAGATTGCTCAAATGAAACATTGGATCATCTCTGTTTCTCATGCGATTTCAGTCAGAACTTCTAATGGAAGCTTAATCTCGAGTGGGATAATGATCTTCAGGTTATTGACCTCCTTGTTGACGGAAAACAAAGAAATAATCTCATTTGCTTCAAGGAGGCAGTCATTGCGGGATGCTGGAGTATCTGGAATCATAGGAACAAAATTATATTTGATAATCAGAACCTTGATATGCTTGAATGCTTTAGATTTTTCAAGGATAGTTTTGCTCTTGTTATGCATAGAGCAAAGCCTAGCCTTAAGGAAGGCATGCAGGAGTGATTAGATACTTTGTAATCTTTTTGTCACTAGTCATTTCGCCCCATTGTAAATACTCCATTTTATAATGAAAATGACACAGTAGGGGTCGGGAGAATTGATTTTGACCCCCTCTGTTCGCTCGCCTTTGCTCTTAGACCCCCTTGTTGGCGCGCCTCGCTCTGAACCCCTCCAGTTGCCTGATTTCCTGCTGATTGTCCCCTTTGCGTTATTATCTGTTCAATTAGAAAATAGTTAAAGAAAATTGGTCTTATTATATTTGGAATTGACTAATCTGCCCCGTGCAGTTTTTCTCAACGCGAGAGACAGAGAGGATCGACCGACCCGTTCGTTCTTTCCAGGAGGTGCTTCCAGCCATCAGAGCCACTGTGGCCCGTCGCCCCTGGCTGCTTCTCCCCCGTACGCCGCCCTCAGTTGCTGCCCCAAGAAGGCGAAGGAGTTGTGCGTGGTGAGCCAGGAGTAGTCCTTGAACGGGAGGCCGGTGCTCTGCGTCGCCGGCAAGATGGAGGAGCGCTCGTCGCCTTCCCGCGCGGCGGCTGCCGCGGTCGTGGCCGCAGACGGCGCAGTGCAGCCCCGAGGCGCAGGGGTCGGTGGCGGAGCACTCGTCGCCTTCCCGCGCGGCGGCTGCAGCGCCCGTGGCGACAAAGAGGAGGATGAGGAGGGCGAAGGCGAGCGGGCGAAGGGCGGCGGCCATGGCGTCGCTTGTCGCGGTGGCAGCTTCCAACCTGCAACATGGTGTCGATTTTGACATGGCGATTTGAGTGCGAGGGGCTAGATATGTCTTATTCTTGTTTCTATTTGATGATTATGTACTAACACATTTGTTAACCATGCCAAAGGGTTATCAGCAACATTTAGACAGAACTGGGGGGTTCAGAGCAAGGCATGCGAACAAGGGGGTCTAAGAGCAAAGGCGAGCGAACAGAGGGGGTCAAAATCAATTCTCCCGTAGGGGTCTTCCCTACTGTTTTAGTGTCAAAAAAAGTAATGCATCCTTGTAGCTTACCGACTTTTGGCCTCCCTTCAATTTGTACAGACATTCAGGTACTCAGCCGTTCCACGGTCTTGAGCATGATGTTTTGAGTCGCACATCAACCATTTCAACGCCTAATCAATTTCACACGGCTGGTCCTTTCATTCACTCCTGTCTTGAAGGGGATATGATAGTTGTTTAGGAACAGAGAAATGTGATAAATAGTATCCTAACTCTGAAGATTAGGCTACAGTATTTTGCACACTCTTTCCCTATCTCTATGCATATACGTCCATGTGGAATAACATAATACGAAAAGGATTATCAGAGCCTATACAGAATTAGCTGTAGCAGATAATCTGCTTGTAAGCACTCCTACATGTTAGCATAGAGTGGAGGGAAGATTTAATCATGTCTCCCAATGAATCTATTCCTTTTGAACTAGATGTAAGGAAAAGAGAAGTTCGGTCGTGGGCGGCGGCAGAAGGATGGCCGGAACCGGCTTATAATAGCTCTTGGATGGTGTGCGCTCCGCTGCAGTTGCTATCCGCCTGTCCGCGGTCGACGCCGTAGGGCTCCTGGAGGATTGTTCGGGAGTTAGCATGATCGCGAGTTACACCGGCTGCCCTGGTGAGGTCTGCAGCCTTGGTGGTGGCAGAGGCGGCACCTGCCGGGTCGGAAAAATTCTAAAAATTCCAGGGTTCTTCCTTTCCCGTAATAACACCACCAAAAACAGAAAATTCAAAATAAAACTTACGATTGGAGAGGAGATAATACCACAGCGAATGATATGTGGTCTTCGGAGTCAAGGTCAGCGCCCTCCTCGCCGACGGACAAAAAGTTCCGCCGCCGACAGGGCGCCTCCGCTGCAAACCCATGGAGCAGCAGGTCGGTCCCTCCTCCATCCTAGCCAGGGCTTCCTCTTCCATCTCCACAGTCTGCAAATCCATGGAGCAGCAGGCCCCCTCCTCCATCCTCGCCGTCACAAGCTAGAGAGAGGGAGTATATGAGGGGGCGGAACGTCGAGGCTCCAACGAATCAGAGGAGGAGAGCGAGGGGGAGCAGGTCCGGTGATAGACGGCAACGAATGGCGGTGGAGGTGGCCGGAATCGCAGGCGGCGGATATTTGGGAGCTATCATGTGCATCCAATCTGTCGGTCTGTCCCTCACGCGTCTACACCAAACAACACGGGGACCTGATAGTCGGTTCACAAGTTTCATTGGATGACATGCGGGCTCCACATACCAGGAAATTGATCAGACGCTGACAGGTGGGGCCACCCAAATACATGTGTCACTGAAATGCGGGCCCATGTCATGGATGCACCACAAGCTAGAGATTCTAGTGAGATTGTATGTTGTAGTGATTTGCATTGGTTTAGTTTCATGGGCCGTGCCCTGCTCACACTTCCTAGGCATCTTTCTTCTAAGCCGTGTTTGAAAAAGTTCATGCACTTTTAGACACAAGAATAGATGAAAACAAATGGAGAAAATCAAAGATATTAACATCCGCACCATGGGAAGGAGAAGAAGGTGCCTTATCCGCCTATGGAGTGGGCCGGAGAGGAAACAGTTCAGCTTCCTGGAGGTCGGTGATCTTCTATCCGTTCTCGCGGTTCATGGCCCACCAAGTTGTGGAGCGGTCGAATGGCAACTTGCTGCGGGAGAAAGCGGTGCGAACACCTATGTGCCTACCTCTGTGGCCGAGGTGACTCGAGGAGTCAGAAGGGGAAGTGGCATCAAGAGGCTGCAACTCCAGTTGGTGTCGGGCAGTGCTAGCTCTCCGGAGGCGTGGGGCAATGGGGGAAGGTGGAGGGGGTGGGGGACATTGGGAGATAGAGTTGGCACGAATACGGCGATCGAAGGTGTCAGAGCGGAGTGAGAGTGGGCACTGGGTGCACGAGGGTTATTGGCTCTCGCCAAATTTCATACTCAATCGGATATTGGTTCCCCACGAGGACATAAGCTTTTGTACAAGATAAAAGGAACTTAGGGCTTGTGCAGCGTATAGCATGATCTAACTAAATAGTAGGAACGAGTCTAACAAATAGGATTCTGCTCCGTTGTTTAGCACCAACGTTGATCCCACTAGGCAGAATAAAGAGAGGACCCACCTATCATTAATACCTTTAGACTCAAGCCTTGTACTATACTAGGGTTTAGTAAAAACTTAGCGAGGCTCTCCACTTACAAAATTTGGACCACAACCCTGCACATGCTCTTAGGATGTGCTTTATGTAGAAATCAAAGCATTTTGCATTACAAGACCTGGGGTTACATCGATTTTACCATAAGTTCCAACCACACATACAACGTAACCAAAACTCGAGGTAGAACATCATGCATTTTATGTGAAGATGGAGATATGAAGACTCTTCCATTTGCTGGTGGAGTATTAACATTTGAGTGGGATACTGAGCTGGATCTCATGGATACATCTGTAGATGGAAAGAAAAGATGGAATGACCTCTGCTTTGAGTAAGTCCTTATTATGTGTTGTTGGACTTTATGGGTTCAGGTTAATAAATTCATATTTGATAATACTGCTATCAACCAGAGAGATTCCATCACGGGATTTAGAGATTTTTTTCACCCATTCACTGCATAGGGCTAAGCCTAGTCTGAGAGAAAGCGTGTAACATGGCCTTATACATTGTTAGATGTAACATTTTGTATTTTATTTTCTTCCTTTTTCCACTTATCTTTATATATCCATCATTTTATAAATAAAAATTGACACACTAGGGTCCTTACCTATTTTCTTAGCATAAGTAAACTAGTACTAGGAAAGCCAAATAGCAATAGCCAATATCAAAAATAAGAAAAAAAGAGTAACCAAAGCAAAATGACTCCAAAAGCAACCATGCACTATCATCACAGACAGAATCGCCAACAAAGGTGCCATATCTTATTCTTGCATTCCTCCAATCAAGCATGTCGAGTGCTTTAGGATCCGTGAGAGGCTGTCATTGCTGCAAAAAGTGAGAGCTCTCCTTGGTTGTAGCATAGACACACATAGTTTGATCATACCAAGCCGAGTTAGAGGACTCACCCTGTTAATGACAATGGTAGGGTGGTGTCTCCCCTTTTGGTCTTGTTGTTTTGTTTATTGCTGCAAAAAGTTTAGCACACAAAACATAGCATCATATGGCTATTTAAATACCTTTTTCAAATATTATTTATTTTGTATGGTCCAGATAGACCTAAACGTAGAACCAATATCAATCATTTAAGGGAAATCAACCCTGCCGGAATTTCAAAGAACATATTGAAGATTTGCTGCCCACTACACAATACGCGGGATATCACAAATCACTAACGAGACAAAGATAGCCATAGGACACTTAAGCGTGAGGGTTTCCAACTCCCCTGCAAAGGTTGCATTTACCATCCATAGGGTCATGACTAGGAAGAATGGCTCCCTAGTAAGATGTCGGTCATACATTATGTGTCATAGAAAGAACCTAATTTTCAAGTAAACTTTCAATTTCCAAAATTTTAGCAAAACATGATCTAAAACACAAGGCGTATAATTCAACATAGTACCCCCTTTCTTCTCAAAATACCACTTGACCATGTCTTGTTGATCTGACAAGAAGGTTTGTTGAAGTAATTCTATCACACACATAACCAATTCCCCCCCCCCCCCCCCCCCCCCCCCCCACACACACACACAAGATATTTTAAAGTGGAAATATCATGATTATCATCCACTGGAGTATTGGGATTAACAACATCCCAAAATAGAGAAGGAAACTATTTTTGTTTAGAGGGATTTTCTTGATCCATACATCATGCCCCCAAAACCTGGTTGGTTTCGCATCTCTTAGCACAGGTCCACATGCACAGCTGCCCAATTAAACCATTATTTCACACTTTGCAATTCATTCCAAAATAAAACCCCTTTGTAGAGAACTCTCGCTAGTTCTCCTAGATACATGTTCGGGCCAGGCAAAAAATACTGTGCTGATTTAACTTGCTTGTTTTGTGCTGAGCTGGAAACGACACATCATCTTCTGTGTGAATGTGTGGTTGCTAGAGCTATTTGGACATATATTTCAGAAGTGATTAATTGTTGTTAGTATTGGAGAAAATTTTGAATCTATTGCTAGATGGTGGCTAAGTGAAAATAGTAACTTTGTCATTAATATGTTTTCCTCTGCTACACTCTGGAATTTGTGGAATGTGAGAAATGAAATGTGTTTTCAGTGATTAAGGTGGCAAGGTGTCAAAGAAATCTTGCGAAGAATTGGAGCTACAATTAGAATTGGAAGGTGTTGTGCATGGACAAGCACTCCACTCTGCTCGACCAAAACTTGCTGAAACTGGATCATGTGAGGGGGGAGTTGCTCAGGATTGCGTGGATATGAACATCATCTTGCTGGGAGCTGTGCCGGATGTTGATGGGAAGACCAACCCACAGTCTGAACTATGTAGAAGGTGGAAGCAAGCAAGAGCCTGTGAAGAACTGGTGGAAAATGCCAAGTTAGTTGTTTAGTCAGGTTTCTGGGTTGTTTTACTTGTTTCTGCCTTTAGTACGTTTTCAGAGTCTGGGGGTCGTGCGTTGGATGGCTGGTGAACTTAAACTGATTGTAAAAGACTGTGGTTGCATGATGAATGGAACCAGGGGAAACCCCTCTTTATCTAAAAAAACGGTGCTGAAAGTTCAGACCCGAGCCAGGTCTGACCCGACTCGACCATGGGGATGAAGATTTGGGCCCAAGTCAAGCCCGAACAGGGTTAAAAACATCGAGGCTTCCATTATAATCTATACATATGTGAAGTCCAAGCCCAGTCCAATCAACTGCCGGGATACAAAATCAGACACGGTCCCGACCCGCAAACCCTATATGCCGCCCGTTAGCGGCGCGAATCGGTCGCGCCGCTAACGGGGAGCTTCTGCTGGGCCGGCCCATCCCGCGGCTTTCCCTTTTTTTCTTTCGTTTTTTTCTTGTTCCTTTTTCTTTTTTGTTTCTTTTCTGTTTTTGTTTTTGTTTTTCGTTTCTTTTTCTGTTTTGTTTTCGTTTTATTTTCTCTTTTCTGATTGTTTTTCATTCTTTTTAAATTGTTTTTTGAAAATTATTTAATTTTATAAAATGGTTCCAAATTTGAAAATTGTTCATTTTAAAAATGGTTCCATTTTTAAAATGGTTCCATTTTTAAAATGGTTCAAAATTTAAAAATGGTTCCAAATTTAAAAATGGTTTCGAATTTAAAATGGTTCCAAATTTAAAAATGGTTCCAAAATTGAAAATGGTTCCATTTTCAAAATTAAAAAATGGTTCCAAATTTGAAAATTGTTCATTTTGAAAATGGTTCCAGTTTGAAAATGGTTTCAAATTTAAAAATGGTTCCATTTTGAAAATGGTTCCAAATTTAAAATGGTTCCGAATTTAAAATGGTTCCAAATTTGAAAATGGTTCCATTTTCCAAATTAAAAAATGGTTCCAAATTTGAAAATTGTTCTTTTTTGAAAATGGTTCCATTTTAAAAATGGTTCCAAATTTAAAAATGGTTCTGAATTTAAAATGGTTCCTAATTTGAAAATGGTTCCATTTTGAAAATGGTTCCAAATTTAAAAATGTTTCCAAATTAAAAATGGTTCCGAATTAAAAAATGGTTCAAAATTTGAAAATGGTTCTTTTTTGAAATGGTTCCATATTTGAAAATAGTTCGGATTGAAAAATGGTTTCAATTTTGGAAATGGTTCAGATTCTAAAAAATTGATCATTTTTAAAATTCTTCTAAATTTGAAAATGGTTCTAAGTTTGAAAATAGATTTTAAAAAGAAGTTCAGGTTTTGATTTTTTTTATCAGCATGCGTACTATCTTCTCGAGTGAAATGCATCTTCGGTCCCGGAAGTCATCGGCTATGTCTAAAACGGTCCTGGAACTTAGAATTTGCGCTAATACGGTCCTCGAACTTGCTCTGGATGTCCACATACGGTCCAAACTACGAATCCTACCGTATTTTGTTGATGTGCCGATGAAATGGCCCACAACAACACTGTGAGAGCACCCAGAGTCCCAGACCAGTCGTCGACATTGGCGGCCGCTATGCCACAGTCCCCACGTTGGCTGCACCACCCGCCAGACACGAACATCGCGGCCATGCTTTTCTTGGCAGGTTGTCCTCCCACGCCCGCACCTTGATCACCTTCATCGCGCCGGATCACCTTGACGTTGCCGACGCGCTGGAACACGGTGTTGTTGCCCACCCGTGCCGCCAGGTCCAGCCGATCCTCCACGTTGCAATTCTTGGCTAGCTAGCTATCCGGCTATGGCGGATCACCGGAAGGCAGCGTATCCACCCGGTGGACCTGGAGGCGGGGCCGCCGAGGCCGATGTCACCGCTTGTGACGCCAGGGAGCTCGTTCCGGTCAGACAAGAGGCCGCCGCCCCAGCACCAGCACCTGTCGCCTCCTCCGCGCTGCTGCCGTTGCCTCCGCCGAAGCGGCGCCGTGTCTGCTACTGCTTCATCTGCTGCACCGTGATCACCTCGCCATCCTCGCCGCGGCCGCGGCGCCATGCTGGACGTCCTCTAGCTGGTGTTCCAGGTCCAGCCCAACGCACCGCGCTACTCGGTGTCCCAGTTCCAGGTGGACCAGACCCTGACGGCGAGCGCGCGGTTCTACGTGATGGTGACGTCAGCGAACCCGATCGAACAGCCGCACCGGGCAGACGCAGCTGGGCAGCATGGTAAATGACGGCGATGCGGGAGCCGGGACGCGCAGCAGAAGGGCGACATGTCGTTCTTGTTCCGCGCCAATGTGCCCGTGCCGCCGTGCGGGTCAGCGGGTGGAGGCGTGGAGCTCGGCAGCCTCAAGTTGTGGAAGGTCGCATCCAGGGCGTGCTACGACCTCGTCGTCAACATCCATATCTGGGGCTGTACATGTCGAAGCAGCTGCAACGGGAGGACTGGAATCGTGGACCCGTGTCGGCTTTCAGACCCTGGACGTGAAGCCAGCGGCCAGATCGAGATCAAAACCAACAACTGCAAGTTCAGCTACAAACTGTGATCCATTCTTTCGGTTCTTCATGGGGATCGATCGACCGAGTTCTTAGCCTTTTGGCCGCGTTGGATTCTTTTGGCAGCAGATTGCCGTGGCGTATTTGCGTAGCTGCACTCCCCAGGCCCCTATACCTCCGTTCTAGCTCAATTGTCGCAGCAAATCATCCAGCATGGATGACCGTCTGGAGCTGGCTGCGCGGATAGGCAAGAACACCGTTTTCCAGCGCTATACGGTAGGGATTCTGAGCTAGGACCGTAGGTAGACACAGAGAGCAACTTGAAGGACTGTATTAGGGCAAATTCTAAGTTTGAGGACCGTTTTAGACATAGCCCACGACTTCGGGGACTGTAGATGCATTTCACTCTATCTTCTCCTGGTATCATTTGTGTTTTTTTTGTTAGCAAACGTTCGTTCAGGAAGCACAAATGTTACGTGACAAAAACAAAAGTTAGCGCTATAGGCCGAGCCCACGAACGGAGTGCGCAGGCGGCACGACTTTGAACTGCCGCTAAGGAGCGGCATATATGAGCTCCCGTCCCGACCTGATAGCATGGTTTGGCCTGGCCGCCTGGCCCGAGATTTTTGGGCCGTCCGGACTGGGCTGCCTATGGCCAGGTCTATCCTAGAGGCTGGAGATGACGGCGGGCCGCATGTGATTCGTCAACAAAACAATGAAGTGCATGCTGACGCAAGTTTAAAAAAAAGAGGTGCATGCTGACGCCACGTACGCAGGTGCGGTACCGTGCTACCCCAGCCACGCACCGTTCCGCGTCCGAACGGCCCCGTTCCCGCCTCGCCGAGGGCGGCGCTTTCCGTTCCGGATTCCACGACTAATCATGCGTTCCATCGCGGCCTCCACCCACGCCACGCGTGACGCGAACCCAATGCTATTCCATTCCAAGGCCGGGCTGGTGCTTCTGCACCACCGCGCCCGGCTCATCGTCTTCGTCTGACGCGTGCCCGCGCGCTGCCTGGCGTCTCCTTCCTTCCGCGGGGAGGGCAGGCGCCATGGACGGCGGCGGACGCCACCCGCTCAGCGTCTTCTTCCAGGGCGCGAGGTAGGCCGTCGATCGATCAGCCAGAGGCCGGAGTCGCTCTGTCTTGATTTTTGTTCTCCTTTTCATTTGGTTCGTGCAGGCTCGCGTTCAGGCGGGACGACCTCGGGAAGGAGATCATGGGGATCGCCGTGCCGGGCGCGCTCGCGCTCTTGGCAGACCCGCTCGCTTCCCTCGTTGACACCGCCTTCATTGGCCACATAGGTTGCTTGGTTCCATTCCCTACTTTTTACCCTCTTTTAACCTGCTCCAGTCTCCAGACAGGCAGGATTGGATATGCTTTTGCACGTACCATCTTCTAAGCATTATTTTGTATACTACTATTTAGCATATTTTGTACGGCTATAGTTTAATCAATCCAACATGAGATTAATATTATTGCAGTTACATCACTGTTTCTTCTCTTTTGGACGCTTCGCAAAATTTTGTCATGAAACTATTTCTCGCTGCTGTGATGCACAATGAACTTTCAGATGATATCATTTTTAGCTAATTATGTATAACGTTAGAAGGGAACTTGGACCCGACCTCTCCCCGCTACAGTACGAGAGGTGATTTTCTGAATCCACCCGCGTGCTCACCTCGCCGGCGGCGATTCCTGCGGTTCCCTCGCCCTCCGGCGGTCGCTCCGGCGACGGGAGGGTGGGGGAACACTGGATCCCGCCGTGTATATAGTGTAGAGCTATGTAGGTACTCAGCCGGCGGCGCAGAGGAGATGGCGGCGCGGTCGGTGGTGCTTTGCAGGTCGGCGGTCGCCTTCTTCGTCGGTGGAGCTCAGGTGAGCTTCTCCGTCAACCGCTTGTCCTGTCCCTGCTTGTGGGTCTTCGGATCTACTGGGCGGGGCTCCCCCGCGCCGGAGGCCGAGGTGCGGCGGCTCCGGTTATGCAATCAATCGAAGGCAACGATGTGTTGGTGCAAGACGGCGACGATGGCGTTGCAGGATGGAGGCTTTTCGAAGTTCGAGGATCGTCGACTTCCCGTCCGCCTGGGGGCTCTCCTGATCCAAGTCAAGAAGAGGAGTGCGGCGGCGGCGCGCCGGCGGCATGTTCTGTTTCCGCCATTGCTGTTCGTGGTCCAGCAGGACTTGTTTGTAATATCTTCTTTGTTCTGGGCTGATCTGCAAAGATCCTTGTTCTAATATATCTTGTTTTCCCGCAAAAAAAAAATTATGTATAACGTTAATTTGATTGCTGTGATGTGCTTCGTGACAAGCAGGTCCAGTAGAGCTTGCAGCTGTAGGTGTATCTATCGCCGTGTTTAATCAAGTGTCGAGAATCGCAATATTCCCCCTTGTGAGCGTCACAACATCATTTGTTGCAGAGGAAGACGCTACTTCCAGTGACAGACACAAAGATGAAATAAGCGGAGACAGTGAACACAATGTTGCCGACAGCCAAATGGATGAACTGATTCCTCGTGAAGGTAAAATTATGTGGTTCTTATAGAAATTCATATGGTTAAGCGATGCATGTTTATTTGATATTTGGAAATTATTACCAGATCCTAGTGCCACTTCCGGCAAGTGGTCTTTTCAGACTGACTCAGGGGAGGCCGAAACTGAACATAACCGGAAAAACATTCCATCGGTTTCTACGGCATTACTACTTGGTGGGGTGCTTGGCCTTGTTGAAACCGTGCTGCTTGTTTTCTGTGCAAAACCTATCTTAGGCTTCATGGGTGTGAAAGCGGTAAGATGTTCTTTCATACCCTTTTTCTATTTTTTTTTTTTTCGAAACACAGTACAACGCAAGCGCTCATATACACGCGCACACACTCACCCCTATGAACGCACGCACGCACACCCTACCCCTATGAGCACCTCCGAGAGACTGAGCCGGCGGGTCGAGTCTTGAGATTGACGAAGTCACCACGGGCGCCTCGCTGTCGACGGGAACGTCGCCTCCCACTGAAGAATATTCCGCCTTAAATGAGAAACACCAGCGTCAAACCTGGGGTTTGAACTCTGGTGGGCTGGGGGTACAACCACCCACCTAACCATCTTGCCACAGGCAAGTTCTTATGGCGTATATTTTAGCACAAAATTATTAGCAGCTTCAGCTTTGACATGTATCTCAAAATCAATTGAATACCCTTCATAATTAGGCCACTACTGTAATTAAGTTGATTAATCTTTTTCACAATTGGAAGTTTCATTATTAATAGTTGGATGTGGGCATACTTTAAATTTTGAGATTGAAATACTGAATCAAAACATAACTTCGGGAACATAAATGTCAGCACTTCATCTCTGTATGAAATTTCTGCTACGAATCAGTTGGACTTGAAAGATTTCGAGTTTTCATTTGAGCTTCTTTTGCACAACTACTTCCTGGTTGTTTTTTCATTTGGATAGATTTGAATTGTTTAACCGAAATGCACCTTTCAAATAGGATTCTGGGATGCTCAAGCCTGCTCTCCAGTACTTGGTACTCAGATCTTTAGGTGCTCCTGCTGTTCTGTTATCTCTGGCATCGCAAGGGGTATTTCGTGGACTTAAAGATACAAAGACTCCTCTTTATGCAACTGGTATAATGGTATTTCCTTGTTTGCATAGTACTATCTGTGTTCTCTCTCTTTTCACTTCTCATCAAGTACAATAACTTTGTCTTGCATGTTCCTAGCTTAAATGTTTTTTTTTGTTAAATCTTCTTGAGATTATAATCACATATATAGTTGTTCTCTTCTTCTTACCTGACCAATATAACTTTCATGTGAAATAACTAGATGTTTGTATTTATATTTGTCGCCATAGTTTTAAATGGTTGAATGTATGCTTTTAAAAGTTTTTTTTACATGGTATGCTTTGAAAAGTTGCATGTGACAGAGAATGGAAGTAGTAAGTAATGACTGATCAGGGCAAGAGGTGCATCACTAAACCAATTTCGAAAATAATGATTATATAAGCAGTCCATTTGAACACATATCTAATGACTTCTAGTTCATATTTCAATCTTAGTCAAAATAGCACACTTTATCTTTGGATGTGAATTATAACGTGAGTTTCAATGGGAAGATTCCTTGTGAAGAATTTCTTTCTTACCTAACACAGCTTAACCGCTTTTTATGATCACCAGTGGCAGGAGATGCAATCAATATAGTTTTGGATCCGATATTTATGTTTGTGTTCCAGTATGGTGTCAGTGGTGCAGCAATTGCTCATGTTATATCACAGTATGTAGTACTATTCTTTCTCCTTTTGACAAATGCCACTGTTTTCTTTTACTCGTAGGAAGATTCACACTTTATCCCAAATTATGCAATTATTGTATATCTCTTGTGACAGTGCTCAGTGGATCTTATGCAGATATTTCATTGCAGTCATACTCTTATGGAGATTACGCCTGCATGTTCAACTATTTCCACCCAACTTGAAACATTTGCAGATTGGTCGGTTCCTTAAAAACGGTAAACACCTACAGATCATTAATGAACAATTATACCAGATCTATTCTTAGGATAATTTATCTTCATCGATTCATGTTGAGTTAATGGCACCAGCGGTCACACAACTCGTCGTCGATGTGCACTTAAGTCACACTTCTCCAGAACGTGATTATTTGGTCACACAACTCGACAAGTGCGTGCACGCAGGTCACTGACCCCACTTGTCAGTCCGTTTTGGACGGTAAATTTTCAGAAAACCCCCTGGAGTAATATTAATTTTACAAAATGGTCCTCTTAATTTTACAAAATGGTTCTTCTAATTTTACAAAATGGTCCTTCTAATTTTACAAAATGGTCCTCCAAGGGAACCATTTTGTAAAATTAATATTACGCCAGGGGGTTTTCTGAAAATTTACCGAAAATTTACCGTCCAAAACGGACTGACAAGTGGGGTCAGTGACCTGCGTGCACGCACTTGTCGAATTGTGTGACCAAATAATCACGTTCTGGAGAAGTGTGACTTAAGTGCACATTGGCATCGAGTTGTGTGACCGCGGGTGCCATTAACTCATTCATGTTACAGTGGTCGTTTTCAATTCAATAGCCATTTCTTCTGTCTACATTTTACCTATATTGTTGCCTTTGATAACATCTAATTTCATACTGAGAAAGTTGTGCTTTTTCAGTCACTAACTCACTATACTTAACATTTTGGTTTATGTAAAGCTCTTTACTCTTGCACTCTTCAGGTTTTCTGTTACTTACCAGAGTTATTGCCGCAACATGCTGTGTGACCCTATCTGCATCAATGGCTGCGCGGCAAGGTTCAACTCAAATGGCTGCATTCCAGATTTGCTTGCAGATTTGGTTGGCATCTTCCCTTCTTGCGGACGGATTAGCTTTTGCCGCACAGGTTAGAGAACAATTTTCTTCTCTTGCTCGACTAATGACTGATTTTACTTAGGGGATAATTAATTGGGAAAATAGCTCAGGTGCGACTTTTTTGCACTCTATTCACTGGACGTCGTTCGTTGTAATAGCTCTGATACGACATCTCTCTGAGCAAAAATAGCCCAGGCACAACAAGGCCCTTAAGCGCAACCACCGTCAGGATTAGGGGTGGGACCCACGCGGATTAGTGGAGCCTGGTGGGACCCACTTCAGCGTGGGGCCCAGACAGCAGCGACGACGGTTAAACCGTTTTCCCTTTCGCGCGCATCCTCCCTCTTCTTCTCCAGCGACGAAGCACGCAACGCCGGCGAGCTCCGATTCAGACAATAACTCAAATTAAACCGAACCAATACACATTGAACCGAACTCTAATTAACAAACAGACAAGCAAACATAGTAGATAATTAAAGTACTATTACAAACAGAGTAGTTTTAACGGCGGCTCGTCGGAGCAAAAGCCGCACGGGCAAGCAAACATAGTAGTTCTTGGGTTAGTTCTTAGCTATGAGGACGGACATCAACCGCAGCTCCAACCCCCATCGATCCATCCAAAATTGGGCTCACCTGAGCCCCAGGGGTGCTGCGGCGACGAGGCGGCGGCGCCGCTCAGCCGGAGTCAGAGTCGGAGTCGGTTGCGCCCCATGGGATGTCTGCCTTGGACTCCTCGATGGCATGGCGGAACTGGTACTCGTAGAGCTTCTTCTTCATCTCTCGGTCGGCCTCGAGCTGCTTCTGCTCGTCCTTGGTGCGCTCGAGGAGCTCGGCGGTGACCCAGTCGAGGTCGACGTCGTCGACGAAGTCCCCCGGCAGATACCCGCGCCAGGCGCGCGGTGCCGCGCCCTGCTGCTCCTCCTCCTCCCTCTTCGGCGGCGGCAGCGGTGCTCGTGCGATGGCGGAGGTCCCCGCGCCAGAGGAGCTCCCCGTGCCTCTCGCCGCCGCCGCCATCGCGCGGTCGTACTCCTCCACTTCGCGCCGGGCGTACGCAGGCGGCACCTCCCGCCCCAGATTCGTCCACGCGCGAGCGCCGCGCTTCCGACCGGCGTCGGAAGCAACCAGCTTAGCCCGTACGGGGTCAGCGGGCGCCGGCCGCTTCTGCCTTCTCCGCTCCTCGTCGGAGCCGTTTCCGCGGCCGGAATGGCCGCCGCGCGAGCAGGAACCTCCAGGCCTCATCCTCGTCGCACGTCGGGGCTTGATCTGTGGCGGAGGGGCTGGATTGCGTGGCCGGCGGCGAGAGTGGATCTGGATAATAGCTAGGGTACGACACAGTGGATATAGGGAGGGGAACGGGAGGCGATCGGCTGGGCCTGAGAAAGGGCTGGGCTGGGCCCAAAGTTGAACGGCGCACGGTGAATTTAATCAAGGAAAAAACATTAGCGGGCCAAATCCTGCTGCTGGGCCCAAATTTAGTTTTTTTTCTAGGAATGGCGCGGAACTGGGAGTGGCCAATCAGAGCGCAGAACTGGGAGTGGCGCGGATCGGGGGTTTCCTTCTGATCCAACCGTTCACTAACCAGCGATCAACGGCTCTGAAGCAGGGGGGTTTCGGACGGGGTTTAGGGTTTCAGTGAGCTAGGGTTGAGCATAAATAATTTAGAAAAAATCAAATAAATATGAAACTTTCGCTCACTGTTTACTTATGCAACTACGTTGCTAAAAAAAATTAAAACTTGTTATATCCACAGTTAAATGAAAAACATTCACACAATTCAAGCTATCGATGGAATGAGCTAGGGTTGAGCACAACTAATTCAACAAAAATCAAAACAACATAAAACCAGCGCACATGGTCTACTTATGCAACTAAGTTGCTATAAAAAATATAAAACTTGTTATATCCACATTTCAATTCCAACATTCACACGTTCACGATATCAATGGAATGAGCTAGGGTTGAGCATAAGTAATTCAAAAAAATCAAATAAATATAAAACCAGCGCACATGGTCTACTTACATGACATAGTTATCAAAAAAAATATAAACTTTGATTTTGAGTCGGTCAACGGTTTTGTGCAAAGTTTGACCAAACATTCAAATGAGCACAAATAATTCAAAAAAATCAAAATAACATAAAACCAGCGCACATGGTCTACTTACATGACATAGTTATGAAAAAAATATAAACTTGGTATATGAGTATTTTCATGAGAAATCCTTCACACAAATGACTTACCACGAACGAAGTTGCAGGAGTTCAAGGAAGTGAGAGAGGGTTTGATGTTTTGAAAATTTAAAAAAATTGAAAAAATCACCAAAGCTTCATTTTGGTGTGACTAAGAATGACCCAGGCTTAGTTTTTCATTTTGGTATTTAAAACTTGTTTAAATGTTGGTCAAACTTGGGTTTGACCGAATTTGAAATATTCATGAAATATTCAAAAAACATCAAAAAAATGCAAATCCAGTGCACATGGTCTTATTTTGTCATGTACTAACATCTCCAACTGATAAACAAGGTCTAGACACATATTAAACAAGAAATGCTTCAATATGGTGTGAAATCACATCTCAAACTATGAACTCTATAGTTTGAGTTGTGAGATTTCATACCATACTGAAGCATTTCTTGTTTAATATGTATGTAGACCTTGTTTATCAGTTGGAGCTGTTAGTACATGATAAACTAAGACCATGTGCACTGGATTTGCATTTTTTTATGTTTTTTGAATATTTTTTGAATATTTCAAAAATTGGTCAACTAAAATCAAACCAACTTTTAAACAAGTTTTGAGTTAAAAATTGTTCTAGGACACTATATTAGTGCAATATATGTTAACCCTAGAGTTTGAGATCATTTGGAGAAGGTCGAAAAAATGACAGGATTAGAAATGGTGCTGTTTGGGCTACCTTTGGGGCTCATTTGTAGCTCATTTTGGAGAACCGATGTGAAAAATGACAGGATTAGAAATGGGGATGACCAAGTTAGATCAACCTACTACATAATAACATGTACAAATAACATGTACATCAAAGTTGAATTCAAATATTCAAAGTTGAATCAAAATATAAAAAATATTCAAAAATTCAAAAGAATTTGTCCAAGTGCAATATTTTAATGGATGGGACAACTCACTATTATAGAAATTCTATAATAGTGAGATGCCCGACCCACAAAGCTACTGGACTAGGACATATAATGTGCAACACCTAAATTGCGAGCAAGGGGACTCGAACTTAGGTGGGCAAAGGGAGCATCAACCCTTTGCCACTAGGCTATGCCTCTGTTTGCGAAAAATCTACCACCATTTGGAGGTAATAGTTACAAATGTTTACATTTTGGTAACACTAGCAACACTAGCAAACTAGCAATATTTAAATTTTGGTAAGTTAAATAAAAAATTAAAGCATTTTGTCTACAGATGACATAAGCCTCTACCTAGTTGACAATGTTTCAACTCTTTCAACTCGTTTTTAATCCGACGGCGTGCGAATGCCACAATCGGGCGTGCCCAGAGCGCGCTCACAAAGGTGTTCGACAGTGTGCATGCCACAATCTCACGGCGTGCGAATGCCACAAAGAACACTAAAACAAGGAAGACAATAATTTACATTTTGTTGACAAGGTTTCACCTACAAAAACTAGGTTTCACCTACCGGAACGTGCCACGGCACGTCCAGAGCACGTCCAAAGCACGCCTCCAAGGTGTTCGACGTACCTAACAAAATTCTACCGGAAATGGTTTCAGGCACCTAACAAAATTCACTACACTAGTTATCTACAGAATGCAGCACGATCTTCCCTCCGCCATGGCTCTGCAGCACAATCTTCCCTCCGCCATGGCTCTGCAGCACAATCTTCTAGCTCGATTTCATCGCGCAGAGGATATCGGAGCAGAACAATCTATCCGCCGCCATCCCGGCAACTAGGCTGAAAGCCTCTAGGCTCAACGCGGCATCGAAGTCCACGCTCGGGGTTGAGCTTGCTGAACTGCTGCTCGATGAGCTCCCGCCCGAGCTGCTCTCGTCGCCCGCAGCACCGCCCGAGCTGCTCCCGTCGCCCGCAGCACCGCCCGAGCTGCTGTCGTCGAACGCAGCAATTTTGCGCATCAAGGCAAACCCTTGGAGCTGTAGTAGCCGTGACGCTTCCACGCCTTCTTCAGTACCTGCTGGACTGAAATCCGGTAGGGTCGCTTGCCGTCGAGATAGATGGAGCCCCTCGCCGCTGCACGAGACACAAATCGGGCCGCCGGTCGCCTCTGCGACCGTGTACCCGCACCACCCCATCCTCCATCCTCCCTCTCCGCTCCCTCGACGTACCACCCCAAGCCTTGCGTCGCCGCCAGCTTGCTCGACTCCGGGTGCCGCCGCTGGACTCGCGCGGCCGCTCTTCCCTCCGCCGCAGGACTCGCCGCCAGCTTGCTCGACTCCATTGCCGGTGCTCCAGTCGCCCGCCCCCTCGCCGCAGCTTTACTCGCCCGCTCCATTCCCGCAGCTCGAATCGCCCGCTTCTTTGCCACAGCTCGAGTCGCCCGCTCCATTGCCGCCGACTCGCCGTCGCCAGGAAAATTTTCCCCAGCCGGGAGAAACCGAGACGACGGGACAGAGTGAGCTCCGCGGGACGCCGGCGCGTGGCAGAGACGGTTCCCCCACGAACAGAGGCCGGTTTCGCTGACGCATGGGTCCCACTCGAGAAAAACTACTCCATGTACCGGTCAAACCTGGTTTACAGCGTGGGGAACATGACTTGACGGCCATGTCGCCGCAGAGCAATTACTGCTCGAAAAGATGCCGCATGTGAGCTATTATTCTGAAATATGTCGCTGCAGAGCCAATTCCTCAGAAAGATGTAGTATCTGAGCTATTCGCCCTAATTAATTTGAGAAACGCCCTGAGTCTTACTGGCTAGCACATGAGGTGGTGAGCTAGCCAGGCAGGTTCCAGCCTCACTTCACCTATTAAAAATCTTGTCTCTTGTTCCTCCTAGGACAAGCTCATTTTTTTTTCATTTTTGCAAATCACATATTTAAACTTTTTTTTTCCGGGTGCTCCATGAATCATGAGAAATATTCAATAACTTAAAAAGCTGTATGCATCTAGAAAATATGCACACCTCTTTTGTTTCCTTCTTATTATGTATTAATATTAATGCCGACCATACTTCTACAGGCTATACTTGCAAGTGCATTTGCTCGTAGGGACCAATCAAAGGCCACAGCCACAGCTTCCCGCATATTGCAGGTATGTTTTTTCTGTCTAGAAATGTGCATTTTTTGTAGATCATTTTTGTATCGACGAAGGACTGTTTATTTTGCAGCTTGGATTAGTTTTGGGACTTCTCCTAAGCGTACTTCTTGGATTTGGCCTCCGTATAGGTTCAAGATTATTTACAGAAAACGAGGATGTGCTGCACTATATTTACATGGCAACACCGGTACAGAAAACTAAGACTATAATTCGCGTCTTGAAATGTTATAGTTACATTTTTTGATTTTCTTGTAGTTAATACTTGATAGTATGACAGTATTTTTTACATTTAATTACCTCAAGGCATTTTCTCTAACCGAAGAGAGTTTCGTTTTCTATCTGCAGTTTGTTGCTCTCACTCAACCAATCAACGCTTTAGCTTTTGTTTTTGATGGTGTCAATTATGGAGCATCGGATTTTGCGTATGCTGCTTACTCGATGGCAAGTCGACTACCTATTGTTCACTTATTTGTGCTCTAGTTTCCAGCCTTTTCTTCTGACGCATTCCATTCAATTCTGGACCCCTCAGATACTTGTGGCTATTGCCAGTATCGTTTGCATTGTCACCCTCACAAGTTATGGTGGTTTTATTGGAATTTGGACAGCTTTGTCGATCTACATGTGCCTCCGCATGTTTGCAGGATTCTGGAGGTACAATTATTACAGTACTCAGAATTTTTTATATGGAATTTTATTATCACGTAGAGAACAACAAATACCCTTTACTAATGACTTGTTAAATAGAGTTTTCTGTAATTTACTACACATAGTCAAGTGGAGGTGTAAGATGTTATCCTTGGTGGAATTTCCTAATTTCACATTAAAACCATAACTGACTACACCATACATTGCTTATTTTTTGCTGAAGAACCTATTGCTTGAGTTTTCAATTTTCAGTTTAGGTACTCTTTGTTTTCAGGATTGGGACTGCACGAGGGCCCTGGGCTTTCCTTCGTGGCTGAACATGTACTAGAACAATCTGCACGGTTTGTTCTTTACCATCGTGATTCACTACGGGAAAAAACTACCTTGAAGAACTTCCTCACATTTGACATCCATCATACTGTATGTAAAAGGACAGTGTGGTTGTTATAATGGTTTAATCGGAAGAGCCTTCGAAGGCAATGTACCAGTGAGAAAAACACATGTAAATACTTAATCTCATGAGAAAATTCTATCCAAATAAAAAAGAACTATAGAGGGTACATCGCAAAACATATCATAGTATGTCTCAAACAGTAATAGCACCCACGAATGAACCTTGTATTGTACTACTAATTATCTTTTTTTTTTGATAAAGGGATTTTATTACTTAAAATTTTTAAGCATTACACCCGGACTTTGCATAGATAGGATGCACACAGCCACAAGTTCACAGTACCCAAATCGGAAATAAATAAAAGGCGAATTACATATCATAATGAGAAATTGTAAAGCCGCCTAAGGTGGTGGAAGGTCAATCCGGAGGTTATGTGGTCATCCATGCTGGGAGAATAATTCTCTCGCCGCAGCCTCCAAACGCGACGACACCTCAAAAACAAGCTCGGTGCTCCACACGCTGTAGGGCCGACCATGCTCGGAGCGTTGCTGTGCACCGATAGATAATCTGCATAACATAATCATTTTTATCGTTAAAAACCTTGTCATTTCTACATAGCCATAGCGACCAAGTAACGGCAGTCGCTCCCACCCTAATAAATAGTTTAAACCTAGGATCACACCGTTTAGCCAATTGCCAAAAATGTTTGCAACGCTACGCGGGGGGAATAAGGTAGAACCTATTTGGATGGCCGACCATATAGACCTGTCAAACTCGCACTGGAAGAATAAGTGTTTAATAGTCTCGTCATGATGACAAAAGACACACTTTTTTACTTTGTGCCAATTGCGTTTGACAAGGTTATCTTTTGTAAGAATTACTACTCGACGAAGATACCACGCAAACACCTTAGTTTTTAGCGAGATCTTCATCTTCCAAATTTTCTTATTATTATCGACTGGTACTTTGGGCATGATTAAAGCTCTATACATAGAATCAACCGAGAATTTGCCATTCTTTGTTAGATTCCATTGAAATTTATCTGGACCTTTCGTCAACTGGATAGCGTCCAAACGGATAAGCAAGGCATTCCAGGATGCTTGTCTTGTCCCAAATGAACTTCTTTTGAACGATACATTTGGTGGGGAGGTATCCATCACCTTAGCGATCGTGTCGTTTTGTTTCACACAATATTATACAGAGCCGGATATCGTTCTCGGAGCGTGATTGGCCTAGCCATTTATCCTCCCAGAAACGAATTTCGATCCATCCCTAATTGAGAAAAAGAACTTCTTCGTAGCCATAAGGCCCACCCAGAAGTGTGAATTGCCAGGTTTCCAAAGAACCTGAGATACAGCTTGAGAGCCCACATACTTCCTCCTAAGGAGGGTTTGTCAAACTCCATCTTCAGAAAGAAGCTTGAAGAGCCATCTACCCAGCAAGGCTCTATTCTTGACCTCAAGGTCACGAACTCCGAGCCCTCCTTGGTCTTTAGGACAGCAAACCACACTCTACTTAGTCAGTCGATTTTTTTTCTCTCACTATCCCCTTGCCAAAAGAATCTAGACCGGAAATAATCCAATCGTTTTAAGACTCCTTTGGGTAGTTGGAAGAATGAAATCATATACAGTACCATGTTCGTTAGTACTGAGTTTATGAGAACTAATTTCCCCCTAAGGATAATAGTTTGCCCTTCCAGCTATTTAACCGGATTTGAAGTCTCTCCTCCACCTTTTTTCATTCAGCATTTGTGAGTCTCCGTTATCGGAATACCCAAATAGTTGATAGGAAATTGACCTTGCGTACAGCCGAAAATTCAGCATACAAGGCGGCGTTTTCTTGAGCCTCGCCAAAACAAAACAATTCACTTTTATGAAAATTGATCTTAAGACCCGATAGTTGCTCGAAAGCTGACAAAATCAACTTTAGGTTACGAGCTTTTTCGATGTCATGTTCCATAAAAAGAATTGTATCATCGGCATATTGAAGAATCGATAAACCACCATCGACTAGGTGTGGAATCGCTCCTTCAATTTGGCCCTCAAACTTAGCACGTTCGATCAACATAGCCAACATATCAGCCACTATATTAAATAGTATTGACGATAACGGGTCACCTTGTCTAAGGTCTTTTTTGGTTTGAAAGTATTTATCAGTGTCATCATTGATTTTAATGGCTACACTTCCTCCCGAAACAAAGCTATTTATTAACGCACGACACTCATCAGAAAAATCTTTCATTCTGAGAGTGTGTTGAAGGAAAGACCAATTAATTTATCATAAGCCTTCTCAAAATCTATTTTCAAAATTACCCCATTCAGCTTTTTCCTCTGTAGTTCGTGAACTGTTTCATGTAGGATCGCCACCCCATCGAGGATGTTACAACCTTACATGAAATCAGTCTGTGACGGACAAACCACATGGTCTGCCACACTGTTCAGCCGAATCGTAGCAACTTTAGTAAATATTTTAAAACTAATGTTAAGAAGGCATATAGGTCTGAATTGTTGAATTCTTTCTGCCTCATTAACCTTAGGTAATAAAATTATTTCACCAAAATTGAGACGAAACAGCTCTAATTGTTCATCATGTAGACATGCGAACAATTGAAGTAGATCAGACTTGATAACATACAAAAATTCTGGTAGAACTCAGCCGGGAAACCATCAGACCGCCTTTCTCACTTCATCCTCTGAGTAGAGGTCAGTAAGTAGACTATTTTCCTCATCTGAAACCTGGGGTATATCAGTTGTTCTAGACTCATCCAGTGTGAAATTTCCTTCCTCTGGTGCTCCGAACAGGTTTTTATAGTAATTAGTAATATACGACTTGAAAACTAACATTCCATTTCACCAAGTCACAAGGTCACATCTTCATCAGAATATATGTACACATCAACTCTTGAGGGAAAATAACCATGGCCTCGAATCAGTAGAGACTAGAGAGCTAGTGTTATTTTCAGAATCGATTTTCTCTTGTTACAGTTTAATAGCTCCTCAAGTTCAAAGAAAATTGCACCTAAAATTATTTATGTAATTCAGGTTTGGTTCATGTTCACATTTTGCATCAGTTTCTACTTGGGTCATAACTTTGGTGATCTACATTGTCAAATACCATTCATGCATGATTTCCTTACAATGCAGTAGCATCAGGAAAAAATGATTGGTTTGAGGTTTTCTTTATATAGTGGCACGACTTGTATGCTATACAATGCTTGAAATTGATAGATATTCTTCTGCAAAATCAATGCTCGTGGCCTTCCTTGGCGAACTTGTCGCCATAGGCTGTTCTGCAGCGTGAGTCATCGATAAAATGATCGAAAAGTATAGTACACAAGTAGGAGCATACGCGTACAAGGCGTCCGAAGGAAAATATCACTTCGAGACCAGATATATGGGGTTTCAGACAAATCTCTCGAAGACAAGCTGTGTTTATTTTTTTCTGTGGAGCTAGTCAGTTGGCTTGACCGGAAGTTTTAGTACTCCCCCTAAATGCTAGAACGTCTTATATTTAGGGACAGGGAGTACTATACAAGGTCCGAACAGCTAGACTGAAATCATCCGTTTCATACCTCTTCTTCTCATGTAAAAAAACAGCTCTTCTTCTTTTTATTCCTTCTACGGGTTACGTTCCACTGTTCCAGTGCTTTTTTTAAATGAATTTCAGTGATACTCTGCTCCACTGGCCCAACAAGCATTTAAGGTCGACCCGTGTGCCCCAATGGCCTCAAAATTTTGGGCCGGGTCAGTGTCTCAGTGACCCAGCCCATTCCCATATTGACGTTTGTCAACTCTAGGAAAATCTCACGAGTTGGAGAAGCTGCAATGGCCATTTTTGGAGAAGCCTACAAGTGCCTTTCTTAGCGTACACAGGTGGGCAAGTCCCAATGCTCGTATAGATCCTCTGTTCTTAAATCTATCTTTTTTCACGAGAAATTATTCACCTCAAAATAAAATAAAATAAAGTGTGGATAAGCATTATGTGACTGTATTGCACTCTTAGTAGTAATGTTCTTAATAAAGTTTCATGAAGGTAAGCAACGTTCTCAATGAAGTTTCACGTGGATAAGCAAATGTTTTTAATATCCTTAGTAAAGTTCAATGAAGATAAAAAGTTTCAAGAAGCCAGGAAATACTCTTCATAAAGATAGCTCGAGAGATCAACGGGACGGAATGTACGATAGAACGGCAACTTTATTTTCTGTGGCGGATCGATAATTTATTTTAGTGTCCTTTTCTTGAGTGGAATCAATTCCTCATATATTTTCCCCTTTTCAAGAGACCAAACTGGATATGCCACCAATGGGGTCGATCTGCTTGGAACAAACCTGATGAAGAGAGAACATATTCTCCATGCCCATACATGTTGGGTTTCAGAAACTGTCTCCACTCTAGCATCGGATATATTCTCCCTAATTCGGAGCATATTACCAGTTGATGACTTAATAATAATGCCAGCCTCACTATTCTCTAGCACAGTTTCCGTGTGGAAGAGAGAGATATCAAGTGCGCGTGGCATAGAGTTTCGGATAGACTTCCCCTCTCTCTACAGTAGCTGAGAGAGGCGACCAGGGCGGAGCGTGCTTTTCCCCTTCCTCCCGCCGGAGCCGGAGCTGATCCTCGCCGCCTCTCGTCGCTGCGGCGGCGGGGGGTGGTGGGGGTCGCGTTCCTGGTCTCCCGGCGTGTAGATAGGGTAGCTGTTGCTCTCCTCGGTGGTGGTTTGGGGAGGAAACCGGCGCTGATAGGAGCTAATAAGTCTGGAGCTCGTTCTCCTCCTCGGCGGTGCTCTGTGGAGCGGTGTCGGCGAGCTTCCGGTGTGGTTCTTCCCCGGATCGGTGGATCCAGTGGGGATTTGTGCTCTCTGGGCGGTCGTTGCGGCGGAGGTGACGGCTGGCTCGAGGAGCTTTTGTCCCTCGCCCCCTCCTTCGCCTTGGTGTGGGCTTCTCCTGGCCATGCCTCGGGGGTGCTGCGGCGGAGAGCCAGTGCCTGGCGCTGGCCGGCTCCTCTGCTTGTACAGGAGAAACTTCTGTGGGATCTTGGAGTTCTCCGGCGGCTTTTGGTGCGCAGTTCTGGTTTCTCCGGCCGGCCATGGTGGCTTGGGTTGGAGTGGCTCCGTCTGCGCGCTCGGCTTCTTCTTCGCCTTGCTCCTTCTGTCTTCGGCCGGCCGTGGTGGCGAGGGAAGATGGTGTGTTCAAGGCGGGCTTCCGGCGGTGGCTCCGGCAGGCCATGTTCAAGTCTAGTGCAGGGGATGATGGAAGACTAGTGGTTGCGGGGTGATGGCGCCATGGCCATGCTCGTTAAGAGTTCTTCGGTTTCGTCGCTGGCGGCGGGCGGCTCATGCGGCTTCTACATGTGTGGGGTGTCTTCTTCCCGGGTTTCGCGGCGGCTTGGGGCCTTCTTCTCCAGCGTTTCTCCAGCGTGGAGGTTCTTCTCCAGGCGTGGCGGTGGTTCAGCGTTCTTCGCTGTTGTGCTCGGCTTCTTTGGTCTGTACGTCTGCGTATTTCTGTGCTTCTTTTGTTTTCTGTGTTGTATCTGGTGGTGAATACGCAGTGTAGCTCCCTTCAAAAAAAAAAAGTTTCCGTGTGGAATATGGGGAGCATATGCGTGCACATGTTGCTGATCGAGCCGTGCTAGCCGACTGAAACTGACAGACGCTTTTCCATCGGTCGTTCGTAGCCATCGGTCTGCTGGCTAGCTCCAAGGTCGGTCGATCATGCGTTGAACTTTCCTGACTGGCGTGAATGGCGATAAGGATAACCTGTCTTGCTCGATTCCCAGTAGTGGTCGCGGCTGAATTGGACAGATTGATACGCTGATCAATTCTTCTTCTGGGACAGACCTGGTACATGGGAAACTCTACAGGGCAATGCAAGTGCTCGAAGACGGCAGAGTCAGATGCGGAGTCACGCTGAGTAATGGCAGAGTTGACAACTCGTGGAAGATCAATGGAGCTGACCAAGCTAGTACTACGTACCCTAGTACGGGCTGTTACGGATCGACGAGGGAGTTGATTGGATGCAGACATGGTCGTAGTCGTAGAGTTTTGTGTTGCGTGACTCGACGTTGTAAGCCTGTATACAACGTGGACAGTCCCTGCCGTGCAGGCAACGGACGGACGGAAGGAAACCCGAAGGTAGGATGTTCCCTTGCTTCTGCAGACAGATCGCCTCTTTTCCTCCCGGTTGAAGCAACTGCAAAAATGCACATAGCATGGGCAGTAATCAGTATAGTTGGGTGGTAGCGAAGGCGATCTGCAGCCAGCTAGAGGTGAAGATTATTATTATTATTACCCGTGACCGTGCGTGCGTTTGCTTGTCACCTGGCACTGGCAGTGCAAGTGTCAGGATGGGATGAGGCGGTGGTAGCCCCACCGGTATGGAGCACGGAACTTGGCTATAGCTATCCGTTCTTGCGGCAATGCCGGTGGAGCCCATGAACTGAACCGTATGTGCCAATGCCATCGTCGCGATATGTAGATGGACAGGCACAGACGTACGGCGCTGCCGTTCGTCCGTTCTCCTGGTCTCGTTGGCTCGACGGGGAGCCGTCAGGAGGAATGCGAGCGAGTGGTAGCTAGCGCGAGCTCGCGCTCCAGGACCAGATGGACGTGCGCGAGTCTGACGGGTGATTGCAACGCCAGCTACGCAGGCAGCTCGATCGATCATGCGATGCGACGTCCCCTGATGCTGGACACGGACGCCGAGGTGACCGGTCGGATCGACGGAAGTGGAAAGGAGAATCGACGGCCTCCCCGATCGATTGGCGACGCACGAACATCAGCACATGCGCGCGCGCCGGCGGCAACACCTGGCGACCGGCGTGGCGTTTCCAGCTGACGATCTGAGGAGGCTAGAGACTGTGTGGCCGTAGATCGGGCTTGGTGATCGCGTCAGATCGTTGCAACAGAGAGGAAAGTTGTGTTTGATGAGTTGGGCACATGAAGGCTGCCGCGCCGAGCCCACAAGCAACACGGATCTGACGCGCCGGGGATGATTGAGCCAGTAGACTCCCGCCAGCCCGCCTCTAGGTACGTGGCGGCAAACCAACGGCCGCGCCGGGGAATCCCGCTCGATCGGTGCACGTCACCTTTTTCCTGTTTTGTCGCGCCGTGCGTGCACGACTGCGAGAGCGCACAGAGCAATCAAGCAAGTGAACGCCTGAACGGAACCACCACACGCATGCAGCGCCAGGCCACGACAAGGTCGCCTCCGGTAGATATATATTCTTTCCGCGATCGGTGCTGTTGGGTACGCGCCGCCAGAGCTAGGCTATTCCACGGATTGGAACGTACAGGTAAGGAGTAGCTAGGAGCGGCAATCGCGTACGCGGCGTCCGGGAGATATCGCTTCGAGCCTACGTGTAGGTGGGGCCCTTTTCTCGAAGAAAATAAGCATTTTCGGCGAAGCATACAAAAGCCTTTCTTGGCGTACACAGGTGGGCAAGTCCCTAAAATGCTCATATGGATAGATCAATAGCAGCAACCACACAAAGGTCTGTTATTGATGCGCTCTTCTAAGATCTTACTTTCCTTCAAGGAAAATTATTCACTTGAAGAAAAAGTGTGGATACAGCAAAAAAGTCACTTCGTAGCCCGGTCCATATTTTTTTTCGAATTAACATTTTAAAGTTTCAAACAATGTCGACCAATCCGTAACTTGGTACACCGAAAAGTAATGTGCACACTTTTGTATCCAAGACTTGCACCTCATATGGGTTGACAATGACGTACTGTAAGGTGCTGCAAAAATATTTTGCATTTCGGCCTACACGAAAATGACAAATCTTGAAAATTTTGAAATCTGCATTGTTCACCACCTCAGATACAAAAAGAAAGCCAAAATACAGAATATGTAGCATTGATTTTCTGCAAAGTGGTTGAAGTCATCATTATCTACATGTATCAAGGATTATTTTCAGAATTTTTTGAAACTTTGAAGTGTCGTTTTTGATTTCTTGTAAAAAATGAGCTACATGTTCATGATTATCTACATGCATCTAGGATTATTTTTAGAAATTTTCAAAACTTTGAAGTGTCGTTTTTTAATCTTAAAAAAAACAAGCTACACGTGTAGTTGAAGTCATCATTATCTACATCTGGAATTATTTTCAGAACTTTTTGAAACTTTAAAGCATGTTTTTTTTTAAACAAGCTACATGTAGCTCGTCCTACGAAACACCGTTCTTGCTACTCCCCATGAAGAAAAAAAACGTGGATGCAGTTGCGTACACATGCAAGCCCCACTTAAGCTACTCCTAATTAAGCAAACGTTCTTAATAAAAAGTTTGCTGGAGATAATCAATGTCCCTAATAAAGTTTCGTGAAGATAAGCAATTAATGTTCTCAATAAAGTTTGATGAAGATAAGTAGTAATGTTCCAAGAGAATGATATCCCTAGCAGAGATTAACGGCACGGAATGTCCGACAGAACGGCCGACCGCATTCCCGTCCATTTGACAGATATATAATTTATCTTCAGCCTTCTTTTCTTGAGTGGAAGCAAGCAATTCGGAATTATCAATTCCCCTTTTCGAGAGACCAAACAGGAACGATGCGCCATACCGATCCCGCCTGCTCCGAACAAACCTGACGATCGAAGAGCATATATTCTGTTGGCCCATACATGTTTGATCGGTTTCCAAAACTCTCTCCGTTATACGCATCCGATATTATATCCTCTCCCTTGGGACTTTGGGAGCTAGCGTATCACCGGTTAACGCCACCCTTATTCTCCAGCATACAATTTCCGTCGTGTGGCATATGTGGAGTATATATGCTCGTACATGTTGCGCTGCCGGACTGAAACTTATGGCAGTGTTTTTCGATCAGTCGTTGCCATGTGGTAGCTAGCTTAATCCATAGTCAAAAAAGTCCGTGGTCGGTGGTGTGTTGAACTTTCCCGACGTGAATGCTGAAAATGATCGGCGTCCGGCCGGTCGACCCCCGGTGGTTGGCAACGGAATCGGACAGGTTGTTGATACGGTGATCAATTCGTCGTGATCTTCTTCTGGGAGGAGGGACCTGGTACACGAGAAGTTACTCACGGCAATGCGATCGAGTCCACCAAGGGAGTGTGCGTGTACTTGTGTCGGCGTGTGTGTGACCAAATGCAGAGTCACACGTACTGAATTAATTGCGGAAGAAAGCAGCCATGGATGATCGAGCTGACCAAGCTTTGATGTGTTACTTACGGTTACGGGTCGACGAGGGAGTATACGCCGCCGCTGCCCGTCCTCGCGGGCGCCGAGGTCGCCCATTCTGCCAGCTGCTGATTCCGACGGATTTCGGCGAGTTCCGTGGTGGAAATTCATCGGCGCGTCCTGAATATTCCCTCCCGCCAACTGCTCTCCCGCTATACAGGCGCCCTTCAGTTCGGCCGCGAAAACATCACTTTTACGGTTTCACGGGCGGAATTCACAGTCCCCCTTAAAATCGTTTACGGGTCGGTGACTTTTAAGGGTTCTGCTATTGCCGTTTTTAAGGTTCCAAAATCGTCTTTGACAGTTATTTTAAGGCTTCGCCGCTTTTGAGAGATCTGTTAGAGATGCTCTTACCAGTCTCATAACAGTATGCCACCCTCGTTCTCTAGCACAATTTTCGTGTGGAATATATGTGGGCATATGCATTGCACATGTTGCTGATCGATCGTTAGTCGACTGAAACTGACAGATGCTTTTCCATCAGTCTGCTGGCTAGGTCTAAGGTCGGTCATGCGGGCAAACAGACGCTTTTCCATCAGTCTGCTGACAGACGTGGACAGTCCCTGCCGTGCAGGCAACGGACGGAAGGAAGGAAACCCGAAGGTGGGATGTTCCCTTGCTTCTGCAGACAGATCCGTGTTGCAACTTAAAACAAAACTTGGGCTCCCGCCACTTTCCAAGTGAGGCCCATGATGCCGTTCGTTCCGGCCTCTTTTTCTCCCGGTTCAAGCAACTGCAAAAATGCACGTAGCATGGGCAGTAATAATCAGTATAGTTTGGTGGTAGCGAAAGCGATCGGCAGCTAGAGGTGAAGATTATTATTACCCGGGACATCACTCTCACCTCGCAGTGCAAGTGGCAGGATGGGATGAGGCGATCGGCAGAGCGGCAGCCCCACCGGAGATGGAGCACGGAACTTGGCTAGCTATCCGTTCTTGCGGCAATGCCGGTGGAGCCCATGGATTGAACCGTATCCGTATGTGCCAATGCCATCATCGCGATATGTAGATGGACACAGACGCCGGTCACGCCGCTGCCGTTCGTCCGTTCTCCTGACTCCTGGTCTCGTTGACTCGACGGGGAGCCGTCACGCCTGGGAGGACAAGATCGATGTGCGTGAGTCGGCTAATTTTTTTTAAATAATACACGAAAATTATTTAATTCTGAAAATATTACGCAAAATTTATTTTTTTCAAAAATATTCTCCAATCGGTTTTGCTGAAGCCGACAGGTGTCTGTCGTTGTTGGCGAAGACGAGTAGGTGCCTGTAGTCCTTGGTGGCGTACCAGTGGCGTGTATGTGTTATCAGTGGCGTGTATGTGTTAGTGCACGCCACTAGTAAATATTACCAGTGGCGTTTCTTTGTCACTGCACGCCACTAGTCGTCTTCCCCAAAGACGACAAGGCACCTGTCGGCTTCGCCAAGGACGACAAGACACCTGTCGATTTCGCCAAGGACGACAGGCACCTGTCGGCTTCGCCAAGACCGACTGGATAATATTTTTGTAAAAAAAAAAAATTGCGTAATATTTCCAGAATTAAATAATTTTCGTGTATTATTTAAAAAAAATTAGCCGTGAGTCGGACGGGTGATTGCAACGCCGACGGGCGCCAGCTAGCTACGCAGGCAGCTCGATCGATCATGCGATGGGACGTCCACTGATGTTGGACACACGGACGCCGAGGTGACCGGTCGGATCGACGGAAGTGGAAAGGAGAATCGACGCCGAGCATCAGCACATGCCCGCACATGCGCGCGCGCGCCGGGCAACACCTGGCGACCGGCGTGGCGTTCCAGGGGATCTGACGATCTGAGACGGGAGACGGCGTGCGTGCGGTGTGGCCGTAGATCGGGCTTCGTCAGATCGTTGCAACAGAAAGGAAAGTTTCTCGCTTGTGTTTGATCAGTTGGGCACATGAACGCTGCCGCGCCGAACCCACAAGCAAGCAACGGATCTGACGCGCCCGGGATGATTGATCCAGTAGACCCCCGCCTCTACGTACGTACAGAACGTGGCGGCGAACCAACGGCCGCGCCGGGGAATCCCGCACGGTGCACGTCAACTTTTCTGCTGTTTTGTCGCGCCGTGCGTGCACGACTGCGAGAGCCAATCCAAGGAACGGAGCCGCCACACGCAGCGCCGGGCGACGACAATGATCGACACATCACGGCCTCGCCCTCGCGCGCGGCTAGATATTCTTCTTTCTGCGATCGATGCCGTTCGATCGGTAGCTAGCCAGACTTCCTTGGCGTACGTGCCGCCATACGCTGGCCTGGACTGAGATCCCGTGCCCCGCTCAAGGCAGGGCACGCTGTGCCCTGAGGCCCACGATCCACCATCCACTCTTCATCCGATGGTCAGAGCAGGTCCAAATTTAGATTTGAAAATTAAAACTTTTCAGAAAAAATCGAAAAAATTCCCACGAGTTCTATATGTTCTGTTGTGTGTTCACAAATTTTTAGGATTTTTTTGGATAAATGGTTTACCATTAACTAAATTTTCTGTGTTTTCAACTTAAAAAGCTATTAAATCATAAACCGGTGATCCAAAAAAATCTACAATTTACCACAATATACAACGTGACATATAGAACTCGTGGGAATTTTTTCGATTTTTTCTGAGAAGTTTTAATTTTCAGATCTAAATTTGGACCCGCTCTGACCGTCGGATGGGGAGCGGATGGTGGATGTGAGGCTCAGGGCACAGCGTGCCCTGCCTTGAGCGGGGCACGGGATCTCAGTCCCGCTGGCCTACGGCGCGTACGCGGCGTCCGGAAGATATCTCCTCGAGCCTATGTGGGGTTTCAGACCTTTTATTCTCGAAGAAAACCAGTGTGCTTCTTGCGATCACGGAGCAGAGCCACTGTGTTGGCTCGATCGGAATTCGGAAGTACTGGTACAATCGGCTGGAGGCTGATCGTCTAGCTAACTAACATCGCCTAAAATGTCTCAACGTCATCAGATGTCTCTTCCGTACGTGGACGGTGGAAGCAGCTACAAGCCTATACTTCAGTTCCTGCGTTTAGAACTGTGGTACTGAACCTGCTTGATTAGCTCCTGGTCCTGGACGTTTGGCAACACTGAAAAAAATGTGCAATGAGCATTTTCGGAGAAGCGCACGGATGTCTTTCTTGGCGTACACAGGTGGGCAAGTACCCCTACATGCTGATCTACCTTTTTTTTTTGAATAACAACACTGCTATATTGATTGCGATAGAGGAGAAAGGTACAGAGACCTGCTCGGTTTGTTAAAGTAAAACCGGGCAAAAACCTTTACATCGACAAGAGCATCACAAGCATACAACGCGCTAGAAAGGCCAGCTGAGCGACGTCATCGTACATCAACCATCGTGCTTACGATAGAATGACTTCGAGATCGTCAGGACAGCACCAAGGTCGCTCTGTCAGAACGACCCATCCGCCACGAGCTTGTTCGTCGTCTTCAACAACACTGGAGAGAAACCCTCCAATCTTAAGAAGAAGACCAACAACACACGCTTGACACCGACAGCATGCCGAGAGTGCTCCCGCCGCACACCGCCGCTACCCGATGGCTTCATCAAACCCAAACCAGATGCACAACTGCGTGACATCGAGAGTCCCGTTCTCCAAGAACAATGCCGCCAAGGCGGAAGCGACATCAAAGACGTCGCCGTCGCTCGATCCGGTGGATCCGGATCTAGGGTTTTCACCCGAGAGCTAGGGACTTCGACAAGAGGAGGCGATATGTGTTCCACGACAACGTCTTCAAGAAGAAAAGCGATGCCAAGGCGCCGTGTCGGCATCGCTGCGAGGTTTTCACCCGGAACCTTGTATCATCTCCATCCCAGCCTCACACGAAGCCCAAAGCATATGAAGATTCTCCGCCATGGGAAGCAGCCTGCAACCGTGGCTAGCTGCTGGACCGCTAGATCTGGGCGGGGAGGCCCGCCACACGCCGGATCAGCAGTAGCTCCTGCCACCAGCCAAGGCCCCCGTCGGGAGCCGCAGCCAGCAACGTCGTGTCATGGACGCCGACGCTCCGTTCGACCAACGCCGCCCACCACCAGAAGAAGCCATGAACGCTGTCCAACGCGCCAGATCCGCCGGATCCTCTGCCGTCCGCGTCGTGCAGCATCCTCTTTTCGCCGGCCGACACCACCAGAGCCCGGGCCGCCGCCCCGACGACCAGAAGCTCCAAGCCGCACGCCGCGAGAGGAACCTCCTCCGCGCGAGGGGGAGCAGCCCGCCGCCACCGGCCACCGCGGGGGCTTTGACCGGCGGCGCTCACCGGCAGCGGTGGGAGGGAAGACGGAGGAGGAAGGGGCTAGGGTTGGGGGCTTGGGTGCCGCCCGAGGCGCACAAACAGGACGACGCGGGGTCCAGTTCCTCTTCGTTTCCGAGATAAACAATTCAAATCAATCAACACAAGTACTCCCTCCGTTCTAAATTAATTGACTTGATTTTGTCTAAATATGGATGTAGCTATACTTGTTTGATGTCTAGATACATCCATTGTTGTAAAATAGCGCAGCGAAAATAGATTAATTGAACAAATAATAAGAACACAGATTTAACGTGGAAACCCTTACAGGAGAAAATCACGGACGCACGAAGGCGTATAACTATAATCGGGAGGAGTATTACATACACGAGAGGACAAACCCTCTACGTGCTATCATCTGGTGGAACTCTCTCTGTTCTCACGATCTAATCTATGACTACCTGAAACTATATATGGGGGACAAACAACTCTCTTTCTTGGCGGACACGAAACAGAGTTGTACACATGCCTTTCCGGTAGGACTCCATATATGGTAGGATTCGGAGCACAATAAAACAACATCCATGTGTAACAAAATGTGTGTCAATTAAATCCGAACGGAGGGAGTAGCTGTGCCATGTGGATACCTTGATGCTGATCTACCATAACAACCTGTGTTGTGGATGTGTTATTCTAAGATCTTCCCTTCCTTCAAGGAAAATTGTTCACCTGAAGAAAAAAGTGTGGATACAATTGCGTATACATGCAAGCCCCACTTAAGCTACTTAAGCAAACGTTCTTAATAAAAAAATTCATGGAGATAATCAATATCGCTAATAAAGTTTCGTGAAGATAAGCAATGTTCTTAATAAAGTTACATGCAGATAAACAATGTTCCAAGAGAATGATATCCCTAGCAGAGATCAACGGCACGGAATGTTCTATAGAACGGCCGACCGCATTCTCGTCCATTTGACAGATAATTTATCTTTAGTCTTCTTTCTTGAATGGAAGCAATTTCCCTTTTCCTTTTTTCGAGAGACCAAGTGGAACGATGCGCCATACCTATCTAGCCTGCTCCAAACAAACCTGACGAAGAGAATATATTCTGTTCGCCCATACAGCAGGTTATGTTTCCAAAACTCTCATTCTACGCATCCAATATATTCTCCCTTGGGACTTTCGGAGCATACTACTAATTCATGCCGCCCTCATTCTATAGCGTGATTTTTCGTTTGGTGGAATATGTGGATCATATGCCAGTATGTACATGTTGGCGACCGAGCGTTGCGCGCCCGACTGAAACTTATGGCTGTTTTTTTCCGATCAGTCGTTGCCATGCATATAGGACGTGTTTGGTTGGTCGGAGAAGAAAATGGCCTTTTTCGGTTAGTTTGCTTGCCTGCATTTTTCCACGTTTATGCATGACACGATGTTTAAAGCACTCTCGGGTCAGTCAGATAGGAAAGCTCGATTTGAGCGTTTCCAGCTAGCCACCCTTGGAGTCTGTGCTAAGCCCACCTGGGTGGCTCCACTAGGCACACAGGTTTGTTCCGGTTACCTCCATTAAACTCCTCCACTTAGTAACTCCATAATCTATCTAAATATTGTCCGGTTCAAAATAAAGTGTACATGAAAAATATGACCGCCGATGAGTAGGTTCATTCAAATGCTCGGTTTCAAGTTTCATCGACCGTAACTTCTCAATTTCGTACTGATGTTTGCCCATTTTTTACATGAATTTTGTTAAATTCGTCACGTACGGTCGACCGTTTGAGATATCCTTTAACGTGTAGCATCATATCAATGTTCCGCACAACTTTTATGTTGTAAGTTTTCTGTTTCGGTGGCCGTATACGAGCAGATTTTGTATTGTATGTATGCACGTATTTGGACTACATGTGATACAATATGTTCTTCAACCACCGTCACCGTCGCTGCCGTGAACTCCGCTGTCGCCGCTGCTGCTATCAGGTGTGCTTGGTGTAGGTGTTTTTCAGCTACTCGACATTTTCTTCGCTCAGCCGACGTAGTCATGTAGCCATGGAATTTGTCGTTGCCGCTGCGGTTATTAGGCCGCGGTTGGTGTACGTGCGGTGAACTGACCGCGCACCACCACCGTCCCGGCACTACCGCTGCGCCACATCGTTGTCCTGCTCGCCGCCCTTCATGGTGGTGCGATGATGTGAGATAAGTCTACCACGTGTGATATGAATACACGAAACACAGATGAACACTAAACGTCGTGCTAAAAAATCTTGCACCAAGCCGAAACTCAAACCAAACACGCCCATATCTGCTAGCCAAGCTGGTCATAAAGTCCGTGGTCGGTGCCTCGGTGGTGTGTTGAACTTTCCGGACGTGAATGCCGAAAAGGATCGGCGTTCGGCCGGTCTCTCTCGGTCGGTCGATCTCCGGTGGTTCGCAACGGAATCGGACAGGTTGATACGGTGATCAATTCATCGTGATCTTCTCCGGGAGGGGACCTGGTACACGAGAAGCTACTCACGGCAATGCGATCGAGTCCACCAAGGGAGTGTGCCGGTCATTGGAGTGTGCGCGTACCTGTGTCGGCGTGTGACCAAAAGCAAAGTCATACGTACTGGATTAATTAATGGAGTAATGGCGGGGTTGACAACTCGACGAAGAAAGCAGCCAGCTGACCAAGCTTTGCTGTGTTGTTTACGGGTCGACGAGGGAGTATACGCCGTACATTGCAGTTGGTTGGGTTGGTTGGTGACTGGGTGTGTACGTGGACACTCCCTGCCGTGCAGGCAACGGACGGATCGCAAGGCAGCAGATCAAGATCGGTCGATTATATAAAAGCCGAGGGTGTGCGTGGGGACGGAGATCGCGTCATCACGAACGGAAGCCACACGTCCACCGCAGGAATCCCGGAGCCCACAGCAACATCCCCACCCCCGAGCCAAAACATCCCGGGTGGCCCGGCGCCGCAGCACCCCACCCCACCTTCCTCCGCCGCGCAAACCACATTCCCCGCATCCCACCACCACACGTACTCGCGCCCGGACGGCCCAAGCCTCCACACGACCCACCTGACGCCGAGGCCGACCTCTCCGTTTCCGGGCGGCGGCGCCCCTCTGGCGTGAGCGTGATCCCTAGAGGACGGCGAATATCCGAATCCCCCAACCTAACAACACAACCCTCTTCCTTCCCCACCGCAAATCCCTCGCTCTATTTCGTCCCTCCTCCCAGGCAGGCGCAACCGCACCGCCGGAATTACCCAGCCACGCAACTCGGCTGCTCCCCCCGCCCGCCCGCCCGCCCGCTTGCTTGCTTCCGTAGCCAGCCGACTACCAGGAGGCGAGGATCGTGCCGGAGGCAGGTACGGCAGCACCACCACCCCCTCACTCCTCTCCCTCTCTCGTGATTAATTTCTCCTGCTTTTTTTGTTCGTTTGTTCGTTCGGCCGTTCTTATCCTTTCCAGTTATTTCGGGGGAAACGCGTTTCTGTTTGTTTCCGGCGCGGGAATTCCGTTGGGAAATTTGTTTTCTCTGCTCGGAGGGGAATTGCGTGAGGTTTCGAATGGGGACGAAGCATTTGGGGTTCACAGTGCGATCTCGCACTGCTCCACGCATTCTTCCAATTTGTTCCTTGAGTTCCTTCTTTTGAAGGGAATAAACCTGTCAATTTTGGCTCTGAAGCTGATCTGAGCTATTACCGGTGAAATCTGCTGCTGGAATTTCGTCTCCCAGTTCCATGTCTTTGTTTGTCTCATGGTAGGTGCCGAATTGTTGGTCTGATTTCCTTTTGCTATTTTCTCAATCAACAGGAAAAGGGGCTAGAAGCTACACTGGTACTGAATAGGAATCGTGTGATGTACTTAGCCGTGACGCCGATCCAACTGAAGCCAACTTGATCACACACTCTCTTCCCTGCCCACATGGCGCCCTCTGCCGCCGCCGCCCCGGCCGCCGGCAGCGCCGCCGACGCCGACGGGGCACCGCGGATGGCCAAGTTCCTGGTCAGCTTCGGAGGCAGCATCCTGCCGCGCCCGCTGGACGGGCGGCTCCGTTACGTCGGCGGCGACACCAGGATCGTCATGCTGCCCCGCGACATACCCTACTCCGACCTGGCGGCGCGGATGCGGGAGCTCTACGAGGACGCTGACATCATCAAGTACCAGCAGCCCGATGAGGATCTGGATGCGCTGGTGTCTGTGGTTAATGATGATGATGTGGTGAACATGATGGAGGAGTATGACAAGCTCATTGCTGCGGGAGAGGGGTTCACGAGGCTCAGGGTCTTCTTGTTCTCGCAGCACTTGGATGATGATGCTGTGTCGGCGGCTGTGCATTACCGCGGGGATGACCGGGACACGGAGAGGAGGTATGTCGACGCGCTTAATAGCCTTGGTGACATGAGGTCGCCTTCCTCTCCGGTATCGGTGGAGCAGCTTTTTGGCATTGGGGGAAATGAGTCGGAGATTCCTGATAGTTTGCGCCATTTGAATGTTCCCCGCCCGTCACAGAATCAGAGGTATGGGGAGATGGATTCTACGTGGAGCCCTGCATATGTGTCTCCTGGCCAGTATGGAGTGCATGATCCTAGGGACTTTCCCATTTCACCATCATCTGCGAGGTTTCAAGTTGGAGCGGAGGATTTTGATGAGAGGATCCCTGATGAGTTCGTGAGGCATTCACCAAAATATCGGCATTATGAGGCTCAGTCACCATCACACGTGGATAACTTGGTCTGGCTTCCACCTGGTACTGTAATTCAGCAAAATGCTGGCTTCCCAGGGAATCTGGGCCGCTCTGGCAATTTCTTGGATGGAAACAGTGTATATGATTCCTCCCGTTCGCCATTTCAGAAGGGCCAAGGTTCAGTTGGCGATCCTCGCTATATGGATCCCCGTTGGAGGCCAGTCCCACAAACTTTTGACCAATCCAGCATGACAAATGAGTATTCTGCTCACCCTTCTATTCCACGTCAAGATTATTTTCGTCCTGGTGAGCATTATGTTGTAGGCCAAGATGTTAGACTGGAAAATGGTGTTTATGTGAAAGAGCAAGCTGCTGGTCACCCTCCCATGTTCTACAATGAATCACATTCTCATGATAGAGCTTGGCATGCGCATCCCAACCAAAGTCATCAACGGTACGAGGATCCAAGGTTGAATCTGGCTGGTAATGGTAGAGTGATGGATCCATACATTGATAGCAACTCAGCTAATTCTGCATTTGCACCCAACAAAGTATATGAAATGCATTCTCGCTCAAGCCATGAAAGTCCCCACTATTATCATGGCAGTGGAGAGCATATCAATGATGCATATCATAACCCACAAGTTGTAAGTAGTGGCTCGTATGTCCAGACGCCAGGTTTTGAAGAATCCACAGGCCAACATTACAGCCATACTTCAACATATGGTGGGGATACCTTTTACCAGATGCAGCAGAATTTGCCGCCACTTCAATCTAGAAGGAGGGCAAGTAGCCCTGTTCATACAGTCTCACCATATGAATCCCCACACCTGCCGATCCCAAATGGTGGGAGTATTAACTCCAACTTTGTCAGAAACACAGGTGATGTTAGTCCAAGAGTTCCGGGTGTGCCTGCATATGATCGAGTTCCAAACCCATGGCCCATGGCCTTACCCAATGGCAACATACCGTATAGAGTTGTTGGACATGATATTCCTGCTGTTGTAGAAAACTCTTCCTCTCTTGGTCCTCGGCCAAATCCAAATACTACTCAGTATGTTCAGCCTTTCTTTGCCACAGAATCAGTCCAGCAGCAACCTGGCGTTCCATTGATAGAAATTCTTCCTGAAAGAGCATCCACTGGACCCCTCGCTGATCAGGTGTCCAGGTTGGACATTAGCACAACAAAGAAATTTGAAGGACAAGAGGATGATAGGCATACTAGAAATGTGACCGAAACAAAATCTTCACATGCTGTGAGTGACCCTAGTACCTTGGACCACAATGTTGGAGTCGCACATGAAGTTGATCTCCAACGGGGCAAACCTACAGAACAGGACGGCAGGGCTGTGGCATTGCAGGAACGTGGGGATGTACCAAGGGACAAATTAAATCTCCTTCCAGAGTTTGTTGCCTCTGTGAAAAGGGCGGCACTGGAAGATGCTGAGAAGCCAGGAGAGGTTCAGCCAGATGCTTGTCGTGCTATTTCACCTGTTTGTGATGACAATGATGGAAAGAAGTTTGATGAGGTAACTGCTGTTGTAAGTAGTACTAAATAAACGCATTAAGCACTAAACTAACTAATGCTCTGCACTCAAATCCATTTGATCTGCAGAATACTGAGGGAGATCAGGACAATGATGTGCATGGAAGCTGCGACCAGCACAAAAGTTCTGGGATCGAATCTACACCCGCTGAAGCTGAAGCCTTGTCTAAAGGACTACAGGTATCATGCTAATTTCTTGTTATATGGTACTGTTTGATTTTTAGCTTATGCCCCATTTATACTTTTTGTGGACCATGCAGACTATAAAAAATGATGATCTGGAGGAAATCAGAGAGCTGGGTTCAGGTACTTATGGGTCAGTCTTTCATGGTAAATGGAGGGGATGTGATGTTGCCATCAAAAGAATAAAAGCGAGTTGCTTTGATGGAAGGCCAGCCGAGAGAGAGCGCTTGGTATACTTTATTTCCTTGCCAGTTCTCGGCTTTAGGACTAGTGTAGCCAAAATTATGTTTACTTGTTTTAGGGAACCTCTACTTTCACCCATATAATGCTCGAGTAATTTCATGTTTTGTATTAGTTGCTGTGGGTAGGTTTCGTTTTTCAAGTACAACAGTAATGGCAAAGCGTTGGTTGTATATATATACTAAAAGTGCCTCAAATCTGATTTATTGGATCCTGCAGATTGCGGATTTCTGGAAAGAAGCTCAGATCCTGAGCTCACTTCATCATCCCAATGTAGTTTCATTTTATGGTGTTGTTCGTGATGGTCCTGATGGAAGCTTAGCAACTGTTACTGAGTTTATGATCAATGGGTCTCTCAAACAATTCTTGAGGAAAAAAGACAGGTACTACTCGTTTAATCAAAGACAGTTTTGATTCTCATTTCTCCCATATCGAAATTCTAATATATATAGGAACTGCGTAGGACAATTGATCGCCGCAAAAGAGTTATATTAGCCATGGATGCTGCATTTGGCATGGAATATTTGCATGAGAAGAATATCGTCCATTTTGATCTCAAGTGTGAAAACCTACTTGTAAACATGAGGGATCCACACCGACCGATCTGCAAGGTTTAATAGCCGCCATCTCTTTTCTACTTGTCTACACTCCTTTTTTCAAGCTCACTAGCAGGGGTTTATATTGCTCCCTGACCTTTTCATCCTATCTTAATATCTCCGGATTAGATTGGTGATCTCGGGCTATCGAAGGTGAAGCAGCATACTTTGGTGTCTGGTGGTGTTAGAGGAACCTTACCATGGATGGCGCCAGAGCTTTTGAGTGGGAAAAGCGACATGGTGTCAGAGAAGGTAATAGTGCTTGTTCTATAAATAATATTGAGGTATATACACCGGTGATACAATAACTTGCGTTGTGGGTGCAAAATAGTTCAACAAGTTGAAAAGTGGGGTTAGGTGGTCCAGTAACTTATGGTGTGGGTGCGAAACTAGTCCAAATCATCTTGGTGTCGACACGTGGCGGTGCTGTTTTTGCGAAAAAATACTACATATTTTATGGAACATGTAACGTTAGGCTATCTGCCATATGGGTCCCACCTTTCAGTGCGGAAGAAAGAAATAATAAATGAACTAAAATAATATTGGGATGATCGGAATCGAACCAGCAACCTTATGCCGCAACCAACATGAACTAGCCATGAAAGACCAAACAACTTTTTGTTATACAATTAGACGCTGCTTTAGTATACATAGCTAATATGCCCGTGCGTTGCAACGGGGGCAAAAAATATTTTATTGGTTCAACTAATAGTATCAAATATGTAATTTAGGATTCTTGTGCTTATTAGATATCAATGCCAAGTTGTATACTCGTGCGTTGCCATGGCCCAAGTATATAGTAAAGATGGCCACTTAAGAGTTTCACATCATGATTCGACATCATATCCATAGTAAATTTGTAATTTGTAAGAGACTGAAAGCTTTGAAAGTGAAACACCGTCATGCAACAATCTTGTAATGGTTTCCCTTTGATTCCTGGATGATCCATGTGTAGCTGGATCCATTAACTATAAAGCAGGTGTGCATCATCAGCAATGGTTTCTGAAAATTGTGCAGCTACAGTGAAAAAACCTCCTGAATCGTCCACAATAAACTGGATACCCTGATGTAAATAACAGATTCCCTCAAGGCCTCACCAAAATGCAGATGGGACAAGTAACGAACATGATAGGACCTGAATATGGTCGCATTCTCCAACAAAGAACCTTCACCTCCTACATTTGAGACCATTCTGAAACCACTCATACATTTTCACAGATTCACATTCTTTAACTGGAGTTAATCTTGTCAACTTGTCTTTGCTGAAGACTTTAATCCTTGAAAGTTTCTTGTTGAATATTCCAAGGTCAAGGTTGTCGAGAAATAAAACCTGCATTTGTAAATTAGAAATGTTAGAGAAGAGACAGCTCCAAAAATCTGTATCGCATCAGTTGGGTTATCAAATACAAAGAGAACAGATGACAACTGGACAGATTGGTTACTGCAACCTGCATTTTGATGTCTTTATTGTACTTGTCAACAACATCTAGTAGTGCTTGGATGACATAATCACACCAATTAAACTGAGCAATATTTTCCGCATTTGCAAGGGCACCTCAGAAATAAAATTTTGGCATAGTCATATTTCGTCACCGACGTGAGGATATGACCCATGACTAAAATGACGAAGGTCGGGATGACTATTCTATCCTTTCGAACAACCATGCTCGCAGGGATGAGTATAGTATCCATTCCGCATTCAGCAGGGGTGCATACTTTGACAAAAGACTATTATCTTTGGTCTCAAGGAAGGTAAAAATATTCTAACAGGTCGTGTCAAGATACTTCAAGCCTTCTTATGAAATAAAATCTGTCCACAATTGAACAAAAATGCATTTACTACAAACTGCGTGGTCAACTAAATATGGATGCTATGCAAGTTATCTGCTGAAAAGATAGAGTGCATGTACACAAGGTGAATTTTCTGAACTCCCGGAAGTAATAAGATAGAGCATTGTTATTTGATAAGCATACAGACCTGTGAGTCTTCAACATATGTGGAATTGTGGATACATTCTCCAAGTAGAGCTCCCATTCTTGTCCACCCGAGTCGGCCATGGAACTGCCACGAGAGCAGAAAAAAAAAACAAATCAAATATTCTCTTGTTCCTTTCGTATGTGCTTTTGGTTTCGAGAAAAATAGTATAGAACTCCAAGTGCCACCAGCTCTTATTTCTGTTCTCCACGGGCAACTCTGCAGCAGATCATCAACAGCTTGTCAGACGCCAAATCAAGCAGATAACATAGAATGATAATGTATGATATAAAGTGTATATGGTACCTCCTTCAGGATATATCGAATTGCGGTGCACCTCGGAGCAAAAACTCAAGCATACAACTGGAATCCGGAACCAAAGCATTAGACACGTGTAGACTGAGATATTTGGTAAATATAGAAACCAGTTCAGTAACAACATAGTTCACAGATACGATGTACCTCAATTTGATCTTAGAACCATGGGGAGGATTTCGATGTAGCATGTATCTCAAAATGATGCTAGAATGAAGACCCTCACGTTGTACTTCAAAAAGAGCTTTTATATGACATGACCAGGTCACTGGTATAGTGAGATAAAAGAACTTTTGTGTTCGTTTAATGCATAAACTGGATGAAATATACAGCAGATCGATAAAAAAGTGAGCGAAGTATGTAGGCAGTTTAGCTATGATTCGGTGATATCAATCAGAACAGAGTGGAACTCCAAAAATGGGCACCCAGAGGTTAATTTGGACTTCTTAGCTAGGCATAGCTTATTGATCACTCTATGAACACCTTACATTTTTAGACATCAACACCAGGTTGCATATATGATGAAAAATCACCAAGTTTTTTGTTCTTCAAAACTTGCAAGCACCGTGGGCTAGTACTATAATTACTCGACTAAATAGTTGGAACTATGAGGAAAACTATATGTCTAAAAAAGGCCAAAAAATTTCCTCGGTTACACGTGCATCATTCCACGTGAACTATACGCAAAGCACAAAATTATGTAACCAAGCGGATAGCTTTACTGACACCAAATTGCCAAACCATTTCTAATTTCACAGACCATAAACTTCCAATGAATTATGGATATATCACAGACATGAATCAGTACCCAGCATGTAATGACTACTGAGACAGGGTGTAGGGACGGGATGCTGGCAATGTATACCTGGACGAAGCCGGCCTGCTTGTATAGTCCCGTTAGCGGAAAGGTTGCCAATGAACACCCTTAGGCCTTAGGTCCTCCAAGAATTCATCAGAGGACTCCTCGGCGATCTCCGTGTCGACATCCAAAGAATGCGGACGGGGCCAGCTTAGATGAGAAGGGGGAGGGGAGCGAGAGGGCCTTGGGTAAGAGAGGGAGGTGTTGAAGAGAGTGGCCGCCATGGGCGTCCGCCACCGTTCCTTCCCAGGACGTCCCGTGGCGCGGTTGCTGAGCCGCAAATTTCCCCATCTTCCGCACCGCATGCATCGGCGGATTCGACGTATAGAGTCCTGGCGACGACGACGGTCGTTTCCCCCGATCAGGCCCCCGTCCTCCGCGACCGCCATCGCAGGCGCAAGAAAGGGAGGGCGACGGGAGGGGCAGACGGAGCTGTGGTCGCCGCTGGCGGCCGTGTGGTCCGGCGGGGTGGGCGGCGACGGAATTCTCCCCCAATTCCAATCACGGTGAGATACAGTATAGAGAGAGGGGAAATGGATCCTCATACCAGAGCTAGGAGTAGTATTAATGTGGATGTGCGCCCCAGACACCCCACGAACGCGGCCAGGCTCTCGGCGCACTCGACCACCTGTGCGACAACGACGGTGGTGTCCTCCACGATCCCGGTCCGCCCGTCCTTCATTACGAGCTGGTCGCGGGAGAACGGCTCGAGGAGGCGGAGGACCATGCCCAGTTCCCAAGCCTCCATGCCTCGAACCGCTCCTCCGTGCTGCTGATATTCCTCACGATCTGGGGAGGGCATCGGTTCCGGCGGCCGGCGTGAGGAGGCGTTGGATGCGGGGGAGAGGGGCGATAGAGAGAGGAGGGCGCCAGGGAGTGGAGGGTGGCGTCTCGGTTCCCAGAGCTCGGCCGCGGCGGCAGTGCGTGGAGGATCCGCATGAGCGTCGGTGGCGGTCTGGCGGAGCTCCACGGCGTCGCCCTCCATCCTGTGCCAGTTCCTTGGATGCCCTCCTGTCTTGCGGAACGCGGGGGATCACGGTAAAGGTAGGAAAGGGCGGGCGGCGGCTGCGCAAGCGGGAACCCTATCAGACGCGATAGAAGCGAGATTGGGGAGAGAGATGGCGTCGGTTCCCTCTGATTGCGGGAAGAGAGGGAGAGCGAGGGGCGGGCGCGCGTCGAATGACCTATGCGACGAAGTTGGACGAAATAGGTTGACGATGTGCGTGAGTGGCAGACTAAGGAACAAAACTTTTCTTTTAGATAGGAGAGATACCCAGAGGTTGCGGTTCGTGCATTCCCGGCGTCTGTATGCGACGGTTCCTCGGCTCGCTGTGGCAGCACATGTAAGAAGGGATGAGTAGCTGGGTGGCGCCTGGAGGCCGTGGTCGTCACTGACGGAGCGGTGGCGCCGGAGTCTGCAGTGCCGACGCACGATGACGACGTCGGCATTGTTGTTGCTAACACATAGTCGATGTTGGCGGCGGCACCCGGAGAGGGATGACGCCCGATGGTGTACACCTGTGGGAACTTGTACAGTAGCGATGCCAATCGCGAATCTTACGAGGCCGCTGATAACGATGCAGGTGATAAGTGGCACACCCTCGCGCTCCCCGACTCGCCGCGCCATCTCCACTAGCAAGGCCGTGCAAGCCCTCTGCAGCGACAGTGCCTTACCTCCTGTCGGGAGGGAGCGACACGCTCGGCTTGTCTATCCCGTCGAGTGTATAATTATAACATGTGTGCTCATTGTGTATAATTACAGCACACTCTACATCTTTAGCGTGACACTATCTGGTTTGTGGTGGCCATAGAGGACACGCTACAAGTGTGAAGTGGCCGGTCCGCACCCTATGATCTCCGTGTGAGTTTTAGTTTCTTTTATTTCCTCTTCTAGTACTGACAGGTGGGACGTGCACCAGAGGCAGCACCTAAGGCTACGTGTTACAGAAAAAATATCTAAGGGGCTTTTTCACAAAAACAACATGTCACCACCAGGACGATTGGATTAGTTTTGCACTCGTATAACAAGTTATTGGAGCACCTAACCCCATTTTTTAACTTGTTGTACCATTTCGCACATGTGGGACAAGTTGCTGTATCACCGGTATATATACCTCTTATCTTTAACAAATTGTTCAACCTGTAAACACTGCATAACTTGTATGTTCTTGAAAAGCTAATTAAATTTATTCTGTAGATTGACGTCTACTCATTTGGTATTGTGATGTGGGAGCTACTTACTGGGGAAGACCCGTACTCTGAAATGCGTGCAGCTGAAATTATTGGTAATGTCCAGAACTTTTTATGCATAGCAAGTTATGTTGATTGCTTTGTTTCGGTTTCTGAGTATACCTTCCTCCTTGTTTAAGTATATTGTTTTTGGTGCATATCAGCTTCACAACTTGCTCTGGGGCTGTGAAAACATACTTATTGGAAATTTTCTTTTGGAATTTCTTTGTATGTTCTTATACAACTTTGAAAAACTTTTCCGCGGGAAACTTTGAAAGCCTTTGAAGGCTAACCTAATTGAAATGGTCAGATGTAAATCCAGGGATGTTTTACAATCATTAATGCTACATATTGATTTTAAATTATAAAAATTGCAGTTAAAGAAACCATATGTAGTCATGTAGGTAATTCTGTAACTTGTTACATTTATTTGCATTGTGGTGCCCAATTCAATGTGGCAACTGCAGTTGAAATATCCATGTCTCACTATCTGAGATAACCACCTTCCTGAATCTGTAACTTCAGAACTTTTATCCCCTTCGTTTTTTTCCTGTGACATTATGAAATTGGAAGTCTGTGAAACAAAATAATAACTGTGTTCTTCACCTAAGTGCGCTGTATTTTATTTAGCACAGTTATTGCAAAGAGGAGATATCTTTTGATTCTCGTGGTTAACTATCGTATTATTTTTTAGGAGGCATCGTGAACAATTCTCTTCGTCCTCAGATCCCTTCCTGGTGTGATCCTGAATGGAAATCATTGATGGAAGGTAGTTGGGCTAGTGAACCAACTGAAAGACCGTCCTTCACTGAAATATCTCAAAAGTTAAGGAAAATGGCTGCAGCAATGAACATTAAGTAAAGGCTGAGTTTATTGACCACGCAAAGGCATGTAAAGATTCCCATGTCCAATTCACTGACTTGAGGAAGGCAAACCCGGAATATATGTTATAAGTGTCTTGGCAGCATCTCGGTTTAATGAGAGTTTATGAAGGCCTCCCATGGCACGGAAGTTCTATAACATATTTTGATGTGAGTCGCTGTTTCGTTTCCCCTGTTCCTTTGATAAAATATAGAAAACATTTGGAAATGATTCTAGCAAATGTGAACTTTCCGTTTCCTGTTTTGCAGGATACTTTTCTTATCATGGAGTCATCAGCTGCCATTTGCCTGCCGTATGAAATATAGTGCATCTATCCATTCCTCAAGATGGGAACTATTGGGTTGTAATGTAAATAAATTTTGGCTTGCCTTCATCTGCACCTGTTAGATGTGCACCGTACTAGACACGGTTCAAAGCTGGACGCAGTTATCCTTTTTTTCATACAATTGTGTCCTGAGAAGAGAGAGGGAGAACAAACTCGAACAGAGATATCCTTATTCAGAATGTACATAGTTTACGAATAAGAATTTCCACGTTGCATGGAATGGTCTTGCCTGTATGTATATAGCATCACTTCCATGATGTCACCAGTCTTGGCCCTTGATAATTACTGTCCCCTGCCAAATGGTTTGAGTTGGGTCTTTAATGAAGAACTCAATGTGGCCTTCACAACCTAGTTTTCTAATGTCATCATGGAGGCAAGTTCTAATTGCCAGATGTGCATTGTGCTGAATCAATTAAGAAAAGGTGTCTACTGGGACTGAAGCCCAATTTTTCCTCCCTGCGTACTATTCAAAGTTATTATTAATGGAAGGTGCTGTTTAGGTTGCTCTGCTACATGAAGTTTATGGTTGTATGCTTGCTGCTTCTGAGATTCTCATTCCCGCCTGACTATTCTTTTCTCTGCTCTCTCTCTCTCTCTCTCTCTCTCTCTGGAGCTCATTTGAGTACAGTTTCATGTCTGGTGATGGGGTTATCCATCCTGATTTTACAACTGCTAGATCAGAGTAGTAACCTATCAGGATAAACCCTGATTTTGCGTACATTTTTTGTTCAGTGTGATATCTGATTTGCGTCTCTCTCCTCAATTATGCACTGAGCTAGTGTGTTCTGTTCAGAGCTACTAGTACATTTTGACCTTGCAAAGTGTCATTAAGTAATGGTACACTGTTACCTCACCATCTTATCTCTAATGGTACGTCTGTATGCGAGCTGTTTTAGGGCAAGCATGGTTCATGTGTGGCTGCTTTAGGGTAGGCTTGTTATGCTTTTTCTTCACCACTGATTAGCCAACGCCAGTGAGCACCTGTCACGATTGTCCACCAAACAGCACAATTAGCCGCTGCTAGCATTATCTTAAGCACCAGACAGCACTCTAAAGTCAAAACCATGTAAATAATCGGTGATGGCTGCCCGCTTTTCGATCTCTTATGCCTGTTGTGTTGCGCCGTCGAGTCGACGGGGGAATTTCACGGAAGAACAGAATGATCTGTTCCTTGGGAGCTAGCCAGGGTTTTGTGCGCGTAGGTGACAAGTCAAAAGCGCGCCCCCGGGACAGAGAGGAGGGTCTGTGTAATGTGTGTGTGTGTGGCACATCATCATGAACGTATAGATGGATGGATGGATGGTAGGTGTGGCGCAGCTTGGCCTCTTGTTGAGACACAACAGCAAGGCTAGCTAGCTAGGGTTCATGCTGGAGCTTGATTGACTTGAGCATGCATTGCATCTCTTCTGATTGCAATTTATACTAGTTATATTGCTTCCACTGTGCCCATTTACTGTGATCTTTTCTTTCAAGTTTGCAATATGATAATGTGAATGATGGATGGCTTTCTAGCTACCATGGGAGTTGGGTTGTATCAGATTTTTGCCATTCTTGGGCTGACACAAATGACAGCTCCATACATTACCATCACAATGATGTACTCGTGCAGTTTCTTGGAGCTAAAAGTTGTCTTGAATTATAGCGAGGCGAATGTGGTGGCATACGTTGCACAGTAATCCTTTTTCCTAGACGCGGAGGTGTCTTCACGCCCGCGGTTCCTCATACCCTCCCTCGCCGAGGACACTGTTGCCTTAGATAGATATGAAATAAAGCTGTCGACCAACGGTCGAAGAAAAAATGTACTCACATTTTGTGTCATGATTTAACGCCGCATGGCCAAGAGGTTGGTAGTTTCATCTCCTAGCCAGAATCTGTAAAGTTCAGAAAAAGTTGATTTCCTTTATGGGAAACAGTTAAAAGGTCAAAAACTCAAAATTAAACAAAATCTAACATTGCTGTCTGCTCCAAGAGGTTGGTGGTTTACCTCCTATCCAGCTTCTGACAGAATATGGAGTAATAATCAGATGCTGCTGCCGTTTTCAGTACAGTTTAAATCAAATGAATACAGTACTGCATCAGCTCCAAGGTCTCTGCAGTAACTGGCAGCTGGTTGGGATCCCAAAATGCTGGCCCTGAATCCCGACTGCTCATTGTTCAGACTCACAAAAAGTCTGGGATCGCTTAGAATATTCAGTCATGTCTTGGCACATTGCCCTTTGGTCGTATCCGACAAGACAGAATTTGACACAGTGTCAGTCTTAAGCCCAGCCTTTCTATACCTCCTGTGCTGTGCTGCTACCAATCAAGCCCCTGCTCCGGGAACGCGATGCAGCGATGCGAATCTCCAAGATAGTGAGATCTCGGCAGCATGTGTTTCACTTCCATGACGACACATGTGCAGCTAAGCTAAGCGAGCTCCTTTTTCACTAGTTAGCTAGGGTGGCAGCACCCATGGCTGGCTACCCACCTGCCTGCCTCTGTCCTTCACATCACAGATGAATTATCCAGGACGCTATGTACATGAGCTTGGGTAGTAGATTGGCAAAATTTCCAGTGTGTGTGCGTGTGCGTGATGTGTGCGTCTTCGTTGAACTCTCGTAATACACATGTAGAAACCTGACGTCAGGCAGCTCACAATATGGTCATATAAGTAGAAATCAGTTCATGCACCGAGAATTGGCCATGTAGAAACTCTGATTTTCTTTCACATTGAGGGAGGTAAGAGTTGGTCAGTTAACTAGAAAACGAAAAAAAAAAGACACGATAGGCTCTCTGCCTAGCTAAGCTAAGCTCTGTTAATTCTAGAAAGCTCTGTTTCACCAATAAGTACCGAGGATCCATGGCGAGGTCAACAGTGGTTGCTGCTGCTACCGGTCAAACAGACAGTAACGTGCTTCATGCTGAAGCAACGAGCAAGAAATCCACATCACTAACCATGCACTATATACTCGCATTTTCCATGTTAAAAAAGGGTCCTCTTTTGCTGGTCACTAATCAGATCGGTGACATGGGTCACTCACTCTGTCAAACTGTCTGTCAGGACTCAGGACAGTGAAATTGCAGTGTGCAGCAGTACTGTGCAGGTTGCCTTTTGCCATCATTTGCCAATGATACGAGCAAAATGGCAGGGGCCTGGCCTAGGGACAGATAGGTGCTCGGCTTGACGTCCGGTCCAGTCCCCGGCTAGCCTGTCGGGGGCAAAGGGTGGTGCTTTCTCCTAACCGGCACAGGGCCATGAGCCCTCGTGGCAGCTGAATATTTGGAGATCAAGAAAAGATTGTATCAGTTCTGGAAAACGGATTGACAGGGCATGTGTGTGTCATGGTTGTGCTCATAATAAAAGTGTAAGGCCTTGTTCTTGATCCATATATTTTTTTTAGTTGTCGTCGACCATTGTCTATATGTCGCTCACGAGTATATGTTACTTGGTCGCGATTTGTTCGTGTCATCCTTTTATCGTGGCCGTCCAAACTCACGTTGCGTTGGCGAAACCGTGTCGGCACGGCATGACACGGACAAATGTGTGAATGTTTTAGATACTATGAAGGAATTCGCAACGGTAGTTACGTCAGTGCGGATTTTGGGGATGGAAAAATCCCCCCTCCTTGTGGCACAAATCAGACCATGTAGATAACCTTTTGATTACTCTAACAATGTACCTTAATATAAGCATGCATGCCTCACGTACTTTGCTTCGAGGTACAGCCTCTCGTTATAAGGTCAATTACTATGCATGGATTCAAATGCTAGACTCCAACGAGTCTCATCAAAGTTATGTATATCCGGTTATTCTCCCATTGCCTTTTCTCCAAACTTTTGCCCTTGTTGCACATCTCTTTTTCTTCTTGCCAAGATTTAAGAAACTTTCAAGTTGCTGATGACAGGCAAGGGCCGAGTATGCATGCATTGGGAATATGACCTTGGAGGAAATGACAAGCAGGAAACTACCAAATGACTCCTCCAATCCTTTCTCCTTGCTACCATATGAAGGATGCATATTTTAAGCCACCCTGCTTTGGGCTAACAAAGTCTATCCTTTGGACTTGATCAGGCCGGATTAACTTGGATTGCCTTTCGACAAAAAGGTGTTGGCCCACATTGCACCCATCTGCTAATTTTACCACTGCCGGCTTCAGCTCGAGTCGCTGACAGTGGGACCGATGACTCGGGATTGATCACGTAGTGTGTACCTTGTTATTGGTGGCTTAGCACCTATGTTAGTTAGCACTGATAAGAGTTGATTTTTTTAATGATCATGTCGATGACTCAGCAAAATGAAGGTCAATGCATTAGAGTTCAATTTCGCGCCAGCGTGACTAATACTGTATTCCCTCCGTCCAAAAATAAGTGTCTCAAATTTGTCCAAAAGTAAATGTATCTATACATGAAACATGTCTAGATACATCTACTTTTGTGCAAACTTGAGACACTTATTTTGGGACGGAGGGAGTACTAGTTTAGTTCTAATAATTAATATGCAGTGTAAAGTGCTAGCTTTTGCCATTAATTCCCAACAGCTTCCTGTTTGGAGCTTCCTCCTTGGTGCATAAATTTGGAGGTGGACCTTGGCCACTTGTCTACACAGTAGCAAGTGAGAGCTAACTAGTTGGAACAAAGTTCGATGCATGGAACTGAATTGAAGACTACTCAATCAGCTAGTCCCCAAGATGATTTGTCATAGTAGTAAACTAGTACTAGTATAAAGGAATTGAAGATTAGTCAACCAGCTAGTCCCCAAGATGATTGTTACTAGCATTAATTCCCTTCACTTGGATGCACATGTATATATATGAGTTGTAGGTGATTTTTCTTTATATCACTGTCCAATGATTGATACTAGTTAGTTAGAGTTGTTGAGTATATATGACTGTAAATAGTTACCTGCAGCTACCCCTGAAAATGAAACACAATTGTTAACTGTTTTCCCCCTCCCCTTTTCTCCTAGGGTACCTAGATGCTAGTACCATGCAACATACACACACGAAGCATTTCCTTTATCACGTCACCTCGTCTTCCTTATCCCCTGCTACAGTACTCCGCAGGCGATAAGAAGGCGATCCCGTTCTCTCCACCTCGCCGCCGGCCAGGCCGGTGGTTCCCTCCCTCTCCGCCTGCCGCCTCGGCGGCGGGAGAGTGGGGGAACCCCGGTCCTGCGTTTCCGGCCTGTAGATAGTACTCTAGGTGTGTGTGCCCAGCCGACGGTGTCGAAGACGGTGGCGATGCTGTCGGCGTGTTGGGCGTGGTCCTTCCCCTCCTGTCCCCGTTCCGGCCTCGTCGCCGGGGAGGCTGTGAAGGTTCGTCGGGTCGCCTCCTCTTTCCTTCCTTCTCTGGCCGGCCGTGGTGGCGGGGGGAGAGGCGGGTGGGTGTTGGCGATCTGCTTTTGGTGCTGGTGGTGGTGGTCTTCTTCGGCGTCTTCGCTCTGGCCGGCCGTGGTGGTGTGGGGAGCGGCCGTCGGAGATGGTTGGTTTGCTGATGGTGGTCCTGGGCGGCGCCGGGTCGGTGGGATGCTGGGTGGAGCGGTGGAGATGGTGTTGTGGCCGTGTTCTTTCAACGTCTTCGGTTTCCGTCGCTTGCGGCGGACGGCTCAGCGGTCTTCTACAACGTGGAGGTGTGATCTCACCGGCGGCAGGTGGTACGACGACTCCGGCGACGGCTAGGCGCTTGGGGATGGCGCTGGATCCGATTGCGAATTTTTCCGGTGGCTCAGGGGGTTCTTTGCATGTTGCAGGGTCCTTTTGTGTTTTTTCTTTTCTTTTCTGGACCTGTTTGTAATGTGTACTGAGTTCCTATTTTATGAATCGCATCCTTCCTCAAAAAAAAAAAGCATTTCATAGCTGAACAAAAATTTCCAAGGTAGTTAGGTGGTACAAGAAAACAGGGCAGCCCTCAGCATGGAGGGCTCCTAGCTAGGAGAAGATGTCAAAACAGACAACATACATACTCCCTCCGTTCCACAATACAGACATGTTTTAGTGTACATGTCCACTCTTTTTTGTATGAATATAGACAACATGTGTAACACCTAAAACATCTTATATTATGGAACGAAGGGAGTACTTCATAATCAACCTGTACCTGGGGAACTGTAGCGTGTAGTACTTTGTAGATGTTGGTTGTTGGCAACACATGGAAGTACACAGTTTGCTCACGATGATGTAGGATATGGTAAGAATTGAATCCATTCTGTGCCTCATCTCTTCCAAAACTTTTGACACTTTCTTCTCTATTTTCCCATGGTTTCTTAATTCATGGTACATTCTCTGAACCTTAACTTCAACAATACCTAGAAAAATATGTACACGCATTGCCCAGATCGACGCGGCTTTCTTGTAAAAACTTCAGTTAAACTATTACCTAATTTAGTTCGTACATATAGTAATTAACAACCGAACCTTTTGCAATGCTGCTTCCATCGCTGCAGCAACACGTATACAGTAAACACCTCGAGAGCTTAGCTTTGAGCATAACTTGACAAATATGTATGGCTGACAATGATGAGCTCACTGCATGGTATACGTGTTTCCATAGATGGTTAATTAACTAATTACTGTAGTTAAAAACATCTACTAGTAGCACTCCAGCTTTAGCCCGCCGGCCGGCTACTTGGACCATCGATCTGCTACTGTAACAATAATCTAGGCTCGCGTATGTGCTAGCAAGTCAATGCATGCGTCGTTTGACAATAGTAATATATTGAGCCAGAGGCGTCACAAGGAAACTGGAATGCCCTAAAAGTCGCTCGCGGTTTCATGGGCAGTCCAGCCCATGCGACATCTGTTACTACAGTGTTAGGTCTGGTCGAACTCTGAAGGCTCACCACCGGGCAAGGCATGGATGACATCGGAGCTGATGATGATAGAACGAATGGAGGAGAGGCAGGCTGCAGGCGGTGATGAAAAAGGAATTCGTCAATGGCATGAAAAATGTGTGTGAATATGTGATCAGGTCTCGAGACGGGAATAAATCTGGGGAAAAGGTAGGCAGGGAGCGAGGGAAAAAGGCAGGGTGATTCATTCAAAAGAGCCGCGTTAGTAGCCGTCACACGCCAGCCAGACACGGCTAGCTAGGATCGCTTGCGCGCGGCAGGAGCATGCTTGTATTCCAAGCGTATGTTTGCTCCACAGGGTTAAGAATGTGTTCGACGTTGCAATGGGGTATAGTAATTGGGCTCATTTGATTCAAAGAAATTTTATAAGATTTTTGTAGAATATTAGTAATTCTTAGGATTTTTCCTATGTTGGCCGTCTGATTTATAGGATTAAATCATATAGAAAATAATCCCACAAAAGTCTTGTAGCGAGCGTAAACTTAATACGAAAATAACATGAGGTCAAACTTCATGGAAAATTCCTTCACCCAATGAGAATTGCTCTTCACATGGGATTCAATTAGATATGTCGTACCAATTCAGGTTGTAAATGGCAGCAGCGTCCACCTGTCCCACTTACACCGCCTACCAAAATTGGCCCATATGGCGTATGTGGACAATCGCTAAACTTATGTGGCGTATGTGGTCAAACCCACGAAGCCCACCAGCACCAGCGGCACACCACACCAAAATTCTCATCCCCCCCCCCCCCCCCCCCCCCAATCCCCTCTTCAGCTGCCTCTCTGGCACGCCGCCGCAACTTACCAGCGAAGCTCTCTCTCTTCCTCCCCCAGGCCGACACTCCCGTCCGAATACATCTCCGTTGTACGCCGCCTCAAGATCTGCTAGTCTGCAATATCACTTCGCCGGCCGCCGCCGGCGGGATCTTCAGTGTCGACCTGGAGGCGAAGGTCGATTTAGTAGACGGAGAGATCCCGACGTCAGCAGCCCGCCTCCGCCGGCGAAGCAGTAGTGCGGCGCCGACGTTGTACTGGACATGCTCGTCGGGAAGAAGCTGCTGGCGCGAGGGGGCAGCTGCTGCAGTCCGACATGGATGGGGGCCCCAGCCGTAGAACCTCCTCGTCGTGAGGCAGCTCTCGCGGTGGTGCAACCCGCCACGCGCTGCCTACTGTCATGGCGTCGGCGAGCCGTGTGTATGGCACGCGAGCACGGTAGTCTGATACGGATCATGCCACGAGGAGACCATCATGCGGTGGCTACCACGAAATCGACATAAATCCCAGTAAATAATATACGGCCGTCGCATAGTCCCGTTAATTTTTATGTGGCTCATGTGGACATGTCCAGAACGTCCACCGAACTGTCCATTTACATCTTGAGTGGGATTTCACCTGAATCGCCCCATCTATCCTCCTGAGGAGAAGTTTGTTTGGTTTCAAACTCCGATACAAACAGGAGGAGTACGCCATGCTAATTTGCCTTGGATGATCCACATCTTTGGGTCAGGCGCTGATGAGCACATTGAACTATCCATGTGGCTAAGAGCCCTCACAGCCCAGGCACAACGACGCAATTATCATGGGCGCGCTCTACGAATGAGCTAATAGCCCGTCGCGCGGGCCTCCAAAGAAAGGGAATCAATCATATATATATATATATATATATATATATATATATATATATATATTTCCTATTGCTACACTTTCCATATCCTTTTTTTAACTGAAGTTTTGTCTATTTTCCCCTTTGTTTGACCTATTTTATTTTTTTACTTTCACAGCTACTTTGCCGCAAAGGACTAGACAATAAGTTCAACGCGACTCGGTTCAACAAACATAAATCAAGACTAGTGCTAAGTACTTGGAGCGGATAGTAGGAGCAAGATATAATGTAATTCTATTAACACTAACCGGTTGCAGGTGGTAAGCATCCCCATTTCAGAGTGAAGGTTCTCGGCCATGGATAGAGCGCCGTTCCCTTTTATAGTTGTCGTCTTTAAAGTAATTCTCTGGAAAAAAAACCACACATTAAATCCTTCGATGGATCCAAGAAAATCATCGCACAAGCAACGGGTCCTCGCTTTCGTGCAAGCTTTGGCTCTCTATAAGAAATGTTTTCCTGGTGTCATTTAGAAGGTCGAGGTCTCCTTTTTTCGAGAAAATGCAAAATCTTTGCTTCTTGATGCATTAACAGAAGAAACCACTATGCACAAGCCCAAAGATGGGGAACACGCTAGAACTACAATGATACACACGAAGTGCTAGGCATAGCCAGGAGCAGTGTTGATATCCCTATTGTCTCTTGCTTTGACCATAACCAAAACTCTGCCTTGATTGCGTGGAGCAATTCGGTGACATCCAACTAGACATTGTCGACGATTTGGTGTGCCACTTCCAGATCCACCAAGCCTTGAACATGATCAAATATGAGGAGCCCTTCCCCGCCGCCGTGAGCGCATAATGAGTGGTTTGTTGATGCCTCTCTGCAAAGTCTTCTCCAACGACATGTAGCGAGGTAGTTGATCAGACCAAAAAGAGGACCTCGTGCCAGAGGATGCACGAGAAGGAGCGGACAATGAGAAGATTGGTCATGGTCTCATGAACCTGGTCAAAAAGAATGCATTGCAGATCATGAGCCATCCCACACATGTCCTGGTAGGCTACTCGGATAAAGAAATTCACCCTAGGAGTGGCACCCAACTAACCAGTTAACCTTCCAAGACACAGAGACGACCACAACCGCCCCTTAGAAGAGGATGTCGCAACGGGACATGGAAGTATACTGTCCATCGGTCGGCCATCTCCAAACAAGGATGTCCAATGAAGTTGAGAGTTGCACACATCCTTGACCACTTGATAGAGATGATATACGGCCATGGTGCCAACACGCTAATTACCCCCCAAGATTTTGCTGATCCAACATCCTTCAGTCAATGACTCCCTAATTAAAGGTACACCATTTTGGTATTCGTCCCGAGATGAGAGAAAGAGGATTGGAGGCTAACTCGATGACATCCTTACCAACCAACCAGCATTCATCCACGGAAGAGATGGGAGGTTTCATCCACATGCACCATCTTGGTGGATGCCATAAACACACTATGCTCATCCGTGGAGAATTGAATGTTGAAGCCATATAGGGGGCTGATGGAGTCTGAGCCTTCTCCAGCCAATGAACCGAGATGCTAACTGCAGTTGGGATGTCGTGTAATCCCAACCTACTGAGCTCCAAGGTTGGAAAAAAAACCTTCCGCCAGCTTACATGACAATGACCGCCATGCGCGTCCACCCTTTCTGCCCAATGAAAACCCGAAGGCTCTTGTCCACCTACTTCTATACCTTCTTGTCCAGCTACAACATGGGAGCATGCCAAGTCGGGATTTTGTCTCCAATCCGTATACTAGGAATTGAAAGACGACGCTTAAAGGTTTCATAAGCTCAATAGATCTTGGGTAATTGATCAAGAAGTGGGCCAACTGGCAGCCTACCTCAAGGGTATTCACATGCGAGCAACCATCAACACTTAGTGAAGTTTGTCTACAACCACGAAGTGTGCTCGAAGCACGTGAGAAGGCCATATATCAACCACAACTATCCTACCTGATAGAAAGAAGACAACAACCTGGTGTGAGTAAAGGAGGATCGGCTCCATCATGGGGCGACTGCAATAGGGGCTAAAGAATACCAGTATCACGAGCCTTTGCTAGAAGCAGAAGAAGGTTCAGGGTGAAAAATGATGATCATGAGAAACATAGGAGACAAGAAGTTCACTCCGCGTAACCCTTTGTGGTGCGACACCAGAGGTCTCAACTCACTATTGAGTAACACTCTATAGGTAGGTGAGGAGAAGAAGATGGCAGTCCATTCTCACAAGATATGCCCAAGCAGCAGCCACTGAATCACCTAAAAAGGAACTGTAAAAAGCATGCACGATGTCCATCTTGAGAATGGCATGGGGTTCCTTGAGACGGTTCAGATAATTTTTTCCTCTGAACCAACATCAAGTTATCATGGATGCAAATTTTCTCTTTCACGTCCATTGGTCATCCTCAACCAATGACCCCAAACCACGGTGACAACCTTGAAACCAAGATTAAATTTTCCATAAATTTAGCGGATATATGGCTGATAGGACGATAGTCCTCTAGAGCAGGGGCATTCGACTTATTGGATAGGAGGATCAACAACGCCTAGCTGATCCCCTTGAAGCCACACCTAGTAACGGAATGGAGCTTGGCGAGATCGACCATGATCTCCGCCACTAGCCCGTGATGTCGTTTGGGCAGGGGCCTTGCCGCACGACATGCCTGAACAACCACCGATACCTCATTTGAGATGGGGCATCAAGGTCCACCAAGTCCTCAAACCATATACCAAGGAATTTAATGACCATCTAGAACTCATGAGACACCAAGAATGGAGCTGATATGATCCAAGGATGGCACCACCATGACCACAAGGTTTGAAACTACCGTGACGTTGACCACAAGACTACATATCACATTCTTCTACTTCCGATAGCTGGTGCAAGCAAAAGAACACCCCATTTGCATAACCCTCAACCAACTGAGTATCCTCGGACTTTTGAGAAGCCATGGTACGCTGAACGGTACGCTGAACACCAGCTATGCGAACACAAGATGTGTGTGCTTGGAGCAGAGAGTGCAAGGCACACTCCTTGATCCCATGGTTATGTCGAAGCAGAAGATGATCTCCTCGACCATGATGATTTGGAGCTTGGTATAGCAAACCTTCTTTCCACTCTTGCTCTCGAGCAACCTCGTGGCGAGTTTAAGCCTAGAGTTGACCTCACTGAAGGGATCAGGCTCATCTTCCGAACTAGACAAGTCTTCTATAGGACCATATCAAGGAATCCTAGCTCCAACTTGTTGGGTACTTCTCGATCTGGAAGCGCCTATGACACAAGACGTGCTACGGGAGAAGGGGCGACATATGTTTATCCATCGATCGATAAATTAACCCGTGTGTTTCTTAAGTAATACTCCCTAGTAAGGGTATAAGTTTAGTCAAAAGACAACGACATCTAATTTTGACCAATATTGGATAAATATAAGAACATTCATGATACCAAATCAATATCAATGGATTTAACATAAAATATATTTTCGTAATGTATTTATTTAATTTTTTAGAAGCTGACATTTTCTTCTCTATATTTGGTCAAACTTAGTAAGGTTTGAATTTTTGACTAAATTTATACGTCTTATTCATTGGAAAGGAGGTAGTATAACCGGTAAGTAGCTCATATTTTTTTGGTTAACTAACTATCGAAGGTTAAAATCCAAAATTAACTCGAAATTTGTGGATGCCAAGCACGCACATAGGCATAGCATGAGTGACACAGCTTAACTTGTTGGGCAGAGAAGATCCTGGTGAGTGCATGGAGCCGGGACCGGAGCCCGCTGTCCCTGTGGGAAGCAACCGTCACATCACAAGGCAAGGCGGCAGTCCCGCATTTTTCTCCCGGTGTCCGCCGAGTCCCAGTCCTCGCTATAAAGGTGCTGGCATCCCCTTCCTCGTCTCTTCCCAGCACGATCACACCCGTCACTACTACTAGTCCATCCCCAGACCCCAGTTCAACCCAGCAGCTACCCTCTTCGATCACCAGTCCTACTGCTCCATCGATCGCCGTTACGGTAAGGGCTATCCTCAGCTCCAGTCTCAAGACAAGGAGGAGGACACGTCGCGAGGAATAGGAGGAGATCCATCGTCGGACGGCCATGGGGAGGGCGCCGTGCTGCGACAAGGCGACGGTGAAGAAAGGGCCGTGGTCGCCGGAGGAGGACGCCAAGCTTAAGGCCTACATCGACGAGAACGGCACCGGCGGCAACTGGATCGCGCTCCCGCAGAAGATCGGTACGTAGTTCCATCGTGATATCACTCAACGTTGGCCGGTGGTGTTCTTTTTCCTTGGCTTTTGCCTAACACAGTTGAACCTGCAGCCTCCGTGGTTAATTGCTCTCTCTCTCTCTCTCTCTCTCTCTCTCTCTCTCTCACACACACACAAGATTTGGCCATTTCTCATCTGCCTGTTCTTTCCCATAAATAGACCAGTATTAATGTTGCAAGACATGGAAATAGTTACCTAGCTAGCCTACGACCTAGAGAAGTAGCCGGTGCTGTCACTGTATGCTTTTTGTGTTTAGTCAATTTGGAAGCAAAATTTTTTACAGGATATATCCGTCCTCTCAACTTTCTAAGCATATCTTCATCCTTTTCCCCTCTATCTAACCTCGAGCAAGGTAGGTTTGGACACTGAGATTGGGTTTGGTAGCCAATTCAAGCTGTAGTTTTATTACAACCAATGAAAATACAGTTAGTTTAACCTTTTGATGAAAGGAAAGCTATGATGTTCCATCAATGCATTGCCCTATCTGTTTGTCGCAGAGTGACCGATCTAGCTAGATGGGATCGATCAGCTTGACAAAGAAGCAACTTTTCCTTTCTATAAAATATGGAAATTAACTAGGAAGTAGATTGGTAATTGCATGTTAACTAGAACATGTGATTAAGCTTCACCTAATTACTAATGCATAAATTTTTGCAGGGCATGTGATCTTCAGCAGTGTTTTACTAGTGTTATAGATATAGTTATATGCCGATTATCATCTAATTAATTGTGCTGTATTTTATATAACAATTAATATTTTTGTTATACCTTCCTGGATAATGGTGTGTTCTTCTTGCAAGATTGCCACTGAAGATCTATGCATGCTTTATATTGCAGGGCTGAAGAGGTGCGGCAAAAGCTGCAGGCTGAGATGGCTCAACTATCTGAGGCCAAACATCAAGCACGGCGACTTCACCGAAGAAGAGGAGCACATCATTTGCAGCCTGTACATTAGCATCGGCAGCAGGTAATTATATAGTTACCTAAACCCCAATTCCTCTTCCTCATCGCATGTACCACGTTCAAATGCCCATCACCAATTCCCCTTTTAATCAATTTCTCGGCTTAATTACCGTACGACGCGTGGATGCAGGTGGTCGATCATCGCGGCGCAGCTTCCCGGGCGAACCGACAACGACATCAAGAACTACTGGAACACCAAGCTCAAGAAGAAGCTCCTCGGCAAGCGCGCGCCCTCCCGCCGCATGCGCGGCAGCCAAGACGCGCCAACGACGTCTTACTCCTATCTCGCGGCGGCAACGGCGACCGGTATTAGTGGCAACAACGTTAACGGCGGTGCCGCCATGGCGACGTCGCACGCGGCCCTGAGCTCTTCTGCGCTCGAGCGGATCCAGCTCCACATGCGGCTGCAGGGCTTCTACAGCGCGTTCGGCTGCGGCGCCATGGCCAGCAACGCGCCACTGCCGCACTGGCCGAAGCTTGAGTCGCCGACGGACGCCGTCGCCACGACGACCGTCAGTGCGCACCACCACCCGCAGAGTTTGGTCGCCGGTCACACCCTGTCCTCCGCCCAAACGGAGCAACTCAACTCGTCCGCCGGCGCGACCTACGAGATGCCGGCGCCGGGAAGCTTCGAGCGATCCAAGCTAGGGTTCTGCTCTCGTGCACCGAGGCTGCTGACGTGGTCGGCACCGTCGAGATGAGCTCGGAATCAATGGTAGGTGGTGGCTTCGGCTACGGCCACGTCGACGAGCTATACGACTTCCTATACAACAAGCAGCTAGCTGCGGCCGGAGCTTTTCAAGGCGGAGTTCCTCCGCTGCCGGAGCTGCAGTGTCCGGATGGAGGCGCCGTCGTTGGAGCGGATGAGAAGTTCTCGACGTGGATGGCATCTTGCGACTATGTTCCTACCACCGGCGGCCAGCTCCAGCTCCAAAGCAGCAACTCTATTAATCTACAGGATTTCGTTTTAGGGTATGATCAATAATAGTTTTTGTGCCAGTCAAGTAGTCATACTACATCACTATGTACGTACATTCAAATGGTCGAATTGATAGTTGATATACTATGCATGTATCGTTAATTTTCCCTTAAACTTGCTTGTTAATACATTTGTATGTATGTATGTTTATGATTTATTGAGTACTATACTGGTTTATTTCCCATATTTTTTGAATGGTCATATGACTACGGAGTATGTGTTAGGAAAAGTTGTAGGCGAGCACGGACTCGCCTACAAACCCACTTTTTTTTCCAAGTTCCTTTTCTTCCCTCCCAAAAATTAAAAAATCTTCAAATTTTGTAGCTGAATGGTACTACAATAGAACGGAGATTTGTGTAAAATAAAATAGATTTTTTGTACAATTTAAATATCTAAAAATATTTTTTATTCAAATAAATATCAGTATATGTTTTTACATGGTATCCGAAAATTTCTGCACTATTTTCTCCACACTTTCTTCTCAATCTAAAAGGCATCCTGCCACGTACAACGTGGGGATCGTCGTTGCTTTGGCCCCACGCTGTAAGTATGACTCCGTGAACCAGGATAAATACTTATTTGCACCAAGCTTTAGCCAGGATCTATGTGTGCAAGCATGAAGTCTCGGTGGGAGCGCGATGCTTCCGAACTTAACCCAAAAAACCATCCGCGGAAGAATCCTCCACCCTGCCGTCTTGACCCCCTACCCCCTTCCTCTTTCCCGCACCATCTCGCGACCCCTACCACAAAACCCGCCACCAGTTGTTCGGCCGCTACTAGACTCAACGAGATCCGCCATCACTTCCCCCACGTACTCGTCGGCCACATGTCAAATCTAGCTAGCTCGACCCAGTCAATCTGCTCGGCCAGACACCTCCCCTCCGCTTGCCCACTACCCAACACCGCCCACGACAAAGAGATGTACATCACCACTCCTGGAGCTTGCCTTCAAGCAAGATCTTGTGGCTCGGAAGGATGTTAAAGGCCTCCACTAGTCCACTTCGTCTTTTTACAATTACGACGAGCATCAAGTAGTACACCTTGCCATCTGAAAGGATCGAGTAGGTTGACTAGAGGGGGGGGGGTGAATAGGCAACTACAAATTTTTTTTTCTTTTAATACAAATTCGGGAATTGCTCAAATATAAGTTCTCTAGATATGCAACTAGATGAACAATCCTATATGATGAGCAATAAACAAGCTAGCAAGATATTCTACACAAGATAAGCTAGCAATACAAGTAAAGGAAGGTTAAGAGATAACCACACGGTGACGCGGAGATGTTCTACCGAAGTTCACTTCCCAATGGAAGCTACGTCTCCGTTGGAGCGGTGCGGAGTCACAAAGTGAACTCCGAATAGCCTTGATATGGCACACCGTATCTCCCTCGTGTTATCCTCCGATGAGGAGATCCACGAGCCACTATATGATGCCCTCGAGGTCGGCAACAAACCTTTACAAGGATGAGGCACACTCCACAACCGAATTGGAGGCTCTCACCAAATTCCCGCGGCTCCCAAAGCCACAAGAATCACAAGGCCGGGTCGCGTCTCCACAACTTAATTGGAGGCTCCCGGCTAATCCTTGTGGCTACCAAAGCCACAAGAATCACAAGTATCTTCTAGGTATCCAATGTATCAAGTTACACAAGATCTACAAGTGACTAGGTCGATGTAGACAAATCGGCTCGGTGGAGATGCGGATCTAGGGCTCCTCCTTCACTCCTCAAAGTATCAACGTGTTTGAGTGGTTGGAGTGGGAGCTCTAGTAGATTGAAGCTTGCAACAATGGTGGAGAGAGAGTGAGGAATCAAGCTTAGTCAACCGGAGGTAGGTGGAGGGGTATAAATACCCCTCCCAGAAATCTGGCCGTTGGAGCTGTAAACAGCCCGCAGCGGTAGTACCGGGCCTCGCCCGGTAGTACCGGCTGACAGGGAACTGACGGCCTGGCGCCAGACTGGTCAACGCCTCTCCACGCGCGCATCGGTAGTACCGGACCGCCTGGTCCGGTAGTGCTCCCCACCCGGTAGTACCGCGCTACTACCGGGGCTACTACCGGATTAAATCGAGCGAGTCCAGAGAGCTTTTGGAGATCCGGTACTGGGCCCGGTACTGGGCCCGGTAGTTCCGCATGGCAGAACACCCGGTAGTACCGGGGTGAACCCGGTAGTACCGGCTGACGCAATGAAGACTGCTTCTCTTCCTTTTCTTGAGACAAAACCTGTGCAATATTAATTGATACAATCCTGCACACTTTTAGCACACACATTAGACATCTAAGTGTGTTGTCAACAAACATCAAAACACTGTGGGGAAGGATATGTCCTTTCAATCTCCCCCTTTTTGGTGTTTGATGACAACACACTTAGGAGAAACAAATGATTTGCAAAAGATAGACGGGGCTCTCCAAATTGTGTGTTTATTAGGAATTTGCTTTTGAATGCAAAAACACACCATATAAAATGGGCGGAGCTCCCCCTATATTTTACAACCAAGCAAGTTCATATGGATAACAATTAAAACAACTTGCACAATATAAGCAACAATAAGCAAGTAACATACTAGATAGGTCTTATTACAATACCATAAGTTCAAGGCATGTCTTACATCATGCATAGAGAAGTTCAAAGCAAATATCCAAATAAAGATGAAACACAAGCATAAAGATCAAACGAAGTGCAAGCTTGTGTTTCCACCCATGCAAATCCCACGGCTCATCCTAAATAGAACACATTCTCCCCCTTTGTCATCGAAATGCCAAAAAGGGAGAAGCGCGATGCTAACACGTCCCTAGGAGCATCAAGCTCCACCCGCGCCGTGGTGGGTCGAAGAGGAGGCCTGAAAGCGATCACCATGTGGAGGAGCATCTTCATCACTCCAGTAACCATGCTTGGACACCCATTCCTCCTTTGGAGTGATACTTCTTCAGAACCATCGGAGACGTAATCTGCATATGCCTCATCATTGCTTTGTGTCGCTGAGCTGCCTTCTTGTGATACACATGAGCTTCATACAGACGGTCTTCCAAATCCAGTTTGAGGCAAAAGGCCCTCTTGGCCTTAATCTGCAGCTTCTTGAACCATGAAGGTTCCTCAAGAGGAGGTGCACTCCCACTAGCTCTCTCAGCTTCAGCAGCAGCCTCGGATCAATGGGCTGGTTTTGGGAGGAGCATGAGGCTTGATACGCAGTTCCTTCACAGATGAGCCACAACGGGCTGCCATCCTTCATGATATCTTCTCCATTCTTCTTGAGAGCCCACTTGCGGCGAATGAGCTTCATAATGTATGGGCCATAGATGGGGGCCCTTCTATCAATGATTGTGGACCACAAGTCATTCCACATCCAATCCATCACATCAAGCTTCTTGCCTTTGCCTTGATTTTCATATGAGAGCTTGAGAAGGTCAAACATGAAGCCATGAACCTCATCCCATTTCCCACACGGGAGCAATGTTTCTATAGACACGGTGGAGAATCTCAAAGGACGCACAAGATGAGCAGTTTTACCGGTGGTGCCTCTTTCCATAGTGATTGGTCCAAGAACATCCTTGGAGCTGATCGATCATTGTCATGGCATCTCCATCCACTAGCAACACTCTCACCCTTGTCTTCATAGCCTAGAAGCTCTCCAAACTCCGCCAAGGTGGCAGAAAGCAAGGTGTCCTTGGTCATCCATATAGGGTCCGGGCTTCATCATGGTCAAGGTAGACGGTGGCAAAGAACTGAATGATGTAGTACTCAATGTAGGGATGGTTCTCCTTCATGATGTCAATCAGCCCAAACTCTTCACACATGCAAGTGTCTCATCAAAATAGCCCTTGTGCTTCGAGTTTCTCATGTAAGGAATATCAAGAGTGTGTTGGACAACCACGGAGTAATCCTTGTGGAGATAGATTTCCTTGTAGATGGCTTCTTGATCATTTGTGTAAAAGTGCGGATTCCGCACAAGGGTGACCTCTCCTCAGCATAGGGATTCTCTTCTCTGAGCTTCTGATAGTCTCATTCTTCCATAAGTGAAGTGCTTTGCGGGCTCTCGGGGGAGCAGTGGTGGTACGAGCAGCAGCTGATGTTCTTCCTCTTGCTTGAGTTCTGGCTGTGGTGCGAGCAGGCAAACTTCCTCTTCTTCTTCTTCTCAATCTCATCCTCCACAGACGTGGCTTCTTGGTACCACGGCGGCTACCTGTGAAACAGCATATAGGTAGGGCAGGGAATAGATGAGTGCACAAGTTCACGGATAAGGAATCAAAAACTAGCCAATAGATGTAAAGAATGGTTGAATCGAGCAAATTTGGAAAACCCGGTAGTACCGGGCTTAGCCCGGTAGTACCGGCTGAGCCGATTCAAGACTGAAATGGCACAAAATCGAGAGATTCAACCATACATTACACTAGATGCTAGCTAACAAGGCCTAGGTGATCATCCATCCAACTTTAACCGTTGCCAACGGAGCTACCAATTTCCTCTCCATACATCTAGGTTTCAAGATCTAGAAACAAAGAATGCAAAGAACGGGGAAATACCGGAGGCCATGGAGGAGATCGACGAGGGGATCGCTCCCACGGAGCAGATCTGGCCGGAGATGGCGGAGACCGGCGGCCAGGGCGGCGGCCGGAGCAGGACAGAGGAGGCGACGGGGTGGTTCGTGCGGGTGGGGAAAATGGGGAATAACCCCCACCCTGCCCGCACGGTAAATATTAGATACCCGTGATTCCCGGTAGTACCGGGGCGGACCATCCGGTACTACCGGGGCCTGAATCTTTGCGAGCAGCAGAACTGCTTAGATTCAGAGCCCGGTACTACCGGATCCCACCAGGCGGTACTACCGGGGCCTCCTAAGAAACCCCAGTTTTCTCTTTTTGTGTAAGGAATTTGAACTTGTGCAAGATGGAAGTTGTTTTGAGATAGATGAAAGGCATAGGATTAGATCAACACACTGGAGATGGTACTTCATACTCAATTTGCAAGAATCAAACACACAAAAAAACCAAATTGAGCATGTTTTCCATAGGAGCACTAGAAAACCAATAAAATCCAAATGAAACCAACTCTTCACAAGGAAGAGGGCGGTGGCCGAGGCCACCATGTATGAGTATGTGGTGTGATACCGCGAAGATATATCTTGGTCCACGGCCACTACTCGTCATTTAAGCTCACAATTCATAGAACGAATATAGAGATGCAAATGAATTCTTACTATCGGCATAATGGGGGGAGGGATGGTCCAATGGATTAGGACCGCACTCCCCCTATGTCCATGCCTACATCTAAACCAAATAAGTATCGTCTAATATGGGTAGGTATGCAAGAAATCCACTAAATCCAATTGGATATGTCCACCACATTTAGTTCTCCTCTCAACTCCTTGAATCTTGCTTCACCAAGAGGCTTCGTGAACATATCGGCGAGTTGATGCTTGGTGTTGACATACTTGATTGCAATATCACCCTTCTCAACATGGTCTCGAATAAAATGATACCGAATCTCAATGTGCTTGGTCTTGCCATGAAGAACCGGGTTGTGTGCAATTTTAATAGCACTTTCATTGTCACATAAAAGAGGCACTTTGTCACAAATGACACCATAATCCTTTAAAGTTTGCCTCATCCATAATAATTGTGCACAACAACTACCGGCGGCGATGTATTCGGCTTCGGTGGATGACGAGGCCACACAATTTTGCTTCTTGGAAGACCAACTCACAAGGGACCTACCAAGGAATTGGCATGTACCCGAAGTTGATTTTCTATCCATTTTGCAACCCGCCCAATCCGCATCCGAATAACCAACAAGATCAAAGCTTGTACCATGGGGATACCAAAGACCATAGTTGGGAGTATCCAACAAATATCTTAGAATCCTTTTGACCGCGGTTTCATGACTTTCCCTAGGACTTGATTGGAATCTTGCACACATACCCACACTAAACATAATATCCGGTCTAGATGCACAAAGGTAAAGCAAAGATCCAATCATAGAACGATAAAGCTTTTGATCAACTTCCTTACCATCCGGATCTAAGTGAAGATCCGCCTTGGAGTCCATGGGAAACTTATATGGCTTGGCATTGTTCATATCAAATTTCTTGAGCATGTCCTTAATATACTTGGCTTGACATAAGAATGTTCCTTCTCGAAATTGGTGGATTTCAAAGCCAAGAAAATAATTCAATTTTCCCATCATGGACATCTCAAATTCCTTGGTCATTAGCTTGCCAAATTGATCACTAAATTCACGGTTAGTGGAACCAAAGATAATATCATCAACATATATTTGGCATACGAAAAAATCTCCATTTACCCTTTTTGTAAAAAGAGTGGGATCTATTACCCCAATTTCAAAGCCACGGTCTACTAAGAACTCCTTGAGATGATCATACCAAGCACGTGGAGCTTGCTTGAGCCCATAAAGAGCCTTATGTAGTAAGTAGACGTGGTTAGGAAATTTAGGGTCTTCGAAACCCGGTGGTTGTTTAACATACACCAATTCATTTAGTGGACCATTTAAGAAAGCACTTTTAACATCCATTTGATATAAGACAATATTATGAGTAGATGCATAAGCAATTAGTAAGCGAATGGATTCAAGTCTAGCAACGGGGGCATAGGTTTCACCGTAGTCGACTCCTTCGATTTGGGTGTAGCCTTGTGCAACCAATCTTGCTTTGTTGCGAATGACTTGACCATGTGAGTCTTGCTTGTTCTTAAATATCCACTTGGTTCCAATGACATTATGGGAGGAGTCATTGGGTCTTTCCACTAATGACCATACTTTGTTGCGCTCGAAGTTGTTCAACTCTTCATGCATAGCCGCAACCCAATCCATGTCTTCAAGAGCATCATATACCTTGAGAGGTTCTAAGCTAGACAAACAAGAGACATGACCACAAAAGTTAGATAATTGATTGCGTGTGGACACACCTCTACGGATACTCCCAAGGATATTTTCTTTGAAGTGTTGTTGGTAATCCAATTTTGATGCACGCCGGATGACCCGGCGTTCCGAGGCTTGACCAATTGTTTCACCAACACAAATATCTTCATCATTGCCTTTATCTTGCTCATGGTCAACCCGAAGTGGAGTTCTTGGAGTTGTGGGTTCATTATGTTCTTGTTCACCACTAGAGTTGGGTGGGTCTTGACCATCTTCTTGATCAATATTTGAGGTGGATGGCTCAACTTGAGTAGAACTTGTTCCTTCTTCTTGAGTATCATCAATGGGTCCTTCAATAGGAATTAGTTCTCCAATCCCCATAGTTCTTATGGCTTGAGATGGAGCATCATCACCTACATCATCATGATCAATATGCTCCGCTTGGGAGCCATTATCCTCGACAAACTCCACGTTCATAGATTCTTCAACACACCCGGTGGATATGTTGTAGACCCTATAAGCATGAGACTTTGCGGCATATCCAACAAATATACCATCAAAAGATCTAGATTCAAATTTAGCAATTTTGCAACCTTTAATGTAAACATGGCATTTGCATCCAAAGACTCGAAAGTAAGATACATTTGGCTTTTTACCGGTGAGGAGTTCATATGGTGTCATGTCCTTGAGAGGACGGAAGAAGAGCCGGTTTGAGTAATGACAAGCGGTGTTGATGGCTTCGGCCCAAAAGTTGTATGGGGAATTAAATTCGGCCATCATAGTTCTTGCCATATCAATAAGAGTGCGGTTCTTCCTTTCGGCAACACCATTTTGTTGGGGAGTATATGCAGCGGAATATTGGTGTTGAATGCCCTCCCCACTTAGGAAATCATCCATAGTGTAATTCTTGAACTCCGTACCATTGTCACTTCTAATTGCCAAAATCTTGGAGTCATATTGGCGTTGAACTAGGGTTGCAAAGTCAATGAATATCTTTTGAGTTTCACTCTTCTTCTTGATGTAGAAAGTCCAACAATATCTTGAGTAATCATCCACAATCACCAAACAATATTTCTTGCCACCAAGACTATCATATGTGGGAGGCCCAAAAGATCCATATGAAGGAGCTCCAAAGGCCTCTTAGTGGAGATAATGGTCTTCTTGGGGTGATTCTTTTCATGCATCTTTCCGGCTATGCAAGCACTACAAGGACGATCTTTGGAAAAATTAACATCGGTTAGTCCTACCACGTGTCCACCCTTTACAAGAGTTTGTAAATTTCTCATACCGACATGGCCAAGTCGGCGATGCCAAAGCCACCCCTTGTCGCCTTTAGCCATTAAACATGTAGCGATTTGAGTGGTCTCTTTTGAGAAATCAACCACATACAAACCGTTTTCACGAAATCCAACAAAGGCGACATTGAGTGTTTGAGTGAAAAGGATGGTCACGTGGTATTTATTAAAAATAACGGTGTAACCGGCATTGCATAATTGACCAACGGAAAGTAAATTGTATGAAAGAGATTCAACAAGGAGGACCTTCTCAATGGATAACTCCGGAGTGATCACCACTTTACCAACTCCCACTACCTTGAGTCTTGCATTGTTGCCAACGGTGACATGAGAGAATGAGAGTAGTTGTTTCAATAAGTCCTTTACTAGTTCTTTGCTTCCGGTCATATGGGATGAGCATCCACTATCAATGAGCCATGAAGATCCACCGGAAGAGAAACCCTACAATAAATCAAGTCTTTGATTTAGGTACCCATTTTGGAATGGGTCCTCTTTTGTTAGTCACAAGGGTCTTTGGAACCCAAATAGCATAGTGATAATCATCTCCATATGAAGAGCCAACATATTTAGCAAAAACACAACCATTTGTAGATTTCAAAAGAACATATGAGGGGTTGTATTTTCCCGCAAAGTTATTGTGAGTGGCATTGCCCCTAGTGACATTACCACTCCCAATAGAGTTGTCATTTGCTTTGGCTAACTCCCCCTCCTTCACAAAAACAATATCTTTGGAAGGGGGAGTCGCCTTCTTCTTCTTGTTGTTGACCTTCTTAGAGTTGGGTGTGAACCCAATTCCTTCTTTGCCAACCACTCCCTTTTGATTGCTCAAAAGATCATTGAGGTTCTTTTCCCCTTGGATACAAGTGGCTAGGCCCTTCTCAAGTTGGGCCTTCAACCTAGTGTTTTCCTCAATAAGAGATGCCTTGACACATAAAGGGTTAGTGGTACAAGAATTTGCATCTTTATCATTATGAGAAGTGGTGAAGCTAGCATAGATAAATTGAGCTTGTAGTTTGGCATATGACTCCTTGAGTGTAGTGAGCTCACTTGAGGTCACCTTGTGGGTTTCCCTAAGTTGCTCAAAACCCTCAAAGAGTTTGTTATGACTCTCTACAAGTTCCTCATTTTTACTTTTTAGATCAATAGCAATTTGAATAGAGGTTTCACGAGTTTCTTTTGCCTTGGAAAGATCCATGGCATGTGTCTCCTCAAGTTGCTCACGGAGCAATTGTTCCTCAACAAGTTGATCTTCTAGCTCACCAATTTGTCGGCATGATCACATGCATGCCCTTCGAGCTCACAAATCCTAACATCCTTCTCATTAAGAAGATGCTTGGCTTCTCCATATTGATACATGAGGGCCTCAACCATTTTCTTGGTTGGACCTTGGAGCTTGCTAATGAAGATAGAAATTTTATCCTCTTCTTCAATTTTCCCTACATCCTCAACACAATCCAATAGTGATGGGTTAGAGGAGATAGTAATTTTTGGTGGGGAATTCACCTTTGTTTCCTTGGCCATGAGGCACATGGGCTTGGAGATCTTGTCGTCGTTTGGAGATGAGAAGAGGTTGGCCAATGATGGAGGAAGGGTGCCCATTGCAAGAGCCGCCATTCCTACTTCTTCACTTGGTTCTTTATCCTCCTCACCTCCGGACTCGTATTCCTCTTCATGGGATGCCACAAGAGCCTTTTGAGGTGATCTCTTCATGTAGGTAGGCTTGGGGTGGTACTTGTTCTTCTTTAGAATGAGTTGACCACCATTATCCTCTCTTCTTTCATAGGGGCAATCCTTCACAAGATGAGTGTCCTTTCCACAATTGAAGCACATTCTTTTTATTGGTGAAGGGTTGACGCTCTTGTTCTTCTTGTTCCAAAACCGGGTGGCGGCAAGTGCAAGAACTTCATTGAGCTCACCCTCCAAGTCTTCTTCACCTTCATAGACCGGGCTTTCTTCATATCTTGGATGGTCTACCACACGAGCCTTCAAAGCAAGAGTCTTTGGGCCACGGACTTGGTTGAAAGACTTGGATGTGGACTTCAATGTATCATATGTGACAAATTGAGCCAAGATGTCATTGGGAGTCATTGTTGTGTAATCCGCTCTTGCATGGAGGTTCATCACCATAGTTTCACTATATGGCATAATTGCTTGAAGGAACTTGGCCTTGACCCATTCATCATCCATATCCTTCTTTCCATTTTCCCTACATGTCACCACAAGCTTGTAGAGTCTTCGGTAAAGTTCGGTCGGAGTCTCTTCGTCTAGCATGATGAAGTTGTCAACTTGATGTTGAAGGACGGCCGCATTGGAGCGTTGAATGCCCTCATTTCCTTCATACACGGTTTCAAGATAGAGCCAAGCCTCATTGCAAGTTTTGAGATTCCGCACATGATCTTCATCATTTGCGGTCATAGCACTCTCAAGAATGTACTTGGCATTTGCATCAAGTTGCTCATCAATCTCTTCTTGCTTGGTCAAGTTGTTGGGATCAACTGGGTTGAAACCATGTAGAACCACCCTCCAAAGATGCACCGATGAGCTGCGAAAATAAGACTCCATAGATTTCTTCCAAGTGAAATAACGAGTATTATCAAGCTTAGGAGGGGGTCTACCAAGGTTGGTTATATGAGGTTGAGTGAGTGAAACTTGAGTGAGATAAGAGCTAGGTGGAGCAAAGTTAAGAGAAGGCTTCTCATTAGGTTTATCATTTTTATCCTTGTCACTAGCACCCTTAATAGGGCTAGCGGATGATGAGGAGCCATTTTGATTAGATACCCGAGTATACACCTCATCCACCATTTTGCCTTTCATGAACCCAAAAAGTTCAATCATGGACTTCATGGTGATTGGGGCATCACCCTCGGGAGGGATTATTCCCGCTTCGATTAGTTCTTTGTCAAGTTGTTCTCTATCAAATTTTTCTTGTTCCTTAGCAAGTCTTAACTCCTCATCTTTAGCACGTTGTACATCCTCCGCACTAGCCATCCTCCTCTTTAGGCGATTAAGCCCTTAATAAAGAGACCTTGCTCTGATACCAATTGAAAGGATCGAGTAGGTTGACTAGAGGGGGGGTGAATAGGCAACTACAAATTTTCTTTTTCTTTTAATACAAATTCGGGAATTGCTCAAATATAAGTTCTCTAGATATGCAACTAGATGAACAATCCTATATGATGAGCAATAAACAAGCTAGCAAGATATTCTACACAAGATAAGCTAGCAATACAGTAAAGGAAGGTTAAGAGATAACCACACGGTGACGCGGAGATGTTCTACCGAAGTTCACTTCCCAATGGAAGCTACGTCTCCGTTGGAGCGGTGCGGAGTCACAAAGTGAACTCCGAATAGCCTTGATATGGCACACCGTATCTCCCTCGTGTTATCCTCCGATGAGGAGATCCACGAGCCACTATATGATGCCCTCGAGGTCGGCAACAAACCTTTACAAGGATGAGGCACACTCCACAACCGAATTGGAGGCTCTCACCAAATTCCCGCGGCTCCCAAAGCCACAAGAATCACAAGGCCGGGTCGCGTCTCCACAACTTAATTGGAGGCTCCCGGCTAATCCTTGTGGCTACCAAAGCCACAAGAATCACAAGTATCTTCTAGGTATCCAATGTATCAAGTTACACAAGATCTACAAGTGACTAGGTCGATGTAGACAAATCGGCTCGGTGGAGATGCGGATCTAGGGCTCCTCCTTCACTCCTCAAAGTATCAACGTGTTTGAGTGGTTGGAGTGGGAGCTCTAGTAGATTGAAGCTTGCAACAATGGTGGAGAGAGAGTGAGGAATCAAGCTTAGTCAACCGGAGGTAGGTGGAGGGGTATAAATACCCCTCCCAGAAATCTGGCCGTTGGAGCTGTAAACAGCCCGCAGCGGTAGTACCGGGCCTCGCCCGGTAGTACCGGCTGACAGGGAACTGACGGCCTGGCGCCAGACTGGTCAACGCCTCCTCCACGCGCGCATCGGTAGTACCGGACCGCCTGGTCCGGTAGTGCTCCCCACCCGGTAGTACCGCGCTACTACCGGGGCTACTACCGGATTAAATCGAGCGAGTCCAGAGAGCTTTTGGAGATCCGGTACTGGGCCCGGTACTGGGCCCGGTAGTTCCGCATGGCAGAACACCCGGTAGTACCGGGGTGAACCCGGTAGTACCGGCTGACGCAATGAAGACTGCTTCTCTTCCTTTTCTTGAGACAAAACCTGTGCAATATTAATTGATACAATCCTGCACACTTTTAGCACACACATTAGACATCTAAGTGTGTTGTCAACAAACATCAAAACACTGTGGGGAAGGATATGTCCTTTCACCATCCAACTCATCCCCCTCCGGACCCTTGAGTCATTCTCCTCTGATCCTCTTCAATTTTGTTGGCTAAATTGAAAATTTAGCAACAAGATATGACCTTATGACAATATCCGAAAGACTGGACTCTTCACATTCAACCTTGGGTCTCAATGAAGGCCAAAGATGAACCCATGGATCACGACACTTGTTAGTCGTTGGAGACTCGAGACCCACAGTTTTCACCTCCCTTTTGGGGACATGACCGTGATTCTTTAGGATGTCTCGATGGTCCTTACACTTCCCGATGTTGTATATGTTTCAGCACAGATTCTGATGGATGGTGTGAGTCAATGGTGAAACTCATCGTGGCGTTGCCACCTGGAAAAAATAGACACGTCCTCAGTGCGAGTTATACCTGGATTTATGAGAGGTTTGAGAAGCTCCCTGCTAAGGCTAAGGATGAGGAGATTGACCGGGCATAAGTGTGGTATGTATTTCTTGTGTTCTTTTTTACGGACAACACTGGGCGAACACTTTGATGATGTGGATTAAGGTATTGGCTGTTTGGGGAAGTGAACGTGGGTGGGGTGCTGAGGCGCTCGCTTACATGTACCAACAGGTAATCCATTGTAAATAGAGTATTCATATTATTGCATTTTGTCTCAAATTTGTATTTATGTTCGCGCTTGTAATTGCAATTGTACAAGATGTGTCATAGGACTACACAGAAGCCGGTATTTGTTGGCCTGGATGTGGGAGTGCATCCTGGTTGGGGGGGGGGGGGGGAGGGGGGAGGGGCGGGTCCAAGCCTCTGGGTCAACATGTGGGATGATCATGACAATCAGGAGCGTATAACTACTTGGGCATACAAGTGGGGCTGGTCGGGGCTAGTGGCAGTCACTACCGGAAAATCTTTCTTTGCCGTGCTGGCAATGATTTGCCATGTGCAGCCAAGTTTGCGGAACACGGCAAAGCCTATTTTGCCGTGAGGAGAGTAAGAGGATCACGGCAAAGAAACAATACACGGCACAGAAGATCCACAGCACACGGCAAAGAACACATCACGGCAAAATGGAAAAACAACACACGGCAAATTAGGACCGCTCGGCAAAGAAATCTTTGCCGTGCTCCTTTACGTGACAACACAGCAAATTAGTTGACCAAGATCCGCTACTTTGCCGCGCCACGCAATAATTCGCGGGAAATATCTAAATTAATTTCCCGCGCTCTAAATAAATTCGCGGGAAACGCTATACCGTGTCCGTAAAAAAGCACACGGCACACATTCCCTTTGCCGTGTGCCTTTGTGCATCGCACACGGCACACATTCCCTTTGCAGCACACGGCAAAGCATGTGTTCCCACTCCTGTTTTGTTTCGATATGCTTCCTTCGTTTATTTTCTTTGTTAAGGCTTCTAGTACGTTCATTTACTTCACTTAATTATGTTTCTCGATAATATATATAAACCCTCCGGTGCGGGTCGCATGGGTCGAAACCCCGAATAAGTGGACCTAACGTGCGAGGCGTCGTCTACCCCTTCCATAGGCGGTGAATAGGGGCACCTCGATCGGAGTTGTATCTTGGTTCCCACAACCTACCAACACATTCTTATACATATATTAGGTACCCATGCAAGTTTTGGTGTGATTCCGACGCTCGGGACCCCGCTACGGCGAAACCTGGCAACGTGGTGATGACCATATTGTCAATTTGCCGTGTCAATTTGCCAAGGCACACGCAAAGACCTGTGCCGTGTGTTTGCACACGGCAAAGCCCACACGTGGCGAGCACCTGTGAAACCTGGCAACGTGTTGATGACCATATTGTAAATTTGCTGTGTAAAGCTGACCGAGGCACACGGCAAAGAGGCGAGGCAAACGTGCTGGGCAACGGCGTTTTGCCGTGAGGTGTTGGAAGAGGCACAGGCAAAGTCTAAATATGTGCCGTGCGAGTTCTGGAAGAGCACACGGCAAAGAATGCATGTTTGCTGTGATGTGCTGGGAAGGATCACGGCAAAGAGCAGAAATGTACCGTGTGCACTTGACGCACGGCGCACGACAAATGTTGAAAGTGTGCCGTGATGTGCAGGGAAGGATCACGGCAAAGAGGGTATTTTGGTTGACCAGCTTCTGACAGCTTCTGACATCATTATGCCGTGCTGTGCGAGGAAGGCACACGGCAAAGTGTTTTGCCGTGCTTATTTGGAAATAGCACACGGCAAAGATCGTTTGCCGACGCGTATTAGGCCGTGCGAGGTTTGCCGTGCGATTTGACACGACAAAGGCTTTGCCGTGTTCCGAAGGGCTTTTGCCGTGCGGATTCGCCGCACGGCAAAGAAGTGATTTCCGGTAGTGAGTGGGGCGGGTTGCGGTGGTGGGGGCTGACAGCCCCGACCATCTATCTCGCGAGATGGTGTAAGTAAGAGTAAGGAGATAGGGAGCGGGCCTTGGCGGTGGGAGATTGGCCACAGACAGTTTTTTGTCTAAGGAGCATGCATGGCGTCCTCGAACGAGGCTTCGTGCTTGCATGCATGGAGCCCCTTACCAGGCATCATGCTAATATAAGAAATATGGAGCCCCGGGCCAAGGCGGCATACTTACGCTCGTGGGCCCAGAGCTATGACGGTGACCACGTCAAGCGATGCCATGACACCTTTGACCGGGGCGCCATGCTATTGAGTATAGATATTTTGTGCTCAAGTTTAGAATTTAGGTCAGTTTGTCGTATTCGTCGTGTAGATGACCCCGTGCCAAAGTGCAAAGTTTAAATATATAGGTGACGAAGATATTCACATGTTACAATTTGTTTTGACTAACATTATTAATTTACTCATTGATCACAGTCTACTAAGTTACGATGAAACATCAAATCTATCCTTTGTCTTGTTACCGTCGATCGGCCTTGCCTAACTGCCTAAGCATAAGGTGTTCTTGTTTTTTTGGAAACTTCAGATTGGTTTGACCCGATGTGATCAAATGTTGCTTTAGAGGTTGATAAAAAAAACATGATTTTTTTAATATACATATCCAGCGACGACTTAGCTTGAAGTTGAAATAATTATGAATCAAGCATAGTAGACTGTTTGAGCTACAAAATATTACTTGGGGTAGATGGGTTGTAAATGTGCAATTTTGTCGGCTCATTATGTCGAGGGAGCAATGCCACTTTCCTGTGTGCACCTAACACTTGTTCCTTTTGCATGGAATTGATAAAGTTACTAAGGACGAAAGCAACTAGTAGCCCATGATAGTTTTTGCATGCCATAACTCTTTGCATTGACGCTCATTTTGTTTTTGTATTTTTAGGGCTTCCATTCACGCTTATGGTATCCCTCTAAAGAGCCGTCAGGGCATGTAAAATGGTCTTATCTTAGCAGTGCCACGTAGAATAACTGCTGAGTTGGAGGAGTGAGAAACGAAAAAAAGAGTTTTGCCTTATCTTAGCTAAGAGATCATCTCTTAGCAACAATATGTCTCGCCACTTTTTTAGGATATCTGGTCACTAAAGATAAGACCGTTTTATCAACCATTGTACATCATATTTTATTGTCATATCTAAATTAGTTGGCACATCTAAGATAAGACCGTCTTATCAACCATTATACATGCCCTCAGCGGCCGTTCACTCTGCAGCCACTATATATCGCTCAATGCGAACTGTAGTACGGCGCAAGAGTCTCCTGCAAGGGCCAGCCCATTTGTATCTTCCATCGTGTTCATTTCTGGATTTCCTTGGTTTTTTTCTTTTCTTTTTCTTAACCCAATTTTGTTTAGTTCTTCTTTACTCTGTTTTTGTTTTTTGCTTTTCATCTTTTTCACTTTTAATGATTTTTAAAAATGTTCAGAATTAAAAAAATTAGATTTGAAGATTGTACATATTTTTTTTAAAGTCAGATTTTGAAAAACACAACAAATTCTCACATACTGAAAACGCAAGTAAAATTAGTTTTTTCTATTTTATACTTATTTTATGATAATTAAAAATGTTCATATTAAAAAATACATTTTAAAATACATAGAAAAACTTTTAGAATTTTTTATCGTGACTATTTTTTAGCCGCGAACATTTTTTACCCATAAACATTTTATACCCACTACGCGCGAGTATTTTTAATATTAATTTTCTCAAGGCTATGAATTCAAGAAAATGTTAACGGAGGTAAAAAAATTGTTCACGCATTCACCTACAAAAAAGGCTCATATATTTTTGGAGAAAATATACACGAAGGTTGAAAAAAAATGTCACGACTTTCGAAAAAATCTTCATGTGGTTTAAAATAAATGCTCCCAAGTTTAAATATTATTCACGTGTTAAAAAAATATTCACGTATGTTTTTACCATGAACTTTATTTGAATAAACTATGAGTTTTTTAATATGTGAACAAAAATTTAAAATACTTGATAAAAAATTTAACCACATGGTGAACCTTTTTTCAAACACTGGATCAACATTTTTAAAACATCAGATGAACATTCTTCTAATATATTACCAATCTATTTGTGAGAACATTTCAGAAATAAAAGAAAAATCAGAATAGCAGAAAAAAAAGTTTTTTAGGGGAAGCAGAAAAACAGTTGGTAACGTACATGTAGGGGTGTAAACAGATAGGATAATTTCCGCACCGTATTTGATTCCGAAACCGTTTTAAAATTCTATATCCGGTTTTAACGAATTCGGCAGATAAGGACATCCGATTCTGAACTTGACACGCGGATATGGTATAGGATATTGTATGGAAATTAGCCTATAATATGGATTATCTGAAAATTAAATAGGATTATCTGATGATTTTTATCTGAATAATCCGATTTTCTACCGAAATGTCTAACCTAATAGACCATAATTTGTAGTTAGTGAGTTGTCGAATTCGTCTGTTGAACAACAACTGACTTATATAGTCATTGTATAGACTATGGAGTATAAACTTTGTTAGTTACTAGATTATAGAGCAATTATTTTTGATTGTATGGTTTGACTAATTACTTATACGCGTATTTATCCGATTAATTGTGTTTCCGCTCCGAATCTCTCCGTTCTCGTTCCTGAATCTGCCACCACACATTTCCGCCTCCGAATCCGCATCCTGTCATTATCCGGTCCGTTCCGAATTCGATGGAAAAATGTGGTAACGGATATGGTAGAGGTAAAATCCGATCCGATCCGATCCGTTACATTACATGCATATGAGTATATGGCTGGTCTGTGGCCCATTTACGACGGCCGCAGCGTGCTTCTCCCCTCGCTAATACCTTCTCGCGTGGGCGAGACGAGGTAGTGCTCGCTTGAAGCGATGAATAGGGAGACGCGTTCGCTCCTTACTGAGTCTGTAGCCCAAAGGCTGGCGAACGCACACAAAAGGCCCTGGAACGAGAGCCAAAGTGGCCGCGACCAGCCTCCACGAGCAAGGACTAGCCAATGTTCCATGATCTTCCTGCATGCTGTTGGAGACAGGCAAATTATGTTCGTTCTCCTTTCATTTTATATCCTCGTCAGGTCAGCTCCTTGGTTCTCGTCATGGCTTAGCATACAGAGGATCACTGAATCCCTACATCCCCACATAATGTCTAATCTTGCACCCCAGATCACGCAACGAACATTAGCGCGTCTAAGCTGGCGTGGACTGTATCTCCCTCACCCAACATGGAAGCCACTCATCCATCCCAACACCCGCCCCGCCCAGCATAAAACTCTCTCATGCCAAGCTCTCTCAACGTCAGCTGCACCTGGTCATCGCAAAACCAAAAGAGGCTCTCCACCGATCGAAATGCTGCTTTCTGGTCTCCGCGTGCCCGTCGTGGCCGCCACCCTCCTCCTCGTCGCCCTCGCCGTGCTCCTCGCCGCCGACGGAGCGGCCGCGAGGGGCCACAGGCCTAGCAGCGAGGGGCGCCGCGTTGTCGTGAGGGGCTTCTCCAGGACAAGCAGCGAGGCGTCCCGCTTCCTGGCGTCGCACAACGCGGCGCGCCGCATGGTCGGCGTGCGCCCGCTGGCGTGGAGCGCCGCGCTGGAGGTCACCGCGCGCGCGTACGCTCTGGTGCGTGCGCGCAACGGCTGCGACCTCGTCCACTCGCACGGGAAGTTCGGGGAGAACCTGTTCCACGGCAGCGGCAGCGGCCGGTGGACGCCCGAGGTGGTAGTGGCGGCGTGGGTGGTGAAGGAGCGGACCATGTACAACTACGGCTCCAACTCCTGCCGCGGCGCCCGGGGGGCGTGCGGGCACTACACGCAGGTCGTGTGGCGGACCACCACCAAGGTCGGCTGCGCCATGGCGAAGTGCGCCGGCGGGCAAGGAACTATCGCCGTGTGCGCGTACAACCCGCCCGGCAACTACGTCAACGTGAAGCCCTACTAGGGAACACGTAATGGAAACGTGGCGCCAGCGTACGCGTGGTCGTCGAGTACCAGGCTTTTTGCGTGATAATTTGCTGTCTACGTGGATCGTGGCTGATTTTACAATACTGCTTGATTCGTTATTCTTTTGTTACCATGAGTGTACATAGGGACACCTAGGAAAATTTATCTTGATTTCATATAATTATAAATAAATCTTACTTTTGTATTTTCGTCAATATATGTATACTATTTCTTGCATTGAACATTTTTTATTTTAAATCAAAAGAGTATTCATTTTCCCGATGAATGATTTCTCTCGATGCACGTTAACAATTATGCTCCGTAACACACAAGTTGTCAGTATTCTGATACATATTGTAATGTCTTACGATTTTACGATACGACTTGTACAATCGAAACGTATCATAATATGATTAAGATACCATCACAATACATATCGGGGTATATTTAGTATCCTGATGCAAAAATTGATACTATACGATCTCATGCTTACGCTAAGAAATAAGCCATATCGACACACGACAGCGTGGTAAACACAAGAGCAAAGGTTTACTTTGGAGTCACAAGATGAATTTATTACATAAATAAAACACATTTAATTAGTTTGTGTGAGATCTAAGTAAAATGGAGTTTGTATGTGACAAAAAGCAGACAACAAGCCATTTGTATGTACTTGCTTTGATGTATATATATAGGCATCAATACGTTGTGTTATAGTTTCCTAGTTGGCTATAGTCATTCATGCATTGGACGTCAGTCTTTATTTGACATACAAATGCAAAATTTACATGATCAGCCTATATGAAGAACATAGATTATGTACAAAATTTAAATTAATAGTTTTAAATGCATTTGAGGTATTTTTTAATATGTGCATACATAATATTAAAAAAAATGGAAATCTCATTATAATACGATAGATTGTACAATTCGATAGTACTGACAAAAAAACAATACTGCATGGTATCTCAAACCCATGGTAACACATACAGTACATTTGTTTTTCTTTTAAAATATTTTTTTAGATAAATATGAAATTCCATATTCATAAAACATGCGCGCGTCACTGGACCACACCAGATGCAGCACATGTTAAATCTCTTCGGAGGGAGCTCCAAAATAAACCTTCCTCCAGGTCCAGAACCACATGCACATTTTTTCCCTTTTTCATGTGATATATTGAACATTTACTAGTTGAATGCCCGTGCGTTGCTACGGGCTGATAAACAAAATTATATAAGGAAATGATTAACCATATTTTTTTATGAATGAGTGTGTCAGCAACAATATGTGCATTATGTATGAATATGTCACAAAAAATATTGTCTCACCAATATGTGAATTTTCTCCAAGCATATACCACAAAAATTTCCTTTACTCTAATTACAAAGAGTAGGTTGATATTAAGAAGACTACTTGGGACACCCAAGGCGAGGGAAACCTCTTACAAGGGTGCTACTTTCCCTTCAACAGATCTTTGCCCACCTAGTTCTTGTTGTGACTCCTACATTGGTCAAAGAAAAAACATATGTACATTAAATCTAGATGGATGAAATATACATTGCAAATATTTGAACAACAGTACACACAAACAATAATGATAGGGCACGGTTTATTTATTTTTGAGAATCATGATGTACCAAATATTTAAAGCACAAGATTTATCATGGAAATAGTATTTGTACCTTGTGCCCATGGCACACTGCCATTGGCATTACTATTACATCCTCGTCAAAACTCAGTTGGCAGCAGATCCTTCATCTCAGTGTGTTGGGATGACATAAACCTCACAATGATGCCCCCCGCAACTGTGAAGTCCAGTGTGTTGTTTTGAGCAAGTACAAGGTAGCATTCCAGCAAGGATTCAGAAATGTTCAACAAGAACAAATAATATCTGGGGCTCACTGATCAAATAAGAGAAGGAATGTCTAAATAAAATTGGAAATTATAATGTTAAAGGTAGTTCAATGATGAGTTGTGGTGTTCATCTGCAATTTTTCTTTTCTCGTTTGCCAGTGTATCTTACATTCGACGGTTTCATACGAAAGATATCACATCATACACAGAACCATGAGAGGCGTTAAACCAAAGGGCCAACACAGTAAACATCAGAGTCATAGGTTTCATGATGTCTACAAATTGTCATAGGTTTCATGCTATCTAGAAATTGTCATAGGACACCAAAACAATTTGAGGTGTGATACAAACGAAGAGGATCATGTCATATATATCAACGTACAATAATAAAGGTACCAGGCTTGAACTTGCTTATTAGTGTAGAATTCGAAACATTGGGCCAAATAGCTACGAATGATGTTTTAGCAGGCATCTTTATATTTCTATTACAATTCCACAAGTTGATTTTTCTATTTAAGGCTAGTAACACAAGGGAACATCTCCAAGGGCGAGGAGTTCATCCACCCAAGTAGAGCATCTTCATCTTCTCAAGGTCAAACTATATTTGGTTTTATTGTACTAAGCTCGAAATAGGGTCGACTATGCACAGATTGTGTATGACTTGCCCGATTCAGAATGTAGAGTAGTTTTTCTCCAATTTTAGCATTATCAAACAGCTAGGAGCACACTAAAAGTACAAATGCACTCACACAGAAAGGGAGAGGTGACTTACATGGGAGATTAGGAGCATCTCAGCTTCTAGTTGACCTTGTCCTATGCAGTGTTCAATTATATGCTTCAGTTTGGCATAGTCACTCTGTACCTAAGAACAAACAGCCCAAAGATGACAAGATCAAGAGAAGTCAATTGCCTGGACTGATTTTGAATCAATTCAGCAAAAAGAATAAAGGGATAGTACTCCTTTAATTGCTCATTTACTGTAAGAAACTCATATGTTGCTCAGAATCTTAAGCTCGGATTACAAATAGACATGATTCTTGCAGTTTTGGTATAATCACTCCGGACAAATGTAATCACTTAAACATCATGAATTGAAAACTCAACTCTAAAGAATACAATCATTTTTCATACACTAACAACAGTATGGATTGGAGTTGCAGCAGAGAACAAATAGACATGATTCTTGCAGTTTTGGTAATGAGAGAGCCGATGTGCTGATCGTCTGGGTACAGAATGGTGATGCATCTGTTTGCACATATAACAACAAACTGAAGCTAGTCTGTAGGATAATTCTCCTATTTCATATATATCATATATAGGGGAATAACACAGGCTCATACAATTTGTTAAAGGGGGTGGTCACCTGATTGAGGGGGACGAAACCAGGTGAAGGTTGAGCTTGGCACCCATGGCACTATCTTTACTCCGCTGGTAGCCCATCCATTATGCCGCCAGTGATGAATCCAGATTATAACTATCTTGTTCTGACTTGCCAAAACACGCTCATAATAAATGGCTTTCGGTGAAACTACTGGTACTTAAAAAGACACCTGATAGTAAATATTATTGATTCCAACATCAACCAGAATGAAGTAGATACGGTAACTCGTCTAACTTGACCACATTGGGGTGACTCGCTAGCTTCATTTATAGATATCCGTCCTGGTCTGCTCAAAATAATAATCTAAGATTATATCTAACACCCTAGAAATGGTGCTCACTCAATTAACACATGCAATTGTACATCACAAAGGTAGTAGTACAACTTCCCTGCAAAAAAGAAGTAAGAACGACTGAAATTGAGTTCACCAAATGGGTACATGGCTGCTGCGGCGCCAACGACCTGAAGAGAGAGGCAGGGTGAGGAAAGGAGCTGAGCACACGGTGGCGGATGACTGAGGAAAGGGGACAGTTGCCTGAGCTCACAGTGGTGGTGGAGGCATCTTACCTGTACGGCACATCACACATTTTTTTCCTGTATGGATGTGGAGGCTCATAGTATAGCGTACATGTCTTGCAACAATTATATGCCTTGGGACTACAAAATATACTAAATTGGTCAACTCACGTATGTAGTTTTCAAAAAGTAAATATTCAACACACAACAAAATAGATTGCCAAATTAACAGCTCGCAGATGGATGCACATATACGGTGATGTATTGGTTTTTCAATCAAAAAAGATGTCATAATTTCTACAACATGGCTATCTGCGAAATATCAGATACTTACAATTTGAATCGGAATCAGTACTCTACATTGTGAATTTCTACACCATTTTAGGGACACCACTATCATAGAAATAGTTATACCACAGTGAACTTTGACATACTCAGAATGCATCCTATCATTTTGTCCAGGAACATTGACAGTACCCATATAAGCGAACTTGTAACTATTTCACCTAGTTATAGGCATTCAAGAGTGCTAGCTACACAATCAAGTTGGTCAATCAAATTTGAACTATCTACGGAACATCCGCAGGAAAATTTACTTCTCTTGGGGTTTTCCTTAGTTGACATGATGATTCCTTTCTATTTAATCAAATTTAATGATCCAGAAGTGATTCTTCTCCTTGGATAAACTATGTGGCCATCAATTGGCCAAGACGTATTTCATAGATAGTATTAGTAAAGGGAAATCGTTGTATGATAAAACATTGCTTGAGCTCTCGCCATATCTACTGTGTTGATTGTGTAGCTAGCACTCACCTGAGTGATGATTTTTTTAACAGGCCTGAGTGATGATTGTGTATCTCCTATGTTTACACGCCCCTTCTTTCTCCTCAAAATAAACAAACACAGATGGACTACCAGAGAATTAAGGATCTGTGACTATTAGGGATTGGAGGCTGATGTCTTCAGAATTTACCAAAACGGATGGGCTACCAGAGGACTAAAGATAGTGCAGTAGAGGATGAGGGATTTTGGTTATTGTGGCATACCTTGGGATGAACAAACAACAGAGAAGGAGGAGCGTGGCAGCGCAGGGAGTGGGTCTTCCTCTTCAATAGTGCCACCCATAGTCGTGGATTGCAGCCAGGATTCCACTCGCACCTCAGATGTTCCATGGCCGCCTTCCTCTTGACATCCTCCTTCTCGCAACGTTCCTCCGAGAAGCCTCCTCTTTCGCCCCGCCATTAGGTGATTGGGATAACTCGTACCAAAGCGGATCGCAGACTTAACATCGAAGAAGAAGCCTACTTAGAGGATGCCTGGCGCTCCAAGGCGCATGCGACACCGGTGACGAGCTTGTGCCTCCACCGGCTCAAGAGGAAGAGATGCTCTACCCGCTCCTCCGAGATGGGATCCACGAGCTCGTGGCTTCGGCTGCGAGCAGGAGCGGGGTGGGACTCCTGGCGGCGGCACCGAGAAGATACTCAATTCGGGCGGCCGCGATGAGGAACCGAATATCTAGGGATGGATTCCGGCGTTCCTTCACTCAATTCCGTCGCCAGAGATCTCGATTCTCCAGCGGTCGGCATGAATCGGGGGACGGCGCGGGTGGAGTCGGAATAGATAGGGTTCGTCATGAGATTGTTCGGGGTGCTGCGTCGACGGTTAGGGGTGTGCCCTTCTCGACCAAGAGGCCGGCCGCGGCTGCGGCGAGCCATGGCGGGCGTACGCGCCAGAGGATGGAGGAGACGCGTGAGGCAGCAAGGAGGGACTTCGGTTCGGGAGGAGATTCCTAGGGGAGGGAGCGAGAGCAACGAACGGACGGACGCGATGGAGCGAAAGGACGATCGAGGGAGCAGCAATCGTCCATCGGCAGACTTTTCTGCCAAGCATACGTACGTACGAACTGCAATATAATAGTAAAGATTTTTCAACCACATGAATATCCAGTTTCACATACAAACAGTTTTTTCCGATATCCTTAATACTTCTATTTTGTAACACATACCGTCCTTATTGTTAATTAATTCTTAAATAAATAAAATAATCTAATATCTTTGTAAAAACGTTTGTTCTAATGGGCCTGGAAAGATGCAGCCTCCACGATCAGAATCTGATCTCTGCACAGGCAGTGGTCAATCTTTCATGCTGTTGGGGGACAGCAATACCTTCTGTTCTCCCTTTGCTTTCAATCCTCTTCTTTTTTTTTTTGAGAACACAGTACAACACAGACGCTCACAAATACGCACATACACTCACCCCTATGAACGCACGCACGCACACCCTACCCCTATGAGCACCTCTGAAGGACTGAGCCGGCAGATCTTGAGGTTGACGAAGTCACCACAGGCGCCTCGCTGTTGACGGGCACGTCACCTACCACTGAAAGAATAGCGCCGGATAATCCTGGAATAAATCCAGGTAAATGCAAACGCCCATGCCAAGTCTAGGACTTGAACCTGGGTGGGCTGGTTCCACCACAGGGAACCCAACCATCAGAGCCAAGCTCCGTTTGCTCTTTCAATCCTCTTCAGTTCATTGATTCCCATCTCATCGATCGATCACGGAATGTCGTAGCGTATCTTGCGCCACAAATCACGCAACAAACATACGCGCAAACTGGTAGGGCTTAGCTGTCTAGCGTGGACTTTTATCGTGGTCGATTCCATGCCATGTCGAGTTCTCGAACGACATGGACGCCACTCCTTGGCTCCCACACCCTGCCCAGCCTCGTATAAATACGATACGCGGCAAAACAGAAATCAGGGGGGGCAGCACGTACCCAGGTCGGTCAACTACAAACACCTGATCTGCACTTCACGATAAGCTCGCCACCGAAATGCTGCCGCCTCGCCGCGGCGTCCCCACCGGGGCAGTCATCCTTTTCACCGTCGTCGCCACGGCCCTCCTCGCCGCCGACGGCGCGGACGCTAGGCCATACAGGAGCAGCACGGCGTCTCGCTTCCTCGCCCCGCACAACGCGGCGCGACGCGCGGTCGGCGTGCGGCCGCTGGCGTGGGACGCGCGTCTGGAGCGGACCGCGCGCGCGTACGCTCAGCTGCGCGCGCGCACCGGCTGCGCGCTGGTGCACTCTCATGGCCCGTTTGGGGAGAACTTGTTCCGCGGGAGCGGTGGCGGCGGATGGACGCCGGAGACGGTGGTGGCGGCGTGGGTGGTGAAGGAACGGGCCATGTACGACGCCCGGTCCAACAACTGCCGCGGCGCGCCGGGGGCGTGCGGGCACTACACCCAGACGGTGTGGCGGAGCACCACCAAGGTCGGGTGCGCCATGGTGACGTGCGCCGGCGGGGGCGGCACCTTCGCCGTGTGCGCGTACAACCCGCCGGGCAACTACGTCAAGGTGAAGGCGCCCTACTAGTGGACACGTACGTGAATCGTCACACTAGCGTACGCGTTGTTGGTGTGTCTACGATTCGGCGGCAGATACAGGCTTTTTGCGTTATAATTTTCTGTCTGCGTGGATCGTGCGATCCCCCTGATTTTACAGTACCTACTGCTTGATTCGTTGTTCTTTTGTGACCATGAGTATATAAGGACACAGTACAACACCTAGGAAATTTTATCTCTTTTTTTTGGCTGGGAAAGGAGCTTTATTAAACAGAAACAGGATTACAATCAACAGCCAGGTAGCTTTAGGCACATCCTGCAACCACAAATCGGTCTGGTGCTCAGCTCTCGATAAAAAGCTAGACGTCGGTAAAAAAAATTGTTCTTTAGATGACATCTATTACAAGCTCCATATCTTCCCTATCATCTCCTTGATCTCATTCACCGGGTCTCCTAGATATGACTTACCGGTGCCTTTCTACTTCAGTGCGGTGGCCAAGTTTGCACAATCCGTTTGAATTACCAATGCATGTGCCGTATATTCCAGAGCGATGCCGATACCTTCTCGAAGGGCCAATACTTCAGCTTCAAAGCCATCCCTACATCGATCATAATATTTAGAATGGAGTTTGTGCAAGATGTTGATCGATGTATGATGTGAATAAAATGGAGTTTGTGCAAGATGTGAATAAAATGGAGTTTGTATGTGACAAAAAGCAGTCAACTAGCCATTTGTATGTACTAGGTTTGATGTATATATAGGCCTCCATATGTTGTTTTATAGTTTCATAGTTGGCTATAGTCATTGATGCATTGGACCTCGGTCGTTATTTGACATACAAATGCAAAATTTACATGATCTCTCTATGGAAGATAAAGATTATGCACGAAATATAAATTAATAATTTTAAATGCATCTGAGGTATTTTTAATATATGCATACACAGTATAAAAAAATTAAATCTCATAATATCACGATACTACAATAGATCCTGCAATTCGATAGTACTGAAAAGAAAACGATAGTACATGGTAACTGAAACCCTTGGTAACACATACATTTACTTTACTGTTAAAATAATTTTAAAATAAATAATCAGATAAATATGAAATTGCAGATCCATAAAACCCTGTGCATGTTAATGGACCACACCAGATGCAGCCCATGTTGAATCTCTTCCGAGGGAGGTCCAAAATAAACCTGCGTGCCTCCATGACCACATACACACCTTCCCCCCTTTTCATGTGATATTATTTTTGAACCACATATTTTCACATACAAACAGTTTTTTCTCGATACACTGAACACTTGTATTTTGTAACACCAAACTAATTGTTAAATAATTCTGAAATAAATAAATATGAACTCTAATATTATTCTTAAAATGTACGATCTAATGGGCCTCGCAAGATGCAGCCCATGTTGAAGCTCCCGAATAAACCTGCCTCCACGATCAGAGTCTGATCTCTGTACATGCAATGGTCAATCTTTCCCTCCTGTTGGGGACAGCAATACCTTCTGCTCTCCCTTTGCTTTCAATCCTCGTTTTGTTCAGTGATTCTCATCGATCGATCATTCTCATTTTCACGGAATGTCGTAGCTTATTTTGCGCCCCAAATCACGCCACAAACATAGGCGGAAATTGGTAGCGCGTATAGCTTGTCTAGCATGGACTTTCATCGCGTTCGGTTCCATGGCTTCTCGAGTTCTCGACCGACATGGATGCCACTCCTCTCCCACACCCTGCCCAGCCTAAGAAGTAAGACTCTGCCACACCAAGCTCATATATAAACACGGTACGCGGCAAAACATACATCAGGCTAGGGGGCAGCCGGTACCCAGCTGGTCAACTACAAGCACCTGATCCGCAGTTCACGATCAGCTCGCTCTCCACCGAAAATGCTGCCGCCTCGCCGCCGCGTCCCCACCGGGGCTGTCATCCTTCTCGTCGTCGTCGTCGTCGCGGCCCTCCTCGCGGTCGACGGCGCGGACGCTAGGCAGTACGGGAGCAGCATGGCGTCTCGCTTCCTCGCCCCGCACAACGCGGCGCGGCGCGCGGTCGGCGTGCGGCCGCTGGCGTGGGACGCGCGTCTGGAGCTGACCGCGCGCGCGTACGCGCAGCTGCGCGCGCGCACCGGCTGCTTGCTGGTGCATTCGCACGGCCGGTACGGAGAGAACCTATTCCGCGGGAGCGGCGCCGGCGGGTGGACGCCGGAGACGGTGGTGGCGGCGTGGGTGGTGAAGGAGCGGGCCATGTACGACGTCCGGTCCAACATCTGCCGCGGCCCGCGGGGGGCGTGCGGGCACTACACGCAGATCGTGTGGCGCAGCACCACCAAGGTCGGGTGCGCCATGGCGACCTGCGCCGGCGGGCGGGGCACCTTCGGCGTCTGCGTGTACAACCCGCCCGGCAACTACGTCAACGTCAAGCCCTACTAGCGTTCTGTGTTGTGCCTGCACGTTTTCCGGTGTGAGAGCGATCGATCGAGAGAGTATTCTGGGTGGCTACATATATATTGCGTTGATTTGTTCTCGTGGATCGTTTATATGGATCCACTGATTTGTATACTGCTCAATTCGTTATTCGTTTGCTTGGTAAAAATGAGAGGAAGTAATAAAGTTGTTCCTAATCGTGTTAAGTGCATGTTTAGTCGAAGCTACAGATTGTGCATTGTTCGATTGATCTGCAATTGCGCTTACGGTGCAGATGTAACGGCAGAACATAGGCGGCTGGCAAGAGCACGACGCGCACTTCGTTGCTCTGGGAGACTTGATACGAACAACTGAACAAGCTTCCTGCTCGAACACAGCTAGCAATGTATGAGCCGAGAGCCGTTGCTTCGGCCGGCGGAGCGTGTTCAGCGGCGACATATTTAGCCAGTGTATGCATGTCATACCAACTGATTAATATTCCCAAGTTAATGGTACCGAGCTAATCATTCCTTCGGCGCAGCTCGTCGCCGACCAACGGGCCGACTCCTCCAGCGACCGTCAGTTAGTACAGTGATACTCTCCTGTTGTATGTACGTACAATCATCCATAGGCTTGCGCATTCCCTCCATCTAAGAACTGAAAATGGGTAAAAATTATACGGTGCCCACAACTTAATCAAACAATCATTTTACTTCGCATGATTAGATGAGACTGAAATCTGACCCAACTTGGAATGTCTCAGCCAGCTAGTAGTATTTGTTGATGCAGTCCTCGAGACTGGGTATAATGATTCAGTAATATGACAGTGCAAACAAACAAGCAGCTACCTTTCGTGCAGAACAGAACAACTCACAATCTACAACAGCAACGCGTATCAAGAATGTCAAATTTGTGGTGATTATCTTGTCCGGTGCAGCTACGGCAGGGGGTCTGCCGGTGCCACAAAAGTCATCAGCAGCTCCATTTGTTTCGGCGCGTGTTGGGCAGCGTTGCAGTGATTGGCGCGTTCGGGCAGTAGGTACGTACCAGACAGAAACCGTCCAAATTTCCAACCATGGCACGGCGCCGTTCACATTTCTGCCTATTCGGTAGGTCAGGTTCCGAATAATGCTAGCCCCTGTCTAGCCCTAAGAAACGAGGCTAGTTTTGATGCAAAGGCAATAACGCCCGCTGTGAAATGTGAATGTTGCGTGGACGGTGGCTTAGCCCGATGGTTGGGATGTGTTGATACATCCTAGCCCGCCCGAGTTTAACCTTCCATGATCGCACTCCACGTGTACGCACTCCTCTCTTAATTAGAAAAACCAAGAGCGTCTTTCCCTTCCGTGTCATTTTTAAATGTGAATGTTGCATGGAGAAATCCTCAATCACCAGATTACTCCCCCGGCATTATTTCACCTAGGGCCCGATTGGAAAGGATGTAATGTTTAACCCCGGTATTTATCTACCCGCCTGTGCGTGTAAATTATACGGACATGCTGAGCTCCGTTTTCTGTCCCGACAGTTTACGGCCCGATTCCAGTGAACCAAGCGGGGCCCTATGCGTTTTACACCCCAGGAACCCAAAGGATGGAAAGCGGCGAGACATGTTTGTTGCGAAAGACACGATCATTGCGTTTGCTCCAAATTTCCAAGTAACTAGAAGGGATAGAGTCGCCGTGGCTTGGCGATGCGGCATCCGAGCATCAGACATGTGGTGCCACCATTCGGTGATGCATAAAGCCAGCCAAAGGGAGGCGGCGAGGACGTGCAGCCCGAACCAAATGTTTGAGCAGCCCCCAAGTGAATCGGCAACGAACGAGAAGGTGTGCGGCCGACTCGGGGGTCCTCTTACAAAGCGGAAAAAGTAACACTGACTAATTAAGTACTTATGTCAGTGGGAAAACCCTAGGTACTGTATGTATTGAGCATACGTACGTAGGCTTAAGCAGGACTAACTGTAACCCTGCAAGAGAACACCGTCTCAGGGAGAACGGACTATGACTGTGTTGCCAATGTGAGTTGTAAAGAGCGCCTCATGTTGAACAGCTCGACAGAGTACTTGGATTACATGCCTTGTTGATTCATGCGTGCAATTATTCGTGGAACCATGACAATTTTTCGTGCAATTTCAGTGCGTGTTTCCGCCTCTTTGTGTAATGACCGCACTAGCTGATCAGATGTCACTGTATGATAACTACAGCTGTTCCATATTTACCATTTACCAGTGGTAACACTTGGAAAGAGTTACCAAATGCCTAACATTAGAGCATCTCTACCGGCACCCTCCAAATCGGTGTCCGACACCCCCCAATTGAGACCCAATTGGAGGGTGCCGGACATGTGTCTGGTCAATTGGGGGTGCAGCCCACAGCGGTGCACCCCAAACAAAAAAAAAACTTAAACAATTTTAGAAAAATTTAAACGGTTTTCAAATTTCATTCATATTTGTTATATATTACAAAAAGTTTGAATGAAATTTGATAAACCTAACCCTAACCCTACTCCTCGTCGGTGGTGTCCAACCAGCCGTCGTCGCCGCTGTCGTCGTCGTCGTCGAGCACTAAATAGGCGGATGAGGAGGAGCTGGCACGGCTGGTGGATGCACCGTCTTGGCGGCGCGGTGCACAGCTGCAGGAGGCGCCGCCAGAGGAGGACGAGGCCGCCGTTGCCACCGAGGTGGCAATCGTGGCCATGTACCCGGGGCTGTCGCGCTCGATGGTGTTCACCGAGTCTGCGAGCGCCGCCAGGAACCCCGGCGTGTCGCCGTCATACTCGTTCCGCGGCTGGGACGGCACGTCATACCCGTACGGGATCGTCTCCACTGGTGGCGGCGTCCTGTGGCGTAGGTGCAGGCGGCCGCGTGGTGGGGATTAGGCTCGGGGTCGAGCGCGGTCGCGGATGACGATGCCGCCACCTCCACGACGCGGCGGAGATGGCCGCTCCTCCTTCACCCTGGCGAAGCGGGGTGGCGCGCGACGCTGCTGGTTGTCGACGACGCGGCGTCACGGTGGCACCGGCATCAGCCGAAACGGGGTAGGGTTCCCCGTTGCGGTATGCCGGCGAGCGGCCTCGATGGCCGAAGTCACCGTGTGGCCGGTCCTCTCCCACCAGTCGTGGCGCCCATCCGCGTTCCAGCGGCCAGGCGCCGTGGAGTCGACCGTCTGCTCCGTCTCCCGACGCTCCCGCCGGAAGCGATCCATCCTACACGTCCTCCGTGCCGATAGTGCGCCCGCTTCGGCTGTTGCCCGATTCGTCGTGGTTCGCCATTGCGCGGCGGTGGAGGTGGGTGCGGCGAAGGAGGTAGAAGTGGGGGATGTGGGGAAGCAGGCGAGGAGGTCTGAGTGCGGCGATGGGGGCACAGTGGAGGGGCATATATAGCGGCGAGGAAGGGAAATGGGCGGTGCGCGAGCATCCGCGCCGGCGTAAATGCTTGCGTGGGAACGCCGCGACGCCGTCGCGTGGACTGCCGCGCACGCTGTCGTCGGCGTTAATGCGACACGTGGTGGCAGGCCTGCCGCCGTGTAGTCGCGTCACCTCCCGTCCCGTCCAGTCACGTCGTCTCGAAGACCGCCCGGCGACTGCGCGGGGACATTAACGCTGGCGGAACGGCCTCCTGCGCGCCCTCATTAACACGGACACGACGGCCTGTGTGTATGACGGACGGGTCACCCCTGTCGGAGGCCATGTCCGGCCCATGTCCGACACCCCGAGAGGGCCTGCAAACTTGGAGGCCTCTCGGGGGTGCCGGACACGATTTCAATCTAGCGTTTACTTTGACTATTACTCTGCATGCTTTGTGGAGCAAACTGTAATTGTTTAGTAGTCCAGTAACTACTTGGACCAAGACACGTTGTCTGATTAGGGTACTCCACAGTGTCAGCTTAGAACCAAATAATAAATTGATCTCAAATTAATTGAATAATCACCGATGGAACCAAAATTAGCAGGTGATCCTCGGCGCGTCCACCACCCTCGGCGCGTCCACCACCTGCTAATTTGATTCCAACCGAATCAAATTTAGTTAGACCTTCCTTGGAGAGCTCAGCGTGGCGCAATCATGGCAGAACATGGCCTCGTCTCCCCAACGACATCTAAGTAAAACAATTAATTATAAGATTTCCTACTCTGGTTCTCGTTCTCCATAGTATATATCAAGCTCTCCCGACCCTAAGCCAGGCAGTAGCAGAGTAGAGTAGCAGTACCACCACCCACCACAGCTCAGCATTGCCTCCCTCCCATGGCCTCCTCCTCCACTTGTCCCAGAGCAGCCCACTTGGCCATCGCCCTCCTCGCCGTCGCGCTCCTCCTCCCCGGCAATGCCGCATTTCCCCGTGGCGGCGGCCGCGGCGGCAACGACCTGAAGGGGCAGTTCCTGAGCCAGCAGAACGGTGTGCGGGCGGCGATGGGGCTGCCGCCGCTGCGGTGGGACGAGCGGGTGGCGTCTTACGCGCGGTGGTACGCGGAGTCCCGGCGTGGCGACTGCGCGCTGGTGCACTCGTCGGGGCCCTACGGCGAGAACCTCTTCTGGGGCAGCGGCACCGGGTGGGCGCCGGCGCAGGCCGTGGGCGCGTGGCTGGCCGAGCAGCCCCGGTACGACTACTGGAGCAACCGATGCAGCGGCGGCATGTGCGGCCACTACACCCAGATCGTGTGGCGCGGGAGCACCAGGGTGGGGTGCGCCATGGTGGAGTGCTACAATGGCCGCGGCACCTTCATCACCTGCAACTACGACCCGCCGGGTAACTACGTCGGCATGCGGCCCTACTGACCGGCGACGGCGAGCCGGAGCCGGTGACCGTTTGTTGCTGCTGCCCTGCCGTTGCCGCTCCGTCTGCACTGCTTGGTTACGGGCAATGGGGCGCGGCCTACTGCTATGTTATCTCATTCATTGTTGCTCACTAGGAATTCAAGATGAATCAATGGTGACGCCACGAGTGTACAAAATATGTTCTACCGCTACTTCTACGACCAAATTAGTTTTTTTCCTTTTTCCGCCCAAAGTTTATAACGAATCAAAATCTGAAATGAATCGTGAGCTCTCCCTACATACATTTCTCCTTTCTTGGCATCTCTGTTCGTTGTGCTCGTAAGAATGACAGCACTTGTCGGAAGAGAAGGGTGACGCACAAAGTCCACTTTTTCGCCTGGCTTTGAGGTGGAGTGAGCTGTTTTGGTTTTACGTGAACATACTCGAGTCGAGTGAGGCTGGCGCATGTGCCACTTTTCCAGGGTGGAATAGAGATGCTTTGGCTTGGCTCAGCTCAGAGCTTACAGCATCTCTAACAGAGCCCTTAAAAGGGCCAAATCCGTAAAAGTCCGGCGATTTAACGGGATTTAACGGGCCGAGGTCGTTATTTTGGCCATAGCAGAATCCGTAAACGAGAGGCGGCCCGTAAACAGGATAAGGACGCCCGTAGATGTGCTCCGCCGCCCTTTATTTATGCCGAGCGAGGGCCATTTGACGGGTCGAAACCGTCATTCCCCACCGCCGCCGACGAGCAATTCGCCCACCTCTCCGCCGCCTCCGACGCTCGATTCCGGCCCCGCATTTGCAGATCCAGCGCCGCCGCCGCGCTAGGATGGCCCCGAAGAGGGAGAACTCGCCGCCGCTGCCGGGCGACGATCGATTCGGGGGTGACTACTCCGACGAGCGGCGGGCGAAGTTGGTCCGCAACGACGGCGCGCGGAAGCGCTCCTCGCGCAAGTGGACCAACGACCACTTGCCGGTGCCGCAGCGGCTCCGCTACCGCGCTGTCGAGGAGTTCGACCGCCTCCGATGGGAGCGTGAGCTGGAGTGCCGCCGACGCGCGCGGTTCCTCAACGGAGGCGAGGGCAGCTCCAGCGGCGCCGCGAGCAGCTCCACCGCGCCACCTGCTCTTCCTCCGCCGGAAGAGTACGACGCCGCCCTCTTCGGGTCCTCCGTAGAGCCGGAGGACTTCGTCCCCGACGAGATGCTTGAGTCCTTCATGGCTCAAGTGAAGCTCTGTTCCGTGCGGGAGGCGGCGGAGCAGAAGGCGCAGGTCAAGCAGATCAAGGAGATCTTGCTCTACCAGGGGCTCGAGCAAGACCGCGTCGCCGCGGAGAAGAAGGTGTACTGGGAGGACGACGCGTGGAACGTCGTCGACCTCGTCTCCGACGAGGACTGAAACTCCAACGCCTCGGCCTCGACCTCGTCGCCGCCGCACCCGAGGCTCCGGTGAGCCGAATTTTGGAAATAGGGTTAGGGCGGCGACGATTAAGACTAGTTTAGCTTTTGGTTTAGTGTACTTTTTATGTAAATTACGTATGAATCGATGATGAACTCGTGTCTGCAATGAATCGATGAAGAACAAGTGTTTGTTCCCGCCAAAATTAAAAAAAAATTGCAGTTTCGTTTAAGGTTTATGCTATGTGTCGCTCGTGTTTGTGAGTAGAATTGCCAAAAAACACGAACTGTAAACCGTGTTTGAGGTTTCGCGTTTAAGGGCTCTGTGTTAGAGATCCTTTTAGCCTGGGCCTCCTTACTGCACTGCACTGCTCTGCTCTCTGAGTGTGTGTGAGAAGGACGGCGTGTGCGTGCGTGATGGGCAGCAGTTGGAATCCGATGCGGCTTCAATTCTCCTCCAACTCTGCGGTGCCACGCCCAAGTTGCACGACCCGCGCATTGATCGCCATGACAGCCGGGGTTTAAACTTTAAACAACACCTCTGCTGCCTGTGCTATTGTCCAGAACTGTATATACACGTCATGGCTGCAAGCTTGAGTGACACCACATACAGTCAACGTTGCATACAGTACACAACTCACCCTCGACAATGGAATCCCTCGCGATCGCAGGAAAAGAGGCCGGTCAGCTGTGCTTGGGAGTTGGGAGATCGAGGCTGCTCGCAGTTTTTTTTAGATGAAAGGCCCGAGCGGCTATTCGCAGATTTGGGTTGTGTGGTGTGGCAAATGTCAACAGGGCACGGCGTGTTGGTTAAAGCGCTGCCCCATTTGACAATCCGCCAAGGAACGTGAATGGAATGCGCTCCCATTGCCGAATCACACACAAAGCGACTGTCTTTCAAAAGAATACAGCAGTACTACTCTACTTGTACGACAAGGGCATTCACATTTCACAATGTGCTTTAAACCCCTTTAGTGATCTTAATTTTACAATGGGCCCGATCTGGGTCAGTGTGAGCCCAAGCTCGACCCGGCTACCCGGTTTGACTGAGTTTCGATGCTTGTGACGGAGTGGCGGCAACAACAACACGTCTTCTGCAGCATGGCACCGGGAGCTTCGCGGACCCTTTTTGGGTCCGGTCGGGCCTTTGGTGCCGATCTTGAGGGTAGCAGCGGCATCGGCCTACGTGCAGCAGCGTGGTGGCGGAGACTTCACGGACCCTTTCAGGGGCCGGCCGGGCTTGCCCAGCCTGGTGTGTCTCTGCTACCGCGTCCGGTCGGCACCCGCCGATGGCGGTGGAGGTAGTCCTCCAGGTGGCTGTGCTGCAGCCGCCCTCCGGCTCCAATGTGGCTTGGTGTGCTCCTGCGTGCTGCGTCCGGTCGGTTACCGTCTATGGCGGTGGAGGTCGATCCCTCCCATGTGGTTGTGGTACTGCAGCTCTGTCTATGGCGGGTCTCTCTCGGTTCGACCGGTCGTGCTGCGCTTACCTGGTGATACGACAATGGTGACCTCAATTCCGTGCACTACTGCAGAAAGGCTTATAGCCGCCTAGTGATTAGTGACGGGCAAAATTGTGCCCGTCACTAGTAAGTATTACCAGCGACGGGAAAGAATAAGCCCGTCACTAGTACAAAATATTAGTGACGGGCTCATAAAAGTGACCGTCACTAGTAATTTTTTGAAGGACGGCAGGAAGGGAAAATTTATTTAGTGACGGGCATTTATAAAGCCTGTCACCGGTAACCATACAATCCACGTCGCACGGGCAGATGTGACTCCGCGTATCTCAAAGAAAATAAGTTAAATAACCGCAATTTCTATTTCGTAACCGTGAGATCCTCATCGTACGCTCGTAGCGCATCGTAGTTGAATGTCACCGCGGGGCAACTGAAATAGAAGCACGATCCCATTTGACCCCAAATCCTCCTTCTCCCATCCCTCCACGCCGCCGCCCGCCCCCTCCCCAATCCACTTCGGCGACAGCGGCATCTCCGGCGCCTCCTTCTTCCTCACCAAATACAACACCCCACCCCTCCCCCGTCCTCGCCACCGTTGGCGGTCGCCTAGGAACCGTCACCGTCGTGGGGACGCCTTCGAGGCCGGCGGCTTCTTCATCCGGCGCAACCTACACGTGCGCTGCTTCGCCGGCCTCTTCGGCCTCGCCGCCCGGCCGAAGTCTACGACGACGACTGGTTCGGGATCTGGACGGGGGGCGCAATATCGCTGGCACCGGGCACGACGCCCGGAAACCGCTGCTCCGAGCCCCGCCGCGTGTGGTCAGCCCCCGCCCACGCGTGGTCAGCTGGCAACCGTCGGCAGGATCTAACAGCGACCGCCGGTGAGCGGAGATCATGGAGCTCGCTAACGTGGTCGCCTCTTGCAGCCGGTACAAAAAAGGTATGACCCCGTCGTTCTTCCATCACATCCTCGTTCCCATCTTGCTATGCTGCCGTGCCCATCGTCATCGCTTGCCCTTAGGAAGAAGCCAGCGAGTGCCATCCTCCAGACCGCCCACGCCATCAATCCCGAGTTGAAGGTCGAGCAGGGTGAGTTGCTGAAAGATTGATTGTGAAATTAGTTAGTTGAAGTAATTTCTTAGTTCAAGTGAACTGCTTGAGACACCTTGATTTGCTTCCGACCTGATAATGTAGCTATTGTTTAGGTGGTATGCGCCTTTCAGAGATTTAAATTTCATTCCCTGATTTTGTTTGTGTTGATGCGAATTTTCATGTTAATCTATTACTGAATTGTCCTACAGACCAGTTTTCAAACTGTTGACAACAGATGTGCAGTTAGGTAAGTCGATTGTGCTGAAATCTGTAGCTTTGGTTGTGAGAAGCTAGATCTATTTGATGATCAATCGACTAGCGTCTCAACCTACCCACCTGGCTAGCGTATGTGCAAGTTGCACAGTTTCAGAAATTTGATTGAGGTATCCACTAGCTAGCTTGGCATCACGCTGAACATCAAGCTAGCCTTGCACGCCAGTAGGAAATAAGTGATGTATTTCACAAAATATAAACTATTGGTCTCCTTTTCCCAGTGTTTCTTCTCTAGCTACTTATATTTTGTGCACTACCCTGTGATAAACTATAAATTTAAGTGATGTATTTCACAAAGTATAAACTATTGGTCTCCTTTTCAGGTTTGTCATTGCTGAACTTTTCCTGGAGGGCAGCCGCTCTTTGAGCTTTCACAGCTTCTCGCTTATCAACGTGGCTAGTATGACCCTATGCATAATCTAGAAAAGGTTTTTCTGTTCTTCCTTGCTCTTTTAAATAGTTTCTGTGTTTGATCTGAATTATTTCGGAGTTGATATTTTTCTAGTATAGAAGTTGAAGTTGCCTGGTATTCAGTCCTGAGCAACGACACCTCCATGTTGCTCCCCATGGTGCCTGCAGAATTTACTTCTCGTTATATAATATGGACAATTTTAAGTGGATGATGAATTTAATGCAATCGTAGACAATGGGGTACTTGGTATTCATGTAAAAAGATAGTATCTGTGTGGACCCATATCAGTTAAAAAGAACTTGACTAGTCTGTAGAGACACAATCCCTATTTGCTATTCATTGTCAGATTATATATGTATTAGGAAAGAGCCAGTGCGTTGCTATGGAGCTATGAATGAATTATTTTAGATTTGACCTGATTCATGTGTTAAAATAATTTCAATGCAATTTCTGATCAGTTTATTGTCCAGGCAACTGGTTCATATAAAATAAGATCAAGGTAGTCTCCTCGAGAAAAAACTTCTAGGGTTAGCTATTTGTTGCCTAAGTTCCTTTAGGACAGCTCAAAGACATTACATTACGTCACAGTTAATCATGTAGACAAGTCAGTCTCATGTTTAAATCTGGGAGACTCGTATATGTGAATAGCTAATCTTAAGAACAATGTCTGACTTGGCTTCAGCCAAAGAATCTCTCAGGTACTGTGTGCCGGACCCTGCAAAATCACCATGAACTCTGTTATAGCTAGCAGAAACTTGCAAATGCATATGACTCTAGTTCTGAACCCAATTAGCAAAACAATTCTTTGTGAAATCGATCACTACTATTGACCACTGATTTGTTTATTGAAAGACAGTATCCAATAAGATACCAGTTCGCATTCATTTTCTGGTTCATCCACTACTCATCACCCTGAGCATCCTAACATACTTTACTTGGTACAGGTAGAGAAGATAAGTGGCTTAGCAAGTGAACATATTCAAGTATCTAGGGAGAAAGGCATTGGAGGACAAGCTACAAACTCAGAGAATCTGGGGAGAAATGGCAGCAAATTTTTTTTGGATATTGTTTTATCGATGTTAATTCCAGTTGTAGTGCTTATGATCATATATTGTATACCTATGAGTGTCTGTAATCATATTGTGTTATCGATATGCAAATGCAATGTATTTTTCATTTGAAAATTATTATTATTTTATTTCTAAAATACATAGCAGTGACGGGCAAATTACCATAGTACTAAAGGATCCGTCGCTGGTATGGTATGAATGCTACCCATGGAAACTAACTAGTGACGGGCACAAATAAACGACCGTCACTAGTATATGTTTACTAGTGACGGGCACTTGCCCGTCACTGGTAACCTATTACCAGTGACTGGTTATCAGTGACGGACGCCTTGCCCGTCACTAGTGAGCTTTTTTGGCCCGTCACTGGTAGGCTATTCTGCAGTAGTGGTGGTGGCGTTTGTTGGTGGGTGGCAAGATGGGTGGAGCACGTCGGACTGTCCAGGGATGTGGTTTTTTCGAGGTCGGGAGAAATCCTTGTCATTTGACACCGACGCGGTGATGCTTGTGAGTGTCGCTGTTCCTTCCTGAAGGGCGTCGGGTGTACCTCTTCCCCACTACCTGTAGCGTACCGGGGGAAACCCTAGGACTAGTCCGGACAGCAGCAGCGTCGTCGCTATTTTCCTTCTTGGAGGTGTTGTTTGGTACGCGACGAGTCAGTGTGCTAGGATAGTGGTGGGACTTTGCCGGAGAGAGCGCAGCGGTTGCGGGTCGCTTTTGTTTTCGTTGATCCGCCAGTGTCGGCTTTCTTTTCTTTTCTTTTTCTCTTTCTTTTCTTTTGGGCGTGACTGTACTGTTTTGCCCCAGCAGTGGCCTCAAAACTTGTATCGGGTGGTTGCTATTATTATAGCGGGGCGAAAGCCTATTTCTTCGTGATCTTAATTTTACCACATACAAGGGTTCCGACCTTCCGAGTTCTTGTGAGTTGTGACGGTCATGTAATGAGTACCATAATCAACACTACGCGAGTTGTGAATTGAGCATGTGCCTTCTGTTTCATTACAATATTCGACGACGTCGGCTTACAAAATGCAATTTGTGGGACATGTCTCCACTAATATGGTTTGGGAGGTTTGGGCACCTCCAAAAACTAAAATTTTCGTTTGGCCTGCAATGCAAAATAAGCTATGAACGGCGTACAGACTGAACAAGCGAGGTGGCCAAATTTTAGGTTGTCCCCTCTTTGCAAGCAAATAACATACTCGGCCACCCACCTTTTCGTCTATTGACGCTTCACATTTCAGATTTTGGGATTCGTCAAAAAATGGATGGGTTTTCATGCAATCCATCCTAGCACTTGGACGGGACTCTCAATGCAAAATATGCTATGGACGGGGGACAGACTGAAAAAGCAAGGTGACCAAATTTTGGGTTCTCCCCTCTCTGCAAGCAAATAACATACTCGGTCACCCCACCTTTTCGTCAATTGACGCTTCACAATTCAGATTTAGGGATTCGTCAAAAATTGGATGGGTTTTCATGCAATCCATCCTAGCACTCGGACGGGACTCTCAACCAAGTGGACGTTATTGACTAATGACAAACGGAAAAGTTCTAGCCTCCCGCACCTTTCTCACAACTTGAAAATTTTGGAACAAGCGCAACGTCTGAATCTTCCACAACAAACACACGAGTCACTTAGTTACATAAACCCATTTGTGGGTTATTGCGGGCTCCAATCGTTTGGGCGCTTTAATACCGTGAGAGTAGGCATTTGTAATATTGGTTCCGAACTTACTTTCTTGTATTCATCTTCTTAATTAATATAGTTGGGACAAAGATTTTCCCCTGTTTCTAAAACAAAAAATATTCCCATCTGTTAAAGAAAAAGAAAGAATCAATCAATATGCGGCAAACCTGATGCAAAGGCCCGGGTGTCATCCCCTTTTCAAAAAATAATTCAATACACGTACCTAAGATACCCTTACAAGAAAAGAAACAGAGTCAAAAGATTTGCCCCATATCATTAATTAACAAGAAAATTTACATGGAAGTTCAACAAGCCCCGCGCGCAAAGGCCTGCCGAACACTCTCTGACTGAAATACCTTGAGCGGTTATGTTCGACTTCCACGCTCCATAAAAAATGCCAATAGAAATGGAACATGACATCTTCCATGTTGCCCAAGCATGATCCTATTATATACCACCCAAATTCTCAGTTTTTCTCTTGACTGCGAATCTGGCACGGCACGTCCAAAGTTCCAAAAACGCTGCATGATCAGGTAAGGCTACATTAAAATTTAAAATACAATGGCTAGTGGCCAGTACACGACATTCAAACCTAGTTAAAAATCAGTCCGGATGCCGTCCGGTCGGTATAGTGCAGATGATGCTGAAATTAAACGTGGTGAAGCGCTGCTCTGCCACGGAATAATAACATGCGATTCTGCATCATGACTTCGTGAGCTCAATCTCCTTCCATGTGATTTGAGGAACTGCTGGTCGTAGCCTCCTAGCTAGCGAGTATAGTTTCATGGTTGTTAAAACCCTAGCGGAAACGATGCCTCTGCCTGGCTCGTGTTGCATGTTGATATAGGTCGGAAAACCACCGACAGGGCATGTACAGGATACGTATTCTGAGAGGTATAGGGGGTATAGGGAGAGGTGGATCGGTGTACTACACCGTATCCATACATGACATAAAACTCTATCTAATAATTCTAACAATGGTCACGTCGCTCAATCTCATATAGGCAGTCACATGCATGGACAGAACAGAAGTAACGAATTTAACTGCCCGCCGACACGGACGCGCACAAGTACGCGAAGCTTTGGCGGCTATCTATCATGCCCTCGCGGGCACCGGGCCCGATCGATACATGACGCTGCCTGGTAGATGAAGATGATGAAATGAAGAAGATTTTTTGAGGGACGAAATGAAGAAGATTTAGATCTCCCTGGAGTGAAATTGCCGAGAGAAAAGAGCGTATCTTGCTCTGCCCATGATCACAATTTTGAATTTTCCCTTCGGGTCTGATTGAACTGAGAGGAGAAAAAAAAAAGAACGGGGTAACAATCTAGCCAGAAACTGTTGCCCCAGGCCCATCCGTTTGCTAAACCATGGATGGTGGAGCGTTGGAGCTTGGAGGCCTATTATCAGTAGCTGTCATTGACGAGACGTGAAACGTTTGGCCCAAATATATTGCGAACGGCCTTCCCTGGAATTTCGCGCGCGGAATGGCTTCCGGTGATCCAACTCCAAGGATCACAAACCGAACGAGCAAGCGGTTCGGCGGCGGCTCTGAACGCTCGAGGAATCGAGGTGGAGACACGTACGCGCGCCACGTCAATATCTTCCAGGGCCCAATGCATGGAGCGGTTGGTCACGGCGCGCCCATCCACCAGTCCAGCAGCAATACCGGCCTGTCCGCGAGCTAGCTTGTGCCCGTGAAAGCGTCTTCAGAGTGGCCGGTCGGTATCACCATAGTCACGGGTCGGTCAGTAAACATTAGAACAAGATAGCACATTCCGCGGCGACACGGACATCCCCACACAATTATGTTGTGCACAGTGCCGATCCACCTACCAGTCGTACTTACGTCTGCGCATCTCAGCAGTCAAAACTGTAGTACCTACTACTACAAGTTTCCAGCTAACAACCTTAAAAGCTTTGTCCTTCTTTGTCCTGGGAGATCTAGGAGTAAATCTCGGAGCAGTAGTACAAGAATCTATGCAGAAATTTACACAAGAATGACTGTCTGCTAATCTCGTCATGCCATGATACATCTACCTTTCCCGATGAACAATTTGTTTTTTATTGCTATCCAAATTCTAGTAAGATAAAGCCTAATTTCTGTCGCAGCGAAGGGTGGCCCGTCACCGGAGGCTTGACCCGTGTGGCCCGTGTGACACCCGTGGTTTCTTCTCTTCCTCTTTGGAAGGATTTTCCAAGTTAAAATCTACTTGTGTGTTGATCTTACTTTCGTTCATCGCTTTATTGCTTGTCGTGTATAACACAATTAACCAAACTCAAGTCTGAGCGGTACAAAACAAGATACGAGACACGACCCGCACCACGTCGCCATTCGTCAACTCAAGAAGACCAAAAGGCAACGCAAGCCGAAGCCGTTACTAGTCACTCGGTCACGGGTGCGCGCCAACGACACAGTACAAACAAATCAACTGCTTGCTCTCTGTCGCATCATATAATTTGGCACTGCTCCATATCCAACCCCAGCCTTGCTCGAGAAAAATCATGTGGTGCGAGATTAAGGGGCTCCGGCACCATTCCTGCACCGGCACGGTAGCTACCCACCTCTGTGTCGTGCCGTGACTGGGGGAACGTCGGCGGCGCTGTCTCCGCATCGTGCGAGCGGGAAGTAAGCTCGACCCAGCTGAGCCCTCAAAGGCGGCTGCACTTGCTCACACAGGCGGGGCTCTCCCTCCTAGTCGAGCGGAGGGCGTAGTGCGGCCTCCGACGCGCCTACCACTACCGCTCATGGACGGGCCCGCCATCGATCTACCGCCGCAGTGGACGAAGTTGTGGTTAATTGCTCGGTGGAATTTTCTAACCCGAGCGGCGAAGCAACGAGCAAACTAGATCGTGGCGGAGGAAGAGGCGAACCTTAAACGCCCTCGGAACACATCATATAGTGGTAACGCAACCGTTTAGGGCTCCTTTCATTTAAAGGAAATTCATAAGATTCTTGGAGGATTTTAATTTTCCTACGTTAGTCTTTTGATTCATAGAATTAAGCCTCCTTTGATTCACAAGATTTCTGTAGGAAAAGTGTAGGATTCGTTTCCCTATAGGAAAATGCACTGTAGCAGTGTTTGATTCACAGGAATGTAGCAAAGGAAACTTAAAAGAAAATTTCCTTTGCAATTAAATTCCTACAGCAAACACAGGAAAGAAAAAATTTAGTTGGTTTTATTTTTTCCATTCCTTTACAAGGAACGAGACAGCTAAGGAAAATAATCCCATGGTCTCAGGATTCCACCTGCATTCCTATCTAATTCCTATCCCTGTTCCTATTCGTACGTTTTAAAATCCTACAAATCAAAGAAGGCCTTAGTTTCTATAGGAAATTTTCCCGTAGGAATCTTTGCACTACATCCCATGACAATTCTAGCATTCACTCCAACCTCTTTTTACAGTTACCTTGTCATCAAACACAAATTATTCTTCTTATATGATTCAACTAGACATGACATTTATTCGGTGGGCTGAAAAAAAATCCAGATCAGGCCGATATGCATTGCATCGGGGTCCATGGCATTTTTCGGATCTTCTAAAGTTGCGCTTAGCCAGCATCAGCACAAGGCCACAAGCACAACCCAAGTCTGAGCGGTACACACATAACACGAGACACGACCATCGACCAGCACCACGTCGCCTTTCGTCAACTCAACACGACCAAAAGCCGGTACCAGTCTCAGAGTCTCTCGGTCACGGGCGCGCGCCAACGACACAAAGACAAACGAATCAACTGTTTGATCTCTGTCGCAGCACATATAATTTGGCATTGCTCCATATCCAACCCCAGCTCTGCTACACTCGATTTACCCGAGAAGAACCATGAAGCCTCTCGCCGCTCTGCTCGTTTCCACCATCCATATCCACTGGCTGCTACTGCTAGCCACGGCGCCACCAAGAGCCCAGTCTTCCCCGACGCCGGCGCCGGCGTCCATCGATCACCACCTGGGGGTGTCCGCGCACGAGTACAACGCGACGGTGTACAACGCCTCCGCGGCGCGCTGCGTGGGCTGCGGAGACGGCACCACCGGCACCGACGCGCTGGGCGGCCTGGGCGCGTGGGCGGAGGCGGTGGAGTTCCTCTACTACCACAACGCCGTCCGGATGGCGCGGTGGGAGCTGCCCCTGGCGTGGTCGCCGCGGCTGGAGGCGTACGCGCGGTGGTGGGCGTCGCAGCGGCGGGGCGACTGCGCGCTGCGGCACTCGTTCCCGGAGGGCCAGTTCGCGCTCGGGGAGAACATCTTCTGGGGCGGCGCCGGCGCCGCCTGGAGCCCCGGGGACGCCGTCAAGGACTGGGCGGCGGAGGGCGTCGACTACTCCTACGCGGCCAACGCGTGCGCGCCTGGGCGGGAGTGCGGCCACTACACGCAGATCGTGTGGCGCGGCACGTCGACCGTAGGCTGCGCCCGCGTCCTGTGCGACGACGGCGGCGTGTTCATGACCTGCAACTACTACCCGCCCGGCAACGTCGTCGGCCAGAGGCCCTACTGACATGTAGTCATGTACGCGCCGAATGCGCTGTGTGGTGCGAGATTGGGAAATTTAGGTGCTATACTGCCATTGTTTTTGTTCAGGATTGTTGTGTGGTGTAATAAAAGCTTGGAGATTCGGTATGGAACCTGCACGAGCTAGTAAAAGCTAGCACATTGTAGTAAAATCTAGCACAAATAAGTTTAAACAACCAAGTACCATAATAGGACAGGATCGCAAAGATGTAAAACCAGAGGCAAACAAAACGTCGTCGCAACTCGCAACGCGACGGTGCAAACGAAATCATGCACTGTTCGGATGGCTGCATTGAGAGCTAGTAAAACACACTGGCACTAATACTTAAAACTTTGGGTCCGTCTAACTCTCAGTCGATTGTCACAAGGTTTGATTTGTAACGATTTTACGTACTTTCCGATCGATACATTACCCCACTCCCAATGAATACGGCCTGGGCTTTTCACGGCGTTGGCTAGCACGCGGCCCTGCATGTACAGTAGGCCGGTCTGCTTACATCGATTATTTTTGTTTCTCATTTGTTTGGCCTTTATAGTTTACTAGGGAAATGCCTGCCCGTGCGTTGCAACGGGCCGATGAAACACTTTAGTCATTTATTTTTTACACGTTGTAAATTGGTTATTTTGTTCTCGTAAATAAGTGTGGTTAAAAGTTGTTAGATATGTAGGATTTTGATACCGATAGACAGATTACATTTTTCTGAACATTTTGATGTATTGGAAATATTTTTTTTGAATTACAGATCAAAAGTTATATATTATACAATTTTGGACATTTTTCCGAAATATCTGGAATTGTTGAAAGTCTGACAGGGGGACCCGCATGTAAGGGTTTTAGTAATTACTGGAAAATATAACGGTTCGGGACTGCGGGTTAATTTCCCTATTCGGCAGGGGTTTTTCTGTAAGCGCGCGGCGCATTAGCAATTGCCTATGGACTGTGGATTAATTTTCTTGTTTGTTGGGGGGTTTTCTGTAAGCGCGCGGCGCAGCCTCCTTTGCCCAGGGGACTGTGACGTAATTTCTTGTTTTGTGGGGGGTTTTCTGCAAATTGTGCCACCTCCTTTGAGCTGGGGACTGCGGTGTAATTTCCGGTTTTGTGGGTTTTTTTTTGCAAAACGGACGACGGACGAACGAAGGAAGCTATCCTTCCTTTAGTAGTAGAGAGATGGTGGTTGTAGGGTTAACATACAATCACTTTTTTTCATTCGTTCATGTGTATGGTCAACTCACATGCTAGCTTTTTGTTTTCTACATTTTATTTTCTAAACTCTAAATATGAAAAAATATCAACCCAGATAAAAAATCTTAGATACGATCAAGATCACAAAAAAAAAAAGGATTACACAACGCCCTTCTGTCAAAACAATGAATTAGCAAGACACCAAAAGAAAGAATTTATCGACCATAAAAAACACTGAAATGCCAAAGTGAACATATCCGGTTAAATTCCGGTAAGGTTAAAAAAAGAGCGACCCATCTATGTCGTCTCGCCGAGAAGCAGTCCTAGTGGTCCGATATGTTGATACCCGGACCAAAAAGCACCTCTCGCCAAGGGCCATTGTTCATTTTCGAATCTTCGGATCATGCCAAGATCTTTATGGCCACCCCGCCGTGCCCCTCACCGGCTCTCGGACGCGCGATGTTTCCCATCCGGGACCTCATCGGGCCCGTCAGACCCTCTCCAGCCATCCCGACCCTCGACAGGCACCGCCGACCAAGACAAGTATCCCCGACCCTGGACAAGCCATCGTCGACCCTTGACAAGTACTGACGACACTCGACAAGCATCACCGGCCCTCGACAAGTCTTATGCGGAGTTTGATTAGCCTTAGCGGGTCAACTCGATACTCGACGGGAGTACTCAACAACACCAATCGCACGGCTTCTACATCAACACTAGCCGCCCCCGTTGTCTAGTCCTCAGACTACGTCAAGCCTACATCGACAAGGGCCCTCGGGCTTCGCAACCTCTCGCAAGTGCGTCACAACCACGACAACCTAGACATACCTATAGCTCTTCTTTCTCGTGTGTGTCTCAGAAAATACCAAGTCGAGAATCAAGATCATGAAGGAGCATCCCGACCCCATATCAAAGGTGACACCCGAAAAGCGCCACAGCCCAACGCGGGACTAATTCTCAGTTGCAACTCGACTTGCAACTAGGAAAAAACACACTTGCAATCCACTTGCAATAGAAAAAAAATCTCAGTTGCAACCTGACTTGCAACTAGGAAAAACTCAGTTGCGACCCCACTTACAACTAGGGAAAATCTTTGTTGCAACCCGAGTTGCAACTGGAAAAACTCAGTTGCGACCCCGCTTATAAAAAGAAAAAATCTCAATTTCAACCAGGTTTGCAACTAGAAAAAACTCAGTTGTAACTTGACTTGCAACTGGGATAACTCAGTTGCAACCCCACTAAAGACTCGCATAAATTAAAAAGGAAACCAACTCTAAATGGATATACATAAAAAAACCTAGTTGCAACTGCATTTGTTGAAAAATTTAGTTACAACCCCACTTACAACTCGAAAAAGTTAGTTATGACCCCACTTGCAACTGGGAATAGTTGGTTGTCACCCCACTTGCAACTGAAAAAAAAACTCAGTTGCAACCACATTCACAACTGGAAAAAAACATCTTAGTTGCAACTCCACTTGCAACTAGAAAACATCTCAATTGCAAGCTGATATGAAACTGAAAAATAACTCAGTTGCGACCCCACTTGCAACTGGAAAAAATCTTAGTTGCAAGCCGACTTGCGACTGAAAAAATTCTCAGTTACAATCCCACTTGCAACTGGAAAAAGTCAGTTGGCACCACACGTGCAACTAGGAATAGTAAGTAGCGACCCCAATTGCAACTGAAGAAAACTTAGCTCCAACCACAATCGCAACAAGAAAAAAACTCAGTTGTAGTCCCACTTGTAACTGGAAAAAAAAGTCTCAGCTGCGAGCTGACTTGAAACTAAAAATAAAACTCAGTTGCAACCCCACTTGCAAGTGAAAGAAAATCCGAGTTGCAACCACACTTGCAACTGGTAAAACCCAGTTGCAACCCCACTAGCAACTAAAAAAACTCACTTGCAACCTACTTCAACTCAAAAATATGAGTAGCAACCACACTTGCAACTGAAAAAAACTTACTCGCAAGTACCCTACTTACAACTGGAAAAGCAACCTCACTTGGAATTGGAAAAAACCCAGACCCACCCACAACTAGAAAAAAACTTAGTTGCAACCCACTTGCAACTGGAAAATGTCAGCTGCAACCTCCCTTGCAACTGCAAAAAAAGCTAGTTCCAACTCCAAAAAGCTCAGTCTCAACCACATTTGCAACTGAAACAAAAACTCACTTACCAACTGGAAAATCTCAGTTGCAACTGAAAAAATCCAATTGCAAGCCCACTTGTAACTGGAAAACCCCAGTTGCAACCCCACTTGCAACTGGAAAAAACCTAGTTGCAACCCCACTTGCAACTAGAAATTACTAAGTTGCAACCCACTTGCAATTCGAAAATCTCAGTTGCAGCCTCATTGTAATTGAGAAATAAAATCACTTAGAAATTAGAAAATCTCAGTTGCAACTCTGCTTGCAACTGGAAAAAAAAATCAGTTGCAACCTCACTTGCAACTGAAAAAATACCAAGTTGCAACCCCACTCGCAACTAGAAAAAACTCATTTGCAACTGAAAATCTCAGTAGCAACCTTACTTGCAAGCGAAAAAACCCAGTTACAACCTACTTACAACACAAAAACCACAGTTACAACCCATGTACAACTCCCATGCTATAACAAATGATGACGTGATGCAAGGGCTCGAGACTTGAGCGAGATCTAACTTTAAACTCTATTGACCAAGAATTTTGAAAACTCATAAAAATAAAAATTTAAACAAACAAGGTAATGAAAAATTAATGAGAATAGTTTTTTATGCACGGTATCGACAAGGGGACTCTGGTAGAATGAAATAAAGTATTTAACTTAAAAATAAAACATAAAAAGGTTAATAGGACGACAAGGTATGATAAAAGTTAACAACATAAATATAACAATATCATATATTTGATATTTGTAGCAATCCATCTTATGCGAAAAAACATAAACATAAATACATCATGAATAAAAAATATCTAAAGTGGCATACTAAAATCAGAAAATAAAACAAGAACCACACAAAACAAATAAAGTGGAGAAAAAAAAGGTTTATAAACAAGAGCACGTACTGTCTTGAAAAATGTGTTTGTACAAAGTCTAAAATAACTATAGAAAACCCACAAACCACACCACCACACAGTACTACAACTAGCAACAAAAGCTTATGTTACGCATGGAAATGATAAGTTCTTCGTACCCCTGGTACACACGTAACTAGCCATGAAAATAAGCTACAAGAGCGTTAAAAAAAAGCTAGAAGATCAGAAAAAGGCAAAGGAAAATTCAAAAGCCCATGTTCACGGCCCACCAAACAAGGACGGAAGGAACATTTAAACTATCCCAAAGGAAGAAGCCCATATTGGCTGGTTCGTACACGACGTGAGCGTGTCGCTCGTTTCTAATCAGCGATGAGTGGATCAAATAAATGGACGGCTAAACAAGCAAAACCGTAAAACTTTTAAGTAATATAAAATCTCTTTATCGAAAAAAAAAACACACATTGGCACACCGCGCATTGGCTTGCGCATTGAGAGCTCGTAACGTTGGCACGCCGCTTTGGACGTCGGTGTGCAATCACGGCATGGGACAGGCGCTTGCCGACGCGCTGCAGGGCCGGTGTTTCCGCCGCACGGCGGTGCCGGACGTAGCTACCGACGCACTCGGCTGCCTCACGTACGGCGACAAGGCAATGCCGGCGGCTCGTATTTGTACGTCCTGCAGATGTCTCCACCTCTCGTCGTGCGGCCACTCGGCTGCCTCACGGCGACAAGGCTACAAACCATGCGATAAATTTCGTGGTGCAGTCGACGCGGCACTGACAGAATACAACCGGCTAGGATAGACTCCAAGCCACAAACTTAATGAGGTTAGCAAAAACAGGCAACAACACGCTTTAGAGCTAAATCACACCGGCAAACAACGAGAACAATGAAATAAGCATGCATATCTAAACATGGATATGCACGAATGAGCACAACAAACTCAAACACTAGTAGCTGGATGAAGCTCTCGCAGCGGCTGATTCCGGCCTGTCGACAATTCCGATGTGGGTGAGCAACGCCCAGACGAGCGTGATCAGCTCGCCGCCCCTGTCGATGGCCTGCATGTGCCCATTGAGGTTGTCGGATGGAGCCACGTATAAGACCATCTCCGACCAAAACCCAGCGAGCAACTCCCACGCCGTCTCCTCGCCTCCGCTCGTCAGCTCCCCAAGCTGCTCCGCGAGCTTCGCGGCGTCCTTGAGCACCTCATGATTCTGGCTCGCGCCCAACAGCTCGATCAATCGTCGATACCCCGCTTCCGGCGGCATGGACGACACGACAGTGCGGTCATCGGCGGAAAGGGCTCGTATGGCGTCCTTCTTGACGTCCTTGTACAGGCCCTTGCTCCATGCATCATCATCAGGAAGCAGCTCGGGGTAGAACGCTACCAGATACGCGCAATAGCGCGAAAGGTGAGTGGCGGCGGTCTTCTTGTCAGAAACAGAACAAGGCCGGCAACCACCTTGCCGCGGAGGATCGTCATCTTGTTGGTGGTGCGGGTGCCTCACCTCAAGGATGGTCGTGGCAATGTGCCACACAAGTACGGTGTCAGTTGTACCTTCGCCGCTTTTGCAGGCCCAGAGCAAGCTTTCTCCAATTTGGCTCCGGCACAGGGACGTGATGCCTTTGCTTAGGCCTCCACTGCTTATACTTCTTATGGCGTTGATGATGCAAACCTTCACTGCCGATGGTACCTTGACATTATTCCACTTCCAACCTAGCGAACGAAGGAGCCACTCGGGAAAAACAAGTTGATGAAGTTGCCTTGGGTGAAGCATTAGCATCGCATTTTGTCCCATCCTGTCATTCCAATGCCTCATCAACCAGTTGCATCTGCATTGCAACAAATAGCGAGCCCATCTGGGGAGGACAGGTGAAACCTGCAAGGAGGCACGATGCACACAGCGACAGGTCAGGATTACTTTGGTCCAGCTAGAGCATATGTGCGAAGCAATATCCCTCGCCTCAGTAACCATGACAAACACAAGGAGTAACAGTACTGGTACTAGATCAAAATACAGACTTCCAAATTCTTTACTCATCCGGTCGTTAGTCAGCAGTCTGTGAGTACACCGGTAAAAGCAGGAAACCGTGGAGTCCGTTTTTGGCGACTTGATAATATATGCAGTATGGATGATGTTCATTCCAGAATATATGCAGTAACTTATGCTCAAGACCGAGATAAGCATACTAAATGTGGTTAACCAGCTATCTGAATAGGAGATTGGCAGTGTTGAATCATAGAAATCATGAACAAAACAAAGCTCATCTGCAATCATCTTGAATGCCCTGCCATGTTCACCCTCTTTTAGCAAGACGCTTCTGACAAATCTGAGGGTCTCCGTAGATATAACATCGTCGGTCAGTTTGTACCTCGCAAACCGACACCTTAGCAACTTAAACAGTGCAAATGACAAACATATATCTTTCAGACGTTGTTGCATTGGCATCAGAAACATGTTGTCTAACTGCCAAACTCTGTCAAGGGTCACCAGCCCACCTTGTTGAAGTGCCTCCAAGTTATTTCTGAACATGTAACCATGAGGTTGCCTCTTTACTTGTCGGTCGTCCTCACCCATAACTACAAGTGGTGGAGGAGGCGCCTCGCCCACCGTGGGTGACTCGCCATTCTGATCGCTCTCTTCTCGTAGCTGTTGCATATATCCAATAATAAGACGAGGATTGCGTCCAATTGCAAAGGATGTCCGGGCCTTTAGAAATGCATAAATTTTTAATACCATCTTAGCATGAATAAGAACAAAAGGTGTGAATCTCAGATAATTAAGAGGTCCCTGGAGCAAAGGAATAACCAGGTAAACAATCCAAATTCCTTTAAGAAGAAGCTCGAAAGGGGGGCGTATTGTTCGATCTTCTCTATCATCAGCAGCAACTGTAGGGCTTGTATTGATGGCGGAAATCAAAACAAGGCTGGTGGATACCATCACCAGGCACGGGTGATTCAAATACACGCTGCACTGCGCTGTCAATTCATCAACCGATACGCCATCACCCCGGACAGTGACGCTAAAACCAACACCAGTGGACCCAGTTGCAGAGAGGAGATAAGATATGACGGGTGCGAACAAGGTGGTGGCCCCAAGCAAGAAAAATCCGGTGAAGCCATAGTGGCCATAACGGTGGCCAAAGGCGCCTATTCCGACAATGACTCCTGCAATGACGGCGTTGACGACCAGCATCACGTCCACTGGCCACAGCTGCCCTGTAACAATCTCGGAGAATTTATTCACCACTTCGTCGGGGCATGTCCTCGAACATGGGAACATTGCTTCATATGTGCAGCACGAGCAATGAGTCTTGGAGATGGTAGAATTATTGTCCATGAGCACTGACGGTCAAGTTTATGACATCAGTATGCGTCGCAAGAAGGGAAAAAAAAAGGTTACAAACACAGGTCTAAACTGTACACGGAAACAAGTCCGATAATGAAAGCAAACTGCAGACACGAATGCAAATAGCAATGACGATATAGCGGCACATGCATGCGGCCCGAGCGCTAAGCGTCCCCTGGGGGATCAGATCCCCCGGGTCGCTAGCCGTCGGATCTAGTTGCGTAGAACCGTCTGATCAGAAAAGGATAGAACTAGCCTGTCTTGCACGTGCACCGTTCTCTTGCAGCACAAAAAATCCCCTCCACCGAATAGAGGGACGCCTCCCTGTACCTCGACGATCCCCCTGCTGCATGCAGCTCGTCTTCAGAACTTCGGCGAGAACTCAACGATTCACCATCGCCGACCACTGCTTGACGAAGCACCGCCGTCCGTGACTGCCAGAGCAGCCGCCCATCGCAACAGCCCCGACTACGACGGATAGCATCCCGTCCATGGCTAGCAGCACCGCCACCAGCCTAGCACCCTATTGAAGCATCCCAATTCCGGCCATCACTGGCACCGCTCGCCCGCGTTGCCATGGACAGCTTGAAAGCTCTAAAAAATTATGCTACATCCCCATATGTGGGTTTGCATCGGAAAGAGAAGAAATTTACTACCAAACTTGTAAAGATTTGCACCCCTTGAAGATAATTGCATCACATAAACAAATAATTTGCTACAAATACTCCAAGGATTTGCATCAAAAGGGGAATTTTTTGCTACAAAGTTTTCAAACATTTGCACTACATCAATGAAAATTGCATCATGAGAAGAAGAAAGTAGTATTGCTACGATTGTTCCACGAATTTGCGTCAAATAGGGAAAATTCTTGCTACAAAGCCTTCAAAAATTTGCACCACATCAAATAAAATTGCATCGTGTCAAGAAGAAATTTGCACCACATCAAATAAAGTTATTGTTGTGGATTTGCATCAAAAAGGGAAAATTCTTGCTACAAAGTCTTCAAAATTTTGCACCACGTCATGCATCATGCAAGAAGAAACTTGCTGCAATAACTTTGTGGATTTGCATAAAAAAGGGAAAACAATTGCTACAGACCTCATAAAAATTTGCACCCCATGTTGCAAATAAAAGAAGAAAAAATTTGCGCAGCTCAACGGACGCCGCTTCCCTCCGATCGCCGGCTCGCCGCAACAGAAGGCAACAGGAGCAGATGGCGGGAGGAGGACGGCGCGAGGCCCTAGCAGGTGGCGACGAGCTCGGGATAGGAACACCTGGGGGAGAGACAGGACGCCGTCACGCGCGGGAGCGTGAGAAAAGGGGCGGCGGCGTCACGCGCAGGAGGCGGCGCCCGGCTAGGGAGTGACGGCGCCGGCAAATAAGGTCTTGAGGAGCGTGGAGACGGTGGTGCCATGGCTGGCCATGTGCGGAGACGAAGGCCAAAACGAGCTGTGGGGAGGATAAGGTTGGGGATGCGTCACGCCTGTGCGCATCAGAACGACCGCATCAAGTCTCGTGGTGGGTCCGGGGGACACGTGGCAAGCGCTCCGTGCGGAGGATGCGAGCGACGCCATCCCCCGGAGGATTAGAAGTGTTTTCCAAAACAAAATGTCAAACATCAAAACAGTAGGCCACTGAGTGTGCCGCTTTCTACTAAGTCGATTAAATATAGCAAGTGAAGTCAGCGAAGAAATGCACCTCGTTGTATGTCGTAGGGGCTATCGATCGAGCGGAGACGTTGAATACGCACCACCTGCCTGGTCTTGTTTGATTATTGTTTGCGGCCTGCAAAGTATGGAATGACATGGAACGGGTAATATATACTCGTACAAGAGATGCTTTATCTATATATTATGATTACAGTAATCCGTACTCTTCTTTCTTTGGAACATTGTGCTTTACTTTATCCTCGTCTTTTTCTTTTTTGCAAATATACCATGCTCTTTGCTTGTGCGAATCTCCAGGTCGCTGTGGGTAGTCTCATACCACCCAGTCCGGCTGCAAAGTAGTTGAGTACAGTTAAGATCACTAATTAAATTCAACAAAATACGACTAGAGACAAAACATGACCTGACCACATCGGCTGCTTTTACAGAAGATGGTACTAGGGGCGATTGAGTGGAGACGTGGATCCCTGGATATGGAACGCCTGGTCTTTGTTTGATTACTGTTTGCGTTCTGCAGAGCATGGAGGGCATAGACTGTAGCAAGTACTCTCTCCGTTTCTAAATATAATACTTTCTATCTTTTTTTACTCTGTCCTGATTCGTTACTAAATGAGTGAATCAACACACTAAAACATGTTTACATACGTACGAATCAAGACATGATAGAAAGTCTTATATTTTGGAATAGAGGGAGTAATTAACACGCACATTAACGATGTAGCCCCATGCAGCCAGATATGTTTATATCTTTATATAATTTATTTTCTTTCTTTTGGAATATGTTGCTTTCGTTTATCCTTATCTTCTTCTTTTTGTAAATACGATAGTAGCTTCCCCGTTATCTTTTCTTTGTCCCAAAGTAGGTCCTTTTTGAATGTGTGGCAGGGATTCTCTAACTTAGATTTGGCTGACTTTGGGTCATTGACAGGTGGTCCCCGCATCTGGTGGATCCCATTTTCAGTGACACAAAGTTAGGGAAAAGTTAGTGAAGGAAAGTCAGAGAATCCCGGTACGTATGAATATGATTGTCATCAGTCGCTCGGAACATGTTCTTTGCTTGTGCGAATCTCCTGGCCAGCTATCCATGCCGGCCGCTTTTATAGAAGAAAAAACCAGGGCATCGGGTAGACGTAACAACGACTGGATGCATGGGCGGTTCCTCGACGGCTTCACGGCGATGCCATGCCACCGCGCACAGCTACTGGAGCTCCGTCGACAGAAGGGTGGTCACTGGTCACCACCGTCTTCTACCGGGTAGGTAGCCTGACGAGAACAGGGCGCCGGATGGGCGCGTGGAAAGTGGAGCACCGCTACCGGCACGAGGAGACCACCTTCATTCATCGAGGAGTCCAGGAAGCCGTTGTTGCATAATATACGTTCACTCTCTCTAAGAGAGAGCGCATGTTTTAGTTGAGATCCGGTGCTCCCTAGAACTATAATCAGATCTGCATACTATTATCCTCAGTACAAAAATCTCCATTTCTGCAAGCCTTAAAGACATATCAAAGCTAGCCGTAGCAGAGCGAACAGGTCACGCTTATATACATGGCCCTGACACCACCATCTCTCCAAGTTTAGCGGAACTCGAAACAGAAACAATATTTGATTGCATTGTAGAGTGCTGACAGCGAGAAGGGCTGTACTTCTCTCCCAACATAAGAAAAAAGGACAAAAGGAAAAAAAGGAACCATGGACACCGTTACAATCCATATACCAGATGCTTCAACTTTATACATGCAGATGGGGCACCCGAGTGACTGTACTCTTATGTATCGGCTCAGAAGGCAGTGCCAGCCTAATGCATTTCAATCTCCTGCACCGGAATCGCAGTGTGGTCGGAGCGCCGCGTATCAGATGTGCCAGATGAGCTTGCAATCTCAGCTTTGCACAGAGGACAGAGCGCATTGATCTTGAGCCATTTATCAACGCATTCCTTGTGGAAACAGTGTGTGCAGGGAAGCTCACGAAGCTCCTCATTGTGTGCATACTTAGCGAGGCAGATGCAGCAAACCTGCAAATGTAATGAACAGTAGGTCAGCAAGTGCCCCAACGTGCAACTTCTGTTTTGCTGCCAAAAGCAAGTACAGGGGATATAATCAAGGAACAGCAGTATCATACAGCATCTTCGGCAGAAAGTGCTCGCTCCTTGTCAGTTCCTGCAGCCACTACGCCTCCATCTTGGCCTTCAGCTTCGTTCCCTGAACCGTGGCGGCGTTTCTTGGTTTTGAATTTATAAGTCGGCAAAGTATTGATGGATTCCGAGGTGGCCCCTCTTGTATTGTTTGTGTCTTCTCTAAAACCCATAACAGATATAATGCAGGGGAGACAGCAGCATATCATTGCGCAGAGGATGAAAGGCATGGCATACCCAATGCAACTGAAGGTGAGGAACACAATGCATAACCTGGAAGGAAAATATGTGAGGAGCAGGATAAAGAAACAAGCATCACATCCAACAAGTAATATATGTACTTACCTGTACAAGTTTGGAGCATCAACAGCAGAAGAACGCCCACCGAATATCCACACGTTTCCGACGACGAACCACACAGCGAAGAAACAATCCAAGGCCATCTTGAAGTGGTCAAAAAGTGCATTAATCCTGCAAACAACAATGTGCATCCATCATTTATAAATTGGTACTCTGTCTCATCCATAACAGAACAGAACTATAAACTTTGTACTTATGTAGTATTCATCAAAACAATGGCAGGCACAAACAAGCGCATATATACCCTAATCTAGCTGAAAACAGCGTCTAGTAATATTTTCCTGGTCAAAAACAAAGACAACAGCTGTAAATGTGATGCAGAACTGCATTTGTGAGCTGGTAGAGAGGAATTTTCATATATAGCTATACCGATTTCACATGAAAGCAACAACCGTATCTATGATTACTCATGTAAAAGACACAAACAATGTACCTTGGGTTAGCCAGAACTGCATTTCTTGCAGCGGTCCGTCGCCGCTCCGATACACTTGCAGGTGTGGGCTCAGTCGAGTTGTTCTGCGAGGAGCCTTGAAGTGAATGTGCTTGCTCATCCTGACCATTCACGATATTACGGTGTATATAGCGCCAATAAAGATGAGGCAAAGTGGCAAAACAACCAACTGTGTAACCTATGACCCACTCAAACAGTGGAGCTTGTGGATGTTCCTTCCTTGACAGAGATAACACAACAATGGCAGCAACAATTTGGCTCACATTAACGATTACTTCAATTGAAATCCATAGTCCAGAGTTCAAAGGGCTTCTATGCCGCCGACCATAGTTATCACTTCTCCTAGTACCTGAAGTGTTCCCTGCATGAGGAGGACCAACTGCTGATGGTGGCTGTAAGGCAGATGCTACAGCTCTAGTTGAAGGCCTGTCAAGATGATTCAAATCTTCATGGTTCTCTCTACCAACAGTGTGCGACACCGAGACAGAAGGACCGTTATCCCTTGGAATATCTGAAATATTAATTACGTGTTCCTGACGACTTACACCTGTTGTCTGTTCCATCCCAGATTGCTTATCAGTATGACCCTGAATACTGAGGAATATGATAAGCTACGCTCCTCAGTATTCAGAAGGAACAAAGGAGGGAAGCAAGCTGCACATTTCCATGACCGGTCTGCTGTACTCCTTTCTAGATGAAGGATTTTTGTGCAAGCTTCAACAGACAATCCCAGGGTTGAAACAAGTCTTCTTGATGAGATTATCAATCAGTGATAGTTATCTGCAATAGTAATAGGAAAAATACATTAGTGTGTCACCATTGGCACACATGACAAAAAAATGCACTATCTTCAAACATAATGGAACCAAACAGCTACAAAATCGTTATTAGATCACAGTTAAGGATTAAAACAACACAACTCTAGAAATGTTACTAAGTGAAAACTGATAAATGAACTTTGTCCCTTTCAGGTCATTTTATCAACAAGATTTTAGAGCTACATCGATTAACAATATCGAAATAAAAATTTGGGTTACTTCAGCAGGGATAAATGCAGAAACTATGACACAAAATACATTGAATGAGCAACAGTCAAGTTTGTCGAAGAAGAATTAAAGGACCAACAGCAATAGCATAATTCGCAACATATACACATTTCCATGTAAAGACAGCCCATAGGATTAGATGAGATATATCTCTCTCCAAAGCTATGCATGTAAAACAAGTGTTTATGACTTATGAGGAACATCAAAGCATGATACAAGCAAAGGGGATTGAGCAGAAGCATGGAACATGATGTCTCGTGCAATGGAATATAGGGATGCAAATCAAGGATGAGTGTGTCTAGAGTGGCATGATCTAGACGTAATGAAGACGTGCATATGGGTTAAGTGCTCGAGGCATTGAGCAATGAGCACCAAAGCTCGCCCTAGCCTAACCCATTCCAGTAACAGCCTAACCCAAATTTCTAGTTTGCAACACCACATTTAGAACTTGCCACTGACTAGATCGTGGTTTCTTTCTAGCTTGAGTACTAACCAATATGCAGTTCCAATGCCAAGTTGTCAATTCCTACTTCTAATCATTTTCATTGGAATGAAGGATAACAAAAGTGAGCAGGTGAGAAACTTTGCATGAAGAAACAAACCGTCCATGTAATGACTCCTGACGCCGCAGAACATAAAAGTTGCCATTATAGGCATCAGAATGAAGCTATGTGGGTAGCTTATCACAAGTTCATGCCCGATTAAGTTCTATTTGATCCTTAAGAACCACGTTAATGTGCAACAACGTCAAACTCAAAAAAGGGAAATAAATATCAAATTTGCAATACAGTAGCAGATTACAGCTGGTAGTGGACCTCTACTCAAATACCACCACACTAGTTCAATCACATAGCGGTAAGGTCCAATCCATAATCAAATGGACATCAGCGAGTTACAAACGATATGTTGGGCCATATCATAACATGATTCAAGACCATTTGACAAACAAGCTAAAAGATATTTGCCGCCAAGCGCAAACTATAAAGTCATGTAAATTAGAAGAAGTGAAACTATGTCATCATTGTAATCAGCAAATCAAATTCACATAACCCACTGGAGCATGATCCAACCTAAGCGTCACATCACTAGCAGATATAAACCCTTAACATTAATGCATAAATGGTACACATGAAACCCGCAACTGGAAAAGCTGTCTGAGACCGATCCAATAATAGGCACAACGACAGAGAGTACTCCACCCTATCATCAACTCCACACTGCCAATCACGCCGAACAGCATTACACGGAACCGTACTGCATTGGCAGCAAAGCGACTAAATCGAAGAATAGTCGCAGATCCACCGAACCGAGAGCGCGTCAACACAGAAACAACCTCCGATTTGACAAACAAGTCTCCCGATCCGCGGAAACAAATCGCGCGCGAGAGAGGATTAAGGGCGAAGAGTATTACCACGGCCTTCGCGCAGCGCCGCGGAGGGTAGATCGACGGCCCGGCAGCTGGTGTCCCTCTTCGCGCAGCTCCGGCGAACCGAACGGCGCCGGCGTGAGAGCAGCCGCCCTGGGGTCGTGCCGGGTCACCTGAAGAAGCAGGCGGCGGTGAGAGGAAGGATGCGGAAAGCGCAGAGGAGGCTATGAGAGAGACGAGGAGGAGGAGAGAGAGCGCGTGCGAAGAAGGGGAAAGGGGGAGTGTCAACCCTAACCTCTGCTCACTGCAAGGCAGCTCGCGCGGCGCGCGAGGGTGGACGGCAGAATCCGGCGGCCCGACGGCTCGGCGAGTGCCGCTGTGCCGGGTGACTGCGGGCGGCGGCGATCGGGCGGGCGGACGGCGGCGTCGGTGGTGGCGAGGGCGGAGGGAGACGGGGAGGGGTTGGTGGCGAGGGTCTTAACCCATCTCGGATTGGGGAATAGGTGTGTGTGTGTGTTTTTTTTTTTTTTGAGAATGGGGAATAGGTGTGTGGGATGACGACGACGACGATGTCTTCGCCGTCCCGCAAAGCAAGTGGGCCGAAACTGAATGGCATCTGGGCCTCGCTTTTCCCGAAATGGTATGCGTAGGCCCGCCAGGCCGCTAGAGGACAGGAAGTGGGCTGAACGGGCCCGGCACGGCGTAAATCGAGGGCGTCCGGTTGCCGGAAATGCTATACGCGTACGCGCACAGATGCCGCCGCCCCCGTGAGAAGACGCGTTTGCTGACGCGGCAAAATTTGGAAGGTTTTGGTACCGTTTGGGTCTGATTGTGAAAGTTCCTATTCATCGTGACCAGTTGGTGTGACACTAATTGTGAACAAATCACACCACGCGTCTTTCTGGAACCTCCTCCCCCTCCACATCTCTCTCTTTCCAGAGGCGACTCGAGGGCGACTTCGGCTTGCCCAGTGCCCGCCGGCGTATCCGCGGGATTTCTCATCCTCCGGCGGCCGCTCCGGCGGCGGGAGGATGGGGAATCCCCGGATCGGCGCTCCGGCGGTGTAGATAGGGTGTTGATAGGGTGGATCTTGGGCGGCGGGGTCGAGGCGGGGAGGCCTCCGTCGTCTTTTTGCTGGGCTGCTGCCTCCCCTCAGTTCCGTTGTCGTCTTCGACGACGGCGGAGGGCTGCTGCTCTCTCCTGCCGGCGCTTTCTCCGGCGTCGGTGGTGGTTTCGCGGTTGGTGTGCAGGAGATCTGCAGAAGGTTATGGAGGCTGCTGCTGCAGGGTTTCGAGGTTTGCAGGTTGTGGTTCTGGCCGCCTCCGGTGAGGTGGTTTGGCGCTGGCCCCAGATCCGGGGCGGAGAGTGCTTGGGGGGCTCCCCCGGCCGACGGTCTTTCTTTGGCTTCAGATCCAGCTCGTCGGAGCTGGTGGCTGCTGCGGCCCGTCAACGCCTTCGGGCTTGGAGCTTCTCCGTTCCTTTGGTGAGTGATGCCGGCGGCTGGTTCCTGCGTCGTCTTCGACGGTGGAGGTCCTGTGTGATCGGCGTACTCGAGGTTGAAGATGGCTTGTTGCAGTTGTTCTGCTCTCTGTATCTTTTCTGTTTCTTTCTAGCTTGTATTCGAATCTGTAACTTTTCCTTATCAGTATGAATATAAGTTCTTAGCGTTCAAAAAAAAATTTGTGAACGAATCACCGCGGCTAAGTTTTTAAAGAAGGGGACGTTTACTAGAATGCGGGAACATTATCTATGACTCACTATGATTAGTACCACTGCGGCTATTTCGAAATAAGTTACTACTCTCACTAGAGGGAGTAGTAACTTATGTTCCCTCCATTCCAAAATATAAAATGTTTTCGATATTTCAGATGTTGATTGTTGACTAGATGCATAATTAAATGAATGATCATAGAAAAAGTCTAAAACATCTTATATTTAGAAAAGGTGGGAGTAGTAACTTATGTTTTGTAGTATGAAAACGACACACCGCCAATAATATGAAGATAGCTTATCTCTAATTACATCTTGTCACGTCTCCTCCCCTCCAAGTGGTCCACTCCCTGCCGGCCTAAAAGTAGGCTTCGGCTACGTGTCCGGCTTGCGGTCTCTCGATGGTAGGATTTAAAGTTTGCTGCAAGTCTTCTTATCATGTCGGAAAAGTCGTTCAAAATGAGCGCCGGTGATGGCGTGGAGAGTGCCGACGGCTGCCAAGGGCTCGCCATGGAAGATGGTGAAATGAAGCCTAGTGTCGCCAGTTTGAGAGATGCATGTATTGACTCCATATTTGATACTCCGTCTATCCCGGTTTATAGGATGCAACTCCAAAATCAGGTTTTTCTAAGAATAAGCAACAATTAGCATTAATTAAGAGTAGTTAATGTTGGGTTTTGGCCTTTCCCAAGAACAATAAGAAAATCGATTGGGTTTAACTTTCCCTAATTAATGTTGGCATTAAATATGAGGGTGCTAATTGGGTGAAATATTGAGGAGATGGATTTTGCATGCCCAATCCCCATTCGCCTAGGTCCAAGAGATTTGCGAAATGCATTCTATAAGAGCATGGCTAATAGAAGAGCCCGCTGCTGGCTACAGAGCAGCGCCACGTCACCTAAAGCCCACATAAAAGTTAACTCATACAATAGCTTGGCTAAAGATTAGCTACTAGCATTAAATGTTTGAAGGTGGAGGGGGCAAACAATTGGCAGGAAGAAAGTAACGCCAGCTAAAAGCTTGGAGGCGGGCTGCATGTTGGCTCTAGCGTCTCGTTTCTTGTGTGCAGCCGGGCTGTACGTATGCAGCCCCCGCTCTATCCTCTCTCCACTTATTACTACTCCACGTAGGATTTTACTGACATGGAACACGCTATAGCCAGCTGACTAGGCATTATTGTACTTGCTCTAAACTGGAATGGAGGGAGTAGACTAGAGAGACCGGTAAAGATGAATTTTATGACCTGGTAATCGAGGAGGATGACGTTGTGGTCAAGGAGATTACATGTCCATTGACCGAGGCAAGGGTGCACAGACGTGCACTGTCATAACACCTTCGGTCATGAACACTTGTTTCCAGCTCCACATGTGGACAAATGGAAGTCAATTAATTTGGAATGGAGGGAGTACCAAATAACATTTGCACTTAATTTACTATCATTAGTTTCCAAATTGAAATTTGGTTTCTTATAAAATGGTTGTCACACACACCTAATAATATTTTTCTAGAGGCTCGATAAAAATAATTAGTTTCTTTCTTTGCCATACAATGTACATACCAGATGGTACGGATATTTTCCGTCCCGATTCCGTATATGTATCCGTTTTTAAGGATATGGTATGTAATTGTAGAAATCCGCCAGATACGGATAAGGATACGGATATTGCTAAGGGGATGTCCGGCGGATATGGTATTGCTATTATCTGATGGATGCGAATTATCTGACATTCGCAACTAGGATTATCCGATTAAACTAGCTTTGATTAGTACAACTGCGGCACTACTAATACAACTTACATGTGAATACTGGTTTTAGTACAAATAACAAGTTTATCGCTCGGAGAGGAAACGCCGTTCCTTATCCCGTGCTACAGTACCCGTGAGAAGCGAAAAAGAAGGCGTCTTCGTTCCTCTCTCCGCCGGCGGCCAAATCGGCCACCCCTTCCCTCTCCGGCCGCTATTGCAGCGGTGGGAGAGTGGAGGGGCCCCGGTTCTGTGCCTTAGGCGTGTAGATAGTAGGATAGGTCCTCCCGGCGTCGTTGGAAGGGTGGAGCTGACGGCGACGTTGGGGAATAATAGTGCTGGAGTTCGTATTCCACCTCGGCGACATCACTGGTGGCGGAGCCGACGAGCTTCGGGTGCTTCCTCCCGGATCGACGGATCTGGTGAGGCTAGGTGCTCTAAGGGCGGTCGTCGTGGCGGAGGTGACGGCCGGCTTGCGGAGCTTTTGTCCCTCGCCCCTTTCTTCGTCATGGTGTGGCTTCTCCTGGCCACGCCGTGGGGGTGCTGGGGGTGGTGCGGCGGGGAGCTGGTGCCCGGTGCTGGCTGCCTCCACCGCCTGTATAGGAGAAGCTTTTCTGGGGTCTCGGAGGTGTTCGCCGGCTTTCGGCACGGTGTTCAGGCTTCTTCTGCCGGCCATGGTGGCGTGGGGAGGAGTGCTTCTGACAGCGTGCTCTGCTTCGACATGGCTTGGTTTCTTCCTTCTCCGGCCGGCCGTGGTGGCGAGGGGAGAAGGTGTGCTCAAGGTGTGCTAATGGCGTCGACTCCGGCAAGCCGAGTTCGTGCTCAGTGCAGGTATGTTTGGAAGAGGGGTGGTTGCGGGGAGGAAGCGCCATGGCCGTGCGCGTTCAGCGATCTTCGGTTCCGTCGCTTGCGGCGGGTGGCTCCTGCGGTCTTCTACATGAGCGGGGTGCTCCCTTTCCCGGGGTTGGCGGCGGCCTGGCGTCTTCCTCTCCGGCGGTGTTCGGCGATGGAGTTCATCTTCAGGCGTTGCGGAGGTTCAGCGGCTTCCTTAGGCGCTGCTGTTGTGCTGGGCTTCGATGGCTTGTACGTCTGCGTATTTCAGTTCTTCCTCTGTAATCTTTGTTGAATACGCAGTGTGGATCCTTTAAAAAAAAAACAAGTTTACCGCTCCGCTGCAAGCAAAAGGAAGATGGACGATTGCAAGATATTGACACTACCATGGCTTTGCACCACTCCTGTTAGAGAACTTAAAAACATACGTGCAAAGTTCTTGTTAACTTGTTATTCTAAATTGTCTTGTGAAATGATGGGTCACTCTCTAGTGCGAGTCTTTGGATTTTTTCATATTATTTGTGTATTTTTACGTGTCGAGTAATCCGATATTGTTTTTCCATTTCCGGTCTGAATTTGCTATGTTTTCAATCCGAATGTGCAATCCGATATAATTCGTATTCGAATCTACATCCAGTAATTATCCGCTCCGTTCCGAATCCGCCAATATAATATGGTTAGGGTATGTAGAGACCATTATCCGTTCCGATTTGATCCATTTTTCTTTTAGAATCTTTTGTTCCATTTTTTTGAGGGGTACAAGCCGACTTTATTTAGTCATTAACAGAAACTGGGATACATAGATTCTCCGGCGGATTAACCAGCCACACCTGGCGACTAGGAGCATCTAGCACTACACTTCTCGCTAGATTATGAGTTACCTTATTGTGGATACGGCGTTCATGGCGGAACGAAAACGAATCAAACGTCCGTCTCGCCTCTGCAATCTCCCGCACATTGTGCGCGTAAACTTCCATAGTGCCCTCCTCCATGCTCTGCACTGCAGTTCTCGCCACCAAGATCTTACGAGCACTGATATCGCATGCAATCGCGATAGCCTCCCGACAAGCCAACGCCTCCAGATTTTTTGGGTCTATTTTCCCTGGATAGATCATCGCTGAAGCTCCCATATATACTCCAATGTCTAATCGTGCCACATCAGCTACTGCACCGCGGCCCGTGACTTTCCCCCCGGCCGCGTCCACATTGGTTTTCACCATCCCTTGTGGCGGAGCAAGCCAAACCGCCGTAGGGTAAGGGAATTTATGGGCATGTCTACCACGTACCAGGCCAGGTCGGTTATCTTTAAGACGGACGATCCACTTCTCAGGCCAATTTTAAGCCGCGCAACTTCGACGGCCCAACTTCCTACTCCTCAATCTCAAAAAAAAAAGAACTTGCTACTGCTCCAGCGGCGAGTGTGGATGAAGTCAGAAGAACACAAAGCTCTCGCCACCGCCACCGGCGCCTCCGTTTAGCTCATCTTTACAGCCATTGCGCAATAAGACCTTACAAAAATCACGTGGAATGAGAGCATCTCCAGTCACAACCCCCATATCCGGCCCCCAAACTCAGCCCCCAAAAGTGGTGGTCTACAACCACAATTTTCAAATCAGCACACCCAAAAACATGCAAGCCATGCAACGTATATCACAAGGGATAGCTAGTGAAACATCATGCGAATAAAACATAGTTCGAACATCCACGGACATAGTTCAACACACAAATTAAACGGACACGGATGCACATTCGTTGGAGAGACCGGAGGTGATCACATATTGTGCGGATTTGGGCCCCGTTCGCGTGCCCTCCGGCCCTGGGTAGCCAGTGCCACAGCTTCCTGCCGTGCCAGTGTAGCCGCAGCTTCCCGCCGTGCCAGTGTAGCCTCCCTTGCCTCCCGTTCCCTTTGGCGAGCACGGCGTTCCGTCCGGCCCTGGGTCTCCGCTTGTCGCACCCTGTCCCTCTTCTCCGCCTCCGGCGAGTAGTCGACGAACGGACTTTCCTTGAGTATGTCCCAACATTGGAGGAGATTAATTCCACTCCGTGTTCGCCGGCCTTCGCCCAAGAACATTGTACAGTGGGATGGCATCTTCCATCTATGCAAATTGATTGAATTGGTAATACACGAAATGAAGGAAGTAGGATACCACATTGTTAAGTAGGATGGTGCAATGTTGAGTGGAACTTACCGAACCCATTTGGGCATAGCATCCGGCAAACTTGTTAATCTCGCTCACGATGTATTGCCACCTATGGCGGAGGGACGCCTCATTGCGGTAATAGATGGAGTTGGCATTGAACATTTCGGAGATCCGGCCCCAAAATGTACCATGGTTGTAGCATCCGTTCACAGGATCCGGCGAGGTGGCTAACCACGCTTTGCAAAGCATCTTATCATCCATAACCGAGTACATATTCCCTCTCGGAACGACCTACGGGTTCAACATTTATTTCTAATTATTATTCCTAAATTGCTACAATCCGCATCCTAATGATTCCTAAATCCTACAATGGTGGAAGGTTTTGAGAACATACCCGTCGAGTAGCCGCCACTTGTGCGGACGAGCCGGCTTCGGAAGCGGACGCACCGCCGTAGCTAGCCGCCGCCGTCGTAGATGCTGGCGGCGCGGCTTCCATCTCCGGGCCGGGGCAGCTGCCCACCTCCTCCTCCTCTTTCGCGAACGCATCCCAGTACATCTCCGCCATCTCCGCAGATCCGCTGTCGCCGGAGTTGGCCATCCGTGCAGCTCTATGGACGCCCAAGAGTGACACGGAAAGGGGATCGGAGGAAATCGAGAGCTAGGGTTTCATCCGTGGTGGGGATTGAGTTCGAACGGACCGCCCGGGCGTTTGGGGCCGATTTGGGGGGTCCGACTGGAGACGCTCTGAACACACCTTCCTTATTGCTTCCTGACATGCAATTATCCCAGCAGTTTGATCATGCATTCCTTGTGTTTTTCGACGGCATTAGCCATTCACGTGCAACTACTGAACTACTACACCGCACTAGTAACAGAGTACTCACTGGTTGGGTGTAGCATCGGCAGAAACGCTTCGAACTGTACTATGTGCTTGTCAGCCATCAGACAGTGTTGCTCGATCCGGCAAACTGTAGCTGCAAAGGCAAACTGAGAGGACAGATGATGCGTACTGTGCCGGCCGGGTGATCAAGCCAGCAACTTTTGCCGGATTCACGATGATCCTGCTTACCTAGTCTCAGTCATTTGGGGCATCGTGCGCTTCGTTTGCCGGGTACGGTTCTCGTTGCTTTTGCCAACATGAGGCGAGACAGCGGCGGTCTAGATTCGGGCGACATGTCTGCGACATTGTATAGTCCGGTCTGATTTTTTTGCTCACTCGTGTTGGTACAAGGCGAGCGAAGCAGTATCGGAGAGTGCAAAGACACGATACTCACATATGAATAAATTTTAACATTCGATAAGAAAAGTATTCTGTATATTTTATCATTAGGGTGAATGTCTCCTGTCTGTCTCTAGTACTATATTTTTGAAAGGTCCAGCAATTGCTGGCTCTTATATATTAGAGAGGGAACAACCGTACAGAGATGCCACACCGAATGAAATTACATCCAGATGCGAACAGAAAAAGAAAAGAAAAGAAAAAAAGGGCAACGAGCCGGCCACCCTTGTGGCACTAAATCGATGCCCCTGCGATGCAGAACCATGGCCCTGCCTCGTAGAGCTATGGTCGCAAAGCCACCCGAGGCCGCCGCCTCGGCGCACATCCACCGTCTGGGGCCGTCGCCCAGACCTCAGAGCCACACTGCACTACCGCTGAGCACCCGATGCATGACGAGGGATAAGACGCTCCAAGGCGGCGCCTCCAAGAAGGTAGCGACGAGTGCGCCGCCGCCGCCCGCTCCAGAGGAGCTTAGGTTTTCACCCAGAGAGACTTATAACACTCACGTTGGTAAAGATCGCAGCTTCCGAACGACGCAATCAAGAAGGAGAACGACGCCCTAGGGCGCCGCCGCCGTCGGCACCTAAGTGCGAGGCTTTCACCTGAAGCGCGATCTCGACCGCCAAACCCCCTAAGGCTTTGGGCTAGGGAACAGCAAGGCAGGCGGCGTTGCTCTGACGTCGACCACCGATGCCAACTACATGTTGCGGGCGGCGCAGCACCTCATGCAGCGACGACCACGCCATGCCATCGGGAGGCAAGAGCTGCCCCTCCCGCACCACGGCCACATGTCCGGGGCCGCCGCCCCGGCATCCTTCCGGCTAGGGGCACACAGGCCAAAACGGCACCTGCGCACCCCGACCTTTGCAGAGTCGCCGTTGTCGTAGATACGCCGCCGTCGGAGCAGCCATCGCATGGACGCTGCCCCACGGCCACCAGTAGAGTGCTCCGCTCGCACTCCACGAAGGACAAGATCGACGCCAGCTCGACGAAGACGAAGGATGCGGTGTCCACCAGCTCCGGGGCCGCCGTCCCGGCCTCCCGACGCCGACGAGACGACCTCCTCCCCCAGCAGAGTTGGCCGGCCATCGGCGCGACGAAGTAGCAGGAACCTCCCCCACAGCATTTGTACGCGGGGGCCCGCCGCCACCGCGGCAGGCGCCAGCGGCAGCGGCGGCGAGGGAGGGCGACACGGGGACGGGGGGAATCCAACCGATCGATCTATAGCCTGTCACCCAGATACCGTCGTGCTTATTGCAAAATTGGCACCATCGTGCCACAATACATCTCTGTCGCCTGGATACCCTCGTGCTTACTGCAGCCTCCTTTCGCGACATCAGCATCGGCTTATCTAGCTGTGCAAGTGTGCAACTAGGTGCACCCACGCCACACCGTCGGCGGCCGGGACTGGTACCGAGCGAGAAGCGAGTGGCAGCACAGCACCCACCCCGATCGATCGATCGATTTCCCTGTGCGCCGAACCTTGCCGACCTTCGATGCCGCTCGCAAGTGCCGCAAAGCAACAAAACCCCCGCGCACGCATCCGCTGTCGGTCTCCACTCGTCCTCTGTTTCTTCTGTCTGCGCGCGCCGTCCGTCCATGGATCCATCCGTCTCGCATTCCGAAACCGCCGTGGATCGCAGGCAAGGGAACCCGAGCGATCGTGATTTGGTAGCGATTTAATCCCAAAAGGCGTCCGGTTTCCTCTCGGCGTCATCGCACGTACTGCGATACAGGGATCGGTCGAGCTGGGCGGGCTGGCCGAGTCCGTGCCGTTCATGCTCGTGGTTATCCCTACGCCGCCGATCGTCCGCTGCATGCGTGCGTGCGTCGGTGCGTGTATGTGCTCTCTGGCTCGCGGCGTGCCCGAAAGCGATGCGCAGGCCGGCGTCGCGTGTACAGTACGAGGCTGCGATGACGGCCTCCCGGCGTCCATCACTCGCCCACGTCCATTCGGCGAGAAACTTGTTCCGATCAATCCATCGTTCGTGTGGAAGTTTTAGAATCCCTAGTTACTGTTGTATTGATCTGGACCCTGGTGGGGGTTATATAAAGTACAAAGGGGTAGTAGACTTGGAGTACAAGATGATCTAACCCTAATCAATCCTAAGCGTAGATATACTCTAACATCCCCTCTCAGTCGTAGCGAGAGTGAAGCGGACGATTGCGACTGAAGAGTCATGTGCGTCCGTCGCCTCCTCCACCTTGTCATCATCGCCGTTCCCTTCTGGTTCCTTCTCTTCCCTCCCGCAGTCACAGCGGGAGTGTCATGAACGCAAGGGATGACGCGGATACTGTCGACTGGAGCTCTTGAGTTGCTGTAGACGTGTGTATGATGTTGATGTCGAGGTAGCCGAGCATGATGTAGCCGTGGTCGAGGTTGTCGCGGTCGGTGTAGCCGATAGAGCCGAAGGCGCAAAAAAATTTGCGCGGTTTTGGGTTTTGAGGCGGCGGCTGCAGGGTTTCTGCGGCGGCGGCGGGTTTTTGGGCGGCGGCGGCAGGTTTTCTGCGGCGGCGGCGGGGTTTTTACCAGGCGGGCGAGGCGATCGTGCGATCGCCCTAGCAGAGCGCCGGCGAAGTTTTTGGGCGGCGGCGGCAGGGTTTCTGCGGCGGCGGCGGGGTTTTGGTTTTTGGCGGCGTGCGGCAGCGACTCGCTTGGGAGCAGCGGCAGGCATGCGGCGGGTTTTTGTGTCATTGTGCGGCGGCGGCAGTGATCTGCGGCAGCGGCGGTTTTTTTTTTTTGTACGGCGGCGGCAAAAGACCACGTGGATGTAGACCTTGGCGGTGATGATTGCGTTGGCGATGTAGAACTCGACGAAAATCTTGATGTAGTTGTACATGTTGATGTTGTTGTTCGGCTTGATACAGTGCAGCTCGTGTAGATGAAGTGCTCGTTGTGGTCGTAGAACTTGTACATGTTGGCCGAAGTAGGCCAGCGAATTTTCCGTCGTCTTCACCGAATCATGCACCGAATTGAGGGTCGTAGGTTTAGGGATTTATTTGGCTGCAGTGGATCTAATCAATGAGATTGGGAGAATTTCGAAAATCTAGTCTAAACTATGAACTGAAATTGAATCTAAGAACCGATCCGATCTTTGATCGAGACCGGGTGCCGCGCCCCCGGGGAGAGGAGATTAATCTCCCCGAGGGCGGCGTGATGCGGAAGTGGTGGAGAAATCTAGGATCGGCGTCGTGAGACTAACCGCTCTGATACCATGTGGAAGTTTTAGAATCCCTAATTACTGTTGTATTGATCTGGACCCTGGTGGAGGGTTTATATAGGAGTACAAAGGGGTAGGAGACTTGGAGTACAAGATGATCTAACCCTAATCAATCCTAACCGTAGATATACTCTAACAATTCGCAGTGGGAACTATGACCACGACAGCAACATATACTTACGCATTGGTTGGCGTTTTCATTTCTCCCGCCACAGATGCGTCAAGTTGCAAAGGAGAGGAGTAGAAGAAATGGAAGCAATATATTCCCACCATTTTCTTTCGGAGCAGGGAAAGCGAACTTTCGATCAGGATCAGGATACACGAACATACGATAGATGACAACATTTTTCTTTTTCAACTCTGGTGAGATCTTAAAGTAATTCTTAATATTAGATATAATCTCAAAGAACAAATAATGGATCGGCGAGGGAGTTCATTGACATCGATAGAGATGCATATAATCTGCATACATATGCCGAAAGCAACCCGTTGCCCGGCCACTAATTAACCAATTAGAATTGATACGTCTTATCAACACGCGGAAAAGTTTGTAAAGTTACATTTCCCTCCTTTTTTTTGCGAAAGTTACATTTCCCTCTTGCAATGTCAGTTTTATCCATTCGCTCGGCCGCACAATGAGCTAGTAACGTTTTAGTTGTTATATACTCGATCAGTGAGATGCCCCCACAGAAGCACATCTGAATTCAACGGTGATGTTTTTTATTTTTATTATAGGGGCCCGGAAGAGGACCCCGGTTCCATTGCATCAACGAGATATCTTCATATGTCTAGTTGTTTTCTTTTTTTTTACAATATTCTTCCCGAGAATATCTCGGTAGTAATTGGTTCGGAATCTGGGTTAGCAGCCGCTGGTTTTGCTTACTCCGTGGACCAGTAGCGAAGCTTAACCAAAATTACCGAGGGGGCAAAAGAAAAAATATGTATGTCTAGGGGTGGGCAAAAGAGTAATTTTCCAATCTAAACCCTCCCCAAGAAATAATTTCCTTTCACAAACTAGTTACTAATTTCATCAAAAATTATACATGGTGTAGAGATAAAAAAAATAGTCTTGATGGGTATATTGTGTTCACAAAAGGAAGCTGTCTTAAGTGTGACGAATTTAAAACTGAAGAAAACCCATTACGAAAGGCTTGCTGCGTTATGACTTCTGATTTGAAATTTTATGATATGTTAGATATGAGTATTACCTATGATTAATGAAATTTAGGATTTTTTAAATATTTGAGGTGGTCAACCAAATTTGGGTGAACCGGACGCACCAATTCGTTGGTTCCAATCTCGGAAGGCTTGATGGTGCCAAACTGTGTCCTATCCGTTGTTGGCGCATGTTTCATGAAGAACGAAATCAACTGACACAACATTTTTTGCCGGAATCATTCATTATTAATTTTTAGCTTGTGGAAAGTATAATATGCAACATCTTATGAGAGATCAGTTTTGGCTCCGGAGATCATATGCTTTTGTTTGAGTAACAAAATTCAAAAAAAAATCAACATACACTTTAAACTTTTGTAAAAAAAATAGAGACAAACATGTGCAAGTGTGCTACGTATGTGCAAAATTTTATAAAGAAATGACGTTTATTCTGCTATGTGCAAAACAAGTAAATCAGGGCTAAAGAAGACATTTTTAATTTATTTATTGACACTGGTTTTGTTTTTTCGCACAGCGCACAAGAAATGTTATTTCTTCCCGAAACTTTGCACTAGTGTAGAAATTTTGAATATGTTTGTCGCTGATTTTATTCAGAGTATCTTTGAAGTGTTTTTCTACTTTTGTTCAAATTTTGTACGCGAACATGAGGATATAAGCTTGGTAGCTATATTCCATTTCCGACATCTTATTGATTTCCACTCATGCAGAATTGCAGACTTACACAATGTAACTACCTACTACCGGAAGCGGGTTGTTTAACCCTAGTGTCAACATATTTCCCTTGTGTATTTTATCATACAGTTGAGAAACAACGCCTTTTACCAAGTGTAAAGAAAACACTCGCTATAAAACAATAATAAACACAATACCTTACGATTACCAAATGGTTTTCACATAACTCTCGACAAAAGATAAAAGCACTCGAATGGTTAAACAGACTATACAGAGTAATATGTCTAGGACACACGGAAAAAGGCATAACATGGAAGGATCGAACGGAAAGAAAGTCCTCCCCTGTTGTCAGATCATCGGAGCTCATGGTTCAGATGTTGTTGGTGCTCGGGTCTTGAAATCCCTAAAGATAGTTCTCTCCTCCAACCACCACACCACGCAAGTACCCACAGAACACTTCTCAAGCTTCTTCCACCGCAGTCGTCCGCGACCTTCTTAACAGCATACGGATGTTGTCTTACTGATTTTAGCAACTGTGAAGTTTCCTAGCACCTCGACCAAAGGTTCCAAGCTAGTAGTCTTTTCACTTTTTTTTATTCTAATAATATGTTCTTGTCGGTACTGTTGGCTGGTGGGGCGTGTCCATGTCATGCCAACTGCTTGCACCCAAGGATAGTTGGGGGGGGGGGGGGGGGGGTGGGCGGTGTCCCCCCTACTCATACTAAGCTCCGCCATTGTTGTGACACTTCCACGATATTATTGCTTTCTTTTTGTAGCGGAGTGACGCTCTGTTTCAGTAGTGGAGTGGGGGCGCTCTTTTGGGTGTGATACTACTGCATGGGTTTGTGATTTTGTTACAAAGACACACATTCAAGGTGCTTGTAGTTTCATATCAATTTGGTTAAATTTCACAAAGTTCCTAGGTGCTTTAAATATCTCCATAGCATTCGATGAACCGTCGTCCACTGACAAATGAAAATCGCACGTTCCGCAGCCCGGAGGAGTACAACACTGCCTCGTTCTCCTCCGACGACTCCGCGTGACATTCTTCATCGTGTAGTTCACGCCGGGTGTCGCGAAGGGTTATGGAGGCAGGATGTTTCAGAGGTAGAGGAAGCGACGTCAACCTCGGCTTGGAGCAAAGCGTCCGGTTCTTCTTCTGAACTGTGCGTGTGCCCATTTGATGGCGGTACGTTCCTTGCTCGCATATTTCGTTTTGTTTGATATTTCTATCTTATTGCAGCTGATCTCACACATGTACAATTTTGCATATTCAACTTAACTGAAGGTCTATAATTCGGTCTATAACCGCCCTTAGTTAATGAAAGCATACATGCCTTTCGCGGGTCCTCGTTCAAAAAGAAAGTACCGAAGAACACCACTCGAACTAGTAATGAAGTACTCCCTCCATTACATATTATAAAATGATTTAGCTTTCTTTATAAATAGATGTATACAGACATATTTTAGTATGTAGATTCACCCATGACTATGGAGTTGCAACTCGCGGACATCGTCGATGTTTACGAAAAAAAGATGGAGAAGGAGATGAAGAAGATGAAGAAATACAAACAACATGCCATCGAGAAGGAGATGCATCTCCATTATGCATTGGGAGCTATAACTATTTTAGTTATAATTATATTTGCCATGTATAGTATACACTAGATAGGTTTTACGTATGCAAAGAATGTATCTGCATGTAATGCATGGATTTGGGGAGAGAAATATGAGGTTCATGATTGTAGAGCATCAATTTTGGGGGCTGTCCGGTCAGTGTCCGCGGACGCGTCGCTGATTTTGAGGGCTCCGCTTGGAGATGCTCTCAGTCTATCTCTGTAGCAGAAACAAAGTAGAGAAGCATCGTCCACTGAGAAAACGACGATCCTTTCCGGGCAACTTCATCACGGCAGGAAAACAACCAGTTCTATATATCTATCTACCACGGCTAGCTCCCCGTGCATGGCGTGGCAGTGGCGCGCGATACGCCGATGATGGAGACCTCGTCAGCAGTCAGCACACACTACCCACCGGTCATATCGCGTCGAGACAGATACAGTTATGTCTCACGTAGGTTGATCGCTTCCTGCCCCCTTCCTCCGGCCAACTCCGGTCGCCCGACCGGACGGCCGGCCGGCGGTGGTTCCGCGAAGCCGCCGCGAAACGACCTGCCGGCCGGAACGGGTCGGGATCATCGACCGATCCGGCCTTGGCGTCTGCAACTGCATGCCAGTGTTGACTCCACCCTACGCGAGATCGATATCAGCCTGACGTTGGTTGGTGTGGTCCGCGGCGCGCGTTCGGACTGGGAACGGACTAGTATTCCCGGGAGCGTTGACATCGGCAGCGATGTGTGGCAGCTGTAGACTCTAGTAGTCTTGGTGCTTATGTACTGATACTGATAGGCATGGCCTGATGGGCTGATCCAAGTCGCCGAGTCGTCAACATTTTGATACAGAATATTGATCGACATAAACTATGGACGCATAATAATACGATCTCGTTCAAGTATTCTGAATTCGGAGACAATTTCAGCTGAAACTGGGACCGATCGGATCAGTAGCACGTAGACTTGGGAGTAGCACGTCTACTGCTACTGCTAGAGGTAGACTTGGTGCCAGGGAAAGCAATCAATGGCATGGCTAGGATCGAAGGATTCGATAGCGGGCCTATTGGTAGCGTGTTTTGCCGTGCCGTCGCCACATCCGTAGATAGCCATGTCCCATCATACGTCCATGTCAAGCCGCCTCTTTTCCCCATCCCGAGAATCATCAAAAGGCACTACTGCTCACCTTGTACCCTGCCGCCTGTGCATGTACCCTTCTCCTGTCCCCACATCCTAACTTTCATCCGCTTCTTTTTTGTTTGCACCGAATTTTTTAAAATTCACTGTTTAAACCGAAATTAATCCAGTGGGAAGTTACACTTCGAAACGCAGAAACCAGGCGGCAGTTTTTACCGGAAGCCCGGGTGAAACAATACTGTATTTTGCCATGAAGCATTGCACTTTTTATTCTTCTTCTAAAAAGAAGCATTGCGCTGCACTGGTCTTTTTCTTTGGAAGGCATTTGGCCTCTGCGCGCGTCCTTTTCAGTTTGGCGCGGCGAAGCTACGGCGTGTGGATCCCGAGGCGGGCAGGCAGCGCGGAGGCCGAGACGCACGATGTTTACTGCGCCGCGAATCTCGATGCTGTGGAGCGTGACCATCTTCGAGCCGGCGTTTTGCTTCCGCGGTCGCCGCCTCCTCTCCTGTCCTCCTCCCTCGACTGCCGTAAAAACTGTCCAAGTACTGTACCCATCACGCGGCCGTACATTCGCTGCCGTCGATCCTAACTACGTACATAGTGTACTGACGGCGAGCGCCACCGATCAGATGGACTACGACAGTATGGCTCTAATCTGATGCCTCCAGGCAACATTACTGTGTGATGAGTGTATAACCTTTTTTTAACGCTGTAAGAGTAGGTTGTAATGACATCAATATGGTGTCAGCACTATGACATGTTATTTTCGAATGACAGCCAGTGTGTTGACAAAACCATATATAACCCAGTGACATGATCACGTCGGAAACAAATCCCCTGCTACATGGCCCCGATGGTGACTGCTGACGAGGCGACTTCACGGGCGTCCGTTGTTAAGCGCTAATCATCATTCTTCCAAAGCTCCAAACCGACTAGTATCAACAAACAACCCAATATATTTTATTTTCATGCATGGTGGTAGTAGCAGCACTGCAGCAGGTTAAGTCAACTGCTGTGGAGTGCTATACTTTTTTCATGGATCTATATTCTACTCCATAATAATATGGTTGGTGGATTCGGTTTACACACAGCTTTTGCAAATAATTATATCCCTTCTGGTTCTGATTAGGGGTGGAATCGAGCCGAGCCGAGCCGGCTCGTGGCTCGGCTCGGTCAGGCTCGGTAAAACCCGAGCCGAGCCTGGCTCGGCTTGGTGCTGTAAAATTTCTGAGAAGTGGGCTCGAGGCTCGGCTCGTCAGGCTCGAGGCCGAGCCGAGCCGGCTCGCGAGCCGCAGCAATTTTTTTTCTTACACATGAATCGATCAAAGACGCATCGTGCTGCGTTGACCCCATCGGCCATCGAGACGCATCCATCATGCCCGTGCTCTGTCTCTCATTCCCCATCGCGCTCGCTCCCTAGGGTTACCCCGCCGCCGGTCGCCACCACCACCGCCGCCGACGCCGGCCGCCATCACCGCCGTCCGCCACCTCTGCCGCCGAAGGGGCGACGGCCATGGATCTTCGCCGCCCCCTATTCCCGTAGCTCGCCATCGATCTAGGACGCCTGGACGCGCGCGCCGCGCGGCGCCGAGCCTACGGCCCTTCTCCGTGCGTAGTGGCCGCGGTGACGGCGGTGACCCGGCGAGGATGCGCGCAGTGTCGAGGGGCAGGACGCCGACGTTGACCACACCGACGCCGCCCTTCTGGAGATGGCGGCTGCGGCCCTGCTGCGTGCGAAGTGGACGGCCATGGTGACGGCAATGGCCGGGCGAGGATGCACGCGGCGTTGACCACACCGACGCCGCCCTGCTGGAGAGACCACGCCTGCGGCCCTGCGACGGTGACCCGGCGTCCGCCACAGCGAGGATGCGCGCGGCATCGACGCCATGACGCCAGCTTGTTGTGTGGATGGACCTGCAGGTTATTTCTTCATCATCTTGCAAGTTTAGTTCTTATACAGTGATGTACTGGTTGTTGTTTTGCCTCAAGATGTATGTTTATAAATCCTGCTTGTAAATTTGATTGCAAATTTGCTGGTTGTCAGGCTCGATTACATGCCTCTGCTGAAATACATGTGATTGCTATTTTTGGAAGTAGTAGATTCCCAAATTTCTGCTATTACATTACTGAAACTGAAACCTAATACAAGTTACTCAACAACGTTACATAGTGTAGACCTATTACAAGCAACTGCATAAATAAAAGACAGCTCTATTGCTGATTACAATTGTCAAATGTTACATTTTTGGCATAGGTCATGTCAATTTTTTTTATTTCATCGAGCCTTCGAGCCGGCTTGCGAGCTTCACCGAGCCGGCTCGTCGAGCCTCGAGCCTTGTCCAGGAGGTCAAGGCTTGGCTTGCACCACCTTCGAGCCGAGTCGAGCCCGAGCCGAGCCTTGTCGAGCCCGAGCCGAGCCTCGAGCCTCGAGCTTCAGGTCCAGCCCTAGTTCTGATTCGCTTGGCTTTCTTCTTCCCTGTTGTCAAAAGATCTAGAAAGGAATTAGCTTCACCAAGCTGAACAGTACGTAGTGGAAACCGTTAAGTGTACCAACCGATGATTATACACTACTATTTGTGGATCGGCAACTTCTTTATCACTAGGTCCCGTTCCGTTCTGATCGTATCTTATTTTCTCTTCCCTAGGGCGTGATGCATGGCATGTGTATCAAAATGGCATGGCTGCTTGCTGTTTACGTTTACATTATAAAACAAACTACTTATATATTATTGTTTCAGGAATCATCTCCGTTTGTTTGTTTGTTCGAGAGATCCACCGTGTATCATGGGTGCACGTTACCACTATGTCTCGGTTAGGCGGGTGATTTGTGCTTCTTCACCGGTTTCGCATGTCCGTGTGGCCGTGACCTGCAATTGCATGTCTGAGAGGCAAGGTTTGAATTTGTATCCTTTGAAAACATTGTTTGGAACACGGGAGTTAACCTTTTTATGCATGATGCCTCTAAGAAGTGGTTACATTCTTTAATATATGTACGACTCATGTTACCAAGTGTTCCGAACACCTGGATTGGTACAAAAAGATAGATGCAACACCAAAGCTCTACCACGAGTAAAATCCACAGCTGACCCGGTGAAACTTCACGCGATTTCCAACGTGCGCGAGCGAGAAAAAACATGTGGTTTACAACCATTGTGCCAAATTTGTGATCCAATAGTTCCTAGCCACTTTGCTTGCACTTTACCGTTGTGTCTCCGCTACTCGGTAAAATTGTGCTTCAACGATTCTGCATGTTCGTGTGGTCAAACCAAAAGTAAGAATCTTCTCATTGTGACCACCCCGGGATGTGTGTGAGGGGGGGGGGGGGGGGGGGGGGGGGGGGGCTTGGATGAGAAGAGCAAACATAGCAAGAACTGAATGTTTGTATCATTAATCTGAACAAAATGATTTGGAATACGGGGAGTTTCTTTTTTTACACATGACCAGGGCAAAAACAACTACATTCTTTAATAATGTCATTGAGCTTGCCGGGCACATGGATTCAGTGGCGGCGCTAGGAATTTGTAGCATGGTATTCATACAATATCCATTTTGTCAAAATCATCATTGTTTTTGCCAAAAGCGTCACTGTTTTGCTATAATCAACATTGTTTTGTAAAAATCATGGGTATTCACTTGCATACCCAAGAATACAACATGGATTGGCAAGAAAAGATAGGTGTGACAGACAAAGCTAGCCAACAAGCAAACCCACACGAGTGACCCGGCGGAACTTTGTATTATATCCAACATTGCAGCAGTGACAAAGACACATTGTTACAACCATTATACACACTTTGTGATCCAATGGTTCCTAGCCACCTTGTTCAAGAGATCAACTCCGTATCGTTTGTGCATGTTACCTGTTTGTATGTGTTAATCGGTTAAATTGTGCTTCAACGGTTTTTCATGTCCACGTGGCCAAACCAAAAGTAAGAATCTTGTGATGTTTATCACTGCGGGGGTGAGGACTTGGCCGTTACTATCACATCAACATATGCAAAGAATTGAACCGACCTATATTGTTTGGAGAACATGGTTTGGAACATGGCGGTTTTCCTTTTGTATGATGAATCCCTCCAGAAGTCGCTATATTCTTTGATATGTGGACGACTCGTGTCATAGAGCTTTCCGGACAAAGACGGAGCTATGTACAGTTAGGGGGGGGGGGGGGGGCACCGCCCCCAGCCCAAGAACTTTCTACGTAATAACTAGTATTTGTTGGCCTTTTGCCTAAAAAATTAATGGCATTTGGTCCATTCCCCCCTCAATACTGGACCAAGATGCCTTTGAACCCCATTTCACCCCAGCCAGTCAGCCCAAGTGTCGTGAGTTTGTCACGGCAGATGTCATAGCGATATGACTTCGTAGGTGTGACAACAAGCTCCGCCATTATTTCTGGACACATGTATTGGCAAGAAAAGATAGATGTAACGGATGAAGTTAGCCACCAGATAAACAACACGAGTGGCCGGCGAAACTTTGTAAGATTTCCAACATTGTATGGGTGAGAAAGACACACAACTACAAACATTGTGCCCACTTTGTTATCCAACAATTTCTAGCCATTTTGTTCGGGAGATCGAGTGTGTATCATGCTTGCACGTTAACACTCTGCCTCTTTAATCGGTTAAATTGTGCTTCATCGATTTTGCATGTCCACTGGCCAATCCAAAAGTAAGAATCTTCTATTGTTGTGCACCTTGGGAGTGAGGCGTGAACATAAGAGCAAACATATACAAGAAATGAACTTGTATGGTTTGGACAACATGGTTCGAACATGGCAGTTTCCCTTTTCATGCACGATGCCTCTCGAAATCGGTACATTCATTAGTATGTGGTCGACTCGTGCCACACCTTTCCTCGGAGACCCCCTGGATGTGTACGTAAAGACATATGTAATAGACAAAGTTCGCTGGTAAGTAAACTACACGAGTGACCAACGAAACTTGATATGATTTCCAACATCGCAATAGTGAGAAAGAGGCGTGGTCACGGCCATTGTACCCACTTTATGATATCAACGGTTCCTAGCCACTTTGTTCCAAATATCCACCGTATTTGCACGTTACCATTTTGTTTTTGTTAGACAGTTAAATCGTGCTTCAACTGTTTTAGATGCTGGCTAGGTCAAACCAAAAGTGAGAATTGTTCGTGTTGAGCATCCTCGGAGAGAGGACTTACACGTGAATATCAGAACAAACATATGAACATATCGAGCTTGTATCCTTCGAAGAACATGGTTTTGAACATGTCAATTTTGTTAATGCACGATCCCCGCAAAGTTGTTGCATTGTGTCCCGTGATTTCGGGCACCCGGTGGCACTAAGAGATGGAGCATGGAGGTAATAGACGGAACTCAACATCAAGTGAACGCCACGAGTGACTCGACGAAACTTGGTAGGGCTTGCAACATTGCTGCGAGAAAAGACACGTGGTTACAACCATTGTGGCTACTTAATTGTTACAAGAAGATAAGATTTGCACCAAATTAATTGCAATAAATATGTTCCAAAGAATTCGTAATCATGCGCCACAGGAACAAAAGCAAAACTATACTTCCAAGAGATCAGTGTCAACTTTAAACATAAATCATTACTACGATGTAAATTACTCAAAATTCTAGTAGTATTCTGTAAGATTTATAAGGTTTTCAGTTCTCCAAATGTTTGCATCATACGGCACGGAAGGAACAAATTCATCTACCAGTAAAAGCATGGAAAATTCATCTACGAGTATTTCTTACCAGCCCCCGGCGTCACGGCTGCTCCTTCCTCTGAGCACAGAGCTCGATCCTCGTCCCTTGGCCTCCCTCGCTCGCTCGTGCCGCGTCTATAAAAAACACTCGTCTTTCTCGAATCCTTCTTCCCTGACCCGATCTCTTCCTCCTACCCCAACCCGCGGAGAGCCGATACAACCATCGCCGCCGACGCGAACCGATCCGGCCGCCGCGCTCGCGCAAACGACAAGGACGAGCTAGCCCGCCCTTCGTGCCAACCACCTGTCTTGCACCGCGAGAGCGCGCGATGCGACCAGGCGGTCCGCCGAACGCGCGGCCGGGGCTGGGCCCGGGGCAGACGCAGCAGCAGCCTGGCACGCCGGGGCGGGCACGTCGCCGCCCGGATCTCACGCTGCCGCTCCCCCAACGGGACCTGACGTCCCTCGCCGTGCCGCTGCCCCTGCCGCCCCCGCCGTCCTCCGCGCCGTCCTCCACCTCCTCGTCCGGGTCGTCCATGGGCGCGCCGACCCCGCCCAACTCGGCCGGCTCCGCGCCGCCCGCCCCGCCGCCGCTGGGCGAGCTGGAGCGCGTGCGCGCATCGGGAGCGGCGCCGGCGGCACGGTCTGGATGGTGCGGCACGCGCCCACGGGCGGCCCTACGCGCTCAAGGTGCTATACGGGCACCACGACGACGCGGTGCGGCGGCAGATCACGCGCGAGATCGCCATCCTGCGCACCGCCGAGCACCCGGCCGTGGTGCGCTGCCACGGCATGTACGAGCAGGCCGGCGAGCTGCAGATCCTGCTCGAGTACATGGACGGCGGCTCCCTCGAGGGCCGCCGCATCGCCTCCGAGGCCTTCCTCGCCGACGTCGCGCGGCAGGTGCTCTCGGGCATCGCCTACCTCCACCGGCGCCACATCGTGCACCGCGACATCAAGCCGTCCAACCTCCTCATCGACTCGGGCCGCCGCGTCAAGATCGCCGACTTCGGCGTGGGCCGCATCCTCAACCAGACCATGGACCCCTGCAACTCCTCCGTCGGCACCATCGCCTACATGAGCCCCGAGCGCATCAACACCGACCTCAACGACGGCGCCTACGACGGGTACGCCGGCGACATCTGGAGCTTCGGACTCAGCATTCTCGAGTTCTACCTGGGAAGGTTCCCGCTCGGGGAGAACCTCGGCAAGATGGGCGACTGGGCGGCGCTCATGGTCGCGATTTGCTACTCCGACTCGCCGGCTGCCGGCCTGCCGCCCACCGCCTCCCCGGAGCTCAGGAGCTTCATCGGCTGCTGCCTCCAGAAGAACCCGGCCAGGCGGCCGTCCGCCGCGCAGCTGCTGCAGCACAAGTTCATCGCCGGGCCGCAGCCGCAGGTCCTCGCCGCCCCGCCGTCGTCGTGATGACTCGCGCGCCACAATTAATTGGGATGGGATGGACTCCGGTGTTGATCCAAGTATCCAACCCAACCCGGACATGGAGGATCATGGTGAAACGGTGGTCGGCAATGAGACATGGGATCTAGGGGGTTGTTCCTAGCCATTTTGGGCATTCAGGCCACCACCGCAAATTCACCACATCCCTCCCCTGTTGTTGCTGTAGCTCCTGAAATCAAGCTCCCCTCTTTTTCTTTCGTTCTTGTTAACTTAAATGTTTATTATGTTCTTCCAAATGATGATCATATAATAGTAGTATGAGCTGTTATTAAAAAGCATTTAGTCCTAGCAAGTTAATTCGCAACATCATTGCAGCCGGTAGTGGTGATGATCTGCTCCATGTGGACAGGATCATGATGAGAACATTCGAGGCTTCCTGGATTTTGCAATTTTAAGGCCGATTGCACAGATCAAATCTTGAAATGGGGACCGAACCAACTTGCAACTTGCATATGATTCCCACCTTTCTTTCTCTGGTGTTCTTGGTGAATCGCCCTCTTCCTCCCTTTATTATTCTCCTGAAAAAGATGTGTGGGCAGCAATCATGCGCGCGCGCATACTAATAGTATCCGTCCATCCATCCGCATAATATTCTGGCATTTCTCTTCCTCTCATCTCGCTTCTGGGTTGCGCTCTCCTTTTGGGCCTGTGGTGGGGGCTCATCCCGCTTTGGATGCGCAGATTCTGGTCATTTCTGGGGGTTATGCTTGGCATCCGATTCTAATTTTCCATCATTCCATGTGAGTAAGCGGAAGCAGAGGAGACAGGGGAGGAGGCCGCTGGCTGCTGTTGCTCTGTTCCGAGAGGGACATGTGCTTGGAAATACGGAGTAGATAGATTTGTAGGCCTGCGAAAGGGGCGGCACATAGAAAAAGGAGACGCGATGTTGAGTGAGCAGAGCAGAGCGCGAACTCCATTAATGGAGGGCATGTGTGGATGAAGTACGGACGGGCGTTTGAGTTTGTATGCCCGTCCTTCTCCGTGTGTGCGGGGTGGATCCTTGGAGTGAAATTGCACAAACTACAAACTATTGATGTCTAGGTGGTTTTAAAAAAACCATTACCATCGTTGTTCCGACAAATTACTCACTTTTTCATATTTTTTTCCGTATAAACCAAGAATTTGTGTAATCATTTCACATAGGTAGATACACACTAAAATGACTGAACAATCGTATTAAAACGTGTCTAGATACATGTGGATACTTGTGAAAAAAAAAGCTAAACCATGTTATATTTAGAAACAGAGAGAATAGTACCATCAAGCGGAGGAGAAAAGTAAACGGAAAAGAAGTAGGCATGCAAGGGAAGCACTAATTATATATGTGTATGCACGCACACGACACAAACAATGCTCAAACTAGTCGATCCGAAAATCTTGTACGAATCAAATTTAAAAGGAAGGAGGCCTATCCAGCTTAGCACAGGACCGGACCGAGGCAAGAACACAAATTTCATCCAGGCGCGCCTCAGAATAAATCTGAAAACGACCCAAATTTGGGTGAAAAAGAGCCCATTTTCGTCGATCCTCCGCTCCGGGTCACGCCTCCACATCCTTCCTTTCGTACGAGCTCGACCGACGAGTCCACTGCAACCTCCGACCACTTCTCCCAACGTACCACTCTCCCCTGTCAAAATGACCCAACCCATCAACATCGATCCGTTAGAATGTTCTGGTCATCCTCCTCGATCTCGCACAAATGTCAGGCTACACACTCGGTTGTTCTCGATGAAGACTGTTGCGGCTGCTATATGGGCCGATGGCGAGCGCACGATGATTCCACATGTTATTAGCTGTAGCTGGCGTATTCGGCGGCTCCCTATTTAGTGCTATGCATTGTTCCTTGGTAACCTCCGTTCGATCAGGGAAACTGCTGAATTAGTCCGAAGGAAACCAAGCTAGTCAGGTTAGTTTCTGGTTCTGGACTGAAACTGCATCCGATGTGCTCTTCTTCCGTTCACTCCAAAAATCGTGGATTAACTTGATTAACAGGCATTCGAATGAGTATAGCCCATGAACAAGTTGACTTAACCTATGATTTAGGTCTGTGTGCAACGTATTTCATAAATAGGTGTTGATTCTTGCAAAAGACATGAAAAATAAGTAGTTTTTGCAATAGTGAATAGTTGGTGGTCTATGGAAAATTTCCTGCGGGGCCCTTAGTAAGTGGAGACAGTTGTGATGCGTGAGCTGAGTGTGCAGTATACTGTGCTGGCAGTAGGCATGCATCACGCGTGCGTGCATTGCCTATCAGGACGAAGATTCCTCCTTGCAAACAATTTAATTCTTCCCGCATATTGTCCGTGATTCGAGTGTGAGAGGAGTGTGTGAAGTGAAGTGAAGGAAGCAGGACGATGGCATAATGTATTTGCGCAAACGCTCCTCTTTCTCTCCAGAACTCTCTGCTGCAAGCTCCTCTCTCTCGCCGCTTCCAGATCCAGGCCGTCAGGCCCCTCTCCCCCTCTTCTCCGGCCACGGCCGGTGTTGAGCTTGGGTGAGGGACCCTTCCCTGTGTACAGAAGTAGTTTAGGCTAGTCTAGGTTTGCTTTCTGCCCTCTGTGGAGTCTGGCGTGATGCCGTGGTTTTGGAGTAGGTTGTCTGATCCCATCGGCCGGATCCGGCACGATCTCGTCCTGGTGTCCATTGCTGCGCAGCTCTGGTGGCAGGTGTTGCTGCAAGCACTGGTACAGGGGCGAGACATCTCCGAAAATAAGGCCGTCCTCCCTTTCTTCTGGAGGCTGGTCGCTCTGGTGGCTCTCCGCGGCGCCAGGCGATCGCCGGTGATGTTCTGCGTCGAGCTTTCGAGGTGGAAGCTAGGCGTCAGCGGCAGATCTGGTGAGGTCTTTTTCAATAAGCGGTTCTTTGGTCTTCTCTGCTGTTGGTGCGTGTTGCTGCTGTTCTTCCTTCTGGCCGGCCATGGTGGTGAGGAGAAGGGCGAGCTTCTTGCAGCGTTCGTCAGCGACGGAGGAGGCTGGGGATTAAGTGGTACTGCGATGTGCTGGAGTTCATCCTCGGCGGCCCGTGCTTGGCTGCCGACTCCTGATGCTGGCGGGCAGCAACTCCAGGGCCTGACGCCGGCGCTGCGTCAGGTTTTCTGCAACCTCCTTTGGAGGCTCTTCGATGGTCTCGCGGCGGAGCTCATCCTCTCCACTGTACCAAGTGGCCTTGTCCCCGGTGCTGGTGGCGACGGCCGTCGCTTGAGGCTAGAGTTCGTCGGCGGTGTTGGAGGACCCGATTGTATTCCTCTTTTTCCAGTTAGGGTCTACTCTGTAAAAGCGAAGGACCTAGTTCAGATTTGTCTTTTTAGTAAGGTCCTTTTTGTAATTTGTACCGCACCGCTTTGGAATTAATGCAGTATCCAGGCCCTCCTGGGCCTATCCCTGTTCAAAAAAAAAAAAAAAGGACGATGGCGGTGGAGCAGTGGCCCTAGCTAGCGGGGGTACAGTCCTAGGAGTACTGTTTGGAAGTTTCGTTTCGCAGTGAGTGACGATCGATCGATCGATCGCCGCCGCAGGGCTAGATATAGGCTATAGCTAGGTAGAGGCGTGCGGCTGCTGCTGCCTGCTACTCTGGTAGCCAATTGGCGTCATGCGAATTGCGAGGGGGTGGTGGTGGCAGTGACTGCTGACACGCTGCTGCGGATGGGGACCGGCCTAGCTGCGCTTTTGCAGTAAACAAAGGTTTTCGGCGCGGGTGGGGGCACCACTTGTGATCTCATCTCATCCCCACATGTGGAGTACATGTAGGACAGGGGGAGTGATGGATCGATAGGGATTGCACACGGAAGGGAAGGGGAACGGGAGATGGATGTCGGCTGAGCAAACAACTCGCTTCAATTTTCAAAACAAAAAAAAAACTCGCTTCATGCTGTGTGGGTGTGGGCGTACGTTCGAAACACGGTTAGATTTTTTTTGTTTTGAAAAAACCTTGTATGAAACTTCTTGCAACCTTATGCTTCGTTTGGATGTTTGTACTGTGAGACTAGACATTGTATTGAGTTGAGTGTCCCAGGATATTGATACTGAGATTGAATGCTAATATTTCTGTTTGGATGTGTTAAATATTCGAACTCTAGACTATATATTGAGGTTGAATACCAAATGTTGTTTGGATGGTATAATTGATGATTTTCAGTTCTAGAGGACTTCTATCATTATATTATATTGTTATCTACATGTAAAAAAATATACGCAACAGTCACAATATTCTTGTGCTGGGACAACAAGCAAATAAAAGAACAATACATATCAAACTGCCACAACGTAGGTAATCACTCCATCATTGCCGATGGGAACTTTTAGTATTTTTATTTGGCTTGAAAGCTACTCGAGATCGTTCCAGGACGAACATGAGCTAAATTTCTAGAAGGCGCATCTTCATCACATAATGTAACAAGAAAGATAGGGAAGAGGGGAGGCTAGGTCGGGGTCAAGGTTGCTGGTCTTCTTCTTAATCTTGCCCGCGCGTGTTGTACACAGAAGAGAGTGCTGACATCGAGCCCAAATATGCAGGAGTCAGAGAGCACATGACATGGGAGAGGCCAGGGGCCCTTGCCAGCAATGGAGGGAAGAGGGGAGGGCGGGGCGGGCGGGAAGAGAGGGGCGGACGCCGGCGGCTTACCTGCGCCGGACGCGTGGTGGTAGGCTGCTCGCCGTCCCGCTCCTCTGTTCGTGAGGCAGAGGGGGCAAACGGTGAAACGGATGGGTGGGCGCGACGACGTCCAGAGAGGAGGATGGAGGCGGGCGACATCCTTCCTCGCCGGAGGCGCAAAAGGAGGAGGGAGGCGACGGCGGTAGTTGTACCAGCGACTACGAGCGATGGTTCGTCCGAGACCATGAGCAGATAGAGTGAGTCGAGAGGAAAACGTTTCAGGCCCGAATACCTCACGATGTCGAGCTCCGTAATGGAGAGGGGACTCGCCGTTCTGACTGGATATCGGGGATAACGATGGTGCCTACTAGACGCGGGGCCAAGCGCCACTCCTCCTTCACCTTGCGAAAGCTTACGCCAACACTCCACTGCGGTGTAGCATGAAGAAGCGGACGGTGCTCCTTGTTGCGGCGTGCGGGCCAGTGGCCTCGGTGGCGCTGGTCACCATGTGGCCGGTCGCCTCCCACCACCATCTTCGCGTCCCATTGAACTGCAAAGACCTGAATACGCCGTCGTACACGTTGATGTTCCCGTTCCGCTCGTGCGTGAAGCTCGAGCCACACGCCGAAGTTGTTGTCGTCGTTGTCTGGGAGGTCCCGTTACTCCTGCGTCATCCTATTCTGGAGCCTGAGGACACGGCTAACTAGAATCGCTCGGGAATGGAGGGAATGAGTGGTATGAGGGGGAGGGGCTAAAATATGTGATTTAAAAACAATTACAGATTTTACTTTATCCTAATGCAGAACTAAACTAAGTAGATACTTTTCAAACACAAATCCTAAATATGCTAAACTTAACTATGCGCACCAACAACATATATGTCAACAAGATATGGACATTCTAATTTTCGACAAAAATCTATGTGGACATTTATGTGTTGACCACTTAATTTCTTAATAATGAACTCACCGAAAAGACACCATTTGAGGTTAGAAATCAAGCATTACAGCTACCTTACTTGAAGATAGAATGACACCTTCACAAGTTCTAATGATGCTTTCCCAAATATTTAGAGCATCCTCTCCCATAAAGTCCTTCTAAACCTGTTTTTTTTCTGAGCCAATGGTAAGCACATTTGCTATCGTGATGTTTTTTTGTCGAAACATATATTATACAACATGGGGTAAGCATCTTTCAGGGTCTCTACTATATTCACAAGTCCTCCCAAAATGTGGTATTCTTACCATTTCCCACATTTTTCTTGCACAATGAATAAAAAGTATGTTCAATGTCCATTAACCCAAACCAAAGCTGAGATTCCCAGACTTTGCTGGTGACACTAGTTATGCATAATCTGCCAAATTCCATATGGTTTCTAATTTCCATAACCACTTAGCCAATAAATATTTATTCATAATGTCCAAGTTTAAAATTCCCAAATCTCCAAAAAAGATATGCATATGCACAGTCGACCATTTAAACTAAATGGTGCTTCCTTTTAGTTTCTCTTCTTGCCACAAGTGTCTACATGTGAAGAGGTCAGACATTTTCCTAGTTCCAACAAGAAGAGCATAGAAAGACATATATGTAGGCATATTTGACAAGCATGATTGAATGTTACTGAGCTGAGAGTTTAGCATGCCAACGACCACATTTGTTTTCAATCTTATTTTCCACAGGCTTCCCATGTATGTTTCTAATGCTAATCCTGACAACAGAAACAGACATTTCATTGGCATTTCTCCCAACACGGCAAGTAAAAATTCTTCTATAAACATCTTATCTATGCTTTTCTTCTCCAAACAACAAAATCTCACTTTTATGTAAATTAAGTTTCTAAATACGACGTTTGTTCAATAGAACATAAAATGAATATTAAATATGTGCACTTTGGGAAATCGTCATGTAAACGAAAATGGTGTCGTCAACGTATGGAAGCATATTCACATAATCTCACACAAAATCTCGCATGAGACCTTTTAATAGGTCACTATCTCTAGCATTATTCATTAGAAGTGCGAAAGAATCAACTGCTAAAAAAAAAGGAGAGGAGACATGGAATCTCCATGTCTTCCCTTTGTAAGTTGGGAAAAAGGACAACCACACCAACTATCAGGAAATTCTTTCAATTACAATATTTGATAAATGAAAGACCATTAAATCTTGTTGTAAGCTTTTGTCGAAGTCAACTTTGAATAACAAAGCACTTTGTTTTGATTGATGAACAAAGTTTAAGGTTTCATGTAAAATAGATACCCCCTACATAATATATCTCCGGGTCACAAACGCTGCTAGTATAGGAGATACCAGATTTTCGATTACCTTTCCTGGTCTATGTCTATTCGTCAAAACTTTAGTAATGATTTTGTAACTCACATTAGTACACATATCGGTCTAAACTGTTTAATCTGCTTAGCATCTTTACAGTTAGGGATAAGCGTCACCAAACCATAATTCAGTCTAGAGATGTAAAGGTTGCGACCATGGATATCATCCAGTAAAGCTTCCATATCCCATTTTACTAAATCCTAGTATTTCGGATAAAAATCTGCAGTAAAACCATGGGGGCCTTGTGGCTTATAGCTCCATTGAAAATGTGCTCGTTTGCTGTTCTCTGTACTAACAATAATCAACTAAATCAAGCAGGCACCGGATCATTAACCGTGCACAGATCATGACCCCGCAACTGATCCCGTTGGACTCACGGCAGCAGTCGCGTACCAGGAATCCTGCACGCACACTCTGTTTCTCGGTTGCAGTATAGCAGTTCAGAGTTTCAGTCAGGCAGGCGACTCTGCTTCTCTGCACAACAGTACACGTAAGAACGAGGCAAAAATCCCTCAAAAAAAAAAAAGAACGAGGCAAAAATCAGAAACAACAACGGTGAGAGTCATCGTTCAGCAAGAATGTCAGATTCATTTACACAGAGCTGAATCAACAGATCATAAGCTAAGTACTACACTTCGCACACGGTTACACAAGTAAGAGGGTAGCTAATATCGCGCCCGTGTTTTCCAGAGCTCATGTCGTTGGTTACAGGTATCTGACAAAAAAACAGGAGAAAGATTAATTAATCAGACCAAGCATTAGTACGGACGCATTAGACAGTTTGTTAGGGGATGAGTTAATCTTGCAAATACTCTAGTGCTGACTGTCAGAAGCTCACAGCGATGGAATGCAGCTTCAGTTGTAATTGGACCTTCTCAAGGGCACGCTCGGCTGGCTCGCGTTCCCGCTGTACTGCGGTCTCCCGAACGGGTCGCTGATCCCATCCTGCAGATGATGGACGGTTTAGCAGTTTCAGTTTGCGTGGATTACCATTCTCGAAAATAGGATGAAGAAATGTGGATGCACATTGATCCTGTTAATTCTTACGGGACGTGACTGCGTCAACATGGCGGCGTTGCTGATGTAAGCGGAGCTGCTCATGCCGCCGCCGCCATGGAAGCCGCCGCCCATGCCCATGGGGTTGCAGAACTGCATGTTGTCCTCGGCGAGCGTGCGCAGCCGGTTGAGCTCCGGGAGCACGCCGGTGGCGAGGTCGGGCCGGTCCTTGCGCCGGAGCTCACAGCACCGCAGCGAGATCTCCGCGAAGCGCCGCGCCTCGTCCACGGGCCAGTCGTGCACGGCCGGGTCGAGGAGGTCGGCAATGGTGCCGTGCTCGAGCGCGCGCCCGACGTGGTGGGTGAGCCCCATGGGCGGCCTGGCCGTGATGATCTGCAGCAGCATGACGCCGAGGGAGTACACGTCGGACTTGACGCCCAGCATGCCCGTCTGCTGGTACTCCGGGTCGATGTAGCAGAAGGTCCCCGCGGCGCTCGTCATGTGGCACTGAGTGACGGTGTCGGCGACGGACGGCGGCACGAGGCGGGCCAGCCCGACGTCGCTGATCTTGCTCACGTAGTTGCGGTCGAGCAGGATGTTGCCCGGCTTCAGGTCGCGGTGGACGAGCGGCTCGGGTTTCGCCTGGTGGAGGAAGAGGAGGCCCGTGGCGATCTCGGCCGCGATGCGGAACCGGTGCTGCCATGGCAGCACTGGAGCGTTGGCGCGCGGGAATAGGCAGTCGTCGAGGCTTCCCATGGCCATGTACTCGTACACGAGGCAGCCGTACTCAGGGCAGGCGCCGAGGAGGAGCACCATGTTTGGGTGGCGGATACAGCTGAGCACCTCCACCTCCTGCTGGAACTGCGACTTCCCCTGCGCGGCGTCGGGCCGGAGCACCTTGATGGCCACGGGTGTGTGGTCGAGCTGGCCCTTGTACACCGGGCCGTACCCGCCCTCCCCGACCTTGCGCGCGTCGGAGAAGTGGTCCGTGCCGACCTCGATCTCCTCAATGGTGTACCGGCGGTACCTGGCCGACGAGCCACCGCCGCCGCCGGACCTGAGCCGCTCCTCGGCCTCCTTGAGCGCCTTCCTTTCCGCGGCGATCCGCTTCTGCGCCTCCAGCTCCGCCAGCCGCTGCGACGCCTCCGCCGCCTCGATGGCCGCCCGCGCCTTGGCCTTCTCCTGCTCGATGAGCGCCAGCGCTGTCTCCTCCGTGAGCCGCCCGTCCTGCGACCTCTGCTCCTCCTCCACCTTCCAGCGCTGCAGCTCCGTCGCCTTCTGCTTCGCGGTCAGCGCCTCCTTGCACGCCGTGCTGTACATGTCCATGGTCTGCTTCAGCTCCAGCCGCAACCGCCTCATCTCCGCCTCCATGTCCTCCTAAGCACACACACACGATCATGCATTGGAATGTTGCAAGATCGATGGCAGAATCGTGTGCGCGAATGATGGCGATTATGTGTGTTGTTTGAGGATTGAGGTACCGCGGGGAGCGAGGAGACGCTGGTCTGGGAGTTGGAGGTGCTCTCGTTGCCGAAATCGCCCCACCCCGGACGCGGCGCCTCGAAGCTGTGTTGCTCGTACGGGTTGTCCGACCCGGTGGACAGCCGTGGCGGGTACGACGGCCGGTCCACGCTCCGCCGGCCGGGGGCAACACCGATAAACGATATGTCGGACGAGTCAGGCAACGAGAACTGCGGGAACTCCTTCCTCGCCGACGTCGGACCCCTCGAGAATGGCGACCTGTCCATGTACAGGTAATGCGCGTAACCATGCATGATCAAGCATATCCACACCTATGGACAGGTAATGAACTAGTAGTAGCAAGGTCTGTGAACTTACATGATGAAGTTGTCTTGTAGCTGCATCGTCGGCGTCCCGGCAGAGTCGCCTGCATGTCATTGTTAATTGCAAGAGATGAATTGCACGAGCTAGAGATCGATACACAGTTATTTGGCGTCTTCATTTGACTATGCATGTGTTGTTACCTCGTGTGGCTGGAGGTGGCGGGGCCGCCCATTTCTGCGCTGGCGGTGGCGCCTGCGGCAGCTGCTCGGGCGGAAGCGGCGCCTTGGCTCCCTGGATCATGGTCCGGAGCGGCGACACGGACGGCGCCGGGCGAGTGGCCTGGCGCACCGACGTGACCTTGCCGCCCTTGTTCACGACATACACGCTGGTGAAGTCGGGGGCCGTCTTGGAGACGCTGCTGGGGATGTCGGCCTTGAAGCGGACGAAGCTGTTGCGGGTGTTGGCCCCGAGGACGATCTTCTCGATGGCGGCATGGGCGGCGAACTCGACGAGGGACTTGGCGACGTCGTGGTCGTCCAGCACCACGTCCTTGCAGTGGATGTCCTTGCGGGTGCAGAAGCAGCGGAAGGGCAGGAAGAGGTCCTTCATCTGCGGGTCCGTCGGCTGCTTGTACCCGGCGGCGTCCTCCACCCCGCCCGTTTCGCCCCGCATGTTGACGTGGACGAGCACGATGGTCTGGCCCCGGTGCACCAGCGTCTCGGTGGCGTACTTGAGCGCGTTCTGGCTGTTCTTGTCCTTGTCGATGCACACTGCCACCAGAGGGTAGCTGCCCACGCCGGCGGCCGCCTCGCCGTCGCTGTACTTGCCCATTCCCGCCACGCCGGGCAGGCCGCGCAGCTGGTCAGATCAGCTTGCTTTCTCCCCTTCTTTTTGCCCTAATCTCTCTACGCTACGCTCTGCAAATTCTACCAGGGATCGTTCGTGCTAGGGAAGATTGCAAGGGACGAGCTATTGGTCACGAGCGGAGGGAGCTCTTTTAGGCAAATTTGCTCCTGTTCTCTGACCTCTATCGACTATTATTAAGCATGGCGTTGTTGAACGCATGTGGTGGCTCTTACAAGGGAATGAATTCCCTCATTTAGCTGAGTTTACGGATAACCACAGATTTGGCCCATTTCGTCACGTTCAGTAATTTCTCAACGGAACCTCAAGCTCTGCAATTGCGTAACTTAATAACTTTTCATGGTTCTCACCCAGTACGACAAGACAGGGTTCATTATGCACCTCGAATTATTCCAACTTGCAAATTCCAATGTACAACAAGATCTCCAGGAGATACAAGCTTCCAAATGCTACAGAAACTTACATTACTTGGCTATCATTTAGTTATTTACAGTACTAACCATATGAACTAAGTCTACAATGAAATCAGGAGATCACCTGACAAGTATGTTGCTCTCACATAACTTTATGTATGTTGGCCTGCTAGGCATCAATCAATAATCTAACTAGATTGGAGTTACACCACCGTATAGAAGACGAATTAATCTGCCAGCTGAATTCACCGGAAAGAATCGACAATACCGGCCAACCTAAACTAGAAAGTTGTCAATCATATGTAAGATGACATCTTCTCCCTCCAAGTTCGTTGGATGGGTCCTAACCTGCATGCAAGTTGCAGGATCAAGCACTGTCAAACGCTTAAATATGTTGCGACCTTATCCTATTTGTAAAGGTCCTACTCTAATAAATCATGCACAACTATTTATCCAGGAGTAAAAGGTCATTTTCCCCATCGCTATTCAACAAATAAATATAATGAATATCACAAAGCAATGGTCCACAGCTACAGATTAGCTCAAGGATAACAATGTTTTTACCACACAAATGCAAGCCCAACTCCCAATTGGTGGTTTAGTTATCAGCCTCTTCCAATTCAGGATTAATACAAGCAAAAACGTCAGCACAACTGTTGTAAGGGTAATTAGCTACAGTAGTTAAAGCTTACCTGGATGTTGTAGTGCGCATTGTATTTTAGACGGCTCTCAGGAAAGCATACATCCACACGTTCCCAGGTCACTTGTGTAAGGCCACGGATCATCGTCTCTGAAAAAGTAACATCTAATATCAGTAGAAAACCTACTAGCATAGATCTCTATTTTAAAAGGACCATGTATACAGTACACTCGATATTGTTCTAAGTATTTCCGACTTTCTAAGTTTTATGAATTTACTGATGACAGTCGACTTTTCGAACTCTCTAGTATTCCAAAACCTTTATGCAATTTCAACAGGGATCTCTGTCCTGACTTTATCGAAAGAACAAAACCAAGCTTTCAGCAACGCGGTATGGAGTAATTGTTACCTTCAAGGCTATCTCCGAGTGAAGCATCTACAGAATCCTCCTCCTGCCGAGGGCCCTCTGGGTTAGCAGTACCAACATGAATAACATGTGGATACTTTTCATTGTTTGCTGTCAACTGAAGCTAAAACATGTAGACAGGGCAGATAGTTAAAAGCACAGAAAGATTGTTAATGCTTCTTAATAGATCGAAGAAGTGAAGGCTTAATTTACTTCGGGTAATTCATGCTGACGTCGAATCGACGATGTTCGCCAACCAACTATATCTTTTCAAAGTTAAGGGCACACACATCAAGAGGTGATTCTTAAACAATTAATAAAAAATGTCACAGTACAGAAAATATATCAAGTTTTAATTTGTGACATCTGATGGATACGATCGTATGCTATATTTGCATATGCAACACGGCGTTTAAAAGAGCGCAAAGCTGACCTGCATAATAACAAGGTATTAAGTGACATTGCAGCAAAACAGGTAAAGGTAGCACTAGCATTTATGTAAATCGTGAGTTACATGAATTTTCCATCATCGCAATCTTCAACCATTCGCACCAGAAGTGGAGGTTTCTCGTCATCCTTGTCCGAGAGGAACAAATGTTTACCTGTTCTCCCGACTATAAAATGTGCTGTTTCCGCAGCAGTTCGTTCCAAAAGCGGAACACCAAAAAGAAAGGGCAGCTGTGAAGAACATAAATGTCAGATGAGTATATAATTTGCTGTCTTCATTGAGAACATTTTCTTATTGAGTTCAGCAGAAAACATAATGGAACATAAAACTCGGAGGGCGAATCTTTCTAACATCAATCAGTGTCAGGAAAATATTGTTCAGTAGAAAACATAGAATGAGGGAATGATAACTGGAAAATGATGTATTTGCTAGAAACAAAGAATACTTTGTCATCGAAAAGTATACTCCTAGGCTCCTTATCAAGTGGCTCCACATTCACTAGTTAAAAGTATTTCAGTTTGATTGGGAGCAAGAATATGATACAGCCAGAGCTATTTGTCTGTTTTCAATAGCAAGGTGAGATGACAAATGCAAAAGCCTTGGACTTGTAAGAGTATGAGAACTAATCACTATTTGTCTGTTTTAAACTAATCACTGCCTAAGTGTAAGAAAGACGGTATGCTAACTGCTAAGTTTAGTAATAGGCATCCATTTTACCTCCCACTAACAAATTGGTATTAGTAGTACCTACTGCTGCACATAAGATAGATCAAGATCTTACTTGTTTATTACACCTCGAGCCCAAGTGTGGTGTAGCCGACGTTATGAAATTCATTGGTTCTAAGCCAGCTAATTTACCACCTCCATACAGATCCTCTTCATCAGAATGTTTATCCATATTAAGGCGTGGTTCTTCGCCTATTGAGTGTTCATAGAGTTTCCCAATTGCATATCTTGAAATCAATCCACCAAGTGAATGAGCAACAAAAGAGATTTTCCTTAAGTTTCTTCTCCTCTCTACAACTTGCCGTACCTGGATAAATATCAGTTTCATGTATCAAATTCCTTTTCGAAACATAGCATGCTTATTTTAGCAACAATGCAAGTTAGAACTATCTAGAATAAGCAATACAAGAAGAAACTGACGACTGACGAAGGCGATAATAAAGATACCTCTTCAGCCAGTCTTTCACCCATTAAATCAACTCCATCGAATGTTAACGTTGAATGATTGCACTCACTACCTGCTCAGATAAATTTAGTAAGACACTTGTATGAAGACCTATTTGGTGCACAAGAAATTAGTGTGCATCATGATGTATACAGGTCAATAGTTAATGCATCATGTAGCCCGCAATGGAAAAGGCCAATTATGTTATTATGAATTGTACAAATTGTAAGGAAATAAGTGCAGTTACATGTGCAGCAGAGAACACTCAGTTGTGGCATATACTCCCTCCGTTCATTAATGTAAGGCACTAGAATTTTCTTGACTCAAATGTATCTAGAATTATTTTGTACATATATTCACTCATTTTAGTATGTATCTACTCAAAATTGAAATGATGGGTCCAATGCCTTACATCAGTGAACGGAGGGAGTAGGTGTTATAATTCTTTTCATATTTTCAAAACTACAATCCAACATTTAGCATGCCAATTATCTGACTGGGAGGCAGACCTGGGAACTCTGAAGTATTAGAACCTTTATAGTTGCACTGACTGACCCCAACCTTCACCCCGAATTTAAAAAGGTCAAACTCTCAATTACACAACCAAATCATCCCAAAAGTTTGAGAAATCAACTTGTCTTAAGTCTTAACGCATAAATGCTAGTTGTGGTTGTGTGTGATGCATCCGACCGGTTTCTAGCTTTGCATTCTACGCAATTCCATGACATATATGATATATGACACATCCAGAAAAGTAAACTGAAAGTAGACCAACTTGTATGAACTCACGATGCACATAGACTTTCCCAGGCAACCTCTTCACGAACTGCTCCGCCCCAAACTTCCAATCCGAAGAACTGATCGAAGACACAAAATCAGCTTTAATCATCAGAAATATTAATCAGAAGCGAAGGGATACCGCGCACGCACCTCCCGGAGAGCCCATTAACCATGACGACGAGGTGATCGGCCTCCTCGCGCCCACCTCCACCTCCTCGCGGCTCCCAGCGTCTCGCCCCTCCTCCTCAGCCTCAACCTCCACCTCCCTGTCCGCGGCAGACCGCGAAAGCAGGCGCCGCGCCCAGTTCCCCAAATCCAGCCTTTCGCCTCCAGGACTCTGCTTGCGACCGAACGGCAACCCTAGATCGAGCCGGAGCGCCGACCACCGCGTGCCGCTGCTGCTACCGGGGGCGTGCTCTTGGACTGTTCCATGGGGAGAGGAAGGTGGCTCCGGCGGCGGCGGCGAGGTTGGGAAAGGGGAGTTGGGGTGCAGGCGGCCGCGAGGGAACACGTGGCGGAAGGGCGGAGCCTGGAGGAGGCGGGCATTCCGGTTGCTTGCGGGGACTGTGGGCCCACATCGACGGTTCTGGAATCACGGTGAGCACAGGTGCTACGCAAGGAATATTCTTTGTGGAGTTGGACGGTGAAGATGGGCGGATAGCTTTGCTGGTATCCCATCCGACGGCTGAGCTGGACTGAACAACACCTGGTTCTGGAATCACGGAGAGCACAGTACTGAGGGGGAGGCTAGCTCACGGGTGACCGCACACACGCCACCGCACCGGCCTTGGTGCAAACAATGTCGAGGGTATGGCTTATTAAAAACTTATCGGTCAATTCAAGATAAGAAATAAATCGATCGGTTTATCGGCATATCGACGATAAATCGAAATATCGGAAGATATCTTGAACAATGAGTGCAAGTGTATGCTTCCTCGTGACTGTGAACCTGCTTCGTGATCGATGTTGTGTGAAATAGTTTCGAAACGTTACCATGCATGACAAATTGCAGTGATCAAATAACCTCATCAATTAAATGCAACTAGAAGTTCTATTCAGTGCAACCAGCAACTAAAGCACATCAAATGCCACTAGAAATTCTATTAAGTGTAACCAACAACTAATGCATAAATAATAAGATCATTCGACAAACAATCCGAGTGATCGACCAAAATAGTTCACCGCGAAAGTAAAGATGGTAGCACCAAAATATCACATCGAGTACAGCGACACTCCTAGGACGATAGAAACTCTGCGCAAAGGACCAAAGTTCCTAAACAAGAACTTTCTAAAATGAATACAATTTATACTGAACTTTTATACTTCTACGTGTCGTATTTTTAGCATGTCATAGTATTTCAAGTATAATTTTCTATTTATTCGCATAGTTTAACCACATGATTGGAAACATTATTTACTATTATGTGTTTTGTATGAAATTTTATTCTAGAACTATGTTTTATATAATGCATCATCTATATAATTTATAATTATTTATGGCAAAGAGCCGTAAAGAGTACGATCTAACTAATGTCTCAATAGCAGTTTCTAGTGACTAAGTAATTAAGCATCTTTATAGAAACTTGTAAAGTATATGAACTGACTACTTTTTCATGGTAACAAAGCAAGTCAAAATTTAACAAAGTGTGCATGTTTTGTACTCCCTCCGTTTCTTGACGTAAGATGTATAGTTTTTTAAAGAAAATTCCATAATATAAGGTGTATTTGTTATAAGTGGACAATTTGACCCATCAAAAAATGAGTCCTAGTCTCAAAAGAGGGATTTAACGGATTGTATTCATTTTATGCCTATAAAGAACTCATCTCTCGCGACTTTTTCCAGAAAGGAAATTAGTCCACCGTATGCAAAATATACATTGTCTTAATATTCGTGCTGAAAACTATACACCCTACATTTAGGAACGGAGGGAGTACTTGGTATTGAACCAAAATTGGTTAGAGTAATCACCAATAAAAAAATAGTGTGTATTCTAGTATGTTTGCGTATCTCTCAAATTTTATGCTCTTATGCAATGTTCTTGTTCTTATCTTGTGTACATAAGTTCCCCGCTAGTTTATGAAAAAAATATTGTGCAGAATTTAACATCGAAATCTAGTTAGTTAAGATGTTGGCACTCATTTTTGATCGATTGTCAACTGTGTCGTGACATCCTGGAAGAAGGACAGAAGTTTGGATCGATGCGTTCGAGGTGGAAGCCGGAGAAAGGAGGAGTAGGACGTGAAGCAGCAACATGGCATCATGAAGCAAGAAAAATGTAGAGACTCGAATTAATATGCAAGTAGCTGGTGCCAAATGACACAGTCCAATGAAGGTTCAATTTGTCATGTACAAAATCAGCAAGGCCCAGTACGATCAAAACTATACAGACCTCGATGCAGCGACTTGGAAGGAGACTCCAACACTGAAGGAAAATTGATCCGTCATAGGGGCAAGCTGGATGCTTAGAAATCGAGTCCAATACAAAGCCGGAGGAACCTGCCTAGTTTAACGTAGAATAGGAGTTGTACTCTAACATCTAATGCATAGACCGTGACTTGTAGGGGAAGTCCGATTGTAAGGGTGATGTCCGATTGTAACTCAACCACACAAATCTAATCAGTCGTACTTTTACATCTACTTTTTATCATTTACCTTTAGTCCATGCGTCCGCTCAGTCCGCGACTGCATTACCCCGAGTTTGTTCATTGATCGACAATCAAGTTAGGCGCGAGAAAATCGTTCTAGTTCGGCCAATCTTCGTTGCAGCCCTAACAGGGTCCCTCCCGGGCAAGTGGGCGTTAGGTTTCAAAAGCGATGGCTGACTGTTTTGTGTATCCCGATATCGGATTTTTTTTAGATAAAGAGTATATATTAATATCAAGAATATACCAAATACACGCAGCCTCTGCAACAACGTAATAACCGAAGGTATTACGGATGTACACAGCCGAAACACAATAAGAAGAAGAACTAAAAAAGAAAAGTCCCGCTACAGAGTTACAGCACTTGTAGCAGCAGTACAACCACCACCAAAACAACACCTGATATCCAATCTCTCCAAAAGCAACGCCTTCAAGAAGGAAACAGTGCACAAGCGCCGTCGTCGCCTGATCGAGATCTTGGGTTTTCACCCTGGAGATAGTCCCCGCTCTCAAAACAATGTCTTCAACAAGGCCATTGCCAGACACAACCAATTAAGGCCAGACCTTGGATTTTTACCCTGAAAGGTAGAACTTTGAACTTCACCTGTGCTGTCGCCCCCACTTTCATACCACTGCATACGCGTCCTGAAGCTCCAAGCAAGTTGCTCATCGCCACCAAGAGACAAATCACCGTTCCTAGTCCTCCGATCTCGGCTTTCATGACATTCTCCGCCTATGACTTCATCCATGATGGCAACAGATAGCAGAGCTTCATACCGCTTGCTCCTTAACGGAGAATCGTGGGCACGACCGAATCCCACCCGATCCAGCAAACTCCAGGCATAAACGCACATGGAAGTTCGCCGGCGGAGCCTTCCGGAACTCGACACTTCAGCCAAATCAACGAGGGCACACAACCAACAGATCTTCATCTTCGCGCGGGAGAAACCGTAGGACCGCCACCTTTATTCGAGCGCACCAGCAAGCCCCCACGCCGCCGGTCGGAGCAGCAGCAGAGAAGGCAGCCGCAGCACATGAACAAGCGCATCCGCTGGCAGTGCCTTCAATGCCCAGATCAGGCCATGCGTGGCCAGATCGAACCATGCGTGTGGCATAGATCGGACAACTGTCCAGATCGATCCATGCATGGAGATTGGACGCAGCGGCCCAGATCGGACAAGCCCGCACCGGAGGATGAGCGCCGTCCGTCTCCACCTCGCCGCTCCGGCTATCTCCAGGCCCCGGCCCGTGAGCCACGCCATCTTGCGCCGCCGCCAATGCCCCACGTCCGCCCATGAAGCGCCGCCGCGGTGCACTCCCCTGCCCACCGTCTTCGACGGGACGGGCACCGCCACCGCCGCCGACGAGGGCGGCGGCGTCGGCCAGGAGCGCAGGGTGAGGGAGGCCCGGTGGGATCGACGACGGGAGCCTCCGGAGTCGCTCGGGCGGGGAGCGACCCGGGAGGGAGCGGTGCTTGTTTAGATCTGGTCAACCGCTCGCTACCTGAAGATGGAACATCCAGCATCCCGATATCGGATGGCCTCCCATGAAAACTTGCGGTGCATCACCCTGTACACGTGGATGTGTTTGCGTAGACGTCAACAATAGATTTCCGTAAAACCTGCATGACTCGTCGGAAAGAGAATATAATGCTAACTAAACATTTTGTCGCCGGTCACATTGCTTTCTTCTTACGTCGCAAGAGACCCGTGGCGTGTATTTGCTTCCACAAATTAAAAATTTATTATGTCAAGATACTCCCTCCTTCCAAAATGTGAGGCGTGCATGATTTTTCACCATTTTTAATCCACGTCTTTGACCACTTATAGCACCTAAGTGTATGGATTGAGTTTGTATAAATAGCATCGTTGCATTTGATCTCGTGGAATATTTTTTCATCTGTATTTGTACAATTTTTTGTACAAATTATAAGTGAAAACCATAGTCAAAATGTACATTGTTGACCAGAAAAAGTCAGTAGTGCTTTAAACTTTTTACATGGGGCAATGAATAATAGCATAGGGTCCTTGTCTTCTCGGGCCCTGGGCGGTCACACTTATTGCCCAACCTATGGGTCTGCCCTGCCTTGTTCCCGAAGTCATCCACGCGGTACTCTATCACCGTCTTCATGCCATCCTCGTCGGGGCCAGCGACGACGCGTGGGGGTAGCACGCGGTGGAGGTATCCCTTATCGTCAGGACCGAGGAGGGCGCGCGACAGGAACGACCGTCAAGGTGGAGGGGTCCCCTTCTCGTCGAGGCTAGAGAGGACGGGCAGCACAAGTGGGGGGTCGAGGTGGAGCTGCTCCTCACGGTCACCATCTTCCCGTGTGTGCCATTTTTCTTGTCCATTACTTTTGAGTTTCTCCTTTAATTTTTTTTGTGCGTACAACCTCTTGCTAGAATTTCTCCAACCTCTTTAATTTACACTTTCTATTAGAACGGGAAAATAATTATTTCTACGACTTCCTGTTATTATTATTAGTTCGCTGCTAAGTTTGCAAATTAGAAGTTACAACAAGAAAATTATGTGGGTTGAAATTTTTGGTTCGACTAAAAGTGCAAATCGTTGTGACCAAACAAAATAAAACAACGAAAATAATTCTTTCACCATACTGGATTTTTTTGAAACAGTCGCCGGCTGGGGGGGGGGGGGGGGGGGGGAGGATCCCCACCTGAATATCATTATTTCAAACCGCACATGTTACAGAGGGATAGGTGATCGCGCCAGATGGCGGCGTCAGCCTTTTAGATCCTATGGCCCCAAAGTGTCAAATCATCGATGATTTTCATATTAGTCTCATTTGTTGTTTGATTTACATGAATGAATACAAGGATGTTTCTGGAGTCCCAAATCTTCCATAGGCATGAGAGTAGGGCGAACGACCAGATGTCGATTGGAGTTCTTCTGGTGTCTTGGCGTAGTCCAAAGGTCTGGCATGTCGAAGGACAACAAGGGCATTTGCATGGCGTTCCAGACCTGCTGGGCTGCTGGGCAGCCGAAGAAGAGGTGGTCGTGGTCCTCGCTGATCGTGGTGCAGTGTGGGCAGAACGCGCATCATGTATAATAGTTTTGTTGGCGAGGTTTTGCCTCCTATTGTTCCTGTCCAGGTGTAGCAGCCATCCAAAGACACAACGCGGCTGGGCACCCTGGATGCCCAGATGGGCATGACGGTGTCATCGGCGAGGTGGCGGTGGAGCGCGTCTTAGGCCTAACGCCCGGAGAATGGCTGGCCATTGCGCATGTGCGCTGATCCGCATCATCCATCAGCTCGAAGTCCTGCATCAGATTAACACACAAGTCCAGTTCCGTTCCGCCGCAGCGGTGAGCCTATCGCGGAGGTCAGCTTCAATCTCATTTTGCAGCACATGCGAAACTAGGGCTTGTGGCTTTTGGTGGTGGGAATATAAAGTTGGGAACACAAAGCTAGTGTTTCGGATGCAAGTCATCTATCATGCCAAAAGAAAGTTGCCTTGACATTTTTTGTTGGGCATTGGGTAAGGTGGGAGATTTGGCATGTATCTTTGCACAATCTTGGAGAGGTATGATTGCATTGCTGTTGTGGTGTAGTGGCAGGGTGATTGATGTAATAGCCAGTTTTTCCAAGGTAGGTCGGTTGCATGCATGAATTTGTAACAAAATTTCATCAAAAGCAAATATTTTGTGTGCGCAAGTTTTTTAATCACCAGACCTCTACAATTTTTTGACATGCAAGCTCGTTCCCACGCGACTAGGCACTGAGCTCCCGAGCAAGTTTCTTCGTCGTACCATAAAAAGGAGCGTCGTCGTTTGTCTATTTTTTCTGTATGATCAATATCGGCAGGAGCAGAGAGGACATGAAGCATGAGGGTAGGCTATCGAGGATGGCTGCAAGGAGAACTAGACGTCCCCCTTAATTTGTCACAGAGATGCCCTCCAGCCATGAGGTAGGCGTCTATGTGGTCGATCAAAGGTTGGAAAACGTGTAGGGGTAGCTTGTAGGGTGAGAGAGGGAGACCTAGAATGTTTTGGGGAAGGAAGATATCAGTGTTCCTAGTGTCCATGCGATTTAGTTGGTCAGGTCATTGTTATGTGTAGAGGGACGAAAGTTGTCTTGTGGAAGTTTATCGTGAGCCCGGTAGACGTGGCGATGGCATCTAGGATCTCTTTAAGCTGGTGGCTGCCGTTTCAGAGGCCCTTGCAATGATTAGCGTGTCGTCCGCATATTGGAGAACGCCAGCAGCTAGTTGATGAGCAAGGGGTGGGATAGATAAGAGGTAGCTAACGCTTGCGTGTTGAGCTGTTTTAGGATATATGTAACCATGATGAAAAGGTAAGGTGACAAGGGGTCCCCTTGGCGTAGACTTTTTTTGCAATTGATCCAAGGTCCTTGGACGATGCCATTTAGCAGAATTGCCTTTTTTTTCCGTTTTCATGATGTTTCAAATCAAGTCACAGAAACAAACGGGGAAGCCTCTATGTTCGAGAATGCAGAGGAGCGAGTTCCAGGAGATTGAGTTGAATGCTTTTCTGAAGTCTAGCTTGATCACCATGGTGGGCGCTTTCATTTTGTAACAACATTTTAGAATTTATGTGGCATAAGCATAGTTTTCGGAGATGCAACGTCCGGAGATGAATCCAGATTGGTCGTCGCTGACGAGTAGGGGAATGAATTTCTTTAGCCTGTTTGTTAGAACTTTTGCGATGGCTTTGTTGGGGCAGTTTTGCAGGGAGATTGGTCTGAACGCTTCAGGTGTTCTAGCGTTTTCATTTTTTGGAAGTAGAATTATGTGGCCTTGTTTATCGCTGTTATGTCAAGGTTTTGGTTATATTAATCATTGAATAAATTAATTATTTTAGGTTTACAATGGGCCAAAAGTGTCGGTAGAAACCGACCAAAACCATCCGGCCCGGGGCTCGCATTATAGTTCATCTGGTGGAACATCAAATATTTCTTGGTCAGTGAAGGGGTCGTCGATGTGTCGGAGTTGTGGGATGGGGAGGGGTTGAGTGTATCAAGAGAGAAATTCCAATAGGTAGGGACGACTGTGTCTAGTAGTTGGCGAAAAAAGTCGTTAGAATTTCGCATTTTTGAGTTTGGGATGTGAATTCAGTCCCATTTTGATCGAGGATCACAATTTTTTTTTCGATAGCGGTGGGGGCACAATCATGGCAATATTTTGAGTTTCCGTCTCTTTCAATGGCCGCTTTAATTTTTGCTCTTTGGCACCAGTGCGGATCCGTTCTCGAGGAGTGCGTTGGAGGGCAGAGATTACTACACGTCGCAGGGAGAGCTCGATGTGGTTTAGGTTTCTTGATTCTTCAATGTGGTCTAGGAAAGCAATGACTAGCTTTGCGTTTGATTCTCTGACGTCAAACATGTTTACATTAGGTGAATACATTAAGTGAAAAAGGCATTTTCAAGGGTTCAAAATAAATGTTCACACTTTCAAATACTTACGTATGTAAAAAATGTTCACAAGTTTGAATAAAAAATATTCATATATTAACCAAAAAAAAAAAAAAATTGCTTCCCAGCAGTAAAAGGCTAGCGCTGAAAAACTCTAGTAACCGGAATTGCTTCCCAGCAGTAAAAGGTGAAATGAGTTTCCATGGAAAAAAAAGAAGCGGCACGAACCTTCGGCGAAATGCACCGATCGAGTCCCCTTGGATCGTAGATGTGGTAAGTCACGCGCACCCACGTGAACATGCATTGATGTCGCCACTGTCAGCAAGTTCATCGCACTCCAAACCTATCTGCACTTCTGCAGCCGTTTACTTCCGCGCATGGCAGGCTCCATCTGTTCATCTTTGACATGCAGCTGGCACCGTCGGTCGATTTCATTCCCCAAGCGTACTGTGTCAAACCGACCACTAACAAAATGGTAAAACAAATCTTGAATGTACTTACAACCCAGCTAAACTATTCGAGGTCAAACAAGATCAAACGGGGCTTTCCTGCCTCCGTCCCACAGTACCCTGAATGTACGTGCCCCATCACATGAAATGATTCCATCTCTGCAGCTTCGCGCGATCGGCACGAAGATCTGGTAGCTACTGTGTCCACCCAAGTCGTCGTCGATCTGATAAACTAACCGCAGGTTAAATTTCGTTAATTGTCAACTGCGTCGTGTAATTAAGCTTCAGCTGCTGTATATATAGCAACCTTGAAGCTCCCAGTTGAACCAACACTTTAGGCCTTGAGTATACTACTAGCTAGATAATTACGTGCTAGCTAGGGACGACACTGGTCTTGGCAATGGAGTACACTTCAAGCAGGAGCAGGCTCTCGTGCCGTCTCGCCGCGGTAGCCGCCCTCGTCCTGCTCTCGTGCTCCCCCAGCTCAGCGTCGGCGGCGCCGGGCGGAGGCCGGAAGCTGCTCCAGATCAGCCTGGCGCAGCAGTTCGTGGTGCCGCAGAATCACCTGCGCGCCATCCACAACCAGCGCCCGCTCAAGTGGAGCAGCGACCTGGCGGGCCAGGCGGCGCGGTGGGCGGCCGGCTTCAAGGGCGACTGCACGGCCGCGCCGTCGTCCGGCGTCAACGTGTTCCGTGGCGGCGGGGACGGCGGGCGGAGCTGGCAGCCGAGCGACGCCGTGGCGGCGTGGGCGACCAGGCGGACACTTCGACTTCGGCGCCCGCGCGTGCGCCTTCGGAAAGATGTGCGCGCAGTTCGAACAGCTCATGTGGCGCACGAGCACGCAGGTCGGGTGCGCTGCCGTGCAGTGCGCCTCCGGGGAGACGCTCATGACCTGCCACTACTGGCCGCGGCACATCATGGGTCAGAGGCCCTTCTGATCTCTGATCTACTAGCTGTCCATGCATCGAAGACGGCCGTGGCGCGGCGCGTGGGAAAACTTGCCGTTCTCATCTGATTGCCTCGTGATACCGTAATGTGTTTGCATTTTTATTATCGTGTTAGTTTTGTTACTACTTTGGGAGTTTATTTAGATATTTAGATGATCTTATAATGAGGATGACAGGTTATGCATGGCCTGATGCATATTATTGTGAAATGGCAATATGGCATGAGAATAAATCCGTCTTACGTACTCACCCAATTTTAAGAACTTTTTAAGTATTCCCTCCGATCCGAATCTGTAGTACAAACTGCGACAATTAAAAGGGATCAGAGTGAGTATTTCACTTTTACCTATTCTCGGTTTGTCTAAATTCTCCCTTTCGAGGAAACCACATTCCCACCTTTTTTTTCTCCAAATGGTTTTTCACCAACTACCACCATGAATTTTCCTTTAAAAGGCTACAAAAGTTAAAGAGGGAGCAAGTTCATACATTTCTTCAAATTGAAGTGTTCAAAAACACTTTAAGTAAAATGTTAGTGCAAGTTGGGAGGGTGCCAGGTGGGGAAGAAAAGTTGCAGAGCTACAATAGAAATCAAAAGGGTAGGCCATGGCAGAATGGTTGTATTTTTTCCAGATTATAAGCACTGGCATGTGCACTTTAATGGCGTGCCACTCTATCATTTCCTTAAGGACTCCTTTAATTCATAGTATTTTCAAATGATTTGGGTAGGATTGAAATCCCATAGAAGTTTTCCTTCAGAAGCAGTTTGATTTGTAGGATCATATCCCATAGAAAAAAACCTCATAGGTATCTTGTAGTGTAAACTTTATAGGAAAATAAGATAAGACCTAACCTCATGAAAAATTTATTCACCATAATATCCTGTTGGATTCAATTAGACATGTCATTTCAATCTTATATATTTCCTATTTCTACACTGTTCCTATCCTATCAATCAAAGGAGTCCTAAAATGTTGAGTGCAATTGTTGTGTACTTCTAGTAGTTGTGAGACAATGCCTGCTTAAGTCCTACAATTTCTCCTTGTTGGCGAGAAAGGGAAGTGCGAGATGGGTAGAGGAAGTAAAAGCGGGTCGTTGTTTTTCTGGAGAAATGAGCTGGGAGGACTGCTAGACTGGGCTCTTAAGGATGCATAGATGTTGTTTTTCGATTGAGATGGGCGGGCTATTGTCCAGGTCGGCCCTAGGGTAGCTCCACCCTCGGGGAAGAATGCATAAAGATTGTTAGATGTTGTATGAATATTAGATAAGTGAGAACATTTTTTAGATATAAAGGGCCCGCCCCGGTTCCATTTCATATAGAAAAGAAAACCATCATGTCTTACAACAGCATTACAACACTCGAGAACGATTAAGCATCGCCCCAGAAACTAGAAAGGAAAAGACATCGAGATGATTCTCTGAAACTAGTGCTTAGAGAACATCAGCCCAACGAGGGAGGACTCAGAGAGCTTGCAGCATTGACGAGGAGGGATCGTCGGCATCGTACGGAGGAGCTCCGCACCAACACCCACGGCCGCGCCATGTCCCTAGAGGGAGCCTTGCCACCAGCTCCGGCAGCCCACGCGCGCCCCAGATGGACGACACCGAGAAGAGCATCACTGCTACCGGGGGTACGCCCCAGCACCAACCTTGACATCATCGTCATGGGACTCCACGAGCAATCCGGACAGTACCTCCAAGGAGGGGACGACGACAGAATGCCGCTACTGTCTGCACTAGCAAGCTAGAGTTAGGGTTTCCCCCGTTGCTCGGGAGAGGGCATGCCGGAGAGAGCCTAGATGACGCCTCCAAGGAGGTGACGACGCCCGCAGGCGTCGCCGTCATCCCGCAGCTGGATAGGGATTTCTCCCGGCCCTTCCTACAGCCCCACAGCCCACAGACAACCAAGGCCGGACGCGACGTGCCGGCAAAGGGAGGCCGGTCAGGACGCCTCTACCTCCCGCCGACCGCGCCGTTGGCCCTGCACACCCAGCCTTGCACCTCCGCGCGCACCCCAGAAAGCCATGAAGACGCCAGCAAGGAGCGGACACTCCAGCCGGTGGCGGCCCGCCCGGCCCTCGTGGGCCCAGATTGAGCCCGCAGCCCCGACCGCAGCCACCCGAGCCAGCCGCGACGTGCCCCGGCCACCTCCGCCTTCCACCACCACCGCCTTGTCGCTGCGCCGCCGGAGAAGACAGATCAGGCGCCGCCGCCGAGATCCCCAGGAGCGCCGCGAGCATGGAGCCCCGCCGCCGCCGCGCCCAACGGGCTTTGCCCGGCGACGCCTCTGGCGGCGGCGAGGAGGGAGGGGGGCGGCGGGAGAGGGCATGTGCTTTGTGGCGGCCGGCGCCCCGGTGCGGCTCGGCGCAGCCGCACGGGAGCGAAACGGAAAGGGGTCTTTCCAAAAGTGATGTGATAAGTGAGAACATTCCGGGAACTTTAATACAAACCTAGATCTAAAAATATTTTAGAGACATGTGTTTCGAGTGCCCCTACTCCCAATTTTATCTAGGCGGCAACACACCCACATGGCTATCCTACCTGAGCCTCATGCATGATCTAGGATATTGTCGTCCTACGATATATACTTCGATACTTCGTGCATTTTATCGAGGATGCCTACCTCATTTACAAAGGGGATGAAATCGTCCATCATGCTAATTACTTAAAAACTATGGATGGAAAGAAACAATTAGATTTTCATCAACAAATCATTTATGCCGAATTCGCTTTTCCTAATGATAAAGACAAGCAAAGGAAGTGCATGCTTGCCCACATAAACACCTAGCGCTAGCGGAAACAATTGTTTAGCTTCTCCCACATAATTTGGGGTATTTTCCCCTTAATCCTTTGGCCACTTCATGTTCGCTTAACCAATATCAATATAAAAGGCAAATGTTTTTTCTTAAAATCATAGCATTTATAAAAGTATAACATTGTTGGCAACTATGAAATAGACAACCTCTAACTGTTTTGTAATGTTGTTTTCTCATCGTGGACACTTTCATATACAAGGTCTTTGTATGATGCAGAATAACAACATAGCTTATATTATCGGGTGGTAATAACGAATCTCCTTTTTGCACAAACATGCCCACATGGTCGAGGCACGATAACTAAAAGAACATCACAATCTAGTTGGAATGAGATGTAGTGATTTAAAAGAGGCACAAGTCCCCCTCACATTTTTCATCTATTAATTAGATTTGAGTTTATTCCCATGTAGCATGTGTATGTTATTTGCATGGTTTCATAGGCTTGAAAACATAACATAATGGAGAAACAATGGTGTTGTCTAATTTTTTTGACACGACTTCTTTTTTTAGAAGAATAAGACAATATCCTAAATTCATTTAGAGATCAACAATTAATTAAGGTGAGCAATTTACAAACATCATCTAACATGTGAAGATAACCGGTCTTCATGACCTGGAACTCAAAAGTACAATCAACCAGTAATAAGAACTAGACTATTTGAGGTCTCTTATAGAACAAGGTACATTTGAATTCACACGCCTGAACATCCTTAATTATCGAGGCGAAACACGTGAAGCCCCACATATTTGGTTTACCTAGATCTTTGATTGAATTTTTCGTATGATCTTAGGTCGTGTGCGTGTCTTTTCAGAAGTGTTAGTTTCAAAACATTAATATTGAGAAAATATTATATTCATACAATTTGTTAGTAGGGCTATTAGTGAATTTCCTTTCGAAACATGCTATTTTCCTCCAATATTAAAATTAGAGCATGCGATCCTTGTCCTACCAACAGTGTTTTCTTTAAATCTACATGGGAAGCCAAAATCTAAACACACACTTGTCAAGTCCAAAAGCATATCTGAGCACTCAACACAACAATTTTCAAAACAACGCAACAAAATAATATGCTGTATGATTCACATTCTTTATGACTACCCAGAACCGATGAACTAAATCATTCCTAGTTAAGATAATGTTAATCGATACTATACACCATAATCTTAAAATTAACTTTAAGTTTGAAAACATGGTTGAAAAGAAATATCACCTTCTAGGTGATCATTAGACTATTAATATTTAACAGTAGATACTCCGACTTTACTTAGAAGCCATGCATCTAGATCTAGGCATATCATATGTGCCGAATAAGATCACATCTCACGAGTCTTTTGTCAGGCTCTTCACTGAGTAAGAGTTCCGTCATAATCTTTCTTAAATACCTAGGATTTGTTTTCTTAGTTGATTGTTATCTTATTTATTTATACTCCCTCTGATACATATTAATTGTCGCAAATTTATTATAAATTGTACTAGAATTAATATGAATAGGGGGAAGTAGCATTTTTTGGCAGTCGAGTTTGTTGTTCTGTGCTATTTTGTTGTTTATATTAAGTTTATTCTATATTACATGGAGAGGCAAGGTGTGATTATTTTATCGTTCTACTAGATTGATACTAATGAAATTTAAATTACATTTCCCTAGTTCATGGAAGTATAAATAGAATGAACATTTAGCCAACTTTCCTTGGGTTGAGATATTATTTCATCCATCGTGTCAAACTTCCGCATGGATCTCGAATGCTCTTTGAGACCTGGATCTACACTGCTTTGGTCCCATATGCCGGGAGTGTACGCAAGGTTTCGGTTACCGGCCGATATTTCGCGGTTACCGGCGGTAACCGGATTTATCGCCCCCCCCCCCCCCCCCCCCCCGGAATTTGTGTATATCGGATGAAAAATCCCGGATTAGTCAAATTTGAACCGAATTCATGCTCGGAAAATTTGAATTTCAAAAAATTTCGACGTTCTAAGTTTAAATCGTAAAAAATTTCGGAGAGTTTCGGGCCGGTAACCGGCCGGTATTTTCCGGGTTACCGGAAATATCGGCCCCACCGGAATTTTTTTTGAACCGGTATCCAAAACCTTGAGTGTACGATAGGCTTACGAGAGGCCGTGGTAGAGGAAGGCAGGTGCTAGAGGGGCCATCGAGCGGGCAAGAGGCTTCCTGAACTTGGCCCAAAATCAATCTTGGGCTAAACATTGTTTTGAACATGTCGTGGAGCGGGCAAGAGGCTTCCAGTACATCCCTTCATGAAACTAGGTAAATTTGCGCGGCGATGCCGCGCGTGTGTGGGTAAAATTCAAATTTAAAATTGCGGGTATTTTTTTTTGAATGTTTGGAAATTAATGAAATTGGAAGAAAGTGTATGGCTAAAAGATTGTGTAGCTGTGGAAAGTTGTTCAAATTGGTAAGTTATGTAAATTTGAATTATTTTGACGTTTATGAAATGGCTAGGTTTAGAAAGCATTTAAATTTTCGAAATATGCAAATTTGTACATCGCGGATGTGTGGTATAATTCAAATTTGAGAATGTACATATTGGAAAATGATGTTGGTTTGAAAATTATTGAAATTGAAATGAAAGCTACGGTTTAAAATAGGTTAGATGTGGATTATTTTTACTTTATAAGACGGTGAGATTGGAAAGTCATTTATTTTTTGAAAATATGTAAATTTGAAATTCTTGCACGTGCTGTAAGTAGTGAGTTTTTTTTTGTGATATTTCTGATATATTTTAAAGTTTTTACTTTGTAAGACGGCGAGATTTGGAAGTCGTTTAAATTGTGGAGACATTTAAATTTGAAATTCTTTCATATACCCTAAGTAGTGAGCCTTTTTTCTTTAGTGATATTATTGATATATTTTTTATTTTTTTTCCCGTGGATAGGTCTAAAGTTATCGAACTTGTTTTATGAGACGGTGAGATTTGGGAGTCCTTTAAATTTTGAAAATATTTAAATTTGAAATTATATCATATACCCTAAGTAGTGAGGTTTTTTTTAGGGTTTTTATATATATATATTTTTTCCCGGTGGATAGTTTTAAAGTTATTGAATTTGTAATATTATTTGTTTTATGCAATTTGTATAATTTTTTGGGGCCCACATGTAAGCAGTTGATCATTTTCCTTTTTTTGTGAAAAGAAAATTGTCTGACTGTTGGGGTCCACGCTGACGTCACTACGACGTCAGCAATGGACTGTCGTGCCATTGCCGCGGCGGCGCGGAGCATGCCGTCGTCGCGTCAGCGCGAGATGGGCCAGGCGCGTGAGTTCGCCGGAGGCGCGTGGAGGCTGGGGCCCGGGAGCGGCGGCGCAGCCTCTTTTTTTGGGTCGCCGGAGCTTCCGCGGCAGCGGTCGAACGCGGCGGCGGAAGCGAGCTTACGGGAGCGTCGATTCCGGCGCGTCTGCGGCGCTTCGGCAGGCGGTTCGCGGCGAGGAAGGAGAGGGTGCGACGGCGGAGGCCGTGGTAAGCGTAGATTCAAGCGGGGAGGCGCGGAGCTGCGGCGGCGACACCGGCGTCGCACGCGGAGGAGAAAGAGGAAGTGGGGGATTTGCTGGCGGTTTTATGGGAAAGTCCTTTGAGTTTTTCGAAATCGCAAGTAGGTCCTTCAGAGCGTTAAATTCTGGACTGCGGGGCAATTTCGCGCTTTCTGAGTTGTTTTTTGCAAAATGGTTTGTGGGTGACGTGGAGCAATCGTGTGAACCGTTCGATCGACAGTGGACGGTGCGGAGCGTGTCGCGCACTGTAGCGGGGCACAGTAACTCCCGTTACTGTTCCAGGAACAGTGGCGCGAGGCGCTGGCTCGCTGTGAGGGCGTGGTTTTGCACGAACTTAATATATTTAAGTAATACAGATGCAGAATCTGCAGTGCGCCGCACAAAAAATAAAAATAAAATCCGCCGGACTATTTTTGGTTGAAGAATCTGTTCACCTCAACAGGCTACTGTATATGCAACCTGGTCAACAAAAAGACCCACTTGAAGTGCCAAGAAGTTGGTTCTAGTCAACAGTACACGAGACACAAACTTCTTCAGTCATTTTGTCGGTCATGCTTTGACGTTCAAACTAGAGCCAAAGTAAGTTCTCTTGTCCCCCCGAGCCAGTGTTTTGTCCGCCCATGCAGGCCGAGTACTGTCGGACTTCTTGGTCGCCCAGTACATCAAAATCATGAATGTTGAGCAGCGTAATTCCCTCCAGTTGTTTCGTTTTCATTGACTCTTCCGCGGCACTAATTCCTGTTGCGTATGCACAAGTTTTGGCTGATTCAGTTCCACGGATGTCTACCATAGCTAGACGACGAATTGCATATTTGTTTACGTACTAAAAACTGTCTCTGTAGCTTTCAGAATCATAAAAGTATATTATACTCTTGAGTTGACTTTGCACTTAAAAGTTTGTATATTTGCTTTACCTATCAGTGTTGAGTATACGTGGCACCATCTTTGATAATTGTATCGGTTTATATCTTCCTCTCTTTACCGGTAGCGTCGTCATCTATGAGTGACGTTGAGCTAGCTAGTGTCTTATGGATGGTCCATATTTTTTTGTAAAGGTATATACACACAAAGTAAACCTAACAAGCAGCACACTAAACAACTTTTACCCTGCACATCTCTTTCCTACAACTAAGTACAAAATAAATATTACCAGTTAACCACTTTGTGAAGAAACAAGTGAGCAAGATTCAACCGGCCAGGTGTTACGAGACCTGACATTCTTGATTGCTCGCAAAAATATTAAAGGTTGACATTCTCGAGTTAGACTGACGTGCACAAACTTGAGGAAATTTCGAATGCAAAATGTATTGCATACGAGTAAACATTCCGCACCACAGTTCGATCTAATAATTTTAAATGCAAAGTCAACTCACTGTGATCCATGAGCTGTAATCTTTGAGACATTTGGAACTATAATAAGGTTAATAAACGTCGTATGCATCACTTTGATGCAGAGGCTGTGGTGCTTTCCCCCATTTTGGAAAAAATACTCACTTGGAAAGAGGTGCAAGGGCCAATAAACGAGTAGCTGCAGGCGTCCTTTCCACTCCCTGGATTAGTATTGGTTTAGACTATTGCACTGTGCTATGCTAAACTTGTTCTACACGCAGCCATAGAAATATCTTAAGGAATTTATATTTTTTTTGCCAAAATCCTGGATCTTGTGAATACATTGCATATGCTGATGCAATGTCAATGTAGATTCATCCAGTTAGACCCCCCTCCTTTCCCCATGGCACGCTGGTGGGGCATCATCTGAAACTTGACTTTGTTGGCGCGTATCTACGCTGCATCACGCAAGTAGTAGTACTAATGACAAGCATTCCGTAGATGGTACAGTTCTTTCTTTTTTAAGCAAAGGGTATAGTTTGATTTAACAATGAAACAAGTCATCATAGGCCGCAACAACGAGGTTTTTCCATCTCACTGGTAGTGTGTTTTGACGCGGAGAGACCGGTCCATATGAGGCATCCAACCAACTCATCCAAGGCTTCAAAATTGCCAAATACTAGCAGACTTGCTGATTAGTATTTGTTGATCAAGGGCAAAACCGACATAATCGATAGGTAATTCCGGCTGGGATAGAAGCATAGTCGACGTAATGAGATCAGAAAGATAGGCAGGAGACAAAGATTGGAGGTGGCGTTTTGGCTCATAAGAGTAGATACTCCCATTATAGAAAATATTTTTGTAAATGTTAAAAATTTCCAAAAAAATATTCGGGTGTACATACAAACATTTTATGTTGATGCACCAAGTTTCACGGAAAAAAGATATTCTGTGTGGCTTGTGTAAAAAATACAAATTGGTGTGCTACAAAACGACTTTTGTGAGACATTTTTTTGTCCTTTTAACACAAACCACAAATAATGTCTTTTTCGTGAAATTTTACGTGCGAACCTAGAATGTCTGGATGTACACTGGATTTTTTTTTCGATTTTTTTACATTTTAAATTGCATTTTTGAACAATGGGAGCATATGCTCCTGCGATACCCACAAAGATTCCCATTTTATGCATGGAGAATGTAGTTCTACCTACTGACATGGTAAAAAAAAGAGAGAAAAGGATAAAACGTCCACATCCGTACTAAGACACTTTAAATAAGAGTACTCCTTGTTGCTTCATACTAAACGGGTATAAGGAAAGCTTCATACTCCTTGTTGCTAGTATTGTTAACCAACAAGGTCGGCAATTAAAAGAAGTAGCTGCTATACCATCCAAACCTGTCTGATGAACAAATTAAGCAAGCAATCGTGGCAGAATATTCTCTCTGCTCATTTGACTTTGTCCAAGCAAGGCGTACGCGTCTCTTGTTTCATGCCAGGAAGGCAATCCTGGTCTTGTCAACTGTGAACTGTCCAGTGCGCGCTTGTGGAAGTCCTCCGTACGTACGGTTCCTCAACCAATCATCATCATCAAAAGAGAAAAACAAAATCAGGGACAGAAAGTTTCAAACAAGAGAGGAGTGGAATTGCATTGCATTCGTTGATGGCCAGCACAGAGCTATACGTACGCGCGGAAGTCAAGTCAAGAGAAGAGCCCAAGCGGGCAATAGATTTCCAAGAGCAACGTCGACATCACGGCAAAAACAAAATTAATTCGAGGTTCCGAGTGTGATGGTGATGGATCGATATAAAGCGCGTCCCGATGCAGCGCTAGAGCGAGCCAAGCGATCAGATCACAAGCACAACGCACCTTGCAGCAGCTAGTGAAAGATCATCATGGCGCGCGCGTCCTCGTCTTCCTCCCTCGCCGTCTCGTCCATCTTGGCTCTGCTGCTGGCGGCCACGCTGTTGGGGGAGCATGTGGCGACGGCGCAGGGTGTGCCGGCGGCGGCGCCGGTGCCGGTGCGCGTGGGAGTTATCCTGGACTGGGCGTCGGCCGTGTCGCTGAGGCGGCGAACGGCATTGAGATGGCGGTGGAGGACTACTACGCCGCGCACCCGGGCTCGGCCACCAGGGTTGAGCTCCACTTCAGGGACTCCGCCGGCGACGTTGTCGGCGCTGCTGCCGCCGGTAACAACCTCTCTCTCACTCTCAAGATATCCATCTCTTTCACACACACAGAGCAGAAGAGACACCCAAATCCGGTTGCGCTCAGGGACGGGCAAGCAGGGGCCATGGCCCCCCGCATGGTGGATTTTTTTGTGAAATACCCCCTATAATTTGTGAATTTGACCTTAATTTTAGACAATATTTACCCACATAGCCCCCTCCAACTATTTTGGTGTTCAATTGGCCCCCTTGTGTCAACTTCCTGGCTCCGTCCCTGGTTGCTAACCACCAGGGTTAATCTTCAGTTAACCCATGTCTCTAGGTCCGGCCGATCCAACCTAGAACTGCATTTTTAACCAACCGTCGATAAGTTTTTAATGCTGGTTGTGGAACATGCTATGCTATTCGTACATAGGCGGTTGTCAGGCGTCACCGGTCGTTTTATTCGACCTTAGCTATCTTGGTCAGTCAAGTGTATATGGCACTAGTAGTATGTTTTGCTATTGTGTACATGTAGATTAGGAGATGATGACAAAAGGTAAGTTATGGCGTCTCTCTTGATTTGACAGATAAATTCCCTTTCATGTTTCCTTGTCAACGTCTCCGAAAACGTATGGTCAATGATAAATACTGCAGAGCTTCTGTTGGCGCAAGAGCTAAAAGAAGCGAATTGGAGTTCTTTCTTTCTTTCTTTTTTTTTTTTTTTTGAGAAAATGGAGTTCTTTCTTGTAGTGTGCAACATCTGTGTGTTAAGTAGTGGAGTATGTGTAATTTTCTGATTTCACCTCGTTAATGGCCCAGAATTTTAACGGGTTGAAAGAATACATGGGCCTAATTATTTTTCTTGTTACGTTGCAGCGGTCGATCTGATCAACAACGCGCAGGTACATGCCATCATCGGGCCTCAGACCTCGTCGCAGGCCGAGTTCGTGGCTCATCTCGGCAACCGCTCCCACGTCCCCGTGCTCTCCTACTCCGCCACCTCCCCGTCCGTCTCTCCGGCGCAGACGCCCTACTTCGTGCGCACCGCCGCCAACGACTCCTTCCAGGCCGCCCCCATAGCCTCCATCCTCGATGCCTTTGGCTGGCGCGCGGTGGCTGTCGTGCACGAGGACTCCCTCTACGGCGCGGGAATCCTCCCGGCGCTCGCCGATGCGCTCCAGAACGTCGGCGTCGGAAGAGCGGCTATCGTGGACCGCGTTGCCGTGCCAAGCTACTCGTCCGACGAATCCCTCGATGTTATCCTCTACCGCCTCATGGCGATGCCGACGCGCGTGTTCGTCGTGCACGCGACCTACGGCCTCGCCACGCGGCTCTTCCGGCGGGCGAGGGAGGCCGGGATGATGTCCGAGGGCTACGTCTGGGTCGCCACCGACGGCGTCGGGGGATTCGTCGACAGGCTCCGGCCCGAGGACGTCGACGCCATGCAGGGCGTTGTCAGCCTCCGCCCTCACGTGGAGCTCACGGACGAAGTGAGGAACTTCACGGCAAGGTTTAGGACGAGGTTCCGGCGGGACAACCCGGGCGTTGACGACGACGCCATCAGTGACCCGAACGTGATGAGCTCTGGGCGTACGACACGGCATGGGCCATCACCGCGGCGGCCGAGGTGGCCGGCGCTGTCAGCGGCCCGGCGTTCCAGCCGCAGCAGAGGGCATCGCCACGAACCACAGACCTGGACCGTATCGGCGTCTCGGCTACCGGAGCAGCCCTTCTCAGGGCAGTGCTCAACACGACGTTCGACGGAATGGCCGGGAAGTTCAGGATGGTCGATGGGCAGATGCAGGTGGCGGCTTACGAAGTGGTGAACATCATCGGGAGAGGCGCCAGGATGGTGGGTTTCTGGACGCCGGAGTCGGGCCTCTCGCGGGAGCTGAACGGCAGCGGTGGCAAGGCGCCTCCCCTGAAACACATCCTCTGGCCTGGGGAGACGCCGTCGACGCCGAAAGGATGGACGGCATCACAGAACGGGCGGGTGCTGAACGTCGCCGTGCCTGTGAAGCGCGGGTTCAAGCAGTTTGTGGACGTCGTCGCCTCTCCGAACTCCACGACTACGGTCACCGGCTACTGCATCGACGTGTTCGACAAGGTGATGAGGAACCTGGCCTACCCGGTTCCCTACCGGTATGTGCCGTTTCACGACAGTTCGGACTCCTACGACAAGCTGGTGGACCTGGTGCGCGATGGGAAGGCAGACATGGCGGTGGGGGACGTGACGATCACGGCCAGCAGGCTGGAAGAGGTGGACTTCACGATGCCGTTCACGGAGTCCGGGTGGTCGATGGTGGTGGCGGCGCGGCAGGACACGACAGCCAGCATGTGGATTTTCCTGAAGCCGCTCAGCGCTAGCCTCTGGCTAGCCAGTCTCGCTTTCTTCATCTTCACGGGCTTCGTAGTCTGGTTCATGGAGCACCGCGTCAACCCGGAGTTCCGGGGCACGCCATTGCAGCAGCTCGGCCTAATCTTCTACTTCGCCTTCTCCACCCTCGTCTTCTCACACAGTAAGTTGGCACTACATCTCAATTTTCTATCTCATCAACAAATCTGTAGATTTCGGTCACTAATTAGCTTCGTGATTTTTTTCAGAGGAGAAGCTGGAGAGCAACCTGTCGAGGGTGGTGGTGATAATATGGGTGTTCGTGGTGCTGATCTTGACGTCGAGCTACACGGCGAGCCTGACGTCAATGCTGACGGTGCAGAAGCTGGAGCCGACGGTGGCCGACGTGACGGAGCTCCAGAGGCGCGGCCACTACATTGGTACCAGGAGGGTAGCTTCATCGAGCCGTTTCTCAAGAAAATGGGCTTCGACGAGCGCAAGATGAGGGAGTACAGCACGATGGAGCAGTACGCCGACGCGCTGTCCAAGGGGTCGGCGAACGGCGGCGTGGATGCGATGTTCGAAGAGATGCCGTACCTGAAGCTGTTCCTGTCGCACTACTGTCATGGTTACATGAGGGTGGGGCCCGTGTACAAGACGGACGGCTTCGGGTTCGTGTTCCCAAGAGGGTCACCGATGGTGTCGGACGTGTCGCGGGGCATAGTGAGGCTGGCGGAGGGGGACGAGATGGCGCGGATTGAGAAGGCGTGGTTCGGCGATCCGGACACCTGCCGGACCTCCCCCGCCATCGGCTCGGCGAACCTCAGCTTCCAGAACTTCGGCGGGCTGTTCCTCATCACGGGAGTCGTGTCCACCCTCATGCTGCTGATCTACCTTGCCATCTTCGCCTACCGCGAGAGAGACGAGCTCCGGGCGGCGGAGGCCGAGGGCTCCGGGTCAGGCAGCAGATCGGTGCGTAGGATGAAAGCGTGGTTCCAGCACTACGATAGGAGGGACCTCAAGTCTCCAACGTTCAAGATGTCTAACGAGGAGTCCTTGAGAAATGGCAGAGCCTTCTCAAGCCGGACGCCCAGATGGAACGGCGACGCGAGCCAGACGCCGTCGCCGACTGCTAGGCAGGAGGAACATGCCATGGACGGGGCTAGCCCGCTGAGCGTGTACATCAGCTCCGAGATGAATGCCGGTTCTTCTCCAGAGGGGACGCCGACGTCGGAGATCACTGAGTCGTTCGAGCATAGGATCGAGGGACAGCAGCCACCGTGGAGATGGGAAGGCCGCCAGATTCTGAACTGCAGTAGATTAATTTTACTAGTGTTTGGAGTAGAACGCAGTTGCATGAGGAGGGCTAGTATAGGAATTTCCTACAGTCTTGTTACTACTTGTAACTGGGCCAGAAAATCATTTGTATTCGCATTCGAGTGGGCAATAGAAAATTCAAAGGAAAGCAGTTCACCGATATTCCACTTGGGGGACCCTTTGTCGCCAATCTTATACAATGTGGTTGGGGATGCTCTTGGAGCAATGATTTCGGCAGCAAAGGATAAGAATCATATTAAGGGTTTGGTTCCGCACTTGGTTGATGGGGGTCTCAGCCATTTACAATACACGGACGACACGGTAGTGTTCTTAGAAAATGATGAACACTTGATTGCTTCCATGAAATTTATTCTTTATTGCTTTGAGGCAATGTCGGGTTTAAAATTTAATTACGAGAAGAGCGAGGTTTTTGTGGTGGGAGGAGATAGAGAGGAACAGAGAAGAATTGCTAATCTGTTTAATTGCAAGGTTGGATCGTTCCCTTTGAAATACTTGGGAGTGCCAGTCTCTTCTAAGAAACTGCTAGCTTCAGACTTGAATTTTGAGGTGACAAAAATTCAAAAGAAGTTGGGAAATTGGCAACCAATGTCTTCAGGTGATAGGAAAACTTTGATTGATTCGTGTCTCAGCAATGTGCCTACCTAACTGATGGGGGTTTATATGCTGCCTGAGGGTGTGCATCATAGAGCAGATGCGGAGAGAGCAAATTTTTATTGGGAGGGTAACAATGGGCAACATAAATACCACATGGTGAAATGGGATCGTCTTGCAAAACCTAAATAACATGGGGGCATGGGTTTCATGGACAACAGGGTTAGAAATGTGTCGTTGCTTGCTAAATGGATTATCAAACTAGAAACAGGGGATCAGGACCTGAGTTGTTAGATCCTGAGGAAAAAGTACTTGGGGGTGGTAGTTTTTTTTGCTTCTTCGTCGGCAGGGGCGTCACAATTTTGGAAAGGGCTGCATAAGATTAAAAATTGGGTTAAAAAAGGAATGGCTTACCATGTGGGTGATGGTTGTAAAGCTAGCTTTTGTAAGGATGTGTGGTTCGATAAGATTCTACTGAAGTTGTGTTTCCCTACGTTGTATGTTGATTGTGACGACAAGTTAGCTACGTACTGTCAACGAGGTTCTAGGGCAGGCGCAGGTTAATCTTTCTTTTGTGCGTTCATTTGGTCGTCCAAGCGAGGTGGAGTAGTGGGCCGGCTTGCAGGACAAGATGCAGGAAGTGTGCTTGTCAAGAGAGCCGGATGTGGGTTATTGGGCGATGGTTGACTCCGGGAAATACACTGCAAAGTCATTATATGAATTCATCTTGAAGAGGGGTGTGAAAGATACCAGGATCCTGGAGCTTTGGAAAGCCGGTATTCCTACGAAAAGATCTTTACGTGGATGTGCTTTAAGGGTAGGATTCAGGTTGCAGTGGATTTAAAAGCTAAAGGGTGGCCGGGGGATTTGGGTTGTAGGCTGTGTGGGGAGGTCGAATCAGCCAGACATTTGATTTTTGGGTGCCCGGCCCTTTATCTCATTGCTGTTGGTGGTTTATCAAAGAGGCTTGTGGTTGGGCGCATCCACCTGCAGATTTTGAGGATTTTGTGGAGGTTGCGCTAAAAAATCCTGGAACGATGGGTAATGATATGGGTTGGGCAATTATGGGTGCTATGGCCTGAGCCATTTGGACTTCGAGAAATGATGTCGTGTTCAATCATAAGATAGTTCTGTTTTCACTAACATCTATAAATGTATCTCTTATTTTTCGCAGTGGAAAGCTCTCTTGCCGGAAAAGCGTAAAGGAAAGTGGGACGGCATGCTACAAAAACTTGAAGCGGCGGCAAGGAGATGTCAGCTGCTAGAGGTCTCTCGGAGGAGGGGCAGCTAGACCAGCTGTTGTTTCTTTGTCTATGTTCTTTCATAGTGCCTTTGTTTTGGGCTGGTTAGCTAGTTCAGGCTGTGGAGGTCCCCAGCTTTTGCAGTTTGTATGAAATCCTTTTATTTCCTGTTGTTTTTTTTTTCGTTTAAAATACTATGTATCTGGCTAGACCAGTTTGTGTGGCTTAAAATTGTACAAAAAATTAGACTAATGGTTCGCTTTAGAGTCATAAAGCAACAAACGGCATATACAGAGTGTAGATATAGCTTACATGACTCATCAAAACAAGCAAAAAAAAGAAGTAGAGGCCATCATGTCCACCACGGCAGATTGTTCAGACTGTTCAGTTTTTGTTGTCTATGTTTTGTTTCTGCTTATACTTGTGTTTTATTGCTCCTATTGGGGGAAAAGAAGTTATGGAAAAGGTAGTATACAGTAACTAACGATAAAGTGCGTTCATGCAACTTGCCTGTACAGTACATGGGTGGATTTTATTTATTGAGTACTAAGCCCTTTAATATGTTTTTCGCATATACAGAGTGTAGATATAGCTTACATGACTCAACAAAACAAGCAAAAAAAAGAAGTAGAGGCCATCATGTCCACCACGGCAGACTGTTCAGTTTTTGTTGTCTATGTTTTGTTTCTGCTTATACTTGTGTTTTATTGCTCCTATTGGGGGGAAAAGAAGTTATGGAAAAGGTAGTATACAGTAACTAACGATAAAGTGCGTTCATGCAACTTACATGTACAGTACATGGGTGGATTTTATTTATTGAGTACTAAGCCCTTTAATATGTTTTCCGAAGTTTTCTGAGATTTATATAAAATCATGAGAGACATTGATGATAGAAGATTAAGGAGAGGAAAGATCTCAATATTAGGGATAAAAGTATTTTTGGGTGAGGACGATGATCGATCGGAGGCGATCAGGAGGCAGTTCCTAGTTCCTGGTCGCACGCCGGCGAGTCCGCCGCTCCCCTTCTCCGTCGATCGCCGTCGAGCTCCGGTTCACGTCTATGCGTGTGTTTTATTCCTAAGTTTTCTAGGTTTTCGAGTTTTCTCTATCAGAGTCATGGTGGAGCAGATGTGGTGCTGGCGAGAGGCTTGTGGAGTCCAAGTTGTTGGAGCGACTTGGATCTGGCGTTGCGTCTTGGCGTGGCGCCGGGATTTGGTTGTTCTTGGTGTTCGGCGGTGTTGACTGTTGTCGATCTGCGGAATACGGTGGAGGACGATCAGGCTTTCCGATGAAGCGCAGATTGGCGTTGGCCCCGGATCCGGCATTGAAAAGGCTCGGAGCGCTCCTCCGGCCGATGTTCTTTATCGGGCTAGATCTAATTTTACAAAGCTGGTGGCTATCGTAGCTCGTTAACGCCTCCTGACAAGCTAGGAATTTCATTAGCGTCAAGATGTGGACCAGCTGTTGGTGCTCTTCTTCTCCGGCGATGGCGAAGGAATTGGGTGCTTGATAATTATGGTGAGGCGGTATGCTGTAGTACACCCGTTTCTATCCTCCTATTTTTATGTTACTTGTATACGTAGCAAATCTGTATCCTTACTATTATTATGAATACAAGTAATGTATGCTTACGGGCGTACATTGTAAAAAAAAGGATAAAAACACTCAAACATCTAATCTTTGGGATGCCCAAGGATCCCCTTTCTTCATCAACAATTATATTGAATCTATATTTTTATTCCTTTACATATTATATGTTGTTCTTGGAGCGTATTTTATTTTGGTTTTCTTTTAATTTATTGTGCTTGCAGGTATATATAATTATTGTGATCAACATGCTTTGGGAGAGAGACACATTGTTTGTTTATAATCTTGTGTTTCACTTATATCTGTTAGAGCAATTTTTATTATTTAAATAGTAATTGGTTTTGTTGCTTGGGTTAACATGTTGGACCTGAAAATGACAAGTATGTAATAGTGGTATAACTAAACATTTGCATGATCTTGTAGATCATTGAACTTTGATAGCTTGATACCTTAGTTCTCCTCACATTTTTTTCATCTATTATTTAGAGTTCAATTCATTGCCATGTAGCGGGTGTATGTTATTTGAAGGGTTTTTTTCATAGGTTTGAAAACATGATGGAATGGAAACATAATCATGTTGACTAATATTTCTTAACACGACTTATGAGCAGTGTTCATAAATTCATTTAAAGATCCACAATTAATTAAGGTGAAAATTTCACAAACATCAACTAACACACGAAAATAACCAGATTTCACAACCTGAAACTCAAAAGTACAATCAACCAGTAATCAAAATTATAATATTTGAAATCTCTTACAGAACAAGGTATGATTTGAGTTGACAAACGAGGTGCAACGCATTAAGCCCCCAAACATTTGGTTTGCTAAGAGCTTTGGTCGCAGCCTTTTGTAGGATCTTAGGCCATGTGCACGTCTTTTCTCAAAGCTTTAGGTCTACCAATGATTTTCTTCCGGAAACAAGGTAGATTTTTCTCCAATATTAAAAACTAAGGCATGTGATCCTTGTCCTATTGATGATTTTCTTTAAATCTCCAGGTGAAGCCAAAATCTAAACACAAAGTTTTTAGTTCCAAAAGCATATCCCACCAGTCACTGCAAGAATTTTTAAGTGGCGCAAAAAAAATGCGCAATGCCGCCATCAGATCCATAAGATTCACATTCATTGTGCCCTACCCAAACTTGCTGAATTAAATCATTCTTAGGTAAAATAAGTATTCAATATTATACACCATATTTTTAAATTAAATTTAAGCTTCAAATCATGTTTGAATTGGAGTAACGTTTTCCAGTGATCAAAACACAAGTACTTCATCTGTATCATGATATAAGATGTTTTAGGTATTCCAATATAAACTATATACGGATGTATATAGACGTATTTTAGGTGTAGATTCACTCATTTTGCTCCGTGTATTGTTTATATTGGAATACCTAAAACATCTTATATTATATATATTATATATTATGATATGGAGGGAGTATTATTTACCGCTAGGCACTAAACTTTTACTTAGCAGCCATGCATCTAGACTTATCAAACATGTTAAATAAGACCACATCTCACAAAGCTTTTGGCAGATACCTTGGGATCTCCTCCTTAGATGGTTATTCTTTTTTTTTTCAAACAAGTAAGAAGCTTTGCCTTATATATTGATATTGTAGGAGCAAACAGGAAGGACAAGGCCTAAAAGATAAAAAATGATGAAAAATAAAAAAAGGGTGGGAAGTGCAAAAGTCACCCCCACCCCTCCCAAGAAACGCTATGATGTTATTTTCGTAAGATGCCTGGACACCTGCCAGGATCGACTCTTTTCCTTCACCCTTGATCCACTGATGCAGTGGTGATGGCATGGATGAGTTGTTTTTTGAAAACTCTCGCATTTTGCTCCTTCCAAATGTTCCACGCAATAAGGGTGATGGCCGAGCGAAGGCCCTCAGGGTGCGCCGTCAGGGGTTTGCTGATGGCATTCTAGTACTGCAAGGTAGTGTCGTGGCCAGAGCCCATATCCAGAATCAAATAAGGGCATGAGAGCGAAGCGGTTGCTGCTATCTAGATGCGTTTGGAGTATCGACATTCAAAGATGACATTTTATGGTATCGAAGATGACATTTTATGGTTGTTGGGGCTGTTCTCGTGGTAGTTTGTTGTTTGTATTAAGTTGATCTATGTTAGATGGAAGACAAGATGTAATTTTTTGTTATCGTTGTACTAGATTGATACAGGAGAAAAAAATATAGAGTGAACGGTTGTCAAATTAGGACAAAAAAATTAGAGGTAGGGCAAACTCTAAAAAAAATGCGAAGGCATAAATAATGCCTATTAACACTGTATTTGTCTTATAATCATTTAATAAAATAGAAATATAAAAACAATAAATCTAAAACAGACTAATGGCAAAGCTCTACACTTTTTTGAAATTTCCGTATTTTTTAAACGAGGACTTTTGAATATATCTTGCCCGATGTAGCACATCCTCAAGTCATCAATAAGCCATTGCAACTCGGTCTTGATGATGTTTGTCGCTCAGAAGTTTTTTCAACTACGAAGATAATTCATCTAAACGATGGTCAAACTTCATCTCGGATGCTCTATAAGAGACGTGGATCTACACAACTTTTGACCGCATGAGGGGAGCTAGTGTGGCATGGGCTGACGACAAGCGAGCCCGATCCGAGACGAGAGACCGTGGACAAGGCAAGAGGGAGGGGGAGCTGCTATAGCGCACGGTACACAAGACGAAGCATCCGTCCTTGTACCTCCCGCCTGCGGTGTTCCAGCTTCGAATACGGCCCATAACAGGTAGTGTTATTTTTTCTGTTATTTTTATTTTTTGTTTTAAGTAAACAAAATAAAGAAAATATATTTTTCAAAATCTGAACATTTTTAAAATCTGAAAATTTATCAAATTCGAACGCTTTTGAAATCAGAACATTTTTGAAATCCAAACAATTTTCAAATCCGAACATTTTTCAAAGATGAACATTTTAAATCTGAACATTTTCAAATTGAACACTTTTCAAATCTGAGCATTTTTTAAAATCTTAAATTAGAATAAAATAGAAATAAAAAATAAAAAGGAAATAAAAGAGAAAACCAGAAAAAAAAAAAAAAGACAAACGTCTCGCTCGTGTCCAACTGTTCGTCGCCACATATGCGATTATTGGGCCCGGCCCATAATTGACTAGGGGGGTACGCGGAGGTTTGTTGCGGAATATATGAATTTCCAGAGTGAGGCAGGAAGGTGCTTGAGGGGCCTTCAAGCAGGCAAGAGGCTTCCAGAATTTGGTCCAAGAATCAATCTTCGGCTAAACATTTGTTTACACGCTGCCGACTAGGAGTGAGTGTACACAGGGGGCTATATGCAGAAGCCAATTCTACCGTTTGCTCAATGGAATAAGACATCCGCCGGAGTATCTGCTCAAAACTTATTTTTGGTTGAAGAATCTGCTTAGCTCAACATGGGTAATCTATATGCATCCCCGGTCAACAAAACGACCGACTAGAAGTGACATGCTAACAAGTTGGTCCTAGTCAGTAGTCACCAGTACACACGAGACGCAAACTTCTTCAGTCAGTGAAGTTGTCAGTCATGTTCCGACGTTCAAATTAAGAGCCAAATTAAGTCCTCTTGCCCACCCCATGTGAATGAATTGCCATGCAACTTCAGCACTCCGTACGTACTGTATAGCTTAATCGACGATCCTCACTCAGATTCATGTCGTGGAAAAGACAGTGAGACGTAGTACTAGATTCGGACTTCGGGGGAATGCAACGGAAATTGCCGCATCCAGGCCAGCAACAGGAGAATTCATGTCAAGAACGTACGTTGAGCTGCCAGCAACAGGAGGTCTACCATAGTTAGACGAATTATATATTGACGTACTAATATTGTCTAAACTTTTGTCTTAGTAGGTTTAGAAGCATAAAAGTATATTACTTCTCGAGTTGACTTTGCATTTAAAAGTTGGTATATTTGCTTTACCTATCAGTATACGTGGCATCATCTTTGACAATTGAGGAGATTTTGTGCTCTCGAGCTCCAGATATCCTGCCCCTTTAAAAAATCCAAATAAATATTTATAAGTTTAAAAAAAAACTTAGAAAATAATCCCGGATGTAGACAATGGTGTATTTCACAACCGTGCAAAAACTCAACTTCAAATACATTATATTATGGGCTACACAAAATAACAAAAGTATGGATCTGAATATGCATATTTTCAAATCTCTAAATTTATCAGATTTTGTCATTTTTCTGTAGGGCAGAATACAAATTATTTGAACTTGATTTTTTCGGACGCTTGTGGGATACATCGTTCAGTACCTCCAGTATTTTTTTTTCGCCATTTTTGGAAACTCATAAATATTTTTCTGATTTTTTTAAACGACCAGGTTCACTGGTGCTCGGGAGCATAATACACTTTTCGGTTTATATCTTTCTTTCATGAGTAGCATAGTGACGTTGAGCTACTGCCTTAGGGAATTCCATATTTTTTGTCAAGCTATATGCACGCATGACTGCATGAGCACAAAGCAAACCTGACAAGCCGTTACACTAAACAATTTTCACCGTACACATCTGTTTCATGCAACTAAGTAGACCCTCCGCGGGCACGGCAAAATAAATATTACTACCAATTAACCACTTTGAAAAGTAAAATGCGAGCAAGATTCAACCGAGCGGAAATCATGGACTGAGTTTGACATTCTTTTGATTCGTAAAAAAAGTTAACATCCTCAAGTTAGACTGTCGTGCAGAAATTCAAGGAAATTTCGAAAGCAAAATGTATTCTACATAACAAACGAACTGAAGCTTACTGGCACGGTAAAAAAAAAAGACAAAAGAAGATAAAATGTTCACATCAGTACCAAGGCACTTCAAATATGCTACGCTACAGAATCAATATCTCCTAGACTTCCTTAAGAGTGGTAGGTGTTGTTAACCAACAAGATCGTCCAATAGACAGAACTAGCTACTACCATCCGAAACTGCCTGATAAACAAAGAAAGCAAAAAATATTACTATGTGGCAGAGGATTCTCTCTGCTCTTTTGACTTCTGTGCAAACAAAACGCACACATCGTTTTCGGGCTAGGAAGGCAATCTTGGTCTCAATTTTTTTTTTCGATCTAGGCAATCCTGGACACCACAGAGAAACACTACGGACGGTTCATTGACTGATCATCATCAAATAAGAAAAATCAGGGGCACAAGAATTTCAAACAAGAAAGGAGAGGAGTAGAAATCCCCAAAATACATAGGTTATTTTGTATCCAACTAGGACTTCACTTGTAAGCTGAGCTGAGCACCTTGTAACTCTACCGTGTCTGTGTTCTGTGTATATAAGGTGGGGGTAGGGAGCACCCAAAAGACACGACAGACAACATAGATAAATATCACATATCAAAACTAGAGAATACAGAATAAATCTCATATGAAACATGAGTATGGTTTTTACCGCACGGTATTTCCGAGTGACCGATACGTGCTAACACATTGCATCTCCATACGTAAGTCAACCCCATATTCATTACCGTGTGAAACTTTTTTGACAACGGCCCCGTAATCGGCTCGACGTCGCCCGACGCATCGCGAGAGCGCTATGCTTACCTAACAGTCATTTTTTCTCTACCATGAAACGTTGTACCAGATCCGGACTTTGGCAGAATGGTTTGCGCGAGATGAAATCACACAAAAACAAACCGTGATGTTATATTGGAAGAAAATGCTAGCTTAGGAATTTACGTCAACCGTACAAGTAAGAGAATGCATGCCCTCTACTTAATTAATCAGTCTCCTTAGGTAGTTTAATCAATAATGTTGCACTGCGAAATTAAGGGCACATCCATGCATGCTTCTGCATTTCTCTCTTCACTTATGTCGTTTTCATTTGAAAAAAGTCCAAAATAAACCTTGAACTTGTAGCGAAAAGCTAAATCGAACCCTGAGCTTGCAATCCGCGAAATTGACACTCTGAACTCTGCAATCCCGGTCTATTTTGAACCCTAGACCCGATTGGCTCATAAAAAAATCGTAGATTAAATAATCCGCTACTCTAACTGACAAAGAAGGCCCACTTGTCATCCCAATTAAAAAATCTAGAAAGAGATAAGTCAACGCCTCCTTCCTCCGACAGCCCCGCCCTGCCTTCTCAAATCCTGTCCCACTCTTGATGGGCTCGCCGGGCGTAGTTTTGATGGATGGGCGCAGACCGAGCGATGCGCGCTGGCTTGAACAAGGCGTGGCGGCGGGGCGTTGGTGGCGGCCGCGGAGCGTGCTGCGGCGGGGAGGCTGCGAGCCGCAGAGGCTTCGCTGGTGCTCGCGCGCTGCCACAACGCGGAGATGGAGGAGAGGCGCAGAGCCACGAGGTCGTCGCCGCCGGGCTTCCTGGCACCCTCAACCAGCTCCTCCAATCCCCTTGCGCCGCCGAAGAGTGCGACACCGAGGATGCGCGATCGTGCTGCTTCGACACCCCCCCGCCTGCGCCGACAAAGTGGCGCCGATTGCGGCGTGCAGGGCCTGCGGTCAGGCGGGCCAGCTGGAATTAGGAATCAGGGTGAAGACCTCGCCGGAATTAGGACGCCGCCGGCCGGCCTGCGGATGAGCAGCGAAAACGAAATTGACACAGAAAAGCTATGGGATTTAGAGAAAAAAAGAAATGAAAATTTTGATTATGACATGTGGGTCTCACTGTTAGTGACACTAGCCTGCAATCCCGGTCAGGATTATTGCTTTCCCGGTGCGCCAAATATGTATAGGGTTCAAAATAGACCGGGATTGCAGAGTTCAGAGTGTCAATTTCAGGGATTGCAAGTTCAGGGTTCGATTTAGCTTTTCGCTACAAGTTCAAGGTTCATTTTGAACTTTTTCCTTTTCATTCTCGCAGCATGCATACACACTTACACACTAGTGACAGGTGATCACCGAGACCGACTAACCTTGGCTGATTCAGTTCCACGGAGGTCTACCATAGCTAGCTAGTAGCTAGACGTACGAGTTATATATTTAATTACGTACTTAAATCTGTCTAAACTTTTGTCTCAGTAGGTTACAAAGTCATGAAAGTACATATAGAAGTTTCTTTTATAGTGAAGTACATTTAGAAGTTAGTATATTTGCTTTACCTATCAGTGTAACGCGCCTTCATCTTTTTTTTACCAGTACCGTCACCGTCAGTGACATTGAGCTCTAGTGTTTCAGGAAAGGGTCCATGCATGTTTTTTCTCTCTCTCGAAAGGTTCTATACCCTGCACATCTCTTTCGTGCAATTAAGAAGATCTTCAGTGGGCTTGGCAAAAGAAATGATGCTCATTGAAAACTTTGTGAAGATCTAGAGTTGGACTGATGTTGGCAAACTCGGGGAAAATTCGCATGTTATTCCACTTATTTATGAAGGTGTACTATTCCACTTAACAAATAACTTTATCGCTACAAACCTAGTAATAGATAAATGAATTGATAAAGGAAGATAAAATGTCCATATCAGTAAGACACTGGATATTGTGCTCCGGAATAATTATCTCTAGAGTCCTAGAGGATAGGTAATTTCCATATTTTGGTGTATATAAGGTTACAGGTTTTACGGGTATTTTTATAAGTCCTTCATCCACTCTAATCAGTCGTGGTAAAATATGAGGTACTACTAGGAGGTAACACATAAAAAATACCGGAAAGTACCAACACTATTTATTTTTATTTGTAGAACATTTTGAACATTGCTTACTTCCGCGTCGTCCGAACTGTGTCGCGCGGCCACGGTTTTCCTCTTTTCTAATCTCTATCCCTCGTTTCTCTCTCTGCGCCGCCGTCCCACTCTTATGTCTGCCGTCGTGCTCCCTGTCCACTCTTATCGATGATGGAGGAAAGTACCTGAAAGTATCAACATTATTTTTTATTTTTGTAGAACTCCACTTCAAGGTTAAGAAAGCAAGCAACTAATGTAATTAGCTACCAATCTTGAAGAAGAGAACTGGCTGCTACAATCCAAATAAGTCACTGCCTCCTTCTCCGGTTTCGAGTAGACTTATCATTGTGTACCGTTGGTCGTCTTGGCGTGCCACCTTCAGTACGATGCCCTTATATTAATGAGCCATCGACCTTTTTTTTGCCTCGTGTTCTTGCATCGTAGCGGCATTGGAACCAATGGCCCCCTTTTCCTTTGAAATTAAAACCACTTTAACACAAATTTTCAACCACAAAAAGATACTACCTCTGTTTTAAAATATATAAAATGTTTTGGTAGGCATTTAGCTATCAAAACGTGGGTTTTATCAGTGAATTGACGAACATACTAAATGCACCCCAAAGCTTGTAAAATACTCTCTCCGTTCCGGAATATAAGACGTTAAAACATTTGTAGAGCAAATTTGGTCAAGTTACGAAAATTTGTGGAGTATGTGGTTAAGAAAAAGGATTGATCGAGCTTCTGACATGTCGCGCGTCCTATCGGCCGACGTGTGGACCGGTTCCCGCGCTACCGTCGACAGCGCCACGCGTACCTTTCGATCGTACGTACGTGGCCCTACACAAGCTCGCGCGCGGAAGTCAAGTCAACGGTAGAGGCGATGCGTGAAATAGTTCTTCTCCAAGAGCAACGTCGCGATACGCCACCACCTGCAAAATATAAAATCGATCCAGTCGACTAGTCGAGGTTCCAAGTGGCAAGACTCCCTATCGATCGAACCTCCGCATAAAAAGCGCGTCCGAATGCGGCGCTAGAGCGAGAGACGAGCTCAGATCACAAGCACATCGCACCTTGCAAAGCAGCGAGAGATCTTTCATGGCGGGGAGGCACAGGGCGCGCGCGTCCTCCCCCTCCCCCTCTTCTTCTTCCCTCGCCGTCTCCTTCTTCACTCTGCTCGTGGCCGCGCTCTTGGGGGAGCACGCGGCGACCGCACAGCGCGTGCCGGCTGCGCCGGCGCCGGTGCCGGTCCGCGTGGGAGTGATCCTGGACTTGGCGTCGACGGTGTCGCTGAGGCGCCGGACCGGCATTAAGATGGCGGTGGAGGACTACTACGCGGCGCACCCGGGCTCGGCCACCAAGGTGGAGCTCCACTTCAGGGACTCCGCCGGGACGCTGTCGTCGCCGCCTCCGCCGGTAAGCGACCTCTCGATCTTGCTCACCCGAGTACCAGTACTCCTCCACGTAAGCTCAATTATTGCTTGGATGCATGCTCAAACGCTCTCGTCTGTCCAGATTAACTCGCTTAATTAGCTAGTTAGTTAGTTCATTGGTCGATGACTACGGAAGTCAAGCAAGGCTGCTTGTTCTAGTAGTGCCAGACTGTCTGCTCGTACGTGGTGGATAGGAGCCACTCGATGTTCGTGGTGCTCCTGCATCGTCTTTGCCGATCCATCCATCGTACGCCGGTAAAAACTCCATATGTTTCGTCTCCTCGTTGACACAAGAAATAGTTAGCCAGGGCAAACTCAACCACATCAATCTGTAACACAAAACTGCACTTTTAACCAATACACATCCATGGATAGACTAAAACTTATGTAAGGGGTCAGGTGACTCGGGTCCCTGTGATAATTAAGCTTAGTTAAAATTTAGACAGACACCTACCTAACCCTAGTACATGCATACACACAGCTCCATCGACCTTAATGCATGTCATGTCGTCTTCTTTGCCTGGCCGTCTTAGTTATACTATGGGACTAGTGATGATGTGCATGTGTCTGGTTGGACTCTGACTAGTCTTCTTCACGGTGGCACGTGCTATAGCCCGGAGTTCGTCAAGATGATGGTGACCAGATCGACCGGGATTTAGTTAGGTACTCTTAGCTTACAGCGATTGGCTCAATCCCCACACGGATACGACGGAGAACAGATAGGTCCAAAATTTACATGCATTGTTAATCCATTCACCTCGCAAACCTGCTTCCATGTCCGGGCTCTTGTCACAGAAAAGCTTGCCAAAGTGACGTACAGATTTTGTCTCGATCAGCACAAGCACATCATCCCCACGTAGAAGATGAAGAATCACAACAGCAAAAGGGATATTGTGAGCTGAGATCAATCGTGGTGTAGACGTCAAGTTTTCCACTTGTTTTCGCTGCTTGATACTATCATACACATGCATCCACATCGCTGGCGGGCCAGCCGTGGAACGGTCAATCGAGTTCTTAATGCTGGTTCCGAAATTCGTCAATATCTACATGTAGTTGTCACCGGCCATTCTTCATCAAGCTAGCTAGATATCTTGGTCAGTCAAGCTAGTACTAGTAGTAGTTTTGGTCTGGTGTTAATTGTCAAGTAGACTAAGAGAAATGGTGAGAAAAGGAAAACCCTAGCTAATAATTGCAGCCCAAGCTAGCGCGTCTCTCTGTTTATACTACTCTCGGAAAGGAAATGGAGTAGCAGACAAGTCCCTTTCTTGTTTCGTCGTCAAAAGTCTCGGAGAAGATAGATGTGCAGAGCTTCCAGCGAGCCACAGGTTTCTATTTCCAGCTTTCTTCAGCATGTGGTGTGCAACGCCTGTCCTGTGCTTGCTTGTTACTTCGTGCCAAAGATACGAACGATTTTTCGTAATAATGAAAAGATATTTTTCCACAAAAATCGAAATGATCTTTTTTTAAAGGAAATGATCTTTTTCATAGTAGTGGTCTTTTCTTCCTGGTTTGACTCGATAACAGTATTTTCGTTTTTTTTCTTACGAGCTATATTTTTTACTGGCCGAAAATGCGTATGGGCCTGAAAATCTTATCGTTGCTGTGTACGCTGCAGCGGTGGACCTGATCAACAACGCGCAGGTGCAGGCCATCATCGGCCCGCAGACCTCGGCGCAGGCGCAGTTCGTGGCGCAGCTCGGCAACGGCTCCCACGTCCCCGTGCTCTCCTACTCCGCCACATCCCCGTCCGTCTCTCCGGCGCAGACGCCCTACTTCGTGCGTACCGCTGCCAACGACTCCTTCCAGGCCGTACCCGTCGCCTCCATACTTGCCGCCTACGGCTGGCGCGCGGCGGCTGTCCTGCACGAGGACTCCCCCTACGGCGCCGGCATCCTCCCGGCGCTCGCCGACGCGCTCCAGAGCGTCCCCGTGGGTGGAGCAGCCATCGTGGACCGCGTGGCCGTCCCGAGCTACGCAGACGACGAATACCTCGACGCGCTCCTGTACCGCCTCATGGCAATGCCGACGCGGGTGTTCGTCGTGCACGCGACGGACGCCCTCGCCGCGCGGCTCTTCCGGCGGGCGAGCAAGGTAGGGATGATGTCCGAGGGCTATGTCTGGGTCGCCACCGACGGCGTCGGCAGCTTCGTGGACAAGTTCGGACCCGAGGACATCGAAGCCATGCAGGGCGTCGTCAGCCTCCGGCCTCACGTGGAGCTCACGGACGAAGTGAGGAACTTCTCGGCGCGGTTCAGGGCGAGATTCCGGCGTGACAACCCGGGCGTCGACGAAGACGCCATCAGTGACCCGACCGTCATGAGGCTCTGGGCGTACGATACGGCGTGGGCGATAGCCGCGGCGGCCGAAGCGGCCGACGCCGTCACCGGCCCCGCATTCCAGATGCCGCCGCAAAGGGCGTCCACGCCACAGACCACAGACCTGGACCGTCTTGGTGTCTCGGCTACCGGAGCCGCGCTTCTCAGTGCGATGCTCGACACGACGTTCGACGGGTTGGCCGGGAAGTTCAGGCTGGTCGACGGGCAGCTGCAGGTGGCGGCTTACGAGGTGGTGAATATCATCGGAGAGGCGCCAGGACGGTGGGGTTTTGGACGCCGGAGTCTGGCCTCTCGCGGGAGCTGAACGGCGGCGGCGGCAAGGCGCCGCAGCTGAAACACATCCTCTGGCCCGGGGAGACGCTGTCCACGCCGAAAGGCTGGACGGCGTCGCAGAACGGGCGGGTCCTCACCGTCGCCGTGCCTGTGAAGCGAGGGTTCAAGCAGTTCGTGAACGTCGTAAACTCCACGACCCCGATCACCGGCTACTGCATCGAAGTGTTCGACAAGGTGATGAAGAACCTTACCTACCCGGTGAACTACAAGTACGTGCCGTTCCCCAACAGCTCGGACTCGTACGACAAGCTGGCGGACCTGGTGCGCGACGGGAAGGCGGACATTGCTGTCGGTGACGTGACGATCACTGCGAGCAGGCTGAACGATGTCGACTTTACGATGCCGTTCACGGAGTCCGGGTGGTCGATGGTGGTGGCGGCGCGGCAGGACACGCCCGCCAGCATGTGGATCTTCCTGCGGCCGCTCACCACCAGCCTCTGGCTCGCCAGCCTCGCCTTCTTCTGTTTCACCGGCTTCGTGGTGTGGGTCATCGAGCACCGCGTCAACCCCGAGTTCCGGGGCACACCGTCGCAGCAGTTCGGCCTCATCTTTTACTTCGCCTTCTCCACCCTCGTCTTCTCACACAGTACGTATGCTCTTAATCATCTTTCAATTTTCTGGTTCCTGAATGATTTATCACTAATCAGTTTGACGATGAAATTTCAGAGGAGAAGCTGGAGAGCAACCTGTCAAGGCTCGTGGTGATCATCTGGGTGTTCGTGGTGCTGATCCTGACGTCGAGCTACACGGCGAGCCTGACGTCGATGCTGACGGTGCAGCAGCTGAAGCCGTCGGTGACGGACGTGACGGAGCTGCTGAGGCGCGGCCACTACATTGGGTATCAGGAGGGCTCGTTCATCAAGCCTTTTCTGATGAAGATGGGCTTCGAGGAGCGGAAGATGAGGAAGTACAGCACGGCGGAGCAGTACGCCGAGGCACTGTCAAAGGGGTCGGCGAACGGCGGCGTCGACGCGATGTTCGACGAGATGCCATACCTGAAGGTGTTCCTCTCACAGTACTGCGACGGGTACATGATGCAGGGGCCCGTGTACAAGACGGACGGCTTTGGGTTCGTCTTCCCGAGAGGGTCACCGATGGTGCCCGACGTGTCGCGGGAGATAATGAGGCTGGCGGAGGGGGACGAGATGACGCGGATCGAGAAGGAGTGGTTCGGCGAGCCGGGCACGTGCCGGAACGCCCCCGCCGTCGGCTCCTCGAACCTCAACTTCCAGAGCTTCGGCGGGCTGTTCCTTATCACCGGAGTCGTGTCCACCGTCACATTGCTGCTCTACTTCACCATTTTCGCCTACCGCGAGCGCAACGAGCTCCGGGCAGCAGAGGCAGAGGCGGCCGCCACGGCCTCCGGCTCCGGATCAGTGCGGAGGATGAAAGCCTGGCTCCAGCACTACGATAGGAAGGACCTGAAGTCTCCGACGTTCAAGACATGGAACGAGGACTCCCTCAGAAACGGCGGCGCCTTCTCGAACCAGACGCCTAAATCATGGAACGGCGACACGAGCCAGACACCGACTGCCAGGCAGGAGGAACATGCCATGGACGGGACGAGCCCGCTGAGCGTGTACATCAGCTCCGAGATGAACGCCGGTTCTTCGCCAGAGGGGACGCTGGCGTCGGAAATCAGCGAGTCCTTCGAGCAGAGGATCGAGAGGGCAGCAGCCACCGTGGAGATGGGAACGCCGCCAGCCACTGAACTGCGGTAGATTATTTTTCTAGTCTCTGGAGTAGAACTCAGTTCCATGAAGAATGTAAGCATAGGAGTTCCCTACAGTCTTGTTAATTACTACTTGTAATTTGGCTAGGAAATCGTTTGTATTCGCATTCGAGTGGACAGTAGCAAATTCCAAGGAAAGCAGTTCACCAACATTCTAATTGTACAAAGTTTGATTATTCTAACTGTACGTAGGAAGCAGCAAAAGCATTTCAAATGAAATCACACAAAGGAATCTGTACGTAGCAAGCAGCAAAAGCATTTCAAATGAAATCACACAAAGGAATCTTCCTGAGGGAAAGAATTGTTGAATTGAACAGAAACAAAGTTACAGCTTGAATGGTGTTTTTCAAAACTGGGCGGCCAAACGCAGTCTAAGATTTCAACTAACTCCATCCTAGCTAGAGTGAGCGCGCGTCATGGAGAGATCAGAGCGCATGGCTCGGCAACGGACTGCTCAACTAGGCTCACGTAGGAGCATATGTACGCCGTGAGTCGAGCCCGACTCGACTATGCACACAAGGAAATCGGCACCTGTCTTGAACTCTCTTCATGTTTTTATATGTTTGCATCTCGTGTGGAATAGGATTCGGAAACCGCGGGAGGCTACAAGCCTACAACAAGCTCAGTCCAGGCGGCGACGATTGGATCATCGACGATTTCCAACTTCCAACGGCAACCTTTTCTCAGCCATCTTCGCCGTCGACGGCAGTTGCCTACTTCGTTGTTTTTTTTAGATCGGATCGCCACGAACCGCGACATGGTTGGCCGCCGCCGCCCTGATGTAAGTCGTCATTGCCTCTATTCTGTTCGATCTTGTTAATTCTTGTGTTCATGCAATATCCAGATTCCAGTCAATCTATCGATCTATTATCATGGAACACTAATTCCCCTCCTGGCTGAATGCATGCAGCTGATGAAAGCCGACAGGCAAATAGAGCTGCCCGACGACGTGCTGCTCAACATCCTGGACAGGGTGGACACGCCAGACGCCGTCAGAACCTGCATCGCCTCCAAGCAAACGCTCAAGCTCCTCACCAAGCTCCCGCAGATCGCCATCGTCTTCGCCGCCCACAAACTCGTCCGGAAGAACGGGGTCGTTGCCGATGTGACCGACAGGATCCTTAGGTCTCCGCAGTTCCCCATCCGGAACCTGAAGCTCAAGTTCATCATGAGAGGCGACGACCATCTCAAGATCGGCAGATCCGTCACCCTTGCCATGGCGACACAGAAGGTTAAAGCGGCAGAGTTTGAGATCCTGACGAACAGGTGTTTTCATGCATGCAGTCGTGCCGCCGTCGATAGACGCTACTACGCTCAGCAGTTCAATGGTTTTATGGGTGAGTGGCCTGATGCATTTGGTGGTCTCACGCGGTTACATCTGCAAAACATGAGGTTTGCTGAGTCAGGCATACCGAACATCCTGAGCACTTGCAAGCGGCTAGAGTCGTTGCGGTTCACCTTGTGTGATTCAGGAAACCATTCGGTGCTGCAAGTGGAACACTCTCGACTCGTCGAGCTTGACATCACCGATGGGTACGTATTTCAGTAGAGTAGAGCTCAACTATCTACCAAAGCTCCAACGGCTGAGCTACAGTAGGTGGCATTATACTTTGGAACCCGTTGGTTCTTGGTTTTGTCCCTCGGCTTTCAAATCTAAGGCTCGCTAACGCATATGATGCTTCATACACCATCAAGATGAGCCAACTGCTTGCTAATGTCCCCTCGATAAGCAATTTGCATCTGGATTTTCAACGTGAAAAGGTACTCACTCCATCCATCTTTGTCTATTCTCACTCTATGATGGTTATATAGTAGAACCGATTGTAACTCTTTTATTTTAATCTTTGTGAAAACTCCTTAATTAATCCATTCGGGCAAATCTTTTGCATCCTTTTAAATAAAAGTTTTTCCTATCATTTCAAGATGAAATTTATGCAGCTGCACTCATGTTAATTTGTTTTTTTCTGATCCAGGTTTGGCTTCACCAAGAATCTAGGAAGTTGCTTGCACCTCTGCTTGACAAACTACGGTTTGTGAATCTGGACAATATTCCCAGAGAAAGTGGTATCGCTTGGACATTATCCTTTCTTGAAGCTGCACCCTCCCTAGAGGAGCTTTGCATCACAATATCGGATCATAAGTGCCACACGGATTCACGACATGGTTACTTACTAAATTACTCTAATAAAGAAGATTTGAGGTGGGAGCCATCTGTTGCAGATTTCGAGCACAAGAATCTGGCCAAGCTAACCATCCATGGCTTTGAGTCTGATGACAACTTCACGAGGTGCTTATGACCATCTCCGTTTATCATATGTTGTCTTTGGACTTGCCACCGTGGTTACTTAAGCAGATTAACAAGATCTGTCGCTGCTTCTTTTGGCGAGGAACTGACGAGGTTAAGGGGGGACATTGCAAGGTTGCTTGGGAACAAGTATGCAAGCCGAAGGCCCTCGGTGGACTTGGGATTCATAACCTGAGAATGTTGAATGACGCTCTTCGCATCAGATGGAAATGGCTTGAGAAGACTGGACCTCTTCGGTCGTGGAATGGTTTGCAATTTGCTATTTCACCAACTGCCGAAGCGATGTTCTTTGCAGCCACGGACTACTCGGTTGGAAACGGTGAACTGCCGCTTTTCTGGTATGATAAATGGTTGAATGGAAGGAGTGCGAAGGCCTTTGCTCCTGCGCTAGAAGAGTTCATCAAGCCAGCGAGTGCTATGTGCATGACAGTGGCGCAGGCACTAGATAATAACCAGTGGGTCAGCAAAATTTCTGGAATTTTGACGGTGCCGGCGATTGTGCAGTTCATTGAGTTGTGGCAGGCTGTCAGTCTTGCAGCGCCTCTGATGGCTGAAGATGACAGTTTCAGATGGAAGCTAACGGCAAATGGGGTTTATACCGCTAGATCAGCCTATGCCGCTTTCTTCAGAGGAGGAATCGAAGCGGACTATGCAGAAAATTTGTGGAGCTATTGGGCGCCTCTAAAGAAAAAGTTGTTCATGTGGCTAGCGCTCCGCAACAGGTGTTGGACAGGGGAAAGGTTGCGGCGAAAACAGCTCCAAGGGCCAGCGGTGTGCCCATTATGCGATCAGCTTCCCGAGAACATGGACCATCTATTGGTGCAATGCCCCACGGCGAGATCGATCTGGTTTCAGATAATCTCGGATAGAGGATTCGGAGCCTTTATGCCAACAATTGCCTCTAGTCTGAAGAGCTGGTGGTGCTCGCTCCGAAACTGCAACCCGAGGAAGAAGAGAAGAGAATTGACCACGCTAGTCGTTGCTGGCTGTCGGCGCATGTGGCTGGAGAGGAATGACAGATGCTTTGAAAGGAAGAAGGCATCTATGGAGGTGATCATACGGCGGATCAGAGAAGAATTTGATCTCTAGACCAAGGCGAGAGTAAGAGCAGGGGCAGGCCGTAGGGAGGAGTAGTCTTAGTAGGCTGGCGGCGGTTTTTTGTTTACCGTTGTTAGGGTGTTATGGTGTGGTGTTGCGTTGTAACAAAACCCTGTAACACTTGTTCTTTCTCTTCTTAATGTCATGACATGCAACCTCTGCATGTTCTTGAAAAAAAAAACTTCATGAGGTACGTCAGCTCCGTCATGAAAGTAGCGGTGAACATCCAGGAAGTATCTCTACATGACAGGAAGGTGTGCAAGGTGTGCAGTAACATATGCAGACCTTCGAGATATCCACGGACCATCGAGGAGGAGGACTTGTTAATTAAAAAGATCACGGGGGCAATGGTGACAGCTTCTCCTGCTGTGATTCAATTCCGGCCCTCCCCCTAGTATTCACATCTGGAAATAGAGTACTATACGTTTAATCATTCATGGCATCGCCATGGTTATCCCATATTCCCCTATATATGTGGTTAATTAGAAGCAGTTCTCGTACTTCAGAATTTAGTAAATACTGTGTGTGTATGTATATGTGTCGTGTACAAATGTATATATGTCGGCTAGCCCTTGTTGGAAAAAATATTTGTTTGGTCAGAATTAAACACTTACAATGAGAATGACTTTGCTTGTTCATCTATTTTACTGGAAGTGTATTTCTCCTTTGTGCTCGTATATTTTTTTTATGTTGAAGGGAACTGCTAAAACACAAGTGCTTGAATTGTTTGGAATTTTAGCCACTTGTTTGTTCAGTGATGTTCCAGTCATTATATATCTAATTTATTTCTTTACCTCACATACTCACGTGTGAGCTGTTACTGAAATTGCACTTGAAAAAACGCCGACGATTGATCTGTGATCACTGCTTGAAATGGGCTAACTGGCCCTCCCGGGTAGCTGTTGAGTTGTTGACCATTGCCCGAAGTTGACGACCACCGCAACGTTAAGGTAGGCGTTGAGCTTGAGCACCTTGGATCTTGGACGCCCGAGCGTTAACCAAGGACGTTGAGTGGTACCTCCCTCGATGTAAGGTGTTGATCAAAAGGGTCAGATCCTAATTTAGTTTTCAGAACGGGTTATTTTTGCTGAACTATGTAAAAGGGGTCAGATTTGCCATTTTTGTCTTTGTATTAAAAAACGGAGTTGTTTTTTATGCGCACATGCGTCTTGTGAAATAACAGCACACCAGGCTGTTTATTTAGTGTAAACCAGCTTAGCAGCTAAAGCATTTCAAATGACATCACACAAAGTCACAAAGGATACAGGAACAATTGTTGGATTGAACAGAACATCTTACATGGTGTTTTCTGTAAGGTTGTTTCCCACAGACAAAAATAAAACAGCACAATCAAGTTTAATTTGTTTCCTCCCAAAGCAACTACGATACAACATAACTTACACGATACAAGTATACAACAGTACATTGTGCTCCTGCCATGATTCGACCATGGCATGATATAAAGCCCATAAACATGCACCTGGCTGCAGCCAAGCCACCTCTAAGAATCTGGCTCCTGCTGCTCCTAAACTGTACATAGTCTAACGATCTACAATTTAATCCTGGTATGAAGTGGTAATTGAATGATTAGGGAGCTATCAGAATGCGACAGCAGAAATAAATGTCCACGAAGAACGAGAAAATGGACTTTCTCGGAAGTTACCTGATCAACATAAGGAGATCTCAACTATCCCCATTTATCATCAGAGAATGATAAGGAACTTTACTTATTTCGACTGTGGTTGACTGGTCCTGGATGAGTGGTTGTTTCCATGGCTCTCCGTCCATTTGAACATATGCTCGGTCCCACTCGCCACCCCTCATTTCAAACTTGATTGCTGCAGCCTGATAGAAGGCAATGGTTTTGGAATAGGAATTTCAGTATTAGGGAAGAAAACGAGGCATCTGAAAACAACCCAAGAACATAGCGATGCCCAAACGGTGCAGAAATATTAAAGTAGCTTCAAGTACACAAAGCTTCTAAAACATTTATCTCATACAATTTTGAGGCTAACAATATAGTTATTTTCAAGGCTCAATTGATAAACCCTTTGGATAAAACATCAATGCAAAAATAGGGCAATAGGAAAATGCAATACCTGAGCAATGTGCTTTGCTTTAATGAGCTCAGCCATAACGAATGAAGCATGCCAACCTTCTTTTAGACCAAAGATTTCAACCAAACCATCGTCCGAATGAGCTTCAACAAAACCTCTCTGGAATGAGAAAAAAAGATACATTATTTGCATAGAAGTAACAGAACCACTTGTGTAACCCCACCCAATGCTGAACTCTAACTAGTAGTACAAAGTTGTTCTTAAAGGATACAACAACAAACTTGCACATAATGGTTAGTTGCTGTCAATTAATCAAATTTGGCATCTTCGAAGTCAGCTACAAATTAATCCCATATCCTGGACTAGAAACAAAAACTAAAGAGATATATACAATGTGCACGAAGGAGCTCAACCACCGACCTTTTCAAGATAATCCGGTTTAAGATCACCCCATGGATGCCTTCCACTGCCATAGTTGTACAGATTTAAGACCACTAGGGACCTAACACTGCAGTATGAACAAATATGAGATCATTTGATGCGATAACCAACACAAGGATTGGTACAGCACATTTGAACGAAAATAATCAAGAGTGGTTGTGTAAGTTCCACACTTATCCAATAACATATTCGATGCAACATGCACTTCTGTCATTGTCTCCGAAAAGGATAGCTATGTTTATATTAATGAGGTTGCAAAATGATACAGAGAACCACATATGTAGTTTCTGCGCCTACTGAATTAATAATACCAAGATTCCTTGCAGAAAATGAAGTATACCAACTTAAATATGTTTATATCAAAATTATGTTAACAGTCATATCAAACATTTTGTATCAGCATTTTATAGTATTTAGTGTTCAAAGGTCAGCATAGGTCGAAGGTCGTGCATTGCCCAGTGTTCCCTACACTAATAACAATGGTTACTGGGCAGAAGTTGTAGCTACTCGATTTTTTTAACATTCCCAGGGATCATAGATGTTTAAATGTCTTCTTAATGTAACAGAAATCTATGACTTGCCTTGAAGGCATTTGAACTGGCTCCCATTCGGAACAATTGGCCCTTTTAATGTAAAGCCGCAAAATGTTCCTAAGTCCCCTGCATCACAAAACATTCTGTCAGCCTCGAACATATCATACAAATAAATGTCACAAAAAGGATGAACAAGAACATCTTTTCATGATTGTAGATGATTTATGAACCATCAAAATATGAAGATAAGAGGTAAAAAAACATGGCTCGTTGGCAATGAATCATACTTTAGCATTCTAGGAACTTTGAATCCAAATCCTCAGAAGTTACTAAGCATAATATTATAATAAACTGTAGACGGTGTTATGTGGTAGATGTTCCATGGGTCAAAGACTCAAATTCCATAATTAAGTTTATCCATGATGTCCCTAGAGGATGATCAATATTCAATCAATTATTTGATACTTTAAAAGTCCGACGCCATTCTAGAACACATGGGGCAGGTTATTTACCTTAGCTGAGGGCTAGCTGTACAAGGTGTACAGAACCATCCCTGTGTGCAGCTATATCCAGCATAAATCAACTGCATAGGGCCAAAATCAAATATTGTTAGCACAATGAGTCAATGATATCTAAGTCGCACAACGGCATGACACAGAATTCTGGGTACCAACATGCTACAGAAAATAAAAATGGGTCCTTCGAAGTGATTTTTTCCTTTTACATATTCTAGAAGAACTTGCAGAATAATATCCAGCATATCTATCAAATATACAGCAGGAACCACATAATAATATTGTTACACGAGAACTTGACGTGCATGAGTTCCTTTGCATGTGTCGACATCATGTGACAGTCTCTACACGAGAACTTGAGGTGCATGAGTTCTTTTGCATGTGTGGACATCATGTGACAGTCTGCCATCCTTATGAGCTACTGATGGAAGAGACAGCTAATGAAGATATTGCTAACCAATAGATTCGGATGCAAGGATATATGCTAGTCACTTACCAAAAGAATTCAGTAAATTACTGTTTGGAAAACACACACACTTCACTATGACAAGTGTATGAAAAATTTAAGCCACTATGCATTACACCATTAAAGAAGTTCTTTCAGCACCTTATTTGCAACTGGCCCTTGAGCAAGATATGGCTTGTCATCTCGTAGATGGTGGAAGCCATATGCAACTTGAGCATCCATTCCTATCCAAAACAAATGGTACACTTAATAGTGACTCAAGGCTCTTAAGAATTGCAACAACCAGAGTTTAGCAATAAATCATTGATCCAGTTTAGATATATGATGAAAATACACAAATAATACATATTTCGCAGTTTCAGTATATTCTTACAACTTTATATGGTGACAGAGACAGCACGAATAGTTTTAGATTATGTATTTCACTAACTCGATATGCAGCCTTTCAAAAAAAAAAAAACTATTTACTGCAAAAAAAATGTCACTATCACCTAACCATCTATTATGAACTGGAGAAACAAAATATTACATGTACAGTCAATTATCCAGTTGGTCTGAATATAAGAAATCCCTCAGGTAGACAAGAGTTATTAGTGTGAGTATGACCTCTACTGAGTACTAATGAAAAGTTCATGAAAAATAATGCTAAGGAAGAAGATTGATGAAGCATCAAGGGAATACCGATGCTAAGGTAGTTGTAGAATACTCCTTTATAGCAAGAAGCTTTTTCAGATAACTCGCTGCCATTCTCCTGCGCCATATTAGTATATTGCGTTAGCTCTTTCGCAAAGACTGAAAGACATATATACTTAACTCGTTCATCTGAGAAAGCCACACTATAGGAGGAAGTGTGGTATTATTAAAACAAAATTGGCAATTGCAGAAGAAAATAAAATGCCAGAACAATCTACGAAAACTATTCAAGGAAGAGATATTGTAGCATGCATTCTGAAATAATAAGTGTGAAGGGCTTCCATTAAAAAATACAACTAACCACAGAGTAGCACAACAGAAGAAGTTACTTGGCTACCGTTCAAAAATACAAATAACCACAGAGTAGCACCACAGACGACATCACTATGCAAACTTAGTAGTAACTACTTTTTTTTCTAGGCAAAAGATTTGTGCAAGCAACCTTTTCTTTTAGAATCAGATTGAATATTTTGTGAAGTTTAGACTAACTTGGATCATTTATTTATTTATGCCCATAAAACAAACAATATAATGCACAATTCATCTTACAACTTGCTTTCTAAAAAAATCCCCACTGTCTTTACATTAGTTTTTCCAGTTATCATACAGTCTTAACAGGCATCTAAAATAGGTTTGGCCTAAAGTATGTTTTTAATTTCAGAGTGTAATTTCCAGGTGAAGTCCTAAGTCAAAACCTTGCTGAACTCCACCCGATCTGCAGATTCCACTTTCTTAAGTGCATGTGGCAACTCTTTTATTTCTCCTTCTGGCATTGTAATTACAGCCTGCCAACTGCAAGTAAATTGACAGAGGTTCTCAGTGTAAAAAGAGGATGACGGATGTATTCGCAGTTATTAGAAGAAGCATCTAGAGCAGATAGCAGAACATGGAACTGCAAAACAGTTGTCCCAAAAACGACGACTACTTTGGCAGAGTGCCAGCCTTTTTCGCTACAAAAATGACGACTAATATTTCGATACATATTCATCCTATTCATTAGTATACATGTTATGGATCGAGACAATAAATATGGCATACAGGTGTTGAACTTATATGGATTGCCATTTTTTTCCAGCTATATAGTATATAGGTATGTTAGCATGAGGGAGATGCAGCCTAAAACTTAAACACCAGTAATTAACAAAATGGAGTTGAATGTGAATGGGTGAATAAACATAGATATAAAAAACGAATAATGATCTCACATTCTCACCTATCAAGATGGACTATAGGAGCACTCACAGCCTTGTTGAGATACCGCTTTACAGCTGAACGCCAACCAAAGGGAAAAGAACCACCCTGTGCTTGTGTTGATTAGTATTTTGAAATGAGATCAAACAATTTAGATCCAATAGGAATCACATATAGGCCCTTACCCATCCAAATGATCTAGCGAGGTCGTTTCCTGTACCAAGTGGGATGATTCCTGTGGGAGGAACTGGTTCCCTTTTCGACTTATTCAAATCTTGGAGACATCCAAGTACCCAGCCAACAGTGCCATCACCCCCAGCAACCTGTCAGAAAGAACTAGTGCGATGATGTTATGCAAAGTAGTTGGAAGACTGAAAAACAAAGAGAGCATGTGGAAATCTAAACAGTAGAGCAGAAACCTTTAATGAGCTAGAAGATTTTAAACCCCACTTCTTCGATAACTTTCAACAGCAAATAAAGAATAGAGCATGCACAGAACACTTAAAAGCTTCTAACAGATGCAATATCCTTACTAAAGCATATGAAGCACGTACCATAATCCTCAATTTTCCACGGATGTCCTTTGCACAATCATCACCTTGGTCAGCCAACCTCTCCAAACAACTCAACCCATATTTAATAAAATCAGAAGGCTTCACAACAGAAAGATCGAAGACCTGAAAATAAGATGTTCCATCAGTAAGTACAATATAAAGTTCAGGATTTTCGAGAACAAACAATAGAAGAAACAAAAACTTGCAGAACAACATGTTGTGAATCATGAGTGCATAAAATACTTCATAGTTGACGTCACAAACAAGTCTCAAACGATTAGCCTTCTGACAGCCACAATAGCATAAATTACACAGAATTACTCCATATATGCACTTCTTCGTGGCCCTAGCTTCTATCAGTTCTGACCCTTTCAAACCAGATAGTGACATCAGCAACCAATCCTCATAAGCCAACCTCCAGTTTCAGATGTTGATCCACAGCTAACTCAGATAGAATCCAGTACTTCCATGTTGATTACTAATCATCAACATGAAACAAAATTGGCAGTAGCACCAAAAGGCTATGTGCTCTGTTACAAGAACTGCAAAGCAAAAAACTACATGCAGACTCATTACATTACTCTCACTACTGTCACCAACAACCTCTGCTCGGAACTTCAGATCCCCACCTAACACCTACCTTCCTAGATCTTTTCCTTCACCTCCTAACCTCTTCCACGGCCATAAGTGGAAGCGAGACACTCTGCTGGAGCCTTCGCACCAGCCTACGGTATGGGTATTTATTATGCATTTATAATTCAACCATAATGATCAGATATCCGTCTTCATCTCGACACCCCACTCCCAACCCCTCGTGGTACCAAACCAATAAACGGAATACCCAGCAATTAAGTGCATAGCTATCTAGATGATTCTACCTTTGCAGTATCATCAGAACTCAGAGTCAGAGATACGGGGGAAAAGGCTAGTACAATGCATCGTGGGAAGCATGACGATCTTCTGAAAACATAGGCAATAGAGATACTGGTCACGTCACAGTATCTTCATCAGATCACACGACGCAGAGCTTGTACCATGAAAGTACTGCCAACGAAGCGAGAAATCAGGTTGATCCCAGCAGAGAAAAAAAAAGGGCGTGCTAATTCGAACTAAATCAAATCTCTTAAGGCCGAAAAGCTTCGGAATTTCGCTGGAATCTAAGAGGCAATCTAGAGAGAGCAACAAGTACAGTAACAACCAACACGGAAGCAAACCGGCCGGGCGAGAAAAACGTGAAAATTGTGAAGCAGGGCCGCACGAGCGGGAAGAAATCAACGATGTCGTCACCTGCTCCTTGCTGATGAGCTCGTGCAGGCGCAGCTTGAGCTCGGGCCCGTGCCGCCCGCCGCTCTTGGAGTTGACGAACACGACCATCGGCGTCACCACCGCCAGCCCCTCCTCCGCCTCCCCCTCGACCACCTCCTCCTCCCTCGCCGCCGCCGCGGCCGCGACGCCGGCGGCCTCGTCCTTGGCCGAGACGGCCGCGGCCACCGCCCGGCGCGCGTAGAGCGGCATGACGACCTGCCGCCGCAGCTCGGCCTTGTCCACCTCCTTCCCCCACACCCCGCAGTTGCGCACCGACTCCCAGATCGACACCCTCGCCGACGGCGCCGTGGACGGCGCCGAGTGAGGCGTGTCGACGCCGCCGGCGGCCGCCGCCTCCATCTCCACCTCCGCCTCCGCCCGCTCCATTGGTCCGGGAAGGAAGGAAAAGGCTGCAGTATCACAGCTCAGCAGCTTCCTAATTGGTTGTCCCGGTGAGCTTGACGAATTGGGGAAAAATGAGCAGCGCCGACTTTATTATTCTTGACGGGTACTCCGTAGTATATACTGTATACAGCAGAATAAAGTTTTGTTAATGGAGGGTACCGTTGGCCCGTTGCCCTTTTCCGTTCTCTCGCAACCGCGTCCTTGGGACTGTGCTCTTTGCGTCTCCAGTGCCGCTATGGGTACACGGAGCATGAGCATTATGTCTTTCTTTGCTGAGGTGGAATTGTTTCTTATATTTTTCCTTCGAAAATGGACCTTCTCTTGGATGGTGGAAAAGTACGGATATGTTTCGTTTTGAATTTGCGTATGTAACAATAATCGTAAGACGACTATATATACTGGGCCTGCGGCCAGCAGGTGTTTTTACCCTTCTATCCTTCACCACCGCAAGTGCATATCGTGCCTCCGTCGCCTGCCACCTTCTCGAACTCACTCTCAATCGGGAAACATCAAGCCTAGTCCTCACTTCATCATAGCCACCGAAGGAGAAAGAGGGGGAGAGAGAGAGCTCTGTGGGGGAGTGTGGCATCACCAATAGGAGGTGAAGGGGATTGCCTATGGAAAAGGAGGGATAAGTGAAATGGAATATAAAAAAATGACGATTGGCGGCGGTCTAGAGAAGCTGAGAAGGTGGAGGAAGGAGCTATCTATATGAATAAACCCAGGGTTGCAATGTGGCAAAGACAACAATAATATAATCGCATATATATAGGAATGCAAGCTCACGGTTATTGTTCTTTCAATTCAATAGCACTCAAAAATTATTCACTTTCTCTCCCATCTTATAAGTGGCCAGCGACACCGAGGCTAAGCCGATGACGATATGGTGTGACAACACTAGGAGGAGGCGAGTCAAGCGTCGAGCCAAAAAGCAATGTTCATACATGGCAGCATACTGAAGGCGGATATGAGACGGCGAGTTAGGGGTTAGGGTCGACCGGAGTGCAGGGCTTGAGATAAGGCGTATGAGCAACGTCGAGGTTGTCAAAGCCATGGAAGAAAATGATGAGCTTTATTGGAGAGGGTACAGTTTCGGTTTTAGGCCGGTTCCCGCTAATTAACCGGTCAATTCCCACTTCTTCTTAATTAATGAAAATGGCAAGTTTTTTGCCTCGGTTCAAAAACTAAGAGCATCCACATCACATCGCTTAAAGCAGGTGCCAGGATCAAAATTTAGGTCAATCGGCGGTTGCTCTCCTTAATCCAGAGCGCTAGGCGCAATAATTGTTCCCCGATGCTACTTCCTTTTGTGGCTCATGGCGTAGAAACAGAAGTTTCTGACAGCTAAATTAGCGCCTCAACTAAACGCCCTGCATTGCGAGAGACGAGCTCTCGCTAGCTATTTTATTTACTCAATTCATTTGTACTATTTAAGCGCATCTGTAAGCGTTATGCTTGGGTTGGGCTGGAGGAGAGCGGGGGAGAGATTTTTATAATAAAATTTTCTAACTGTTTTCTAATTAAAAGAATGGTAGCTTCCAAATAGGTACTTCCAATTTACTTGTTTATACACACATGTTGCACGCGTCAACAAATTGTCTAATATACATCCAGTGTTTCAAACTAACAACTCTGAACTGACAAATGGACAAATCACGCGCCATATCATCAGAAGTACTCCATTTGTCTACATGTACACATTTTAGTCTACATGCATGGCGCGTTATTCATGTACACATTTTAGTGTACATGTTCACTCATTTTAGTATGCATGAGACAACATGTGTAACAACTAAAACATCTTATAAGTATTAAAAAACAGAGGTAGTATGTACATGAATAACATAAAAATGATGTCTTACGAACGATGTGAGCGTGGCGCTTTAATTAACCGTGTTTTGTGCCTTATCGTCCACATGGTTCGCAGCCTCAGGTTCCACCGGCCGGACACGCCAGCAAGTCCATTTCCACGCATCTGGCCTCAAAATTAAATAAACGCTAGCTCGTTCATCAGCCGGTGACCTGACTTCACGGAGAGGTTACGACGTTTACGTGAAGAGACTTGGTCTTCCAGAAGTTTCCCAGAAATAAGGAGTTGACAGTTGTGACTTTGTGAACTTGTATAGTCCATCCAAACGTAGTACAATTGTACAAATATGACGAGTCTTGTTCTGGATGAAAAGGCTATGGAGAAGCATGGTGGCTGTCAGGCTGTGTGTGGCTTGGGTCAGACCGCCATGTGGTACCTGATTCTTCCGTGTGACATTAGCTCGACTGCGGTCCTCGCGCCGAACCATCGTCGCCTGTCATGGACGACCGCGCGCACATGGCCCGCATCGGCACAGATTAAAAAGGAAACAAACGGATTTAAGCCAAAACTTGTGGAAGCAAATCGTTGGAAAGCACGTCAGTGTGTGAGAGCGTCTGATTTGTTATCCATGGGTGACAAAAACTTGCACCTAGCTTATTTTCAATTCATCATCATTTAAATCATTAGTCCGACGATCCGCTCAGTCGCTTACACACCGTGACGACTTTACATCACTATCTAGAATTAAACGATGTTGAAATATGAAAATTGAGTGATTGCGAGTTGTCGGCTAGCCTTAAATGATACTAAATATTAAAAATTGAGTGAGTGCGATTTGCTAGCCCAATATCTTATTCCACATAGAGAATGTGACATTTTAATTTCACATCAAAACATTACAAAAAGAGTATGCCAGATATAGTCCGCTGTAGAATTTCCAAAAAAAAAGGAACAAAACGCTCTGCAGAGCAAGCTAGAGTATGTGCCGCATTATTACCCCGAGGAATAATTTGAGAAAACAAAACAGAGGAGGAGTTGGATTGACATAATCCTGCACCACAAACACCAACATGACGACAATCCACCACCATAGAGTTAGTTGTTGAACCCAATTCAGGCATTCCGAAACCACCATCCGGCTATCAAAATCTTCCCTTGCTGGCAAGAGAATAGACACTCTTAAATTGTGGCACAGGCTACTAGAGAGTAGAGCCATACGTTTGTAACAAAAGAGCCGCACATACTTGGAGCCAGTTGTAGCAATCTGAGCATTAGAAACTCTTCATGAAGGCATATTACCAAGTGAAATGAGCATTCCAACGAGGAGGTTTTCACCCAGCACAGATGGCGGCGTAACCTACGTATTGGTCCTTTGTCAACTTGCCTCGGATTGAAGGATTTTCGTAGATATTTTGGAGGATTCCAATCCATAGGATTCTTTCCTAAGGAATCTCTTTGGATCAAAGGAATGACACCTCCAAAATTCCTAAGGATTGCATTCCTACACTCCAATCCTATAGGAATTTCAACATCTAGTCTAACCTCTTTTTTACACTCATTCACGTAGGATCGAGGCACTTTTACCGTGGTTCCATCCAAATGACTATTCCTACAGATTTCCTCTGTTTTTGTATCCTTTGTTTTGCACCTGCAATCCTGTCAAATTACTGTGTTTTTTCAATTCATGTGTTTTATAATCCTATGATCCAAATAAGCCCTTAGTTTGTTTTATCCTTCATGTCGCAAATCAAGAGTCTATGTTAAACTATTTCCATGCTTTTGGTGGGATGTGTACATCATTATTATGCAGAGACCGGGTGTATCTCGTTTGGTTGTATCGCCTTGATGTGAACAATTGAATCAATAAAAACTCCCTTTATCAGAAAAACGTGGCAATATGGAAAGCGTGGTTTTCTAACTTGCTAGGGTATATTATCATGTCAAAGTGTGCTCCACCCGGTAATCAATAACCTCCATCATAAAGCCGGCGTAGTTTTAGTTTTATCATTGAACAAAACTTACATTACGGAAACCTATAAATTTTCCAATATTGTCTCTAAAACTTCCATGAGACTGTACAAATTTGCTACTACTCTGGTTTGCTCTAGATCAACAAAAATATCTAGCAAATTCTAGCAAGACATCACGGCGGTAATAGTAAATTCCAATTTTTACTCCATCGCTGTGATTTTGTGAAGCTTTTACTTTGTTTAAATATCTTGCATGATGTAGTATCTTTTAGTTATGATGATATGACAACTTTTACACCATTTTATTTCTATCACTTCCACCAAACTTGAAAGATACTCGGCAGATAGTACATGATGATCACATGATATCTTGCACAGTAAGTACTTGGGCTGTTCGATCGGCAGTGCGCATGATCATGCTGCATTTGAGAAGGAAAAGAACATGTGCACCTAACAGTTCCTTTCGCGAGATAATCAGCCGAGCCCAGTGTATAGCACGCATGTTTTATGCCGCGCGGTCGGTAAAAAAAAGAACAAGTGCAACCCGGGCAGCCCAACGGTTCCCTTCGATCGGCATACAAAAACAGAAATTGTCATGTGCAAAGGGTGGGCGAATGTGTTTGGTGGGTGTCCACGCGACCACGCGACGCAAGCCAAACCTCTGCCCGCCTTTATTCCGGTGCCGGCGCGCACGGTTGGTACTCAATAATCACCCGATCAGCGGGGCGCCCTCCGGCCAACCGCCCGCCGACACACTTTGAATGCCAGGCGGGTCCCGCTTCTACGGTGGACCCACCCGTCATGTGCTTGCGCTCGTGTGTGCATGTCGTTGAGGTCGGGAAACCCTGCCGCGGAGGAGACGACGACAAGGGAGACGGCATCCGGCACGTGCGAGCCGCGGTGTCGCTGCCGCTTTGCCAGCGCCGGCCGGCGCCCACCACCACCGCCAGCCAGCCTGACAGGCCGCGGCCGGCATCATTGGGGGTTTGCCTCCCCAAGCTTCAACTGATGTCGGAATCATTTGGTACGAAAAGTTTGAATCCATGTCACGGTCCGGTTATTAGGATGTCTCCAACGGGGCGACGCAAACGGACGCGCGTTTGGTCCGCGTTTGGTTTGTTTGCGTCGGCAAAAGGACGTGCATCCGGCCCAGATCCGTCCCTTTCCGGCCAGTGCGCCCAACGGGTCCGACGCATCGAGTCCGCCCGGCCAGGGTTTTTGATCATTTTCGGCCATTGTGATCACAATACAACAAATAGCAAGCATATGAATATAAAATAAAACATAATCCTGGCCTCATAGCCGTCAAATGGCACACCGTAATCTCCTTCGTGCCTCTACCAATGTAGAGTGCCACGAACCACTATGGGACACTTGAGGGTGGTCACCGAACCCGTACAAGGATGAGGCACACTCCACAACTTAATTGGAGGCTCTCACCGAATTCCCGCGGCTCCCAAAGCCACAAGAACCACAAGGTTGGGGCACGTCTCCACAACTTAATTGGAGGCTCCCAACTATCCCGCGAGCCACCAAAACTCCGAGATCAACAAGGACCGTCTAGGGCACTCCAAGTACCCAAGAGGACAAGCTCTAGGGCACCCCAAGTACCCAAGAGTAACAAGCTTCTCAACTTCGATTTCCACGTATCACCGTGGAGAACTCAAACCGATGCAACCGATGCAATGAAGGCAAGACCACTAGAGGTGGTCAAATCCTTCACTCCCAAATCCCACCAAAAGCAACTAATGCTTGTGGGGGGAGAAGAGAGGAAGAACAAGGAAGAACTCAACAAATGGAACTCCAAGATCTAGATCCAAAGGCTTCCCCTCACTTAGAGGAGAGATGGATTGGTGGAACAATAGATCTAGATCTCCTCTCTCTTTTCCCACTAAATGGAGGCAAGAATCATGGAGGGATTGAGAGATAGCTAAGCTCAAGAAGGTCAACAATGGAAGTCAAATTCGTGCTCGGCAAAGCTAGATGGCTGGAGGTAGGTGGAGGGGTATTTATACCCCTCCCAGAAAAAGAGCCGTTGCAGCCAGGAAAATCGGATATTCCGATATAAGTTAGGATCGGATAATCCGACTGAGTCGGATAATCCGATTCAACATATATCGGATATTCCGAACATCTTCAGTGCCGATGCAACAAAACTGGCTGCAAGAAGTCCTTAGCCAATATCGAGCAATACTTGAAAATCGGATAATCCGAATCAAGGTGGATCGGATAATCCGAAAAGCTCCAGTATGTATTGCTATAAAGTCCTTAGCCGAATTCGAGCAAACTTGAGAATCGGATAATCCGAATCAAGGTTGATCGGATAATCCGTTCCCCTGTTTGAGCAAAACAGACAGAAACAGCAAAACCTGAAATGCAATAACTTTCTCGTTCGAACTCCAAAACAGGTGAATCCAATTCTGTTGGAAAGGTAGCGACAAGAGATTTACTACAAAAAGTGGAAATATTAAGGGTCACAAATATAGAGGGGATACCACACATGGGAAGGTGTGGACCCTATCTTGAAGGTGGACCGATAATATTTCCAACTCGAAAACGCAACAAGTTTTCCATACGAAATCCGTTTTCGGAGAACTTGGGCTTGTCATGAAGATCACAACAGGCACCAAAACCCAACAAGGAGAAAATCCAAATAAGAACCAAGAAAGATGATGAAGGCAAGTATGCAAAGGTTTGAGCTCTCTCCAACTGATACGCTAAAGCTCAATCGAGAGCCCCTCTTGATAGTACGGTATCTATCCTATAACCCGGTCTCCCAACTAGTACCACGAGACCGGTAAAATAGAAACCCTATCATACCTTTGCCTTGCGCATTCCACTTGAGCTAGATGACGTCGATCTTGATCTCTTCAAGTGGACCACCTTTCTTGATTGCGCTTCGCTTGGTGAAGACTCAAACATTGCTCCCCCATACTCCACTATGGGAGAGCCTCTCTTAGGCACATCTTCACATGAACATTATCTCTAAATGGGTGGCAAGCTTCAAGCCTATGATTTCTTCGAGATGCTCCTCTTGAACTTGCGCTTGTATCTTTTCTTCTCTTTTCAATAGATGATGTCTTGAAGATAACCATGAATGATCACATAATTCTTTTCTTCAAGACATACTTGCAATATGCTCAACTCGATGATCTTGATGCCAAATACTTCATTATATCAATATATTCATGGCATCAACCTTGAATCCAACATATGGAGTTCAAGCATGGTCTATGGACAAACACTACAAGTAAAACTCAATGCAACCATTAGTCCATAGGGATTGTCATTAATTACCAAAACCACACATGGGGGCGCCATGCCCTTTCATATGGCTAAGAACTGGAGCAACGATGTTGCCACTTGTTCAGCCGCACGAACTTGATTGCCGATAAAGATTCCGTTAAAGATCCTGTCATATAGTAATTAAAAGAAAGGTTAATATGAGTATATACTTTGACCATGAGAATATATACGGTCATGTATTCTGGAAGGCTTACTTTGGTATAGTCAAGCATCACACCGTACCAGGGTGATCAAAACGGCTATCACTCGGTAATCTTGAAAGCATGCATTCAATCGTAAAAGTTCAAGATTGGGAATTGTTCCTTTGGTTAATAGAGAGACACATCCAGAGTACGAAGGTATCCAAATAAGTATGCACATACAAGGCGTGATATTAATCATGGGGATACCAGAATACGGGAAAAAGAAAAGGTATCATACCAGTGATGAGGATAATAAGACACAGTGATCAAAGCGTTGCATCGGAGGCTGTCGCAACATCTCGCCTTGGGTATTGATAAGTATCGTGAAGCAATAGGAATACACATGGGAATTAAAGGGTTCAAAAGAGCATCTTCGCATAACAGTGGGAACCATCATGGGCGTCCACAAATCCGATGTTGGTTATTGACTAGGTCATGTCCACACGTTATCAAACCATCATGTTGAAGGTCTGGAAACATGAGAGAGAATCACCGGAATAGTTTTTCTGAGTGATCGATATTTTATCGGAGAGATGAAAGAAGCGGACTTGAGATGTCTCGGAGTTATAGAAAAGAGTTTATATAACTGTCGGATTAATTCCGAGATTTTATATGGAAGGATAGTCTTCCGGAGGTATGATATGCCGACATTAAATGTTGCTGATTATATAAATAGTTTTACATGATATTGTATTAATTCCAGAAATTTTCTGTAAAGTGAAAATACCAATTCGGAATTGGACAAACACCAGAGAGGGTAGGAAGTGCCGGGAGGGGTTTTGGGCTAGCCAAAGTGGCCTAGGGCCACATGTGCAGCTGCATGGGCCCCAAAGCCCACAAGTGGGGCGTTTCCCCCTTGGCTTGACGGCCAAGGAAGGGGGATGGCCAGTTGGGCCAAAAGGCCCAAGAAGGGGGCGCATCCCCCTTTCTTTGGGGGCCAAGGCAAAGGGTGCGGCTCCCCTAGGGGAACCCTAGACGCAGTCCCTACACCTCCTCCTCCTATATAAAGGAGGGGAGGATCAACCCTCCTTACACACCGAATTGAGTTGTGGAGACTGCTCCTCCGCTCTCTCCTTTCTCCCTCTCTAGCTGAGATTTAGATCTGTTGGGTTTTTAGGTGTCCTATCCAATAGATCTATATCTAATCTCTCTCTCTCCCATGTGTTGTGAACTCCACCATCAGCATTCACCAGTAGTTCATGAGCCCTGGATGGCGAAACTCTGCTAGACTAGAGGAGACGGATGCGTGCACATCCTTAGAGGGATCACACGTGAGATCCTCCTCGCTCGGTTGGACCCGGAAGGATGGATCTGGGAATCGGCAACATCCTCATCGCTAGGCTTAGCCGTGAGGATCTTCATCAGACTTCATCGACATGGCCATCAACATCTACTTCCGTTGCATGGTGTTGCTAACGAATTGCTTGTACCTTCATAGAAAGATCTTGGCTATTGTGTAAGATGGAAAATTTAAATTATTGCACGTAACCCTACAGGTTCCTTAAATTCTCTTGAATCACCCCTCCAAAAAGATGGGAAGCCATGAGCAATCAACGTAATTGGGCCTGGATTATCCCTTAGTAGGTAACCAAACTATAAATTTTCACTATAATGTCGAACAAAGATTGCAACTCCAAATATAATCAAACCAAAAGAAGCAAACACGACACACTAATATAAACTAAACATATCAGAAACTAGAGAAAATTTATTCGTAAAAACACCAAATTTTACAACAATCACAATTTTTCTAGCTCCATGACACAAACTAGAGAAAATTTATTCGTAAAAACACCACGAGCACCATTGTATGATGACAAAGGACACAACACTGCAACATCTGACCTCCCCTCCACCCCAAAATGGCAGCCGGCGGCGAGGGAACGAAAAAAAGTATGTTGCCGGAGTGCATATCTGGATGGCGATAATCACGCCGCAAGCGTCTAAACATAGTAGCAAGCGATATCGACGTGTAGTTATCATCCATGCAGTACTTGTCGAATTCGGTAACTATTTTAGTTCTACAATTTCAATTCGAAAAATAAGTTATACTATTTCAGTTCCATAGACCGCAGTCAGTTTGGGCCGGCCCATCAAAGCTGTCAGCGGAGTAACGGTCAACGAGCTTGACCAGACGGAAACACGCCTTCTGGCCATGTGCGAGCCTCGAAAGAGCGAATTGGGGCAAAACAGAGGAAAACTATGCGAGTGGGGCAAAACTGAGGATAACTAAGTGAAGTGGGCTCCAAAGTAAAAAAAAACTAACATGATCGATAGAATAATCATATCAACAAGGTGCACAACATATAGAATAATCATATCAACTAAGCGAACTAGTGTTGATCTGTGAGGCCGTCTAAATAGAAAGTCGACCTCAATTTACATGAGCACACGATGGACCAATAAAATGCACAACACATGAACAAACCAATTAGTTCGATGGTGCCAAGTTTAATTTGACTGCTAGGCTCCTCCATGAATGCCTTGGTAGCAGTTGGATCAGCAGCAGTTAGATGACGCTGTGGCGGGGGTGAACGATCGCGACCGCCGCCTCGAGCGCCTGCAGAGGATAAACGAGGAGAACAAGCTAACATAGGCGAGTTTCATGAATGCCTCGAGGCACATTGATACATTTCCTCGAGCTCCTCCATGAATGCCTCGAGGCGGAAATAGGCGAGTTTCAATGTATCCACAACACGTCGTGTGGTGCGCCAACATAGACATGTGTCGTCATCGCTATCTCACCCCACTTCATGATGGCATACATCTTCCTCAGGCGTCGGGGATAGAGTAAACAGAGGATGACAGATAAATCGTTGGGATTGGAGTCGTGATGTAGATGTGTGGCGCCCGATCAATCATCAGCTCCAACAACAATAATGCCAAAGCTTTCACCAAAGAATTCTCATAAAATTAAAGACATGACATACAACTCCCAAAAAATTGGTAAGGCAACAAGATACATAAATCTGGATAATATCAATGAATTTGCTATTGAGCTGAATTGTATCTGCTTGACACTAAATGAAGTATTTCAAATTTTAGAATATATCTTTTCTGGAGACAAAGATTTGGCATCATGTGAATTTTCTCACTGGATATTTAACCTTCACTATGCTCAGATTAACATATATTTCTAATAAGAGATATTACAAAATAATAAGTGCATGCTAATGAGGACATCTTAAATATCTGGTTCAAATCTAAATATTTACATGAGCATACAAATGTCAGAGAATCGCACAAATCTTCACACATGATTTTTTTTCTTCTCATTGGTGATTGAAATCTCTTCGAGCCAGTCGACAATCCTAATGTGACGGACATTCTGATCTCTCACATTATTAGTACATATATCAACAAACCATAAAATAATAATTAATCTTAACCAAAAAAGCTCCACACATATATAATATGATACTCATGAAATGTTTAGGTAAGTCATGTTCAAAATAACTGAACCAACAATTTCAAAGAAAAAGTCTATTCCGATGAGCTTGACCAAATCTTGTACAACTTGAGGGATGTAACATTTCCTTGGAATAGCCAACGTACATACAGATAAAATATTTATAAGAGAATTCAATACAACAAAAAATTCAACGGAACAAGTGAGATGATTCTGAGCAAGTTCTGGACTGTGAAGACCGAACAATGGTCAATTCAAACACATCATATGGAAGCAAAAAGGACGCAGTGAGCATGAATTGAGAGCAATAACTTATACATCAACCTCAAATTTCTTCATAGACAAAGAGGTCAACGACAAAACTAACTCTATTGACCTTGCGAAGCTAACGACTCTAGTGGCATACCTACAAAGCAGGTTGTAATGGTGGAGGTTGGCTCATAGGTGTCCTTAAGCATTGCCCATAAGCTTCAGATTCAATCGTCCTTGTTACCACGATTACTCTTCTTCCTCGTTCAAATCTAGTGCATTAAATCTTAGTTCAAAATGAAGATCAAAACAGATAACCTGATTGGTGCTAGGCTAGTAAAAGCCATGGAGAGGAGCTATGGATATTTTCTTTAAATCTTCGCTTAAATGAAGATCAAAATAGATAACATGATTTGTGCCAGGCTAGTAAAAGGCCAAGAAGATTGGAGAGGAGATACGGAGGGCAGAGAAAGAGTTCACCACCCAGGTTGCCACCAAATTAGATTATTTTTTTGGGAATAAATAAAACTAGATTTTGTTTTTGAGACAAATAAATAAAACTAGATGAACATATGAAAATAAAACAGCGAGGTCGTGAAGTCCAGCCCGTAGCAAATGGCCACGGACCAATAAGGCCCACACGCACGCCATGATGGAAAGGAAAAAGTCTATATTTCACCCTGAATCTCACAGATTGGCTACATTACACCCTGAACTTTGAAACCGGCTAATTTCAACCCTAAAATCTACCAAACCGGTCAAATCTCACCCTGCTCTGGTTTTGGACGGATTTGAGCGGTTTTGTTGTCAATTTAGGCAGTTTTTTGGAATGACGTGGCGCTGACGTGACCAAACAAAAAAAAATCCCCAAGGGATCAGCCGTCGCCGGCCCGCTCGGCTCCCGCCTCCCCGCATACAGGGGCGGAGACGGGAGGCTAGCAGGAGTCAGACCCCCCCCCCCCCCCCCCCCCCCCCCCCAACCGATCGCCCCCCTCAATAATCTACAGCGATGACTACCTGTATCAGGATATGAATGTACATACTAATTGACACGGTTAATCATCTTCCTTAGCCCAATTTCAAGTATTTGTGCACGAACTGAAGCCCAACAAGATAAGAATAGCCCATATATTATATACCGACGTATAAGAATTGGCAGATCCGTCCACTCAAAAAAAAAAAGAATTGGCAGATCCTAAGAGCCTGGTCATCTCCTCTTCCTCTCTCGCCTAATTAGATCGATCAATCCCGCATGCCAGGTCGCTCTCGCCTGATCAGATCCATGTCGCCTCTTGCTGCTGCCGCCGGTTTGTCCAGGCGTCCGAGTAATACGGCGACGCCTGCCCGCCTGCTTACCGTGAGTCCTCACCACCATCCCGTCAATTCACCACATGATTAGTCAAGTTACACTGTATTGAGCTGTTACTGCTACTCTGATCTAGTGCTACAGTTTAGCCATACTTTGTTTGTTCAAAAATCATGGGAAACAATATAACAGATTGATATTTACTGCCAATTGATTCGATCTCGAATCTGGCCAAGTGTTGAAACTAAGAGGATTCAGTCCCTGTCAGCATTCTAGATTTCTAGGTACATTTAAAATAGGGAAAAAACTACCTTGTTGCCAAACATATTCCGACTTGTTTGCCAATTTTCACCTTTCTGATACTATTTATATATGTTCGCTTACCGTCGAACATATGTTGATATTCAGTTTCGTTTTACAGGATACCTTAGTTAGTATACTTGCCCTAGCATAGTAGTCGGCCTTTGTAAGCCATTTCTGAAATGAGCACAATAGGAGTACCACTCTTTAGCGACAAATGTCACACCCATCTTGAGGTGGCCGAGCTTGCTTTCGGCGACATCAAGCATTGCGTTCTCGCTACTTCCTAGGTTTTCATTGCTCGCCCCCCCTAAGTCCAAATCCTGGCTCCGTCCCTGCCCGCATACTCCGGTGAGAACCTTCCGCCACCGATGGGTCGCCGGGGCCGCACGGAGGTGGCCGCGCTCAGCGCCATGGACGAGGTGATCCGCCTCGCGCAGGCCGGCGACCACGTCTGGGTCAAGATCCCTGGCGGCGACGGCCGGGAGACCCTCAACATCGAGACCTACGACAACATCTTCTCCAAGCCAGGCAGCTCCTTCCGCGCCTCCGACCTCCGCGTCGAGGGCACCCGGGACTCGGCGCTTGTGTGCATGACTGCCGCCGCCCTCGCCGACGTGTTCATGGACACGGTGAGTCGTCCGCACTAACCGTTCGACCGATTGCCACGACGTACGCCTGCAATTCTGTGTTCTGACTTACTGACTGCGTGCTGCTGGCCTGCTGCAGAGCAACTGGATGGAGATCTTCCCGAGCATCGTGTGCAACGCCCGCACCGTCGACATCCTGGTGAATGGCATCAACGGGCGGAGCGAGTCCCTCATCCTGGTAATGCCATCGAGCGGTAACCATCTCCTTAGTTTGTTCTTGGTTGCGTTTACAATGACTGATCGTTCTAATGGCGTGGTGCAGATGTACGAGGAGTTGCACATCATGACGCCGGTGGTGCCAACCCGCGAGTTCAGCTTCCTCCGCTACTACCGGCAGATCGACCAGGGCCTGTGGGCCATCGCCGGCGTCTCCGTGTACATGCAGCGCGACGTGCACTTCGGTGCGCCGCGCCGCCGCCGCGCTCTCGCCGGCTCCCGTCGGGATGCCTCATCTCCGACATGAACAATGGCTACTCCAAGGTCAGTCACGATCGAGCATCAAATCAATCACCCCTGTATGTGCAGTGTTGCGGTTCTGGGTTCTGACACGTATCTTCTTTTTTGCAGGTGACCTGGGTCGAACACATGGAGATAGAGGAGAAGATGACGATCGTCCCCCTGTTCCGTGACATCGTCCAGAGCGGCGCCGCGTTCGGGGCGCACCGGTGGCTGGGCGCGCGGAAGGTCGGCGGAGCATGATGAAGCTGTCGCAGCGCATGGTGAGCAGCTTCTGCGCGAGCATGACGGTGTCGCAGCATCATCAGTGGACGTCAGGATGGGAATGGGCCGACCCGGACCTGGCCTTGGACTTGGCCCTGTTGGCCCCAAGGCCGATTTGTGAGGCCACGGGTCGACCCATTCGAAAAAAATGTACGCGTACCAACCTAGTTAGCTGATGGCTAGTATACGAAGCTAACTGGATAGCTAGCTGAACGTTAGCTAGCTAGACGGATCGATCGTTTTACAAACAACGCAAAAAGTTGTACTGATGTATTCTAAAGTTCGTATGCGGGTTGACCCTGCTGACCCAATGGGTCTTTCGATGCCGGGCCTACTGAACCAATTTTTGAATGAGGCCGGCCCAAGTGACCCAATGGCCTTGTTTTTTTGGGTCGGGCCAGAGACACGACGGGTCGACCCGGCCCATTCCCATCCTGAAGTGGACGCACATGACGGGCGCCGCCGGCAACGACCTGTGCGTGCGCGTGTCGATGCACCGCAACGGCGACCCGGGGCAGCCCAACGGCGTGGTGCTGAGCGCGGCCACCTCCGTGTGGCGACCTGTAACACCCCGGCCACCTCCGGGCCGGGCCTGTCACCCCTGGCAGCTCGCTAGGATCTCCAGACTAGCCCCACAGATCAACACTGGTCTTTCCTACGCACTTTGTCCTCACTCGTGCGCACCCGGGAATCACTTCCCGGTCGGTCACCCATCCTTGGATTACTCCGGGCCAAGCACGCTTAACCTCAGAGTTCTTTCCAGATGAGCTTCCGGAAAAGAAGTTGCAACTTGTTGATATGAGTATTCTATCAATCCTGTTAAGCCCTGAGCCAGGATCTCACATCCTTCCCCCCTTAGAAGACCGACGCCCTCGTCGGTCAGCCCCCAGTCCAGGAACTTCCCCCTTGGTACACGTCTGTGCGCCCAGTGCCGGCACATGCTCCACATGTCCGCGCCCCTGATCCGCACACGCCCGTGTTGCCGCGAGGGTCGGCTCTGATACCAAATTGTAACACCCCGGCCACCTCCGGGCCGGGCCTGTCACCCCTGGCAGCTCGCTAGGATCTCCAGACTGGCCCCACAGATCAACACTGGTCTTTCCTACGCACTTTGTCCTCACTCGTGCGCACCCGGGAATCACTTCCGGGTCGGTCACCCATCCTTGGATTACTCCGGGCCAAGCACGCTTAACCTCAGAGTTCTTTCCAGATGAGTTTCCGGAAAAGAAGTTGCAACTTGTTGATATGAGTATTCTATCAATCCTGTTAAGCCCTGAGCCAGGATCTCACACGACCCATCGGCGGCGGAAGGTTCTCGCCGGAGTATGCGGGGAGGCGGGAGCTGAGCGGGCCGGCGGCGGCTGATCCCTGGGGATTTTTTTGTGTGTGTTTGCCCACGTCAGCGCCATGTCATCCCACAAAACTGGCTAAATTGACAACAAAATCGCTCAAATTCGTCCAAAACCGGACCAGGGTGAGATTTGACCGGTTTGGTAGATTTCAGTGTTGAAATTAGCCGGTTTCAAAGTTCAGTGTGAAATGTAGCCAATCTGTGAGATTTCAGGATGAAATATAGACTTTTTCATGATGGAAACCACCTCAAAATGTATTCCCGGTGTCCAGCCCGTATACCTTGAAAATCACATTTCACAACGATTACACTGTTAAATACGGAGTAGTTAGCAACAACGAATGAGTTTATAATCTAGAAATTTCCATAAATATGCTTCCTTGATCAAACACTATAATCACTATTAAGCTCATTGTATGACTATAAGCTTTAGATATCTCTACGATGATTTACAAAAATCTGAAAGTATACATTAACGGGAACCTAAAAAACACAGTACAAGTCGGGTGACCCCGACTAGTTCAGGTAATCGGGAAGTCATTCGACCTGATGGGGCCAGACCAGGGGCCCAAGTGGGCATCCACAGCCGTGGGTTCATGGCGCTCGTTATCTGAACTCCGAAGCTGAGCCCGTCGTTGTTTTTTTTTTTTTTTTTTTGATAGTAGTACTAGCATTCATATAATAGCAAGGAAAATACAAGCGTACATATACGAGTACAACTGTAGAGGATACAAGTGGTGGACCAGAAACCACCCAAGCACAGACAGGACTCCAGCGACAAGTCCATCTTCAACCTCACGACTCCGGAACAAGCGCAACCAGCATCGGCATGGAGGATCGTCGACGCCGTCAGAGCCAAACCAAGGAGCAGGAAGAACCCCTAGCCAAGAGGCAAACTTGAGCCGCAGCAACCACCAGCCCCGAAGAGCTGGATCTGAAGGAGAAAAAACACACATCGGCCGGCGACCTGCGCCGAGCTCGGCCTGCTCCGGATCTGGGCTCAGCAGCTCCACACCTCCAAGAAGAAGGCGGCCAGATCCCTCTCCAACGCACCACTTCCTGAACCAGGCACCACCACCACCTCCAGAAGAAATCCTCCTACATACCTTAGCAGCCCCACACCGCCGACGGAGGAGACGACGATGCGAAGACGACAGGGCCCAAGGACGGAAACCCCAGAACACTCGGCCGCCGGCGTCACCACGACCACCACGCAAGGGAAACACTCCCACAAGTCCGTCGCCGCCGTTCTGACGAACACCGACGCAGGGGAGACCGGACTGAGGAGACCAAAAGGCCGAACGCGCCGGCGCCGCTCCCCCGCAAACGCCGCCACCGGCCACGCACACACCCACCCTATATACACCCGGAACACACAGATCCGGGGTTCCCCCACCCCTCCGCCGCCGGAGCGGACGAAGAGAGGAGAGGGAACCCACGGCGGCGCCGGGGAAACGGGTGAAGACCTGAGTCGCCCTTTCTCCGCCTCGATTTACTGTAGCGAGAGAGAGGAAAACGAAGACGGAAGTGATCGACAGGCAGCCCGTCGTTGTTGACCACACGTAGGCATGTGGCCAGGACGTAGTGACAAGACTCAACATGGCCATTCCTGGAATGTGATGTGGTGAACTCAAGCGTATGTAGGACAGGCCTTGTCCCGCCCAATTCGCAGATACAGAGGCGCATTGCAGTGAATATATAAAATAAATGAATTTTGTAGTAGAACCCATATTTTTTTTAGCTTCATCGACGATTACTACTGTATAAGCCATGATATCACACGTGTATATCATCAACACATTATCAACTTATTACTGAATTAACTATAATTTGTAAGACACATTTTACCACAAAATATGATCATGTCAACTATTATACTTTATAAGTTTCGATATATTTGTATCCATAACCATACACTACACACTTCTATTAAGATGGAGTATTTGTTAGGACATATGGCTTAGAGTATGTACCAATATATTTCATAATATAAGAAATAGAGAAGAACGCTCACGCAATAATATACGTGTACGATATATAATTGATAAATTTGAAAAATTATCAAATAGACTTCTATGTTTTTTCTCCTTTTTTCACATTTAAAATGGTCTTGTATCTTGTTAAGGCAATATCTCATAAAGGAAAAGAACTTTTTGCGCAACTCAGAAATAGTTTCAATGATATACATTAAAATTATATAACGGAAAACAACTGAGAAAATTATTATATGGTTAACAATGTTAACTAAATAGTATAGCTAGCTCATATTTTTAAAACCACAATATGATAAAAACATAAATAAGTACAAAAGTTCAGTATAATTATATTTACATTAGCTTACCCCGGTCCAAAGTTTAGTTGGCCTTGCACGCACGTTGGTCTAAGCTTGCTCTATTCGCTATCTGGTTGTTGCAGTCGTGCGGTGCGCACGCACGTGTGTGCGTACATTTGTGAGCGTTGGCATGGGGGTGTAGGAGGTGCGACATGTGCGGTGGTGTTTATACAGTCAATGGTGCGGTGGTGCCCACACGCGCGTGTGCGGCGGTGTGCTTTCGTGAATTTTCTCCAGAAAAACGATCCCGAGGTGGCGATGACATGCCTGTACGGGCGGCCTTATGGTCACCTCATCCTACACGTCGACTGGGCTAGTGAGCCCTGAGTGTTAGTATGATCTTGCTCGCCGATTTGCTTTCCACGCGTTGTTTGGAATCCGTAGACAATTCATCTTATTATTTGGTTTAGCTTCTGGTAGTATTGTGATCTTGCCTTGGTCGCGAACCATTGTTTTGGTCGATCGTCCAATCCGATGATCTATGTGTGTGATATGGGTTACATTGTTGGATGGTAATGATAATTACGCAATAAAAATTCTAGTGGCGCTTGTTACTGTTATATTGGCTGAATCACGATATCTCTTTTGACATCCATATCAGGGTATGTTTATTTCATACATTTGCATGCCCTACCAAAATTTGGCAACCACTAGCTATCCAAAATATTGGCTAGAGATTCCTTAACTCTATGTTTGCCCAAAAGTTGGCTAAGACCTTTGAAGGGAATGTAATTTTTGTATCCAACCAAGTGAAACCCAAAATATCATAGTCTGCCAAAATTTTGGTAGGGAAATTTTTGGCACCACCATGCGTGCCCAGAATCTCTAGTTTTGTTACGCATGTATGCTAAATTGCTAATAATAATTCATTCACAAATTGCACCTCAAAGATGCACATGGAGTTCAGGTTGCATTAATAGGATTTATAAGTCTCGGTACAATGGAACTATAGGATTTTTTATGGAAGGCCCTACAAAGTGAAGGACACCAAACCAACTATCCAATAAAAGTTGCGCCGGCCGCATGTTGCATCAAGAAGTTCCAAGTGCAAGATCTTGGGCTAGCTTAATATCTCCGCAGCGGGTTTATCCCCACACGCAAGACTCGGGAGACGGCATGGAAATATTTTTAGGATTTGTTTCACAGAACCAAACTCTATACATAACCTTAGTCTAAAAAGAGGGAAACTCAAATTTGCAACTAGTTCCGGGCGCAACCCATTCCACGTGTCCCACTTTCGAATTTTCAAAAAATGGGAGATAAATCATGGAGATATATTATGTTGTTACTTTTACATCTATAAGGTTTCATCCCAAAATATGAAAATATGTGACCTGCACAAAAAAGACAAATTACACGCAAATAGTACATGATACTATTCACTTAGCTCTTTTCTTTTTTGCACATGTAACATAGAGTCATATTTTGGGACCAAAATTTGTAGTTGCATATACAACATAACCAATGTGTGCTTAGAAACGGCGATTATGAGGGCGATCTAGGGTTTACCGCTGCCCGCCGCCGGCGGCCGGTCATTGCGATGATTGGCGAGGCCAGCTGATTCTTGTCCCCGTTTAGGGTCTCCTTCCTCTCCTGGATTCAGTCCAGCGTTGAGTTGTTTTTTCCTCCCATGGTTTCCAACCAGCGGTGAGTTCTTCGTATCAGCTTTCGAGTTGGTTGAGGTTGTTCTTGGTTGTTTGAGATACAGCGTGATCTGATCGGAGTTGCGCTACTTCTGATTGGATTCTTCGGATTAGAAACTGAGGTGCAGGTCGTTGTTGGCTTCTGGTTGAAGTAATTTCCTGAGGGGAGAACAGCCGGGATTAATGAACATACTATGCCTGAATTGTCGAGGCTGCGGCCGGCCGGAAACAATTCACGAAATCTGCAGCTTGGTGAAGCTGCATCACCCGTCCGTGGTCTTTTTGTCAGAGACAAAACTATCTGATAAAAAGGCGCAAGATCTGAGGTTTCGGTTGGGTTTTAACCATGCCTTGGGTGTGAAGAGTGAAGGTTTGAGTGGTGGTCTGGTCCTTTTCTGGAACGATGATTCCTCGGTGTCGGTGAAGTCTTTCAGTAAAACACATATTGATGCTTTGATTGTCAACGAGGACACAGGAGGAAGGGAATGGAGATTCACCGGTTTTTACGGAGATCCATCTAGAACTCGGAGAAAAAACAGCTGGGAGTTGCTTCGCTTCCTGCGTGCAGAATACGATAAGCCGTGGCTGTGCGCGGGAGATTTTAACGAGATTTTACATGCTGGTGAACAATTTGGAGGCGTAACCAGGGAGGAATGGAAGATGGATGGCTTTCGTGATACCATCGATGCATGCCGCTTTGAGGACCTGGGTTATATTGGGCTTCCTTATACGTGGGACAACAGGCAACAAGGTTTGGATAATATTAAGGTGAGACTGGATAGAGCTCTAGGGGATGACCGATTCCAAGAAATTTTTGATAACACCTCGGTTTTGCATGTGCAAACTACGCAATCGGATCATTGTGCCTTGTTAATCTCGCTTCGGCGATCGGAGTGGCTGGATGTGGATAACACCGGAAGGCCCTTTCGGTATGAGAATGCATGGGCCAGACATGAAAAATATGAGCAAGTTGTGATGGATAGTTGGTTGCCTGGTTCCGGTACTCTGGAATCAGTTCACACAGCTCTAGGAGGTATAAGATCGGGGCTAACTTCCTGGAGTCGAGAGGTTTTTGGCTCAGTTAATAAACAGCTGAAGAGCATGCGGGGGAAACTTGAGAGTTTGCGAGCTAATTCGCTTGGCTCAGGCCCGTCCCGTGCAGAATGTAAGTTGATGCGACGAATTTCTGAGTTGTTGTCACGTGAAGAAGCTATGGCCAGGCAGAGGTCGAGATCTCTTTGGTTAACAGAGGGAGATCGTAATACCACATATTTTCATGCAAAGGCTAGGCAACGACATAGGTCAAACAAAATAAAATCTTTGAAGCAGGAGGATGGTTCAATAGTAACTTCACAGGAAGGTATGGAACAACTTGCGATTGACTTTTACAAAAGGTTGTTCTCGGCACAGGAGGATACACAACCAGATTTGATCACAGCTTGGGTTCCGAGGAAAGTAACTGATGATATGAATGCCAATCTTTGTGCTCCGGCGACTGATATGGAAATCGAGCAGGCTCTCTTTATGATGCATCCACACAAATCACCGGGGCCGGATGGTTTTACAGCTGGTTTCTTTATAAAACATTGGAGCTTCCTAAAAGAGAGGGTATGTGCTGCTGTCAAGGAGTTCTTGAATGGTGGTGATATGCCTGAGTTGGTCAATAATACAGTGCTTGTTCTGATTCCGAAAATAAAATCACCACAAGAACTGTCACAGTATAGGCCGATTGCTCTTTGTAATGTGCTTTATAAAATAGTATCAAAGGTGCTAGCACTTCGACTGCGACCAATTCTTGAGGAGGTGATATCTGAGGAGCAGAGCGCCTTTGTTCCAGGGCGTTTAATTACAGATAATGTGGTGACAGCTTTTGAGTGCATTCACTATTTGAAGAAGAAGAAAGGTAAATCAGGTGCATGTGCTATGAAACTTGATATGGCAAAGGCATATGATCGCGTAGAGTGGACTTATCTTCGTGCCATTATGGAGAAGCTTGGCTTTGCTGATTTGTGGATCAACAGAGTAATGGCATGTGTGGAATCAGTCTCATTCTCCGTTCGAGTTAATGGAGTTTTCTCAGAGCAATTTAAACCAACGAGGGGGATCAGACAAGGTGACCCAATTTCGCCGTATTTATTCCTATTGTGTGGTGAAGGTTTTAGTAGTCTGCTTCGTTACCGAGGCTCGCAACATTTGTCGAGAGGTATAAGAGTAGGGATTCATGCCCCCTGGATTTCCCATTTACTTTTTGCGGATGATAGCCTCATTTTTTCACAAGCTTCTTCTGAAGGTGCAGACAGGCTGAAGCAAATACTTGAGTCGTACAGGCAAGGTTCTGGACAGCTAGTGAATCTCACTAAATCTGCCATTTTTTTCAGCAAGAATTGTACATATGAGATGAAGCAAGAAGTACACACCAGATCTGGGATACTGACCGAGGCACTACTAGAGAAATACCTTGGATTGCCAACTTCGGTAGGTAGATCCACGGATGTTCAATTTGAACACATTATGAGTAAGATTAAAAAGCTCTTAAATGGTGGTTTGCCGAGACTGTTGAGCAGTGCAGGGAGGGAAATTTTTATCAAAGCTGTTTGTCAAGCAATACCTACTTTCTGTATGAGCTGTTTTAAGCTGTCCAAAAAATTCTGCAAAAAACTTACAGGTGTGGTGGCTCGGTTTTGGTGGGGAGGTGACGAAAAGAAGAGGAAGATGCACTGGAAAAAATGGGAAGACATTGCCATCCCCAAAGGTGAGGGAGGAATGGGGTTCCGAGATTTTGAAACCTTCAATCAAGCGCTCTTGGCGAAACACGGATGGCGGTTGATTACACAACCAAATTCCTTGTGTGCTAAAGTTTTGAAAGGAAAATATTTTCACGATAGGGAGTTTATGAAGGCAACAAAGAAGAAGGGTTCTTCGCACATTTGGAGAGCAATATTACATGGAAGAGATGCTCTACGAGGGGGGTTAATAAAACGTGTCGGGGATGGATCTACTATCGATGCGTGGTCTGATCCATGGATAGCAGATAACTACAACTCTAAACCTTTGGTTAGAAAGCCTGAAGCGGACATCCTGAAGGTCGAGGAGCTAATCGATCAGGAAAATGGATGCTGGAATATGCAGAAGGTGACTAAAAATTTTGTGCTAGCTGACGTGCAGTCAATTTGCAGAATACCTATTGGTACCATTGGCGAAGATAGCTGGGCGTGGAAACATGACAAATTTGGGAACTTTTCAGTTCGGTCTGCTTACAAAATTCTGTGCCAACAGAAGAATAGACCGGATGAAAACACTGAATCATCACGAGGTTCTGGTGAGAGTTGGGAAAAACTATGGGGCCTGCAGGTGCCACCGAAGGTCCGCAATTTTTGGTGGCGGGTAATTAAAAAGTTTGTTCCCTGTCGATCAATTCTAAAAGATCGCCATGTCGAACTGATATCCTGTTGTGAGGATTGCGGTCGTGAGGAGACTATACCTCATACTTTGTTCGAATGCAAGTGGGCACACATGTTCTGGAAGGAGGTAAAACGGCTAACATCAGTTAAGCTCCCTGAGTTCCGATCGGAAACATGGCCTATTGATCTTGTTGCAGGGAGAATGGTACCTGATAGAGATGTCGCTGTAATTTTGTGCGGGTGCTGGGCAGTTTGGACTGAACGAAATAATCGCAGGCACGGCGATCATTGCAGGTCTGTGGATGTATCAGTACGCTGGACGATTGATACGATGCATGATCTCACGGCTGTTACAATTCAGAGGAAGAAAACATTACCTCAGAGACGTGTGACCTGGGAACCGCCTGATGAAGGTGTGATCAAAGTAAATGTGGATGCTGGTTTCACAAATGAACACAGGCAAGGTTCTACTGGTGTTGTGTTGCGTGATCACGCTGGCAAACTGATCAGAGGACAGGCTATTTGGTATGAGCATGCTCACTGCGCGCGCACGATGGAGGCGTTCGCAATCCGTGATGGTACCAAGTTGGCGGCTGATTTGGGGTTCAGAAGAGTTATCATTGAATCTGATGCTGAAGTTGTAGTAAAGCTGTGGAATTCTGCTTGCTTTGATCGGGCAAACGTGGCTCCCATTTGCCATGAGATAACAGCGTTGGGAGAGGGCTTTGAGAGCTTTGCTCTAGCACATGTACGGCGAGAAGCAAATATTGCAGCCCATAAATGTGCTAAGCAAGCGACGGAGGAGCGTAAGAGATGCATCTGGGTGAATTTTACCCCTAGCTTCCTACAAGATTGTATCCAAAACTTTTGTAATCCGTCTGATTAATATATAAAGTCTTTATTCGCAAAAAAAAAAAAATGTGTGCTTAGAAACTCAGAAATACGATTTTACATATTGGTTTGCGTGTGCAACTAGTTGCAGATTATTCGGTCTCAGCCGACTTTAGTTCTTTCGGAAAGTGAAGTCCAGCCCGTAGCAAATGGCCACGGAGAGAAAAGGCCCACACACACGCCATGTTTCCGAGTGTCCAGCCCGTAAGCCCATCTCCGACGCCACGACCTCGCTGAATAAAGTCCATCCCGAAACTCAATCCGAGCCACACATTCCCAAATCGCAACGTACCCACCAGAGCATTCCTCCTCCACACCGCCGCACCCCGAACCCTAGCGCCCAGCGAACCTCCAACCATGGCGGCGGCGAAGATCCGGTGGGGCGAGCTGGAGGAGGACGACGGGGGTGACCTCGACTTCCTCCTCCCGCCCCGCGTCGTCATCGGGCCCGACGAGAACGGCTTCAAGAAGACGATCGAGTACCGCTTCGACGACGACGGCAACAAGGTCAAGGTCACCACCACCACCCGCGTCCGCAAGCTCGCCCGCGCGCGCCTCTCCAAGGCCGCCGTAGAGCGCCGTAACTGGGCCAAGTTCGGCGACGCCGCCAGCGGCGACGACGCCTCCGCGCGCCTCACCGTCGTCTCCACCGAGGAGATTCTCCTCGAGCGCCCGCGCGCCCCAGGTCCGTCCATCTTCTGTGTACATTTCCGATTAGATCTGCGTCGATCGATCTGTTTCGATTCTTTTAACTGCTGGCTCTAGGTCAAATTAAGCTGGGTTGATGGTACCCATTGTAGCATTATAGAATCGAGATTGGCGATCTTTCTAGTATAGGTAGCAACTGACCTTGATGCTCTGAAAGTAATACTGTTATTAAAGGTGTCTGTTTTGTTTAGTGTTTAGATGAACATCAAGGAAATACGTGTGATTTTGAAAATATTTATATGTGGTATGCAATAAATCGAAGTGGAAATTGGGAAAACAGTTAATTATATTTTGAAAGCAATTGTGTTATGAACGCTGCTACACGTACGATGAATTTGTGTCCGATACTTGTCCAATCACAAAACCGATCCGTTGATCTTTTGATAGCTAGCCCATATCACGGCCCATAGAAACCGTTGTATGCACGTCGGACACAAAACGTCTTATGCATATCAATTTCGTTGTGTTATTTGTTAAGGGACAGAATACTAGTTTTGTAAGCTGCTACGGAAATGATTATATTGTGAGAATCCGCGATTGAATGTAATTGGTTCGATTGAATGTAATTGGTCAGGAGGTCTACATAGGTTATTATGTTTGGATAATTGTATTCTGATTGAGTTGGGTAGATGATTGAAGTACATTCGGTACAGGCCATGTAGAATGAGTAACCATGGGGTTTCCAGTTGAAGTTTTAATGGTTTTGGAGTACAAGAATATGATTCTAATGCATTTTGATGCCATGATTATGTTACCAGAAACTTGCATAACTTGGGAGTACAAGAATTATGATTCTGATGCATTACTATCACTGTAGAGTTGCCCACTTCTCCTCATTCCAGTTTCCTGCGATGATTATTTACAGAAACCCACCATAATTTTTTGCATTTTTTATACGATTTCCTGCTATTGCCGATCATCTTGACATGAGTTAATGGATGCCATGGTTGAGTAGGTTCAAGGTTTGTTATGTATACCCAGCACGCTGATTACCGAATGATGATTGTTTGTCAATGTAGCATGTTAACTGTCTTGCTTTAGTAGCCCACTCAAACCTAACCTTGCATTACTGTGCCATGACTGGTTTACTGTTATGTGGCTATCACTTGTCCTTTGCTCAAACAGTAACATGGATGTTCTTGATATTGCCAAGAGTGCTATTTACTTGTTTGATAATCACTTTCTTGTTGTTGTTCCGAAGCCCATTAAATTAGCTTGCTTTGCTGTATCTTGGTGCTCTTAGTTTTTAACTCTTCACCCAATTATAGGGAGCAAAGCTGATGAACCGAGTGCTTCTGGGGATCCACTTGCAATGGCAAGCAAGGGAGGTGCTGTTCTCATGGTTTGCAGAACCTGCGGTAAGAAGGGTGACCACTGGACCTCAAAGTGTCCCTACAAGGACCTTGCTCCAGCGTCAGATACTGTTGACAGGCCTCCTACTTCCGAGGGACCTGCAGCACTGGGTACTGGTGGTGCTGCTAAGGGATCATACGTTCCTCCGAGGTTGAGGGCTGGCGCAGTACAAGATGCTGGACATGACATGAGGCGCAGGAACGACGAGAACTCTGTCCGTGTTACCAATCTATCAGAGGACACCCGTGAGCCTGACCTCCTCGAGCTGTTCCGCACGTTTGGCCCGGTCAGCCGTGTCTATGTTGCTGTGGATCAGAAGACTGGGTATAGCAGGGGCTTTGGCTTTGTCAACTTTGTCCACAGGGAGGATGCTGAGAAGGCTATCAGCAAGCTCAATGGGTATGGTTATGATAACCTTATCCTCCATGTGGAGATGGCAGCACCCAGGCCTACTTAAGTTACTATATCTACTGCAGACCTCCCATAAGTATTCTACCAGTCTGCTGTTTGAAATGTTTTTGTGTGAACTTGTGTCGTGTTTTGCCTTGTTGAGCATAATTATACCCTGCTGCTGTTTCAGCTAATTGGCCAAAGGTGAATTCTGTAAGCATGGTATTGGAGTTCCATATTTCATCAAGTTTTGTAGATCTTTTGCTTATTTCGTTGCCAGTTGTGCCTAGATGTCCCCTCTGCCTCTTCTGTTTCTCCGGGCGCTAAGATCAGGCGAAAATCTGCCGATTTCAATGTGCTGTTTTAGGCTAAACTCATTAGTTGCTTCCTGATAAAAATCGTTGTCACATTTTGCTGTGGCCATATAGACTTTGAAAGAAAACACAGTAACACAGAACATCTCGACTATCATCTACTACTCCCTCCATTCCAATTTAATTGACTTGCTATGCACCACATGTGGATACGGTATGATTGTGATGATACAAAAATGCAAGAACTACAGGAAAAGATAGAATACAAAGTCTCAACTCTGCCGAATAGTATAGTATGATCTCTATACGCTCAAAAAATACTGTATGAATGTGATGATACAAAAATGCAAGAACTACGGGAAAAGATAGAATCCAAAGTCTCAACTCTGCCGAATAGTATAGTATGATCTCTATACGCTCACTCCTGTACCGTAAATCCTCCTGTGCTTGAGCTCTCCCCGTCGATGGAACCAGGATGATCACTCGTCGTCATCGAGGTGCGAGGCATGGTGGATGCACATCCGCCACTCGCCACCCACCTTCTCGAAGACATTGGTGGCGATCTGCTTGCCCCAGCTGCCGCTGCCCCTTGTCTTCACCATCTCCAGGCATGTGACGTAGCCGAGGTCCCCCCTGAGATGCACCTCCACGTCCTGCAGGTCGAATCGCAGCGGGAACTCGTAGTCGGCGTCGCACACCATCTCCCAGCTCCGCATCACCGTCTCATACCCTGCGATCCGCCCTGCCGACGGGTGCACCACGTACACGTGATCCCCCTTGGCCCACAACGCGTGCATCGCCGCCAGGTCGCCGTCCCGGAACGCGTCGTAGAACCGCGAGTTCGCTGCCAGGAGGGACGACCGCCCGTCCTCACGGAGGTGGCGCAGCTCATCACGGAGATGGGCTGCACGGGTGTAATCCTCCTCCTCGATCGCCGTCTCCAGGTCGTGGCGGAGCGTCTCCTCATCGACGACGATGTGAGCGGCGGCGGTGGTCTCGGTGTCGGTGTCGGCGTTCGGGCTTCCTTCTGCTGCCTCCCCACTCTTGACGTGCAGTCGGGTGCTCGCTTTGAGGTGCAGGCGGGTGGTTGCCATTTGAAGTCCTGTGCTGGTTCAAGACATATGTTGCAACATGGTCAGCAGCACGTTAACCACGCCAATTTCTTCCAAAATTTCAGAAATATAAACTGCTACTAACAGTGCCTGAATTTTATGTTTACACTGCTGACATTGAGGTAAGGCACTAAGCAGAAGGCATGATAAGATCGATATAGAGTTTCTGAACAGAGATAGGCCTGATCAAAAATAAAATGTTACAGAATCGGCTGAGGCAGCAGGTAACTGCAGAACTACTAGATTAGACTAACTTCTTTTGAGGACTAAGAGTACGTCACAAGACTAACGAGAAAGTAAAAGGTAGTTATTCAGTCAGTGTCATGGTGACTACAATTATCACTTCAATCAGACTCGAATTCGTTTCAGACTCGGTTGTTCACAGCTCAATCAAGAAATGATACAGTGTCATGTTTGAGGCTATTAATTTACTTGAGCACATCTTTGAGTATACTGATGGATTCATGGAGGGGAGAATGAATAGTAACCTCCATTAATTAGGCTTAACTACAGGCCTTAACTGCAAAGTTTGTAAAGCTGCTTTCAAGACCAAAAATCATGAATCCCAAGATCCCAGCTTTACACTAAATTAAATCCCAAATAAACCAGGCTGTGAGGTGCCACGACCCAATTTCGCTCACCCAGAGCACTAATTGGACAAGAAAACCCTGAAACTAAAGCTTAATTAAAACGGAGCTTAGGGAAGAGGCCTCACAAGCGCTTCACTCCAGCACGGAAGAAGCAGCTGCCAGGAACGGCTGCGGCGGTCGCTGGAATTTCCGGCCGCCACCAAGCCTTCGCCGGCGTGGCCGCCGCCGCCGCCATAGCTGGGGAGGGATTTGGACCTGCCATGAGGGGATTAGTGTACGGGTAAGGTTTTCTGTCCTTGTTCCATTGTTTTGTTCTCTTTCCCCTCTCTGGGCCCTTATTGGTGGCACTTCGATGTGCCTATCTTTCAGCCCACATGCCCGCTCTTCTAAATGGGTAGGATTGGGCCAATGCCAGACCCATTTTTTCACATGTCACTGTTACTCTTTTTTTTATATAGATATAATGTCACTGCTACTTTATGTATTATTACGATCAAGCTTAAGTGGCGGGTAAATTTTATACCAACACGTCTGACCTCTTCTTTTCATTTGCGAGCGAAAAGCCGTATCTTATTTCGCAAGTAAGGGCTTGTTTGGTTTAAAGAAAAAGTAGAGGAATAAGAGCATCTCCAATTGAAAATCTTTCTACGGTGACACCATTCACCTTTTTGGTTCAAAAGATTTGAGCAACAAAGAAATACTGGATATTTTCCTTTGATCACAGTTTTAAAGGAAGACATAGGAATTTTACAATCCAATTGGAGCTCCTTTTCAAAATCCAACACATGAAGAACGAGAATCAAGGTCTCTAGGTATCCTGATAACATGCTAATTATACTTTCTCAAGTGGTTTGACTATGATTTGACAATGGTTATTAGTAATAATGTGGTTTTTGTAGTCCTATGAACTAAACAACAAAGTTTACATAATTCCTGTGTTTTTCAATCTTTTATTTTGCACATGCATTCCTATATTTTCCCGTGTTTTTCTATTCCTATGCTTTTAGAATCCAGCTAACCACACATGTTATAAAGGGTTACAGTTAACAATGAAACTCCAGAATTCCCATGCTCAGCATGATTGATCTTGACGAGGGAAAAAAGAGGAGAAATATAAAATAAAACACTGTGACCACTAACCACTAGCTAGGCACCAGGCCATGTAACCTGGATTGTGTGATAGCTGTACATGTAGCCGGTGCTTCTTGCTCCCACAGTGCCACGCAACTCTGGTTTTTACTAATCGACAAGTGGAGTGGGTTTGTTTTACCGATGGCACTGAAAGTATGGGGAGAATGTAAGTAGTGTGGTCCGAGGTGAAAATAAATGTCGAAAGCTGCCGTGGCCATGCCATGGCATGCACCGCCGGTCAGTCGTCAGTGGCTCTCACTTTGATGCTACGACTAGCTAGCTAGGCACCACCGGAACGGGGTGGAGCAATCAGTACATTTGCAAAGCACGAGCTACAGAGCTTCTTCTCTCTACTCACTCACTGAAGCTAGCTAGAGCATGGTGTTCTCTAGCTGCCTGTTGTGTTGCAGCCAAAGCAGGGCCGTGGAATTTACCACTTATATATCATCAGTGGAGTGAGTCCCCCGCACTCCACTGGCTGCTGCAGTTGGCAAAGCGAAGGTAGTTACGTGCTTAACGTGCCTGGTTTTTGTCCTGTGGCGCTTGCCCCTAAACACGGAGCAATCTTGTCCTTGGCGCCTTGCTAGCCCATCATCCACTTTGCCGCTACTATTTGTCACTCCTTTTAGTTTACCTACCTAAAAAATTTCAAACTCTTTAAAAATTATGAAAATGTTCAATTGATTCAATCTAAATGAAGTGATTAAATTGGCAACATTCCAGCTGAATTTGTCCCACAAATCCAGTCAAGAACTCAAAAGATTGATAAAAAATACAGGAGCTCAATGCAAATTCACCGGAGCAAGGAAGCATTTGCAGGTTCGTGCAATGGTAAACTGGACCATGAATTTATAAGACATGATCGATCGAATTAGGGGCCGGGTATATATGTTCAAGGTTGATGCAGTAGATGTGCATGCACATGGGCCAGCTGAGCGCTTTTGTTCATTAATGCGTGTCTTAATTCTGAGTCCTGTAGCAGCGTAACGAACACTGCAGGCAGGCAAGAGCGATTTGTCCTGTGGCCCTTATCCCTAAACAAGTAGCCATTTGCCCCTGGCATCTACTAGCCGCTTGTATGCATCAGTAGCTAATCACCGCCAGCTGCTGTATGGATCAGACAGTCAGATCTCGCGCGACAAGCCATCATTCCCCTCTATTCCCTTCCATTTCAATGCACGATGTACTGTCAGTCAGTACCTACTGCATGAATGGTAGGATTATATTACTGTACTTGTTTTGTTTTAGGGTTAGCAGGAGAACATTGGTCGTTGCGCGTACAAGTAGTAGTCAATTAACTACAGCAACAGCAGCAGGAGTGTTCAGTTGGTATGATTAACATGGTGTGTTTGTTTAGGTAACTGCTAGTACGTCAAGAAGCAAATACACTCGAAATCTTTGGAGGCCCCGGCCGATCGATTCAGATTTCGGATCAAAAGCATGTGTATGTCCAAGGAGCACCGCAGGGTGGAATTTAGTTGTAGCGCGCACGCTCTCGCGCGGGAGGCAGGGCAACTTTTTCTTCCTCCACTTGGATGGAGCTAGCTTTTGCTTTCCGCCTAGCAACCCGCGCGTCATGCAGCATATATGCTTGGTCGTCTTTCTAGAAAAGAAAAGCGGGGCAGACAGGCAGCGCAGGCGCCTGCGAGCTTCCGGCCGACTCCTTTTCGGTCCTTGCCCAGACCTGACTTGACTGCGTACAATTCCTTCTCACTGTAGCTCCCTGCTACTGACCTACTGTGCCATTCCACACAGTCGCATACTACTCGCTGCTAGTGGTAGAGCCATAGGGATGTCCTGCGAAAACTGTGTGAGCATGACAAGCTGGCTGACGGCAAGATGTTCACCTTCTATATAGTTCGGAAATCATCCCGTGGTTAAACCCTCGAGGGCTCATTTGATTCAAAGGAATTGTATACGGTTTTTGGAGGATTCAATATTATAGGAAATTTTCCTATCTTGCCTGTTTGATTTGTAGGATTGGATCTTATAAGAATTTTTCCTAAAGATTTATTTGTACTACTTTCCATAGGAAATCTAACATCCACTCCAAGCTCTTTCTACAATTCGTTTGATGGAATCAAACAAACTTTTGTACATAGCAAATCTTAATCTTATAGAATTGAAATGTGCATGACATTACAATCCTATGTTTTTCCTATTCCTATGGCTCTCCTATCCTACGAATCAAAGAGGCCCTGAGAGGTTTCATAAATGCTTCACTGAGCTTGCACACATAGTTAAATCAGACATTTATGAAGCCCCTAGAGGTGGAACGCAGGTTGATTTTCGCCACATAAAAGGGTTTATAGGAAAATATGTCGACAATAAATAGATCTGTGGAGGAGTGAGGATTGATTACAATAAAATGGAAGGGCCAATTTCCAATTTATCAAGAAACAATGTCTAGCGCGATATCAAAATTTCGGACGATGAGTATAGTGTCGGGACCATGGGCGGATCTAGAGGGTGGACTCACCCTGGTATTTTCACATGCTGAATATACCATAGCTGATAAAAAAGAGCCCACCAATGTCCCCCGATAATGGCTTCTGTTCGACGAGATTACTATTGTCCGACACTCCCTGCAACTAAACTCCAGTCCTCCCGTCGAGACAAATCCTACTATTGCTGAAACTTGTTGCCACCCAACGGTGCATCTCCCAGTGAGAATCCCAGCCACCCGTCGCGCCTCTCTGCAACGTCACGTCAGCGGAGGAAATATGTTATCCTTCCAGTGACCGACGACAACGACGAGTATCAGAGCTAAGCGGCATCGGGAACTGAGTCGAGTAGCCCAACCCCCAATTCTTGAAACTTTGCAATTTGTTAGCAACTATTGATTATTTATGTTTGATGTCCAATGTTGTGTAAGTCAAATACTCAAATGTAGATTTCATAGTTGATAGACTGGATATTTTATGTTTTAGAATTGTTGAAGAGCCAAGAGGACTGCTTGTTTCTCTCTTTTTTTTAAAGGCAACAAACATAGTATTTCTTCTTCTTATCTTTCCCTAGCAATCCCGGAAGAGTATATTCCAAACTTGTGAATTCTAATACTACCTCCGATCCATATTAGTGGGCACAACTTTGTCTAGATACACACGTATCTAGTCTAAATACTTAACTAGATACATATGTATCTAGACAAAGCTATGCCCACTAATATGGATCGGAGGGAGTATTCATAAGTGAATAAAGATGATAGAATTGAGAGGCTTATGACCATGCCAAGGGACATAGTTTTTTTTTTTTGAGCTTTTGTATGGACGTAGGCTTCTTTTTTTTATAAATTTTGTACTTGGTAATTCTAATATGTCCGTAAGAAAATAGTAGTATCAATATATTATATACTAGTGTGTTGGCATGTTTTGGATCCACCGCTCGCCGGTATCTCAACATACATCTCGGAAATCTGTGTCGACCGAAAATTAGCTTAGTTCTCGGCCAGTTGCAATCCAATTATAACTCATAGACAATACAAATCACGATGTAAATCATACGGTCATAAACACATTTTTTACGCAACTTGCAACTCATATGCTGCATGAATCACGATACGTATTTAGCGACCCCGGAGGCGACCAAGCTCTAAAGTAATTCTCGGTCAACCGAGTAACAAAAAAACCGCTATAGTCAATATAGACGTGCCACGTAGCAATTTGATTTCACCAAAACCACGCGGATGTCGATCTCATTTCCGTGAACGAGATGAATGAAATGAAACCAGAAACTGGAATTTAATTTATAATCCCTTCCTAATCAACCTCCGATCGCTGAAACATTTACAAGCACGTACTAATGTACACCGACCATGCATGATCATATTAATGACCAAAACCAAACAAAATTAAGAACTGATCGCCGGACTGCGCGCGTCAATTTCCGTCGACGGCGACCGTCACCGACGTCGGAAATACACCGCCATCCATTCTCCGCCGGCCGAAGCCTTCCACGGCCGAGAGGCTAACCGTCGTTGCGCCGTCGACATCGTTGGTGCTTAGGCTACGCTTCAGGTGCCGTATGCTAAGGGCACAGCACCTCGTCTGCCCATGCCTGCAATGACGTGGCGGACGACGCTCCAGCCGCCGTCCACGCGGCGCCTGCCAGCCTGTCAAGAACGCCGGCATCCACGTGCACCGACCACCCGTCGGCGGTGGCTTCACCAAACTTGGCTGCTACCACGTCGGAAACACTCCGCTTGAGTGGCTCGAAGTCGACTGGTCTGAATACCACTGTCCCGTCTACAGCTCTGATAAGCTCGTGCACATTGGACTGTGCCGAGCGCGTGGCGGTGGAGGCAGGCTGTGCGTACTCCTGCTCGTGCTCCACAGTCAGGTCGCTGGACGAGTTCCGTGAGCCCTCGCCGCCGCTATCGTCTCCCTCGTCAACCCAGACCCGCAATTTGTGTGGAGTAAATGTTTTAGAGAATCCAAATCTTGCAATTTAGTCAGTTTGACACCGTTTAGAACAACCCAGACCGACCATTATAGAGGAGGTAGTTCTCTTCATTTTTTCCTTGAGACTGAACCCGATTTGGTAGTTTTCGCATTTCTATTAAACTTTGACCGAATTATTTAAATTTCACTTTTAAAAATTATGAAAAAGTTCCATTGATTCAAACCAAATGAAATGATTGATCAGGCAACATTTCAGCTTAATTTGTTCTACAAACCTAGTCAAGAACTTGAAAGTTTTTAAAAAATAGATAGAAAATACAGTAGCTCAATGCAAATTCAGTGGAGCAAGAAAGCATTTGCAGCTTCGTGCAGTGGTAAATTTGAACATTACTTAATAAACTATGTAAACATAATCTGCAATGGAGAACATATTTTATAGACCGATCGATTTACCGGCCGGGTATGTTCAAGGTTGATGCAGTAGATGTGCATGCACATGGGCCAGCTGAGCGCTTTTGTTCATTAATGCGTGTCTTAATTCTGAGTCCTGTAGCAGCGTAACGAACACTGCAGGCAGACAGGCAAGAGCGATTTGTCCTGTGGCCCTTATCCCTAAACAAGTAGCCATTTTGTCCCTGGCATCTACTAGCCGCTTGTATACATGCATAAACTGATCAGTAGCTAATCACCGCCAGCTGCTGTATCGATCAGACAGTCAGATCTGGATAACCAGAGGGGAATAAACTTGGGCGGCGACAAGCCATCATTCCGCTCTATTCCCTTCCATTTCAATGCACGATGTACTGTCTCGTACCTACTGCATCTGCATGCATTATACTAGGATAGTGTGGTAGTATATTGGTTGTTTTGTTTTGGGGTTAGTAGCAGGGGATAGATAACATTGGTCATTGTGCACAACAGTAATAGTCAATTACCTCCAGCAGGTAGCAACAGTAGCAGGAGTGTTCAGTTGGTCTGATTAACATGCATGGTGTTTGTTTAGTTAACATAGTACACCAACATAACGTATGTAGTCCCAAATGCAAACATACTGTTTGAACCAAAAAAGAAATGTGATCACAGGATTGTACGGTGTATATCCATCTGTATCTTGCATGGAAAGGAAAGATGCAGCAGTAGTACGTACTCCTGTGCATTGTGCGTACGTACGCCGTCAGACATTCATTCAAAAATAAACGAGGGATGGGTGGTGAAAATCTTTGGAGGCCCCGGCCGATCAGATTCCGGATCAAAGCATGTGTATGCACAATTAGAACGGTCCATTAGTTCATGGCGCGCACGCTCTCGCGCGGGAGGCAGGGCAAAACTTTTTCTTCCACTTCGTTGGATCTTTTGCTTTCCGCCTAGCAACCCGCGCGTCATGCAGCAGCTTCGTCGTCTTTCTAGAAAAGCGGGGCAGACAGGCAGCGCAGGCGCGTGCGAGCTTCCGGCCGACTCCTTTTCGGTCCTTGCCGGCCGCCCTCCCAGACCTGACTTGACCGCGTACAATTCCTTCTCGCTGTAGCTCACTGCTACTGTGCCATGCCACACAGTCGCATACTACTTGCTGCTAGTGGTAGAGCTATAGGGATGTCCTGCGAAAACTGTGTGAGCATGACTAGCTGGCTGACGGCAAGATGTTCACCTTCTATATAGTTCGGAAATCATCCCGTGGTTAAACCGCTCATTGTTGAATATATAAGCAATTTAGCAATTGATTTAATTCGCGAAAACAGTAAACAGATTATGACTAGAATAACCGGAATTAAACTAATCATGCGACCTACTAAAACAGTAGATAAACAGATCGAATCTAGAGCAACTACTACAAGCAGAAACTCTAGCAGAACATGAAACAGAAAGATCAAGAAGTCATACAGTGCGGCAGCAGCGCCGTTGGTGTTCCCGTTGTCGCCCATGTCGTCGATGAAGAGGTTGGCGATGTCAGGGAAGAAGTCGTCGTTGGGGAAGAACTCGGTGCCAGTAGTCGCGCGAGTGTGCTCCCCAAAAACCTGATCGCCCCTCTCCCGTACAGGATCACAAGAGGCGGGGTTCCGGAGGCCTACTGTCCCTTCTGCCGGTGCACGCCGGAAGACGGGATGGAGAAGACTTGGAAGACGGCGGCGCAAGGTTCTGGAACTAGGGCGGCGAGCTACCATGTGTTGCACGTAGTAGCGGCTAGGGTTCGCACGGTCAGTATATATAGCGCAGCTCAGGTAGGACGTGGGCGCAGCCGCACGATCGAGTCGGTAACAGCCCCACGATCCAAAGGAATCGGAAACGGCTGAGTAATTAACGCGTCCGTTAATTATTGATTAATGACTCATCAAATTTTCCCGAACAGCAAAAATATAACTCGGCTCGGCGAGATTCCCGCAACCCGCGGCGCGTCGTGACGGACGGCGGCGGAGGAGGAGGAGGAGGAGTGCGCACGAGAGAGCCTTGTGTTCTCACAAGCTTACCAAGTAGCACAACACTCCACTATATAAAGTGGTGTAGCTCTCTCCCAACTAGCAGTATGGGACTAAAGTTTAGTCACGTACACACACAGCCACATGTACATGGGCCAAATGAGAATTTCAGAATTTTTAGTTGGGCTTTGGACCAAAGGCCCACTAGCAAAGCTAGTCAAAAATTCCAACAATCCCCCACAAAGTCTCATTGGCACATTTCACCAAATTTGTTCCAAAACATTGTTTTATATACCGGTGCTTAGTGGAGACTGTTAAGTTGAACTTCCACTTAGAAACTTATGCTACACTAGATCACAACTTGGATAGTGGACTATGCCTTGAACTACAAGTTTGCTGCGAACTAGTTTCACACAAGCCCTTGACCGATACTGGGCTGCCGCAAGGCTTCCCCGCGGTTTGGAGCTTATACGTCATACTCCGAGGCCTTTCATGAGTTTACTAGAGAACACCCAATCTCATAGACTGCGACGTTTAACAGTCAGACTCATATAGGTGTATTCCTCAAGGATGCTCTGCAGGACAACATCTCCGCTTATAAAAGTAAGCCGCTTGGAACACATTAAGATAAATATCAACCTGCCATGCAGATCAGGAGAGTATTGCATCTTCATGGAGTGGGATAATAAAATATAAGGATACTCTCCTCTCAGCTGTCCAACAGCTTGTCACCCACTTCTACTTCACGGGATCTCCGATCACATAGAGTGGTTTACCACTGTGGACAACTCATACTGTGGGTCTCAAACCCATCTCCCTCGATGCACTATCTATCACATTACGTGATAAACCCTTTGTGAAGGGATCTGCCAAATTCTTAGATGTTTGGATATAATCCAACGCAATAACTCCGGAGTTTTTCAATTTTCTGACAGATTTCAATCTCCTCTTCACATGCCTTGATGACTTTAATTATCCTTAGAACTTTTAATCTTGACTATCACAGTTTGATTATCACAGTTCATAAGGATAGCGGGTATTGGTTTTTCAACCACAGGTAAGTCCATCAAAAGCTCACGAAGCCACTCTGCTTCAACAGTGGCTGTGTCTAATGCTGTGAGTTCTGCTTCCATAGTTGACCTCGTTAAGATGGTCTGCTTGCAAGACTTCCAGGAAACAGCGCCACCACCGAGTGTAAACACATAACCACTCGTGGCCTTAATCTCATCAGCATCAGATCCAATTTGAATCACTATAACCCTCCAGTACCCTCGGATACCCGGAATAGTGAATTCCATAGCTCGCAGTGCCTTTTAAATAACGCATAACTCTCTCAAGAGCATGCCAATGATCATCTCCCGGATTAGAAACAAACCGGCTCAACTTGCTTACAGCAAAAGAGATGTCAGGCCTCGTGGCACAAGCCAAATACATAAGCGAGCCAATAATCTGAGAATATCTCAGTGATCTCTAGCACTCTGTTGATTCTTTCGAAGCAACACACTAGGATCATATGGTGTCGGAGAAGGCTTACAGTCGTCATACCCGAAGCGACTCAAGACCTTTTCCACATAGTGAGACTGAAGCAGTGTAATCCCACCATTACCATCTCTCAGCAGCTTGATGTTCAAGATAACATCAGCCACTCCTAGATCCTTCATCTCAAAACAGCGAGATAAGAAATCCTTAACCTCCTTAATCAATCAAGGTTGGTTCCAAAGATCAGTATGTCATCGACATACAGACAGAGAATAACTCCCTCGCCCCCACCATAGCGATAGTACACACACTTGTCAGATTCGTTTACAATGAAACCTGCAGCAGTTAAAGTTCTTTCAAACTTTTCATGCCATTGCTTAGGAGCTTGCTTCAGGCCATATAAAGACTTCAACAACTTGCACACCTTTGCTTCCTGACCAGGTACTACAAAACCATCGGGCTGATCCATGTAAATTTCCTCGTCTAACTCTCCATTTAGGAAAGCTGTCTTAACGTCCATTTGATGAACGAGAAGACCATGCGAGGCAGCCAACGAAAGTAGCACACGAATCGTGGTCAGTCTAGCCACAGGTGAGTAAGTATCAAAGAAGTCTTCACCTTCTTTCTGGGTATAACCCTTGGCCACAAGCCGCGCCTTGTACTTCTCAATAGTACCATCAGGCCTAAGCTTTTTCTTGAACACCCACTTACATCCTACAGGTTTACACCCATAAGGACGATCAGTGACTTCCCAGGTTCCGTTAGCCAAGATGGAATCCATCTCGCTACGGACAGCTTCCTTCCAGTAGTCAGCATCAAGAGATGCATAAGCTTCTGAAATGGTACTGGGTGTGTCATCCACAAGGTACACAATGAAATCATCACCAAAGGACTTTGCAGTCCTCTGTCTCTTGCTCCTAACAGGAACTTCATTGTCATCCTCCACAGGATTATCAGTGTGTTCTATCGAAATGGTAGGATCAGGAATAACAACCAATTCCTGACTAGATGTATTAGGTATCTCCTGATTTGATGAGCTAGGCATATCCTTCATGGAAAGATATCCTCAAAGAAAGTCGCATCCTTCGACTCCATAATCATACCAACATTAACGTCGGATACCTCAGATTTTACTACCAAAAATCTATAACCAACGCTATGAAAAGCGTAGCCCAGAAGAACACAATCCACGGTTTTTGGTCCAAGCTTGCGCTTCTTGGGAATTGGTATATTGACTTTCGCCAAACAACCCCAAGTACGAAAGTAAGAGAGTCTCGTATTTTTCCTTTCCCATTCCTCAAATGGAGAAACAGTTTTTCTTAATGGGAACTCGGTTTAGGACATGACAAGCTGTCAATAAAGCCTCCCCCCACCATGCCTTGGAGAGACCCGAAGTATCTAACATGGCGTTAACCAAATCAGTTAGAGTTCGGTTCTTTCTTTCGGCCACCCCATTTGACTGAGGCGAGTAGGGAGGCGTCCTCTCATGGATTATACCATGTTCCGCACAAAACGAATCAAACTCATTGGAAAAATACTCTCCACCACGATCAGACCTTAATCGTTTAATTTTCCGATCAAGTTGGTTCTCTGCTTCAGCTTTATAGATTTTAAAGAAGTTTAAAGCCTCATCTTTTGATTTCAGAAGATACACATAACAATATCTAGTGGAGTCATCAATAAGCGTCATGAAATATTTCTTTCCGCCTTTTGTCAACACCCATTCATCTCACAGAGATCCGAATGTATAAGTTCCAGCGGTGCCAAGTCTCTTGCCTCAGCAGTCGTATGGGACTTGCGAGGTTGCTTAGCTTGCACACATACTTGACACTTGGAACCTTTGACAGTGTGAATTTCGGAATTAAATCCAAACTAGCTAGCCGCGTCATGCTACCAAAGTTAATATGACAAAGTCGTGAATGCCAGACATTATACTCAATTTCATGGCAAATATGATTAATAACTTTAGTGCAAAAGTCTGACAAGATAGGCGGAACAAGCCTCCGCACTCATAGCCTTTACCAACAAATTGTCCATACTTAGATATTACAACTTTATTGGACTCGAAAACCAACTTATAACCATCTCGACACAGAGCGAACCGCTAACGAGATTTTTATTGATGGAGGGCACATGATGAACGTTCTTCAGCGCACGATCTTTCCCGAAGTAAACTTCAGATCGACCGTGCCAACACCACGAACAGAAGCATGTGACCCGTTCCCCATCAGCACGGGAGAAGTCCCTGTGACCTGGTAAGAAGAAAACATGGAAGCATCAGCACAAACATGTACATTGGCGCCAGTGTCAATCAACCATTCAGGAGAATGACAAACTGAAAGGATGGTAGGAAATATACCGTACCCAGATTCCTTCATCTCAACGTCACCAATGACAACATTGGCAGTCTTGCCGCTGTTCTCTTGTTCGCGCAGCTCATGGCGGTTGGGACAACGAGGAGCCCAGTGATTCGGATCACCGCAAACATGGCATGATCCCTTCCGGCTTCTTATTGTTGCTCTTCTTAAAGTTGGTAGGCTGTGAAGGCTTGAACCTTCCATCAGGCTTGCCTTTACCCCCAGAATTGCTCTTGTTAAATTTGGGCTTGTGGGGCTGCTGGTAATTCTTCTTTGTACCATATTGGCACTAGAACCAGCCTCGCAACTCGAGCACGTGTATCCTTCGCTCTCGCCTTCTCTTCAACATCAAGCGACCCAATGAGATCCGAAACGGAAAACTCTTGTCTCTTGTGTTTCAGAGAAGTAGCAAAGTTGCTCCACGAAGGTGGAAGCTTGGCGATAATGCCACCGGCAACAAACTTGTCCGGTAAATTACACTTGAAGTGCTCAAGTTCCTTAGCGAGTGACTGTATCTCATGAGCCTGTTGTACAACAGAACGCTCATCAGTCATCTTGTAGTCATAGAATTGCTCCATGACGTACAACTCGCTGCCAGCGTCCGAGGCCCCAAATTTGGCCTCGAGCGCATCCCACATGTCCTTGCCGTTATCAAACGACATGTACGAGTCCACAATGGAGTCGTCAAGAATACTGAGGAGGGCACTCTTGAAAAGAGTATCGAGCCTCTCATATGCCTCCTGTTGTTCAGGAGTAAGCTCGCCCTCAGGCTTGCCTTTGGTGGCGGCATAGCAGTTACTGTTTTGGAACCAGTAAACTGCTCTCATGCGCCACCGTTTGTAAAGCACCCCTTTGAAGGGAAACGGCTTCGTTGACGCGAGAAAGCCAGGCGATGCAAATTGCCTATAATCAGGTTTTTGGATTGTTGAATATATAAGCAATTTAGCAATTGATTTAATTCGCGAAAACAGTAAACAGATTATGACTAGAATAACCGGAATTAAACTAATCATGCGATCTACTAAAACAGTAGATAAACAGATCGAATCTAGAGCAACTACTACAAGCAGAAACTCTAGCAGAACATGAAACAGAAAGATCAAGAAGTCATACAGTGCGGCAGCAGCGCCGTTGGTGTTCCCGTTGTCGCCCATGTCGTCGATGAAGAGGTTGGCGATGTCAGGGAAGAAGTCGTCGTTGGGGAAGAACTCGTGCCAGTAGTCGCGCGAGTGCGCTCCCCAAAAACCTGATCGCCCCTCTCCCGTACAGGATCACAAGAGGCGGGGTTCCGGAGGCCTACTGTCCCTTCTGCCGGTGCACGCCGGAAGACGGGATGGAGAAGACTTGGAAGACGGCGGCGCAAGGTTCTGGAACTAGGGCGGCGAGCTACCATGTGTTGCACGTAGTAGCGGCTAGGGTTCGCACGGTCAGTATATATAGCGCAGCTCGGGTAGGACGGGCGCAGCCGCACGATCGAGTCGGTAACAGCCCCACGATCCAAAGGAATCGGAAACGGCTGAGTAATTAACGCGTCCGTTAATTATTGATTAATGACTCATCAAATTTTCCCGAACAGCAAAAATATAACTCGGTTCGGCGAGATTCCCGCAACCCGCGGCGCGTCGTGACGGACGGCGGCGGAGGAGTGCGCACGAGAGAGCCTTGTGTTCTCACAAGCTTACCAAGTAGCACAACACTCCACTATATAAAGTGGTGTAGCTCTCTCCCAACTAGCAGTATGGGACTAAAGTTTAGTCACGTACACACACAACCACATGTACATGGGCCAAATGAAAATTTCAGAATTTTTAGTTGGGCTTTGGACCAAAGGCCCACTAGCAAAGCTAGTCAAAAATTCCAACACTCATTTGATTCAAAGGAATTGTATACGATTTTTGGAGGATTCAATATTATAGGAAATTTTCCTATCTTGCTTGTTTGATTTGTAGAATTGGATCTTATAAGAATTTTTCCTAAGGATTCATTTGTACTACTTTCCATAGGAAATCTAACATCCACTCCAAGCTCTTTCTACAATTCGTTTGATGGAATCAAACACACTTTTGTACATAGCAAATCTTATAGAATTGAAATGTGCATGACATTACAATCCTATGTTTTTCCTATTCGTATGGCTCTCCTATCCTACGAATCAAAGAGGCCCTGAGAGGTTTCATAAATGCTTCACCGAGCTTTCCTTCACACATAGTTAAATCAGACATTTATGAAACCCCTAGAGGTGGAATGCGGGTTGATTTTCGTCACATAAAAGGGTTTATAGGAAAATATGTCGACAATAAATAGATCTGTGGAGGAGTGAGGATTCATTACAATAAAATGGAAGGGTCAATTTCCAATTTATCAAGAAACAATGTCTAGCGCGATATCAAAATTTCGGACGATCAGTATAGTGTCGGGACCATGGGCGGATCTAGAGGGTGGACTCGCCCTCGTATTTTCACATGCTGAATATACCATAGCTGATAAAACGAGCCTACCACTGTCCCCCGATAATGGCTTCTGTTCGACGAGATTACTATTGTCCGACACTCCCTGCAACTAAACTCCAGTCCTCCCGTCGAGACAAATCCTACTATTGCTGAAACTTGTTGCCACCCAACGGTGCATCTCCCAGTGAGAATCCCAGCCACCCGCCGCTCCTCTCTGCAACGTCCCGTCAGCGGAGGAAATATGTTATCCTTCCCGTGACCAACGACAACGACGAGTATCAGAGCTAAGCGGCATCGGGAACTGAGTCGAGTAGCCCAACCCCCAATTCTTGAAACTTTGCAATTTGTTAGCAACTATTGATTATTTATGTTTGATGTCCAATGTTGTGTAAGTCAAATACTCAAATGTAGATTTCGTAGTTGATAGACTGGATATTTTATGTTTTAGAATTGTTGAAGAACCAAGAGGACCGCTTGTTTCTCATTTTAAAAAAGGCAACAAACATAGTATTTCTTATTCTTCTTCTTCTCTTTCCATAGCAATCCTGGAAGAGTATATTCCAGACTCAATTGTGAATTCTAATATTCATAAGTGAATAAAGATGATAGAATTGAGAGGCTTATGACCATGCCAAGGGACATAGTTTTTTTTTATTTTTGAGCTTTTGTATGGACGTAGGCTTCTTTTTTATAAATTTTGTACTTGGTAATTCTAATATGTCCGTAGGAAAATAGTACTACCTCCGATCCATATTAGTGGGCACAACTTTGTCTAGATACACATGTATCTAGTCTAAATACTTAACTAGATACATATGAATTTAGACAAAGCTATGCCCACTAATATGGATCGGAGGGAGTAGTATCAATATATATACTAGTGTGTTGACATGTTTTGGATCCACCGCTCGCCGGTATCTCAACATACATCTCGGAAATCTGTGTCGACCGAAAATTAGCTTAGTTCTCGGCCAGTTGCAATCTAATTGTAACTCATAGACAACACAAATCTCACGATGTAAATCATACGGTCATAAACACATTTTTTAACGCAACTTGCAACTCATATGATGCACGAATCACGATACGTATTTAGCGACCCTGGAGGCGACCAAGCTCTAAAGTAATTTTCGGTCGGCCGAATAATGACAAAACAATTATAGTTAATATAGACGTGTCACGTAGCAATTCGATTTCACCAAAACCACGCGGATATCTTGTCTCATTTCCGTGAACTAGATGGATGAAATGAAATCAAAGATTGGAACTTAATTTCTAATCCCCTTCCTAATTAACCTCCGATCGCTGAAACATTTACAAGCACGTACTAATGTACACAGACCATGCATGATCATATTAATGACCAAACCAAACAAAAGAACTGATCGCCGGACTGCGCGCGTCAATTTCCGTCGACGGCGACCGTCACCGAGGTCGGAAATACACCGCCATCCATTCTCCGCCGGCCGAAGTCTTCCACGGCCGAGAGGCTCACCGTCGTTGCGCCGTCGACATCGTTGGTGCTTAGGCTACGCTTCAGGTGCCGTATGCTAGGGCACAGCACCTCGTCTGCCCATGCCTGCAATGACGTGGCGGACGACGCTCCAGCCGCCGTCCACGCGGCGCCTGCCAGCCTGTCAAGAACGCCGGCGTCCACGTGCACCGACCACCCGTCGGCGGTGGCTTCACCAAACTTGGCTGCTACCACGTCGGAAACACTCCGCTTGAGTGGCTCGAAGTCGACTGGTCTGAATACGACTGTCCCGTCTACAGCTCTGATAAGCTCGTGCACATTGGACTGTGCCGAGCGCGTGGCGGTGGAGGCAGGCTGTGCGTACTCCTGCTCGTGCTCCACAGTCAGGTCGCTGGACGAGTTCCGTGAGCCCTCGCCGCCGCTGTCGTCTCCCTCGTCGTCGATGTGATCGTCACACATAGACAAGTTCAGGTCAAGCGGAATTGGTTGTCGCGGCTTCACGCGCCGGCCTCCGTCGAGCGGCTGCTCCGGCCTGCGCTTCGGCGTCCTATGTCGCTGAACACGGACCTCCAGGTTCCACGGCGAGCCGGCAGGGTGATCCGGGGCAGACGACGACCAACTTGACATGACGACGAAAATGGCGCTGCCGAGGGCGACGTCTTGGCCGTGAGAGTCCACGAGCCGGCCGGACTCTACGGCGCGCACGATCGCGCCGTGCACGAGCTCGTCGGCGTGGTCGAGTTCGTCGAGCACGATGACGCGGAACGGGTTGGCACGTACGGCCTCAGCCACGCGGTCCAGCGCCGTCCTGCAGCTGCACGACGCTACTAATTCTTCCCCGCCGTCGACGGTTGCTCCGCAGCCGAGCCGCACGGTGACTGCGCCGGCGCCGAAGACCGCCACTGAGAGCGCCTCGGCCATCCTCCTCTTCCCGGCCACGTCGGCTCCGGCGAAAAGGACCCACGTGTCGGCCTTGGCCGCCACGCATCGCCGCTTGCCGTCGCCCAGCCTGGCCTTCACGATCGTATCAGCCACTGCAGCCGCAGCCTCGGGTTGCCACCTCACCGCCTCAGTGAGACGTTTCACGAGCATATTTATGTCCGTGTCGCGAACCGATGCCTCAGGCTTCGTCGAAGCCACCGGCCCCAGCGCGAGGTCGGTGTCCACCACCTTGCCGCTTGGCGGCGATGCTCTTACCGGCATCACTGCCTGCATGCTGCCCAGAACGCTAGCGCCGTTCCACTCGGAGCAGGTAACAGACGCCGACGGTCGGCCGTAGGAGTGCAGCTGCGCGCACCGGTCCAACCACCGACGTCGCAGCTCGTCGGCCTCTCGCTCTTTCTCGTGAACCTGCACGTGGTCGTACGGCGACGGCCGTGCGCTGGCCGGCGTCCCGATCTGCAGCCACCGCGACATGGTCTTCTCGGCGGGATTGAGGGAGATCGTGCCAGAGGATGACATATCGGCGCGCTCGCGTTCGCGTTCGTAGCCGTCCATGCAAGTGTTGCACATGCCCGGCGCCGGCCTGTGCGTCGTTGCACCGGTCATGGCAGATGACAGCACCTCCACCGAGCTGCTCAGGATGCCTCTGTTAATTCCACCACTGTGACATGAACAATAAACTTAGTCATCTGCTCACGTGAGAATTGGGAAAAATAACGAGGAGTTATTTAACAAACCTCGGCGAGAGGCCGAGCGACGACGGCGGCGGTGGAGGTCGCGGCGTGATGGGGACAGCCTGGATGTCCCACTCGCTCTCCAGCGCCGGGTGGTACACCTGGCACTTGAGATACGTGGCGCACGTCGCCGTGCCGATCACCCAGACGCGCCGGCGCTCGCTATCGCCGGACTGCTCCAGAACGCGCGCCATCTCAGCCACCGCAGCGCGGGCCGTGTCGAGCACCATCTCCCTCCTCGTCTCGTGCGGCTCGCCGAAGGCCACTGCGCATCTTTCCTCGACGAGCCATTGCAGGTTGCCGAGGTTGACCACGACGCCGGCTCCCTGTGACGCCATAGCCGGCGCCAGTAGCTCCGATCTTATCTCTTCGCCGAGCTCTCTGATCTTTGCGACCAGCTCGGACCTATCCATGTCGACCAGGTTGCCGAATTCGATGACCCGTGCATTGCCGAGGCGTTGCCTCTGTATCATCGCAACGACCTCCTGCACCACGGCGTTCACGTCCATCGTATCGCCGACGAGCACCGGGTTACGCTTATTGCCTCTCTTCAGCACGTCCACCACTTTGGCCACCTCTCCATCCCGGTTGGTCGACGCTTGCCGGTGCTGCTGCAGCGACCTGGTGGCGCTGACGTACATGCTGGAGTCGGGAGCGGCGGGGTCGGAGAGGGATCGGAGCATGGCCGCCTTTACGGCCGTGCTCGAGAAGGAAGCCTCCCGCATGACGCGCGCCACGGACGGGTCGTCGAGGATGGCGAGCACGAGGTGCGGCACGCCGACGCGGTGGTCGTCGCCGCCAGTATCGACGCCGCTGCTGCCGCCGATTCGGCGGTGGTGCGCATACGCCCGCTTCAGCGCGGCGGAGAGCGCGTTGGATAGCGGAGGCAGCGGCGCGCCGCGGAATCCATCCTGGTGGTTATGGTGGTGCTCCGTGGAGGTGGGGAGACGGTCGAGCGCGACGGCGAAGCAAAGGTCGAGCGCGCGGCAGCGGAGTGGGTGCGGGGAAGCAAGGCCGGCGACACACACGTCGCGGAGGAGTGGCGCCGGGCCGGTGAGCAGCGCGGCTGCGGCGTGGAGCGGCGTTGTGTGCGTGTGACGGCGCCTGGACGCGTCGCCCGCGGCGCGGGAAAGCACGGCCGCCGCGTCCGGGGTCAGCGGCGGCGCCGCGGCCGACGGCAGCGATATGGCGGCTGCGGATGGCGTCGCCGAGTAGGCTCTCATGCCGGTCGATCGATTGGTCGGTCGGTCTCCCTCGGGTGATGGAGCTGAGGTAGCCGGGGATTGAGGTGGTGTTAGTTATAGGACGTCGTGGTGATAGCGAGTTTGGTTCACCGGTGCGTGCCACTGGAAAAAGAGCGCGGGCACAGGAAGAGATTGTTTAACGTGCAAGCATTTGTAAGTGCTTCTGGCACGGTGGGACCGACTGATCGACCAAGTAACAAACTAACAACACTACTTGGATTTGTCCTCGTGAAGTTTCAAAATTAGTTTGTAGCTCCTCTCTAGTCTCTACAAATACTAAGCTCCCTAAGATTCTTGCCTTCTCCTTGCTTCACATGTCCACATCAAGATGGACCCCACTTAGATATCATTTAGTTAATTACTAAGCTTTATACTACACCATGGTGGACCATGAACCCCATCTATAGTTCATAGCTACACAAAAAATAAGTTGGATACATACACATGTTATATATATATCTGCTAAATTTTTGGTGGAAAAATGATATTCCCAGCTACATAGAAAAAGAAAATTGTGACTGTGAAAAAGAAAATAGCTTTATTTCCCTGAAAATCTATTTTTTGTGTAGCCCAAAATACAAAATGCTTACAAAACTTCAAGAGCACGTACAATACGTACACGTAGTTGTATACTTTATTGGCCAAATAATGAAATCTAGACATGTCATTTCAATTTTTCTAAAAAAAGAAAATGTGGTGAGCTCAAAGCTACAGGTAATTTATGACAACTCTCTCACTTATCCTTTCTCTGCCGCCAGCGCCCACCATAGCATCGCGCAGACATTTCTCTCCCTCCGCTTCACTCGATCTGTATTCTAGCAAAAACATTCGTTCCATTGTAAATTTTACCCATCTCTCCGCACAAACCTCTGGCTCCATTAAGCCCCTTGGAATACAAACCCCTCCATCCCCGATGTTGTCTATCAAGTCCATTATTAATCCCACCATAGCATCGCGCAAACATTTCTCTCCCTCCGCTTCACTCGATCTGTATTCTACCAAAAACATTCGTTCCATTGTAAATTTAACCCATCTCTCCGCACAAACCTCTGGCTCCATTAAGCCCCTTGGAATACAGACCCCTCCATCCCCGATGTCGCCTATCAAGTCCATTATTAATTTGCAAGCCACGTACGCTCACCGTCGATGCATATTTTTGTGGCCACCCAACACCGACCCGTGAGGTGATAGAGTTCCTACATCTCTCGCAGTAATTGCACGTGAATGCCCATGTCAGCTCTCGCATCGGCCGCCGATGCCGCTGTTGCTGTTAGTGGTACTCGACTCGGTGATGGTGGCAGCTGCGGTTGATACCGTGAGCAACAATTCGATGGTGAATGGGGATGGTATGATGAGTTAGACGCATTTTGTTGGATGCCACCTAATTACTGGTAAAAGATCATGTGTGTATTTATTTGTGAAACTTTTCTCTACACTTTATTTACTGATAACAGATCATGTGTGTATTTATTTGTGAACCTTTTCTCTACAATTTATTTTCTTATATGTCATTAATATTAAGAGAATGTATTATGTAAGCAAGTGCGTGTTTTTATTTGGTAGATGGTTGGATGCATACACTAAAAAGGAGCTATGTGTGTCTAGCCTCATCTGAAGTCGTTAAAGTGCAGAAAAGTCATGATTGTACAATGATAAAATAGCATGTGAAGTATAGTGAAGATGAAAAATTATATGTTTAGAGATGGGCATTTCTGTAATTAGATATATACTTAAAATTGTTGGTGATATTCATGCCATTTATTTTAGTTTATATTTTATTTTATATAATATGGATCTGATTCTCAGATTAAAATGGCATGTAAACCGTTTAAGATCTCACCTTGCTCTTTTTTTGTGTGCATTATTTAGTATTTATCGGTAGAATATTCTTCCATTTACATAGTATTCATCTACTGCCTCCGTTCTGAGTATTTCTTGCTCTCTTTTTTTTTGCACACATTGATTTAATTTCCATTCAGATGATTCTTTTCACAAATGTTACTAGATAATTTGCATGATATGTTGGACTGGAGTTCTTTTTTGTAGTTTAATAGTTTTAAGATATAAATCATCTCAAGTTTAAAAAGAATCACTGATTCGATAAATATTCTAGACATTATTTACCAATATTTCAATGAATTTCTATTGATTACAAAAAAAATATGGACTTTACCAAATATTTTAAAAAATGAACTACATTGGTTTTCAGGCATTTCAAAAGAAATTCTTATTTGAAACTTGTTTTGAGAAACTAGCCTGATTTTACGGAAATAAATATTGATATCTATAATTCCAAATAGATACACATTAATGATGTATCAACTAATGTGGATTTGCTTTAGATGTTGATTTTAATTTTTGGCTATAAACTTGTTCAAACTTAAGAAACTATTACTTCCAAAAAAATAGGATTTACATTTTTGTAAGAAAAGGAGTATTTTAATCAGAGATATATCATGTCATTGCTGATTTGATTGTAGTTTCAGACATTCTTAACCAATACTCCGATGAATTTCCGTTGATGCAAAAAACAAATAGTAAATGATCACATATATTTATCCGCAAAAAATGTTCATATATATTTGAGTGATTTTAAATTTTTAATGGAGTCCATTGATTTTCGGGCGTTCTTGAATTTTCCTCTTTAAAACGTTAGGTGGAAACATTTGCACATTGCACCTAAAACTTGGAGTGTGTTGGGTGTCTCTCTCCCAATGTTCTCTTGAAATATAGGAACTTACTAGATGATCCACGTAAATTTCAAGTCATGTATATGCCTTGATTGGGCTTACACTTTTCGTTGGTGTGGGTCGAGGTACTCGTATGTCAGGATGGGAATGGGCCGGGTCGGCCCGCTGGGTCGGCGACCCGACCCAAAAATTCGAGGCCAATGGGTCATACGGGTTGGCCTCGAACAGGATTTGGGTCAGCAGGGTCGGCCCCGTATGACCCGCTGGGTCGGCCGGGTCGACCCACCTCGTAGTCTCATGTCTCGTAACAGTCACGATCTCTACCGCGCCGTAGTTGTTTTCTCCCGTTGTTTAGCTCCTTTCAGCGAAACGCTCACGACCTCACGTAGTAACAAAGTTAGGTCGATTTGTTTCTGCAAAACAAGCACGTACAGAACAACGGACATGCAGCTTGATCGCTTCTGCTAGCTAGTCTCACGTACGTATTAATTTCAGGAGCACACTTTTTTTTTTTTGCTAACTTGCCGACACACGCACATGTGTAAACATGGTTGATTGCTCCAAGCGTGACAGGCTGACTGGTTTTCTTTATTGGGTACTTCGATTACGAGGTAAGCATATGCGTATAAACAGCAGTCTGAGCAGCTAATCTGATAGATTAGAAATTCTTATTCCTACATTAGTTGATTTGCACCAAATCATGTTTAACGCTAACAATTTTTTGTCCGTGAGTCAAAGTACAGCTAAAGTTTGGGTCGACCCAAAATACCCATCAGGCCAGAAGGGCCACTGACTATTTTTTTATGGGTCGACCCATGGCCTCTTAAATTGGCCTTGGAGCCAGTAGGGCCGGGTCCAAGGCAAGGTCCGGGTCGGCCCATTCCCATCCTGACTCGTATGTGTGAGCGAATTATTTGTTTGTCTCGGCTCAAACAGTACTCTGGTCCCGAGAGAGAGAGACCTAGAGAAGAAAGGGATAGATCACTTCATCTAACGAACATGACATGGCATGTGCTCATGCATGCAGTGGAGTGGTTATTCTTCATCATCATCATCACCGGGTAGAATAGATCGACGCTACACATAACCAACCACGTACGGCGTTTTGTTTGCATGAGGGCATACGCTACTCGCACAAAACGCAACGCAACAAAAAAAAAACACGCAAAAGGGGATCCAAAAAGGTTCGTGAGACGTTAAAAGCTACCTACGCTTCACACGCTCCCCTCCCGTCCTGCATGTGTCATGTGTGCATGCACCAGTTAGAGTGGAGTATACACCACGAGCAAGATTTCAAATTTTGGTAGCTGAAAAAATTCGGACCTCCCCGAAGTATATGTGCCAGTGGTGTTTATTTCGGAATAAAAATAATATAGCGAATGGCTGCATAATAATCGATAATAATCAGCAAAATTCATAGAAACAGAAGAATTCACAGAAATAGCAGTGGCAGTAGTTGCGCCACTCAACAAACATATATGGGTGTCACTCAACAAAGTTCTTATTGTTTATCTAACTTATTCCTAACTACCTAGCTAGTCATCTAGGGTCACGATCACCTTAGGATGAGGCATGAAGTCATGATCATCTCTAGGGTAATGATCCTCTGACTCGTAACTGTTGGAGTACTCGGGGGGCCCTATACATGAAGTAGGTCTCGAGGTTACCATGGTCGAGAAAGAACATGCACCTCTCAGTAGGTTGTATGCCGTAAAAATCTACAAGTTCTGTCCAACGAGCGCCACTGAAATATGTCCGACCTAGCTCGTTGGTGCACATAACTCTGAAGCTCCGGGTGGGCACCGTCATCTGGATCAGGTTGACCTAAAATATCATGTGGTCACTAATGACAACGCCCACATGCTCTAAGAAGTCACGTCTATCTATGCACAGGATGATCTAAGAAAAGCAACAATCAGACATTAGTGTTATTATAAGGCTAGATAATGCAACAGTTTATTCAACGAAATAATAGAACATCTACGAAGAAACATGCATAAAAATGTGCCTCATATGTTCAGTGCACATCATGAACTTACAAGTGTCAGAACTAAAGTACCAAGAGGAGCTGTTTCACGCCATTAGGTACTTTGGCCGTCAGATTGTGCGCTTTGGTCGTTTCCGTTCGTCCGGTGCGCCTTTTCTCCGCGCTGGGCCGAATGTCCCGAGGGCCGCTACTCCAGAAAACGAATCAGAGGCCTCCCGTTCGATCCTGGATATACGGTCCAGATGTGGCCGCGTGTGCATCACCAATCACCCCCCCCCCCCCCCCACACACACACACAAGTCTCGAACCCGCACCAAACTCTTGATCTTATTCCTTTCTCCGCTCGCGTGACCAAAGCGGCTGCCGACAAGATTGTGAAGGTGCTGCTCTTCCTCGCCGACCGTCAGCCCTCCTCCGACCTCACCTTATTCCTCGGTACCCTAGCACATCCCGTCCCAGCCTCCCTTCCTCCCCTCTATCTCGTCCGGAATCCAGTCCGCTAATGGGAATTGATTCAACAACCATACTAAACGTGGCGGAGCCGGTGATCTAGGAGAATCTGGAAGAGCTGTGCGGCGGCACGGATGTGACAACCCATACACGTCCCGGAAAAGAAACGGCCACCCAATCAGACCCACCAAACTCGACCCAGACGCCCAGACTATTTGGCAACCCTCATACCCAGCCCATATGATGGTGTGCGACTCTCCCAACTCCAATGGTCGCGGCCATCTGATTACCCCCAAGAGCAAGGGTGTTGGGCGGTACTGTGTCACTCAATACCTAAGCCGTGTCACATCGGCCATCCCATACCCACATACATCATACTTCTTAATGGACAATATTCTAAACACTAGTGCAATGATTTATATTTCGTGTGTGTGACCACACCTCTCTCATCTATCTACACTTGGTGGTGTCAATCACCTCATGATAAAGATAAACAAGGCATTATGCATAAATCAAACCATCACATGCATCATAGAATATCTCCAAAGTATGACAAGTCATAAAAGATCCAACACAACAGTAAATGCATAACAAATATTATCTCACACCACAATATCCACCATGGGAATTACATAGATGACCGTAATCATGTTCAGCAGCTCATACGGTACTAATTAGTGAAGCTCAAAGAGAGGAGAGATACATAAGTTACCACCACAAACCCAAATCCAGGGGTGGACTACTCCCCTTCATCATGGTGATGATGGTGGAGAAGTTCTTGCTGTAGATGTTGATGATGAACACGCCGGAGGGGGGTGGAGCCCTCCGGAGGTGACTCCGGCGGCGTTTCCCCCCTCCGATCTTCTCCGGCGGTAGCCTTCTGACTCTCTGTTTCGTGGTTCTGTGTTTCTCCGACGCCTCCTTCCAGAGAACGTCGGGGGACAATTTTTATAGGCATTTTTAGGTCACGACTAGGTCGGTGGAGCAAAGATCGATGGCGGCGGAGCCTCGAGGCCCAAAAGAGGTGGTCCCACGTGCCCAGGTACAGGGGCCGCGTGGGGCCCTCTCATTTCTAGCTGGTTGGGCTTCTGGCCTTCATTTTGAGCCCATTGCGTTCGTCTCGAAAATTCTGAACCGTGCTCTTTGGCCTTGCCCTTTTTGGAGTCCCGAAGCTCCCGGAAAGTCTGAAACACTAAAAAAGTCGTTTTCTGGAAAACATGGTTAATTCCAAATAAATGGGAAAACTATGAAATATTCCCAAAATCATTATAAAACATTGATATAACCCTTGTATGATGCAAATATGATTGGAATAGAAGTAAAATAATGCAAAGTTCATGTATGCATTTTACATGCATCACCATCGTTAGGCATCTTCGGCACTGAATGCACCCACCACTGCTTGACGAAAGTCCGGACATGGCTAAGGCTTATTTCCTCTCCATATTCAGTACTTAGGATCACTTTTAGGATCATAGTTTAATTGTGTTCATGCTTAGGACTCATTTATGATGGATCTCATCAATAATGGCCAGACTCCTCCAAATTTTGAAGTCGATGATACCGCACCCACTCTTTTTAGTGTTGGGAATCATTCATCAGTAAATAAGGAGACAAACGCAAGAGGTACTTCATACTTAACACGTGAAGATAAATTGTTGTGCAAATCTTGGTTGTCCATGAGCATGGATTTTATATGTGGAATCGAGCAAAAGAGGTCAAAATATTGGGAGAAACTCCACAAATTTTATCATGAGCATAAGCACTATGTGGATCCGAATGCAATCCATTCCACCCGCAGTGAAGGCTCTCTCCAACATAGATGGGTCGCGATCCAAAAGTTTGTGAACAAGTTTTGCAATTTCTATGCACAAGTGCAAAATAGAAATCAAAATGGTGTTGGCGTCGATAGCCCCGTAAGTCTTGCTTGCATGATATCAATTATATTTTTTCTTGCTTATCAATGCATTTTGGTGAATATATCTTGCTTTCTGGATGGGGTTGGCCGGCACTTTGTATCATCATGTGGAGAAAAAACCATTCACTTTGTCCCATTGTTGGATCGCATGGAATGTAAAACCAAAGTGGTACGCCCTCTTTGAGAATCTCAAGAATCCCACAAAGAAGATGGAAAATAACGATGGATCTATCTCCAGTCTACCCTATTGGAGTAGATGGATCTATCTCCAATCTATCCCACAGTATCTTCGAGGGAAGTAAACCCGAAATTTATTGATTCGACACAATGGGAGTCAAAGAATACTTATAAGTCTTAGCAGCTGAGTTGTCAATTCAGCCACACCTGGAAAAGCACTAGTAATAGAAGTGATGTGAAAGCAGCAGTAATTCGAGAGTAATAGTAACAGTAAAGTAGTAGTACAGAAGTAACAACGGAAGCAATAATGATTAACAATGGACCGGGGTTTATAGTTTCACTAGAGGTAACTCTCCAGGCAAATAAGAACAAGTGTTGGGTGAACAAATTACAGTTGAGCAATTGACAGAATTAAAACTTACTTATGACAGATCATTTATTTCTATTAATCATACGTAGGCATGTGTTCCGTATATAGTCGTACGTGCTTGCAATAAGAATCTTGCACGATATCTTTTGTTTTCAGCGGGGCAATGATGGGACCTAATGGTAATTAAGATACTCAATGAACACATGTGATCCTCAAACTAAAGTCATCCCCTCCGATTGTCCTAATTGTTGTCAATTTGGGGTCTCGGGTTCCGGACAATAATAGGTGCAAACAACTTGTAGATACGATCTAAGACAACAATTATATTCATGCAAATATAACGAGCTCAAATCTAAGATAATGCCACTCGTGCACTAGTGACAAGAAATGAATACAACAAGATTGCAGCAATAATAATTCATAAATATAAATGACTGATCATAATGTAACAATTCATCACATCCCAACAAACACAACACCGATTACATCAGATGGATCTCAATCATGTAAAACAGCTCACGAGATCATTGTATTGAAGAACATGTGAGAGAGAGTACCAATATGAACCCGTAGTCCATGGGGGAACTACTCACAAACCATCATGGAGGCAGAACGGTCAATGAAGATGGCTCCGGGGGTCAATCCCCGTCCCGGCAGGGTGCTAGAATAGGAACTTCTGACCCCTTAATTAGAGTTTTTTGTGGCGGCGGAGCTCTGTTGCGTTTCTGGAAAAATCCTCCAGGGGGTTAGGGTTTTCTAATCATGGAAAATATATAGTTTGAAGGGCATCACGAAGCGGTGCACGATTGGAGGAGGCGGCCTAGGGTGGGGCCGCGCCTTCATCCCGTGTGGGAGCTGTGGGCTCCACCTGTAGCTCCCCTTCTGGCTACGGGAGTTTTCTGGTGAATTAAAATTTCTGTAAATTTTTCAGATTTTTTCGAGCACTTTCATTTTTGGACCTTATCTGCAATGCAGAGACAAAATATACAGAAACTGGCATTGGACATTGGGTTAATAGGTTAGTCCAATAAATATCATAAAACCATAGTAAAACATGTAGCAATGATATAAAACAAGCATGGAACAATCAAAAATTATAGATACGTTTGAGACGTATCATGGCGGACGAACAAGGGTCGTTAAAATAGGAAATTAAAGACATTTGATGGGGATGAGGTGGGAGAAGAAAAAGTTGGCGCATGACGGCGCGACAAGCAAAATGTCTGCCACATGGACGGATATCTTGTCCACTAAACGTGAGACGTTGAAACAATTGGAGGAGAAAAGAGAGGAGATGAAGTATGAGAGGTGCAAACTCCGGGAGAAGATGGAGTTTGACCACGTGAGACTCCGGGAGAAGATGGAGCTTGAGAGGGAGGGGATGCAATTTGAAAAGCCTGATCATTGGGTAAAAAGGTAGTTGGAAAAGATGAAGATAAATGAATCCATTGTGCTTATGAAGGACAAAGTTAGTTTTCTTAGATTCACGAAGGAGTCGAGGTTCATGTTTCAACGTGCTAGGATCTTTGGATGAATCCGAGCGCAAATTGGGTCATGCACGTGAAGAAGATCAACCAGCGCGAGCTTGGCGGCTTTTGATTCATTCTTCTATCGTTTCATTCTTGTATAGTTTATGTATAAATTGTTGAATTTTATTTCAGCTTATGTTGAATTGAGACTTATTTTGAGTTCATGTTGAATTGTTAAATTGGTAATGAATTGTGATCGACTCGTGCATGTATTTGCATGGTTTTGAGGGGTGAGATTTGAGGATGACGGGAAGACCGGACAAATAAGGATTGGTCGGCTCCTTTACAGCGAACACGTCCGGATGTACACGGATAGATAGATGGCTAAATTTACACAGTCTAATTAGATAGACGCTCGTAGGCCGACTCGAATGTTCATCTTTATACTTGGCTCACAATGCAGAAAATGTAAATGGCTCCCTAGTTACAGGGAGCTCGTTGTTTGATTTTTTTTTGAAATCGGCACTTTTGAGATTCAAAAAGTCGAGACGAACAAATTCCCAAATGTAGATAATGTTGAGATCTACAAGCGTGCAATATTTGAACTCAAATTCGTTATATTTTGGGCTGCACAAAAAAGAAAAATCGTGAAATTTTCAAGTTTTTGAAACCGTGTTCCTTTCACCACCCAGATCCACCCATTTGTCATTTTTGCCCAGCCCACAATACAACATATTTTGATTTAAAAATTTGCAGACTTGTAGATCATATCATTATCTATAATTATGATTTTTTCTCAATTTTCTAAAACTTCAATATATCATTTTCGATTTTTTCAAAAAACGAGCCCCATGTAGCTCGGGAGCCATTTGTCCTCTCTAGCTCACAGTGTTCTCTTCCTAAGTTACATAATCACCTGCCTTTACCTACCGCACCCCACTGCCCCCAAGGGGCGGGCTCCTACACTCGAGTCCCCATCCCCTTGTCCATCTGTGCCGAATCTTATTCATATCAGCAGCATCATACTGTAATCATCATCTTTTTTTGTCCCCACGCTTAACTGGGAAAAAGTCATGTAGTGATGGTATATGCGCATCGCGTCGCACGCAGCGCTAAGCTAAGCACATCGTTCCATCCAAAGACGTACCCCACCTGGCTATATATATATATGCTTTCCCTCCTTTCCTGTTCCTTTTTCTTTACGGGAGAAAAAAAAAAGACGGCGGCTCATCATGGATCCAGCTCTCCACGATCGCCATGGACACTGCTTTGAACTAAACGTGTGCAGTAAATTGGGAATGAAAATTCAGGCAAAGTAGCTAAGCATATATGTCCTGTCCTCAACTTTATGCTGTATTGATCGACGCTACCATGCAGGGAAAACAGAGAACCCACCTCAAGAGGTAATCTGCTATGAAAGTAGAGCTGTATTCTGGTACTAGTACAATCTACTGGAGTACTCATGTACGTCTACATTGAGTACATGATTGCTGTTAGCACTAGCAGTATTCTGTCTCCGAATCACGCATGATTAAGCGATCCGTCGAAGCATTCTCATAATCAAGTGTCAGTGTTGCACGCAGATTCCTAGGTTAATCAGGACATCTTTCTGTTCCCAGTAACCCCATGCCGTGACTGTCGTCTGAATGAATCGCCGTGCATGTGTTGTCAGAACCTAGAAGGCAATCAACAACGTACCTCTCGTAACTCGCAGGTCGCATGGTGATTAGTCAGAGAAAATCACACTGATGTCTTATGCACGAACTGAACCCCCTTTTTTTTACCTTTTCCTTTCTCTCTTTCAGATCGAGCGTGCGTAATTATTGGGAAAAGGCGTGAAAGTGAATCGATCGAGAGGGTTGGGCATGATTCATGTAAGCATCAATAATTAAAAGGAGGCTCCGGCTAGCAAGTAGCGTGGTTTATACACGCATAATTTCATTCCTCGTCTTTTTTCTTGAGTGGATGGCAACTTTGGTGGTGAAATCATGCCACTCCTCCGTGTCATGGGATGCAAGCAAAGTCGCCTACCGCTTGCTTTCCTCTGGCTTCGTTCTTTAGTCTACTAGCAGCATCACAGAAAGAAAAAGAAAGCAAGCAGCCATAGATAGATTCACAGTTACTTTTGCTTTGCTTAAGTTACCATGCATCTACTCCGACAACCCAAAGCAGGGCATCATGAGGAATGATCGAACCGATGCGTGTGCCTGCCCCTGAATCATCTGTATGCATTCCCGTGTGCGTGGGCAACGATCGATCAATTCTTGGCTTGAAGAAACAAAGTTGGTGCAAAGTGAAAGCGTAAAAACGCATCATGGTTGGTCTGCTACACCACACCACACTATACCCAACCTAAAGCCTAGCTGCGCTTTTTAACCGGCATGATTAGCGCTATCAAAGCCTTTAATCAAGAGGCACTACTAGGCACTTTATGCTGATAGTTTTTAACCATGGATGCATGGCAAGAACGAAACACTACAGCTCATCTCATGGCCTCTCAATTGAAAATGGTGACCAAGAAAGTGGGCGAGCTTTATGATCATTGCCCATTGAGAGCCTCATCTCTCTCTCTCTCTAGCTAGGGCAGCAAAGCAAGGTGTGAAGGCACCTGGGGGGGAGGTCTTGACAAGGAGCATCATGCTTTGTTGGAGCTGATGGCCCACGGTATGGAATGGGGGAGGGCGTGTTCGTAGCTAAGAAAGATGGCACAAACCTTTCTGGAGTGAAAAGGAGGAAAAGGCCAGGGAGTTTGAGACACCAATGAAAGGAAGAGAAAGGATTAGCCACTTTCCAAGGCAGAAAGATAGATTGCACTACTATAAAGTCAGTCCTCATGTCTTTTAAGATGGCCTATCAGTGGGATGCACCCTGCAAAAAAATAAAAATGAAAATAAAGATGCCCCCCTTTGCATAAAGGAAACACACCTTCTTTGTGTTTGCTAGGGAGGGTCTTGTCCCCTTTTGTTTAGTTGGCCACTTTGGTGGTAGTAGTAGTAGTAATTCCTTGCTGAAAACAAATGTGTGAGGTGCCGAGGGAAAGGTCGAGCCCCCATAAAAGGGGCAAGCTCCGGTTTTGTGTGAAAAGTTCCTCAAAGCGTTGTTGCGGCGCACTTGTTGTGCCTTTTGCTTTTTTATACTATTAGTCAAGCTTAACAATTCCTAGCTTTAGAATGGCAGCACATTTCCACATTCTTGTAGTACAAAAAGATATGGGTGAATGTACTGCCTCTCTTGCTTTTCCATGTGTTCGTAAAGCATGAGGTGCTTTCTTAGCATTCGAGTGCCTGCGTGCATTGCAATGACAATGATAAGATTCTCCATAAACATGGAAAGGGGGGCTGCAAATTGAAGTGATAAATTCTCCCCTCCTAAAGTGCCTACAGGTCTCATGCTTTCATCTTTAGTGCCATATTTATCAAATGAGAGAACCGTATTTTCCCGTTATAATACACTTCTTTAGCCTAGGAAAAGAATCAAGTTATACTTTTGTAGATATTTAATTCATGTTTTTGTCGTGCTCTTGAGAAAAAAATATACCAGTGATGTTTTGTTTTTAGGAGGCAGAAATAAGACAAGGCATTTTTTTTTTAAGGTGTTGCTTGGTACGCGACGTTTCAGAGCTCTACGAGCATGGTGGGACATTTTCGGTGGGCGCAACGGTTGTGAGCCATCTTAGTTTTGTCAATCTGCCGTTGTCGGCATTTTTTTTCTCGTTTGGGCTTGACTGTGCTGTGTCCCCAGCAGTTGTATCGGTTGGTTGTTATATTAATATTGCGGGACGAAAGCCTATTTTCGAGAAATAAGACAAGGCCCAGTCCACCTACTGGTATCGTCTGGCGCAGGCCCTTGAAATCCACCCTGGCCCATTTGGCCCTTGAAATCCACCCTGGCCCATTTAATTGTACCTATTTGGCCCGCACACCTAGCGGATCAGCAATACTGGAAAGCAGTATCTGACTTGGCTAAATGATCAGCTACCAACATCAAACACAGCAATTTAGCAGAAGAGTCTAGTACACGCAATGATGTTGCAATAGCTAAGCAGTTTAACAGTATTACATTGTTTGGTACTGATGCGGTCTTTATAATCGACTATACTAGGTCGAAGGATATACACAGAACTCGGTAAAATTCGATGATACCCTGGCAAAAACTCTAGCAAGAGAGTGATGGTACTGAGAGCTGTTGAAGAGATTGCCTTGGAAGAATCAGTAGTTTCCGATGATTCTCGCTAATGAGGAGTACGTTCCGAGGCAAGCACTGATGACTCCTACAACTATTATAGCAACGCTTGCAATGACCTGAAATTGGGGAGGAATAATCATATCAGCCAGAGATTGCAGAGACCATTCTTGAGTTTCAGAAATCATCTCCAGATGAAGAGAATGAAGTTAAGAAACATAAGTTTATGAAAAACTGCTATCTTACCTGTGAGCGAGTGGCTTTATTTTGTGTGATCTTCAAGAAGCACAATGCGGGCATTATGATGGCCTGCAATCATGCAAAGATGTTAGAACAGAGTAAGTTTGTTACTATGTCATCTGTATTGCTGACGCAACCGGTTTTCAGGAAAAGAGTAGCACAAGGGTGAGACTGTTATTCTCACGAAACAGCCCACAGGGATGGTAGTTAGGTCGACCATTCCACTAGGCAAATAGTATTTTCTTTTCACAAGTATTTTCTTACTATGCAATTGAGTACAATACTACAGGCTATTGAATGACATACCACGAGTATACTAAGAAGAGATCCGATCAGAGCCATCACCAGACCTGAAATACGCACCCAACAAATAAGAAATACATGGTCTTCTATTACAGATTACAAACCAAATGACGACTTAAACAGCTGAACTGCGCACAACTGTTGTAACCAGAAGTGTTTTAGGAATATATATAGCTTCATAATGGAGCCCATAAACAGTCCTCAAACAAAATTGAAGCACTATTAAACAATATTTATTCATCTGAGAAGATCTGTGCACATTATCAATCCAAACACTATGAAAAAGTCATTGCTTTCAATAGCATGCAAGAGAATGATCTTGAAAATTTAACGTATTCAGATGTTATTTCAACTACCAATATTGGTACTTCTATTCTTAATGCGCCACTTTTCATTTAGCTTCTAGCAAGGTTAAAAAAATGTATGATAAGAGAACACAGTTCAGTTTTTCTCGAAAAGGGGAACATGCCCCGGCCTCTGAATCGACTGATACATACGGCCTCCTTCAGAGAACACAGTTCATGCACCACTTAACATTCCAAATCACAGTGTTTCTGAAGCCAAAAAAAAAAAGTGACACCGAAGAGTGCAGTCCTGAAGACAACAAAAGCTAGCATCACATAGGAATGCATTCTACGATTGAACATTCTTTTTCGAAATAATGCGCAGAAGTACAATCAGTGAAGCAAAAAAGAGATGCAAAATTCAGAAGAAAAAAATAGGTGCACGCGTACCAAAGAATGGCAGAAGAAAGGCAATGATAACAGTTGATGCAACAAGGCCTGTCCTCAATATGACAGCGCAGATTGTTTCGTTCAAAAATCCTTCAGGGCGCAACTCCTCTAAACTCCGTGCCAATGGGTTCAACAACAAGGCAAATCTGTTTGTGGTTAAGGATGAAGCTGTTCTATGAGTTAGGCACAACGAAAATCAATATGATCCTAGAAGCCTTAACATTTGTAAGTTTGGCAATAAAAACCGCAAAGGATACTTTGTGAAAGGGTTGATCACCTGAAACACCAGAAAAGTTAACGATCAATATCAAGGAAAAACAGTTACACTATCAGGATAAAAAAAATCGATGGATAATTGTTACCGTGGTCCACAGCGCAACTTTCGAGGCAAAAGAATCTTTTGGAAGATTCAAAGTTATTTGTGAGAGAGTCTTGTCACCAAACATGAGGTAGCCAAAAATAGCAAACGAGCCATATATTGCTGTGCAAATTGCGAAGCTGCAGAATACAATTATGCATACATTGAGAAACTGAACCATCACGGCAAACTAAGCCATTTACGAAATTTGTTAATGCATACCATATTAACAGAGCCTTAGTGAATTTTGTGCGATCAGACATTGACTGGTAGATGTTCGGAAATACCGAATGCCCAGAGTAGCAGAAACCATAAATACCAATAGCAAAGGGCATGCCACTCCACTTTACTGCTTCCCCAGTCTGATGGAACCCTACACCTTCAGTAGTGCCGACTAAAGCAACAGATACGAAAACCACAAGAGTTACAATCACACCACCCGCTGCATAAGTAATTTTATTGTGTTAATATTACTAATGATGGATGTAATACAATTAATTAAGCAGGCTAAGAGTAGTGAGACCTGAAAGGTATGACAGCACCCGAAGATCTCGGAGCCATACTGTTGGCAGGACTATAAGAGCAGTTAACACTCCGAAGAAATGTTTACTGTCGACATGAATCCCGAATAAATTAAGATTGACGCCAGGAAAGATTGATGTCATATTATCACCTTCTAGAATAATGAATTCCACACAATATGACTGCATTCAATAAATATATGTATGAGATAAATTATTCTTTACCAAGAATTATACACGAGATACGCTTGAGAAACAGTTCGGTAATTTTCTCAACCATCAAGCAATTAGATTAAAAAAATGCAAAATATAAGCCAGGCAGAAATGAGCTACTTACATATAACTCGGTATACAAAATAATCTGCAGAAACGAAATAACATAAACTTCAGTTAGTGATTCTTCGCTACCAAAGAAAAATAATTTATCCATGAAAGTAAGATACTTGGGGTTAGAAACTTAGATGTTATTTTCTCAGCCCTAGGGTAGATAAGACTTTTATTTTTTTACATTATATGGGAGCTAAGACTGAAACTTCTTTCTTCATTCTGAAATATTCATGTCATGTGAACTCTGAATTGGGTGGTTTCAAAATTTGGAATACAGATGTAGAGCATGAATCATAGGTATTTATGTTAGCTTATGAATTTCGATATGGTAATGATCCAGCAAGGATCGGAATTATTCTAGCTTGTGAATTTTAAGATATGGCAATGACCCAGCAAGGATCAGGTTGTCAAAGTAACACCAAAGCACATAACAAAATGACAACAGGAGGGTGTGCACACACCGTGATACTTGTGCAAATAATTCAATTTCGTTTTTACCAACTAAATGGAGAGTAATGACATAGAAAATATATGCATGACTAATAGAGACAGTATAGCGTCGAAGGCACAACCTTACAGCCAAATACAGTAGTTTATTAAGGTTGTGCTCTATTGATTTGTGACTTCTGGTGGTACTCAGATCCTAACAACATGATCTAGACAGCTAGCTGATCAAAGTTATCATACAGAAACCAGGACTTTTAGGGATACTCAGATGCAGAGGCCGGGCCTTTTTCCCCTTTTCGAAAAAACAACATAATCTAGAATGCTATGCATGTCCATCTTATTATACAGAAACAAGGACTTACAGATATGATCAAGCGACCAATTCTTCCAAAGGCAGCCTCCCCGATGTCTGGATATGTTGAAATGCCATCTTTGCTCTCGAAACAATGCTTCAAAAGAACTCCAGTATAACAGCAAACAATCGCAAAAACGGACAGAACCGCAAGACCAGCCCATCCAGCTTCATGGATTGTAAACGGAGTGGAAAGAAGGCCAACACCAGCAAGCACGTTAATACCTGTCAAAGAAATAAACATAAATAGTCAAACATGTTGGATTGTAAGGAAGTAACTGAACGCCCCCTACTCCACATTTCAATGTTTGTAGTACCATTGAAGACTGTTTGTGTTACGCTGCATCCTTGACCGACGTAGATTTCTCCAGTATACTGAAATGAGAGTTTGTCATCTCTAGCTGAACCGAGAAGATGTCTCCGCAGGCTCTTGACAGATTCTAGTTTATCCGAGATAAGAGGCAACTTCAGGTCAGAAGCCACTAGACTACTACGGCCACCATCAATTGAGTACTTGCTCGTTGAAGGACCCAGGTAACCGAAGATCGGAGACGCAGCAATTGTGTAGGTGTCAGTTGTTTCTCTGTAAAATAAACAGCACGTCGTGGTCAATGATCATATTATCTTGTACATGAAAACGAAAACTGCTGGCACTCTTGAATCTTGATAACGACCAGCTACTAAAAAATGCCAGCAAAGGCATCAGTTAATGATGCTTTTATTTTTTTCGTTGCACCAATCAATACAATCCCGATCCTGATTCGTAAAGAAAATAAATACGTACTCCAGGTGCCAACACAGGTAGTGACAGCTCTGAACATTGCAATTTAATAGTACTCTTTTTTATAAAATTACATTATTAGTACAACATACTGATGCCAGGAGGAGCCAAAAAAAAAAACATTTCCTAGTTCATACCCACTTCTGCACCATAGAAAGAATTTTCATACGATTACGAATAGCAAAGGACGGTGCGTCATCCAGTCTATATCACGCCTCTTATCGTTGTCAATGGCCAATCGGTTTCAGTTAACTTTCATCGTCTGATCAACAGACAGGCCATTCTCCAGTATCAGTGAAGTCTAGACCATTCCGAGGTTCGATTAGGTGTTCACAGAAATCAAATTCGATTAACCACGATCAGCTCTCCCAGACATTTCAACCAGACACGTAGGTCAATGGTCAATCCACTGTCAGTAATAGCGCCCTGTCCACTGTTCAGTCCCAATCACGAGTGAACAGCTGAACCAAATCCACTCTTGTCAATACAGAATTTTTTTTTTTTTTTTGAAGGATCCACACTGCGTACATTCAACACAAAATACAGAGAAAGCACCAACATACGCAGAAGAACAAGCCAGAGGAGCTCAGCGCAACAGCAGCGCTCGAAAAACCTGGGGAGCAGACCACTGAGCCGCCACACCACCTGATGTCGATCGCCGAACGAGACGCCGGAGAGGAAGACACCAGGCCGCCGCAACGCCGGAGAAGGAGAGCACCCCACCATTGTAGAAGACCGCATGTGCCGCCCGTCGCAAGCCACGGAACCGAAAACGCTGAAAGCGCACGGCCATGGCGCTTCCTCTCCGCATCCACCCCTCTTCCACAGCCCTGCGCTGAACCCAACCACGGCTTGCCGGAGACGACGCCAGAAGCACGCCTTGAACTCCTTCTCCCCTCGCCACCACGGCCGGCCGGAGAAAGGAGACACAAAGCGAGGACGAAACAGAGCACGCCGGCCGAACCACTCCTCCATACGCCACCACGGCCGGCCGGAGTAGCCCAGCAGCGCGCCAACAGCAGACGAGCATCTCCGAGATCCAAGAAGAACTCCTGTACAGACGGTGGAGACCGCCAGCGCCAAGCACCAGCACCCACCGCACGACCCCCAGAACCCCCAAAACACGGCCAGGAGCAGCCATCCTCCGACGAAGACGGGGTCGAGGGACCAAAAGCCCGCAGGTAATCTTCACCTCCGCCACGAAGATCACCCCAAGGGCACCGCGAAGCACCAAAAGATGCCGGCCCCGCGACGACGCCTTATCTGCTCGCTCGCCGGCGATTTCCTCTGCTCCCCTTCGTCTCCGGCTGCCGTTAGGCGCCGGGAGGCGGGGGGGGAGCTCGGGAGCACGTCCGTGCGTGTAGATAGTCTGGTAGTTAGGGTAGGTAGGGTTCCAGCCGGCGGTGTTTTGGAGGTGGAGGCGTCGCCGGAGTGGAGGGTGGTGGTGCTGGCTTTTCTCCTCTACAGAAATTGTACGTACTAAACAACCGCGCTAATCGACAGAGCAACCAAACCACAAACACTTGACAAGTAACAAACTAACAATACAGTACATAAAAAGGAAAACCTCTGGCATATTTTTGTACGACCAGCAAAGGCGTCAGTTAATGACGCTTTATGAACCAATCAATACAAACACGATCCCGATCGGCAAAGAGAAATAATTATGTACTCCAGGTGCCAACACAGTCAGTGTCAGCTTTCAATATTGGGATTAATTAGTACTACCTCCGATCCATATTAGTGGGCACAACTTTGTCTAAATACACATGTATCTAGTCTAAATACTTAACTAGATACATATGAATTTAGACAAAGCTATGCCCACTAATATGGATCGGAGGGAGTACAATTTTTAAATCTAAATTACATCATTACAGTAGTAACAGTACATAGTGATGCTAGGAGAAGCCAAAAAATATATTTCCTAGTTCATACTCCCTTTTGTATCATATTAGAACGGTTTGTCAACAGTGCAGCATCAAGTCCATATATCACGCCTAATGGTTGCCAATGGCGTACCGGTTTCAGTTAACCTTCGCCGATCGAACAGACGGGTCATTCTCCAAGTATCAGTGAACTCTAGACCAGTTCCCAGATATTCCAAGCAGGTGAATCCACTGTCGGAATTAGCCGTCTGTACATTCCCAGTCACGGATTGAACAGCTCGACAGCACAAATCCACTATCGTCGACACACAAATTCTACTGAACAGCGGCATGGATCGGCAGAGGAAACGCAGCACGAACAGACAATGCGACCATAGCGCGCACAGGCACTTACCGGTAACTCTGCGGCCACTGGCGGGACTCGAAGGAGCCGACCCCGTCGCCGTCCTCGTCCTCCTCCTCCTCCCCCTCCTGGTCGCCGTCCTCGGAGTCGTCGTCGTCGTCGCGGAAGCTCCCGCGCGGGCTCTCCTCGATGTCGCCGTCCTCCAGCGTCATCTCGTCCTCCTCCTCCTCCTTCCGGTTCCTCGCCGCCTCCATCTCGCGGTTGCGGCAGCAGCACGATTACGGGAGCTACAGGAGCAGGGGAATGCACAGGGATTTGCGTGGCGGAAACCAAATCGAAGTAGGAAGAGACGCGACGCTTCGAGATGGATGCGGAAGCAGGAGGTAATTATTGGGCCGTGAATTTTGGAAGGGCGGGATTGAGGGGAGAAGAAATAGTAGGAGGTGATGGGCTCGCCAGCGTCGCGACAAGCCGGCGGGAGGCGCGCCTGGCTCACTACTGGAACGGGATCCCGGAGCACGCAGACGACCCGACGCCGACGTCGCTGACGTGTGGGCCGCGCCGACACGCGTCGGTAAAGTAACGGTGGGGGCGGCGGCGGTTTCGGTCGGTTTGCGCACGTCGAGGTGACCTGTCACCTGCGTGGAGGTAGAAGGCGGCAAGTTCGGGAATGCGGTGAGCTGGCGCCGCGCGCGGTATTCTGACCTGTGGGACCGTGATGATAACTTGCTGAATTATTATGGTAGACGTGTACGCCTGCCTTATCCGCCTTTGTCAGGTAGCGTGCGAGTACGAAAGTTCACACAGACAACGTAATATGAGGACAATTGGAACTTGGAAGATGATAGATCTTGAGGAATGAGCAAGCTAATGCAAGCAACGAAAGCACAGAAGTTTAGTCAGCTAGACCGACCAACTTAAACCTCAATCAATCCAAAAACCATGAGTGTAGGTGTTGAAAATTCTCAAATTAATTTTTACATTCTAAAATCCTGGTAAACAACTAGTTAGGCCGTGCTTGGATAGTTGTTTCTGAGCGAAATAATACCGGACTGGCCGGCCGTGGTCCCTCTAAAAATACGGAGTGGACACGATACATGGCGGGTAATATTTTCCGACAGGAAACTTTAATGACATTTTGATCGGGCCCTTAATGGTTTTTATACCCTATAGTCAAGTCCCCATGTGAGAGAGCTCAATGTTGTCATCCATGATTCTTGTCATCTCCAACTGCCAATCTAGCGCAGTGGCGGAGCGTGACCAAAAGCAGAGCGGGGGCAAAATTCAAATTTTGACCACTAATTTTGCTGCAATTTCATATTCAACTGTAGCAACAACAGATGATTTTCAAACTTGAAAATGCACTTCATTTCCTGATTTAAGTAGGAACTGATATAGCAAGTAAAAGGGGAAAATATTCTTTACCCAAGATCCATCTAGCGAGCAGCGATTTTCTTAAAACCGCAACAGCGATTCTGGGTTTACATACACATGAATTGGCATAGTAAGCAACTTATGTTTCTATTTGTAACAGTAGGAGGAGCTAACTGCAATATCCAACGATGGCTAGTAATGGATAAACATCCATCAGTGGATCGCCAAAGTAAAAAGAAATACAACAACGTTTTTTTTTTAGGAGAAGGACCCCGAAGGGTCCAGACTGCATTATTCGGTGGTTTCACAAATTACATCAAGGACCTCAAGAAAATAAAAAATTACAACCAAGTCCCTGGCTACTACAAACAGGACCTTCACTGAAGAAAAGAGATTGCAATCAGGTCCCACACCACCACCGACGAACAGCAGCTCGACGCATCGGCCGTCTGCACCGTCTCCGGGGACGAGACCACTTGGCGGCGATGCAACGATGAATGCTTCTGCGGAGCTGATAGAGGGCCTCCGAAATGGCACAGTGGCCTGGAGGTTGCGAAATCTATGGCGCCAAAAGCACCACAGCATGGAGCGGCCCCTTCGGCCAGGAAGAACAGCGGCATAAGCTTGCCGCCATTGATTTACTCCACAATACGCAGTCATATCTCCACGAGGAACTTGAGAAACGATTTGCCAGCGCTTCCTCCTGCAGCCACTGCAGCATAGAAGCACAAGATCTTCCGCTCCAGAAATTCCTCCAAACCTATCTTCCAGCCGCAAAGCAAGATGCACTGATCCGCTCTCAGACTCTGAGATCTTGCCACAATCCAGAGGAGGCAGATCGAAGAAAAAGCAGCAGAATAATAGGGATTCAGCCTTTTGAAAGCCGGTAGATCTCCTCTTCATCGCTAGCTCCAACCTCTGGAGCACAGGATCGAGAAAAGGAAGAAGAACCCGATGCCAGAGCTGGCTGGAAAGCCCTGACCCGATGCTTCCTCTGCGTACCTTATTAGGAGGGATGCGCATCTTCTTCATCTTCACATACACCATCACCTGCCACCGGCGAGATGCAGTTAGGAGGAGGAAGAACACGGCGCAACGGATCTGGCCGCCTGGATCCGCCGACCTACCCTCAGCTTCTACGGCACAAGGCCAAAACCAGGCATAGAGCCCAAACAACCTATCTAACCTAGATCTACTAAATACAAGGAAAGCCAAACCACCTACTCCATCTCCACGCCGGCTAGCGAACCCGCCGGAGCGAAGGAAGGAGAGGGGAGGCGACGGGAGGCGGAGGTCGACCCTCAAGTTACTGTGCGGGAGCGGGTGGGAGGAGAAAAAGAGAGAGCCCGCTCTTGGCACATACAACAACGTTTTGCTATTGGATTTGGGCAAAGCCCAACAAGTCTACCTCGTCAGTCGTGACGCAACTAACGAATAACCTAGCCTCTTTCTCGTTCCCCCTTAGCTCTCAACTGTTAATTGCAGTAAGAAACAAACGATGGCCAATGCAGAGTACGCCTAGTAAACTATTTGTGCTTTTCGAAGGGGGTGTTAGCCCAATTTCGCCTCCAAGGCGCTCCGCCCATGCTAGCGCTAGTAGTGGAAGAGAGGGGGCATTGGAGTGATGTTCATCGTGCATGTAGTTTTGGTTCTTCTCATGTCAAGTACGTGTGTCCTTAGCAGGGGCGACGTGCTTGAGCCGTGGAAACGTGTGGACTAATCCTCGTCTTCGTGTGGTCGTCGCGACCAACACCGACGAGACAATGGTGTTTGCGGTCGCACATATCATCTCTCGGCCAATGGTTTGGTGTCCGTTGCAATGGCGTGTCCTGTGGTTAGGGACAAGTTTCATGCATTTTTCTCTCTCTTGGGTTTGTCTTTGTAAATTGGGTGAAAAAAACAACAAGTCATCAGCCTTCCATTAGAGGGTTGTGTCCCCGCATACAACGCATTGAACATAGTTGGGTTCTTACTCATTTGGTGTGACTCGTGCGACTCTCAAAACATCGAGATTATTTACACTTGTGGGTTTGGTCTTTTGACCTTTATCTCTATTTGTATGGAGAAAAAAACAATTTGTCATAGTTCGACGTGGAGCAGACGACTTCAAGATATTTGGTATAAGTTTCGTTAATTTTTATTAGCTCAATAATATGGTGTGATGCCATTAGTTTTGTGTCAATGTAGCCTTATAGTAGCCTAAAAGAGCCTTTCAAATCAGCATGTACAGTAGATAGCCACTTCATAACTCATAAGGAAACCCAAGAGGAAAAAAAAGGCCCTCCTATGTAACATGCAAATCACGGAATAACAAATGAGTACAAAAAAAGACATTCGCTAGAGACTAATAAAGAAATAAACGAAAGAATTAACAACAGACAGATCGCACACCCCATAATGTCGGTAAGTAACAACCAGCCAAAACGTCAGGAGGCGGCAGCTGGCCAGGCTTTGTTTCATTCGCACGAATGGTCGAGCCAGCCTACCACGAGTTGATCCGACCACGCGATCGGGACGTTATCTCTTTGTCCGGGACTGCACACAGGAATGAATACAGGTGAGGATGGAGAACTGGAGATGCAGGGGAAGATCTCATGTGGTCGACCTCGACGTCTGCATGCATGTGCCGAGATGAGATCGCAACCCGGCCACTTGTGAGTTGCTTTTTTGAAAGGACGGTCTCGGAATGGTGACGAGGCTTTGACACCTGGCTATATCCATTTGGTGTTAGTAATTTGTACGATAACTGTTTTCTTTTCACGGTTTGCTATAGAAGATGGCAGATGTCGGCATTTAGAGCAGATCTCATAAAACGCGAAAACCCTTATAATAACCGCTTTTAAAAGATTTTTTTGCCGAGTAGCTGTCTCGAGCAGATATCTTTTTTTCATGAAAACCTTCAAATATTTTAAGACTCCCCTCAAATCGGAAACCATTTCCGCTATATCTCTAGTTTTCGGTCAGATTTTCCGGTTCCCCTCGTCACCGCGCCATCTCCCGCAGCCGATTTGGCCATCCCCTTCCCCTCGTCGGCCACACGCCGTCCGCCGCGCCATTCTCCCACCGAAAAACTCGCCGTCCGCCGTCGTTCCCTTCCGCCAGAGCTTACCGGAGTCCCCCGCCGCCATGAATCTTGTGACAAGCTCGAGGGGATGCCCCACTAGCCGGTTATGGGCCTCTCAGCCGCCGCCGCCCCCGTTGCCGATTTGGCCCTCCCACTTCCCCTCATCAGCCGCACGCCTCTACCGGGACATTACACCACCGAAAAACTAGCCGTTCGCCGTCGTTCCCTTCCTCCAGAGCTTACCGGAGACGCCAACGCCATGATTCCGGTGACAAGCTCGAGGGGATGCCCCGCCAACCGGATCCGAGCCTCTCAGTCGCCGCCCCAGTGTGTGTACCCGTCTTCCGGTGGCCCCGTCTCTGGACCCGACTCGTTCGCCGCCGCCGCTCCCGCTGTCGACCCGATTTCGAGGTGTGCATCTCGATCCGTTTGCCGATAGGTTTATAGTTCACCGTCGGCGCTGATTCTAACCCACCTGTGTAGATAAGTTCGTCATTCAGCCTGTCGTCCAATTTTTGTTCCATGACTCGTCATCGTCCGAAGATGAATTTTCGAGGACGATGATGTCGACCAAAATCGTCTTACTTCTCGCGCTGCAGGAGATGCAGTAGGACAAGAGAAAAAGCAGCGTGGGTTCACCATCGGCCGTCTTTGCATTCAACGAAATCGAGCTCTCGGCAACGACATGCTAATGAAGGATTACTTCGCGCCAGTGAGCACATTCATGTCTCATCTTTTCCATATGTGTTATAGAATGCGGAGAGATCTATTCGTGCGTATTGTCGAAGCGTGCGAGGCGAACTCTCGATTTTTCAAACGACGTAGGAACGCCGCCGGCCTCCTAGGATTTAGTCTGTATCAAAAGATGTCGGCAGCCATGCGGGTGATTGCATATGATATACCAGCGGGACGAGTATTTTTGCATTGGCAAAGATACTATGCTCAAGTGTGTCCGCTTGTTTGCCAAGGTGTTGATCAGGGTTTTTGGCCCCGAGTACCTCCGAGCTATAACGTGGAGGACACCAAGAGGTTGATGGCAACTAATGAAGAAAGAGGTTGACCGGGCATGCTTGGCATCGTTTCTTGCATGCACAAGAGGTGGAAGAATTGCCCTTCTACTTGGCACGTTCAGTTCACTGGTCATCATCATGATCCAACTATTGTGCTCAAAGTAGTGGCCTCCGAGGATTTATGGATTTGACATTGCTTTTATGGTTTGTCGGGCTCTCTCAATGTCGAGTTATTGGTAACGGGGCCTCGGTATGAGGAGCCATGTACCTAGGGTAGAAGGTGGGGGAGAACGTAGAGGATTCCGGTGACGGGATCGTACACAGAGCTTTTACCCAGCTTCGGATCTCACGACGGTGGCGAGATCCTACTGCTGCTATAATTCACTAAGGGAATAAGTGTACAGGTTACAATGCGAGTTGTAGAGCGTGTTGTTTGTTCGTAGCCCTAAAGCTACCAGGAGGCCGGCTTATAAAGGCGCCGTGCCTTCTCTTACAAGGAAAGGCAAACCGTCTTAGATGCAGAGACCTAAACTACTACGGCCTATGACCTAACTTGCTCTCCAAGGCGGACACGGACAGGCCTTCGTCTTTGGTCTTCTCTAAGCCGGCTTTGGGCTTCCCTTGCGCTTCAGCCCACCAGGCCACCAGTAAAGCCGGCTGGCTTTATCACTTTGGAGTCCACTACGCTGGGCTGGATAAGACAGCACCGTGGCTAGCATACCTATTCGGCATATCCTCCACAGTAGTCCCCGGAAAGGTTTAGGCTCTCCAGCTTTCGCCTTTGCTGCTGCAGAGCTTGAAGCTATCCAAAGAATCCAAGGATCTCATGACGAATTCCGGCTTTTGCTGAAAGCCGAACTTGAATGCTTGCAGAGCATTATTAAGGCGGCAGAAACGGTCATATTGCAGAAAGATTCCATCAATGTCACGTCCCATCATGACGCCAGCGATCGTCAGCCCACGACAGTTTGAACCAACAGTCACCTGTGATGATTGCGTTTCTCCCGCGCGCGTTTTACGAGGCGTCGTGGAGAAGAAACCCACGATGACAACGGTTCGAACGGACGCGTGGCGAAAAACGCCACTCTCCTGACCGTTGCACGAATCGCGGAGCAGCCCATTTATAAGGGTTTCCCTTATCTTTTGGATCTGACCGATCCATTCCTTCTCGCACCTCCCACTTCTTCTTCTTCCTCTCGCCACCGCAATCCCCAGCAGCCAAGAATCGTTGCGCCATGGCCTCTTTGCCATCCAAGACCACGGCGGCGGAAGGATCGAGCAGCGCTGCCGGTGCGGCGACACATGCGGCGAGCACGAACACCGAGGCTGCTCCTACGGCGACGGCCACCACCTCGAGCACTCCGTCTGCCGCGACGGCGGAGGCAGCGCCATCTGGATCAGTGCCACCTGCGGGATCTGAAGAGGATCTCCCGCAGGCATCGGACGAGAGCGACGCGGCCGATGCCGAGGAAGAAGCCGAGGAGACCTCCTCGCGCCATTGGGCCACTTCCACCATCACCGACGCCGATCTCGTGGAGCTCGAGCGCGAGGGGATTATTCCTCCACGGACAGTGTGCCACTGGAGATCAGCAGAAGGCCACCACGTTCCTGCCCCGGACGGCGACGAGCGCGTCATCCTGGTATCTCATCTTCTACGTGGCCTCTCTCTGCCTCCTTCTGAGTTCTTCGTGTCCGTGCTAGATTACTACGGCCTCCAACCTCACAACTTAGGCCCCAATAGCATTCTGTATCTCGCCGGCTTCCAAGCTTTATTTGAAGGGTATCTAGGCATAGCACCTAGCTTAGAATTCTTCAAGTATTGCTTTCACTGCAAACGCCAAACAGAAGACAAAGAACTGCTCGTCGTAGGGACAGTTAGTCTTAACTTGCGCAAAGATAGAAGCTGGTACCCAAAGGCGCCCAAGATAGACTCTGTGAAGGGTTGGACTGGCACGTTCTTTTATTGCAAAGACGTCGCGCCAGCAGACAAGACCATAGGGATTCCGGCTTTCACCAACTCTGCCGCTCAGTCACGAGCCAGTTGGGATGAGAAGCCGTTGAAGGTTCTGCCAACAGATCTCCGTCTTATCCAAAGGCGGATTGAGTTTTTGACAAAGCACGCTGTGCCCAAGCTTACGGGCACAGATACTATTATCTGCTGGATGAAGAGGCGAATTCAGCCACTTCGTCAAAACCCCACGCTGATGTGCAAGTATAGCAACAATAAGAAGGACAAGCTTCGCACCACCGAGAATGACCTGACGCAGGACGCCTTCTTGATACGCTTCAAGAAGATTGCTAAGGAGAGGAAGCAATACGCTGAATCTCGTCCCATGTACACTGCGTCTTTGCCGGCTCCTGAAGTAAGCTTTCCGCCTTTTACTTGCATAGGTACTATACTTTGCCAGCTTTGTTATTCACACTTTGTTTCCATCTTTCTTCAGTTATCTTCTCTGCCGGAGAGCGAGCTTGTTCCACTGTTTCGCGTTCCAGAGCCTGCCCGCGCCGAGTCTCAGTCTCGCAAGCGCAGGGCTCCAACTGCGAGGGGATCCTCCTCCGCTGCAGAGAGCAAGAAGAAGAAAAAGACTGCCGCCGCCATTCCTGAAGACGCCGTCGTTCACGATGTGATTGACGATGAAGATCTTTCCTTCCGCGTTCCCCAGCAACGGTAAGGCGAACCAGTCCTTGAACATTTCACGTTGTGACCATTGTTCATCGCTTGCTATGTTATAGCCTTATACTGTTATTACTTTCATCGCAGGGTCAAGCCGGCTGGCAAACTTAAGGCGAAGGCGGTTGCATCCCGCCCCAAGCCTCCACAGCCCGCCCATGTTGAACCCCCAACCACCCCCGTCGTGCCGCCTCCTGCTCCTGCCCCTGTGGCCTCCCAAGAAGAACAGCATGAAGCGGAAGTTACAGAGCCTTCCGCTCAGCTTCTGCCAGAGAACTTGGCCAGGGCCCAGGCAGCCGGAAAGGCGGCTGTTTTATCAGATGAGAAGATGGCTGAAGCTCCGGCTTATGATGCCATAAAGAACATGGTAAAGACCGAGCTGTTTGACGATGAAGGCTACCTCCTGCCTTCCATCGCAGCTCTCCTTGCTGACAAGAAGGAAACAGAACAGGGTAGCTCATCTATCAGGCCTGTTGGCCAAACCTTGACCATCCTCAACTTAGAGGATAACTGCGACGAGCTGTACGTCACCATGAAAGAGAGCTACAAGGCTCTGAAGAAAATGATGAAGGTAAATGATCTTTCGCCTTATAACTGCTTCCCCAGTCCCCAAGCATTAAGTTGTGCTAAATGTGTATTTAGACAACATGATGGTTTTCTGTGATAGCTTTGTAATAGATGGATTATTTCCTTCCAGTCCCCAAGACTATTCCTTGCCTTCAATTATGCTTTCCCTTTCTAAACACATATTGTTTCAGCAGAGTAGCGAACGTCTTACTTCAGACCTTTGGCAATCACTGGTTAACCAGAGGCAGGTGCTGAAGAGGGTAGAAGCCGAAAATCGTGCCAATAAAGGTGAGCACTGTTGTTTTGGCAGCTTTCCTTGTTTTGCGTCTTTGTGCTAAACTCATAATCTTTTTATATGTTTGCAGAGGTTGTTGCGAAGGCGAAGAAAATCGTCGATGAAACTGGCGACATAGAGATTGTTCGCCGCGAAAACACTGCGCTCTTCAAACAGCTTGAGGAAATCGCCTTACCGCCGAGCGCAACCAAAAAGCAATTGAGGAAAGCGCGGCTGCTGAACAGGAAAGACTGAAAAAAGAGCTGGCTGAACTCAAAAGGCCTTGAAGGAAGCTAAAGAGGCGGCAGAGACGCAAGCCAAGGCCAATACTGATTGCATTGGTGACCTACATTCTCAGCTGGAACGCCGCCTTGATGAAGCTTTGGCCGTGGACGAGAAATTTCTGAGTAAGCCAGACACCTTGTTCTTTCCGTCTTTTGAATTTTTCGTCTTTTATGTAAGCTGAAAATTTGCATGTATTTTTCAGTTCCTTTGGGCTTTGGGGAAAAGCTGACAGCTGACACCCGGCTTGACCTCCTGCTGGAATGCGGGGAGATGGTCACGAAGATGCATTCTTCGGCTTTGGCGCTGACACTTGATATCTTCCCCAAGCTTAAAGGTAAAATCAAGGGATTTGTTGATCTTTTGCCGTCTTTCGAAGCTTGTCACGCGGAGATGGTTGAGCGTCTCCGATCAGCTGCCAGAGGCGGATGCAAAATTGCTCTTGGGCTAGCAAAGGCTCATCACCCAGAAATTAATCTCTGGCGGGTGACAAAGTGCATGCCCACCAAAGACGGTAATGGCAAAAAGGTTGTGCCTAGTGCCATTTATTCGGCTGTTAGTGGGTTTGCCACCCATGTTGCTGACATGGTCCCAATAGACACCTTTTTTGAGCGAAAGGAGATGCCACCTCGCCCTGAAGATATGTCCAGTGATGAAGCCTCCGAGCAAACATGCATGGGTGACTCCGAAGAGATGGAGGAAGAGGGTGGAGATGACGGCTCTGACAACGAAGCCGAAACTGCTGCACGCCAGTCCCCAGCCCAGTCCCCTGCATAAGGAAAAACATTTGTATTAATGTTGCCTTTGTGAAGGCACAAAAACTTTATTCATAGCTGGTTGTTTTGTAAAGGCAGTGGCCTTAAGTTTGAACAAGTTTGTCATGTAAAACAGCAGATGTAATATTTTGTAAGCTTTTGCTGTGACTATGTTCCTTATCCGTCTTTAAGTTGTCTGGCTTATGTGTTTTAGCCTTTTCGTATGTTAGCAAAACCCTAAGGCGGAAAACACTTTGCTGGGCAACAGGGTCAGTGACCAGACTGTTTAAACACAGAACCCGTGCCGCCTTTCGGTGCATAGAACATCTACTAAAGCAAGCCAACACATATGCGATCAGATAAATACTCTTAGACGGACGCAAAAAGGTTTTGTAAAGCCGAAAGGCGAAATTATCACGCTAGCACCCAAAGCACTTTGCAAATTCGGGTTGACATTGACAATTTTGGAACTATATGATCATTGGGAAATAAAAGACGGCGGAAACTATTTGCACAATATATAACTGAACCAAAGACTTTTATTTCATGAACATATATGATGTTTACAATAGAATTGCTAAGTGTAAAAAGGACGTAGCTGCTCAATGTTCCAAGGACGCTTTGTCTCTTTGAGCTCTGCTTCTTCGTTCCTTTTCCTTTTGCGGCCTCGTTTCGTCTTCTTTTTGAGATCGCGTAGGTCCACAAGATAATATGCCCCGTTCTTGAGCGCTTTGCTGATAACGAAGGGTCCCTCCCATGTTGGGGCTAATTTGTGCTCCTTTTGCTGAACAAGGCGAAGCACCATATCTCCTTCTCGAAAAGACCTGTGCCTTACCCTTCTACTATGATAGCGTCGCATGTCTTGCTGGTAGATGGCTGATCTTTGGAGTGCAATCTCCCTTTCTTCTTCGAGAAGGTCTAAGCCGTCCTGTCTGGCTTCTTCTGCGTCTGCTTCGACGTAGGCTGCAACACGTGGTGTGTCATGTAGAACATCTGTTGGTAAGACGGCTTCGGCACCATAAATCAGAAAAAATGGGGTGTATCCTGTAGATCTGTTAGGTGTTGTTCTTATACTCCATAAAACAGCAGGCAATTCCTCTACCCATGCTCCTGCGGCTCGATGCAATGGTACCTCGAGCCTTGGTTTAATGCCTTGCAAAACGATGCCATTCATCCGCTCAACCTGTCCATTAGATTGTGGGTGTGCCACGGACGCTAAGTCAAGGCGAATTCCAACATCTTCGCAATATCTAGCCAATTCTCCAACAGCGAAATTTGTTCCATTATCTGTAATAATGCTGTGGGGGACGCCGAACCTTGTTATAATATCAATAACAAACTTGGTGGCTGTTGCCCCATCCACCTTTGCTACCGGCTTTGCCTCTACCCACTTTGTGTATTTATCCACTGCAACGAGGAGATGGGTAAGGCTGCCTCTAGCTGTCCTGAATGGACCAACCATATCCAGTCCCCAGACCGCAAACGGCCAAGTGATTGGTATGGTTCTTAGTTCTTGAGCTGGCATCTTGGGTTGCCTTGCATATTTCTGGCATCCAACGCACGTTTTGACGATTTCATCAGCGTCTTGCTTGGCTGTCAACCAATAGAATCCATGTCTAAACGCCTTGGATACGATAGCTTTGGCAGAGGCGTGGTGGCCGCAACACCCAGAATGGATCTCATTAAGGATATCAACTCCTTCGGCTTGCGAGACACATCTCTGATACACGCCTGTAGTGCTTCTCTTGTATAACTCACCGTTAATGACGGTGTACGCCTTTGCTCTGCGCACCACCTGCCGCCTTAGCACTTCGTCTTCTGGCAACTCTTGATCCACCAAGAACTTGATGTAAGGGAGGGTCCAATCTGGGAGCGTTGCGAAGACAGCCACAGATTTTGCCGCCTTTGGGTTATCTAGGTCGCCGCCTTTGATTGATGGCTCATAGAGGTGCTCTAAGAAGATATCTGACGGGACTTTTGACCTTTTGGATCCCATTCTTGCTAAGGCATCAGCTGCTTCGTTTTCGTCTCTCTTGATGTGTTTCACCTCAAATCCTTGAAAGGCCCTTCCAAATTCGTCTATCGTGCGTCGATATTCTGCCATTGTTGGACTTTTGGCATCCCATGTACCATCCAGCTGTTGAACTACCAAGTCAGAATCACCATAGCACAGTAGCCTTGTGACTCCTAGGTCTTTGGCGATATGCATGCCGTGCATAAGTGCCTCATATTCAGCCACATTATTGGTGGCGTTGAAGTGTATTTGCAGAACATAACACATGGTGTCGCCTTTGGGTGATTTCAGCACTACTCCTGCCCCAGATCCATCAAGCATTTTAGAGCCGTCAAAGTGCATGACCCAATACTCTTCATCAGGAAGAGGCAAGTCATCCATCGCTTCTGTCCAATCCGCTATAAAATCAGCTAAAGATTGAGATTTGATGGCTGTTCTTGGCTTGTACTGAATGTCAAAAGCTGCAAGCTCTATTCCCCATTTGGCGACGCGTCCTGTGGCTTCTGCATTGTTGATGATATCACCCAATGGTGCTTTGCTTACCACTGTAATTGGGTGCTCCTGAAAGTAATGTCTTAATTTTCTGGCGGCAAAGAAAACACCATAAGCAAGCTTTTGGTAATGTGGATATCGCTGTTTGGACTCAGAAAACACCTCGCTTATGTAATAAACTGGTCTCTGACTGGGCACATCTTTGCCGTCTTCCAAACGTTCCACAACCATGACAGCGCTTATGACAAGTCCTGTTGCGGCCATGTAAAGCAACATTGGCTCTTGCTCTCTTGGTGATGCCAAGGTTGGAGCGCTGACCAACGTGTCTTTGAGTTGAGCTAAGGCGGCATCCGCCTCTGGAGTCCACTCAAAGTTTTTCGTTTTCTTTAGCAGTCTGTACAAGGGTAAGGCCTTATCGCCAAGGCGGCTGATAAAACGGCTTACCGCGGCTGCAGAACCTGTTAGCCTTTGCACATCTTTGAGACATGTCGGTCTTTTGATGTTCATGATAGCTTTAATTTTATCAGGGTTTACCTCGATTCCTCTTTCAGAAACAATAAAGCCAAGAAGTTTTCCTGCTGGGACGCCAAAAAAGCACTTTCCCGGATTCAGCTTCATGTTGTATTTTCTGAGGTTATCAAAGGTTTCTTTTAGATCGGCAATGAGGTTGCCTCTCTGTCTTGTCATTACTGCAATGTCATCCACATAAGCGTGAACATTGCGGCCTATTTGATCGTGTAGGCAACGTTGGATGCATCGCTGGTACGTGGAGCCTGCGTTTTTTAGCCCGAAAGGCATTGTTATGTAGCAGTACGTTCCAAAAGGTGTGATGAAGGAAGTCTTGATTTGATCAGACTTCTTCATCTTAATTTGGTGATAACCAGAGTAAGCATCCAAAAAGCATAGTAATTCACAACCTGCGGTAGCATCTACGACCTGGTCTATTCGCGGCAATGCGAAAGGGTCTTTAGGACAGGCTTTGTTTAAGCCGGTGAAATCAATGCACATGCGCAAATCTTTCGTGTCCTTCTTAGGTACTAGTACAGGGTTTCCTAGCCATTCTGTATGAACGACCTCTCTAATGAAATTGCGGCTGTAAGCCGCGCTATCTCCTTTCCTATAGCTCGCTTCTTTTCTGGTCCAAAGCGTCGGAGGCCTTGCTTGACGGGCTTGGCATCTTTGTGGACATTGAGGGAGTGCTCGGCAAGTTCTCTCGGGACACCTGGCATGTCTTTGGGAGACCATGCGAAAATATCCCGATTCTCACGGAGGAACTTGACGAGCTCGCCTTCCTATGCGCTGTCTAAGCTTGTGCCCACGTTCGTCGTCTTGCTAGCATCCGTGTCATCAAGTCTGGCTTTCTTTGAGTTTTCTCCGGCTTTGAAGGTGGCGGCAGACGCCGGGAGAGGCTGTTTCCCTGCTGGCATCTCTGAAAGATCCACCTCCTTCTTGTACTGCTCCAGCTCCTCGGCGCTGATGACGGCTTCTGCTAAGATAGCATTGCCTGCTTCACATTCTTTCGCCTTCTTGTAGTTGCCATGGACCGTGATGACGCCGTTGGGACCAGGAATTTTTAGCTTGCTATAGATATAGCATGGCCTCGCCATGAACCTAGCGAAAGCCGGACGACCAAAGATAGCATGATAGGAGCTTTTGAAAGGTACCACCTCGAAAGCGATGTCTTCTGTGCGGAAGTTGGTTTCGTCTCCAAAGGTGACCTTCAGCACGATCATGCCCATTGAATTGGCCTGTCGTCCTGGAACGATGCCGTGAAACTTGACATCGCTTTTGATCAACTGTGTTTCAGAGAGGTGCATGCGCTTTAGGGTTTCGAGATAGAGGATGTTTATGCTACTTCCTCCATCCATTAACACCTTTGAAAGCCTGCACTTTTCCACGATTGGATTGACAACGAGGGCATAGTTTCCCGGATTCTGCGGTACCCTCTCTGGATGATCTGTGCGGTCCCATGTAATGGGTATTTCAGACCAATTGAGATACTGAGGTACTGCCGGCATTGTTGCATTAAGCTCTCTCCAAACTGCCTTTTCCTTTTTAGCCGACCGAGTGGCAAGAAAAGTGACCATGCTTTCCTGCACTCTAGGGAACTTAGCGCCCTTTTTCTGTTCTTGCTCTGGCTGTTCTGTGCCGGAGGAGCTGTCATCGTTGTCCTTATCCTCTCGCCTTTCTTTTCGCCCTTTACGCTTGAAATTTTTCGGCTTATAGCCAGCTTCAGGGTCTCTCTTGAAATCATTGACAAGGCGGCATTGCCTGTTGGTATGGGTGCACTTGCCCAACTTTATGTGGTGAGCACAAGGTTGATCTTTGATGTCATCATATGTGATCTTGGGAGGCTTTGGCCCTTGGCCATCGTCTCCCTTTTTGCTCTTCCACTTGTTGCCCTGTCCGCCTTTTCCAGAGGCGAAAGCAACTTCAGCTGACGGGCCAGCTTGCTCACCCCCATGGCCTTTGCGTCTGTTGCCGCTTTTCTTCTCTATGTCAATGTCCATACGTATGTTGCCATCTTCTGCACGAGCATCGTCTTCTGCTGCCGCAAAATTGTTTGCACTGTCCAGGAGATCGCCAAGCCTCTGAAGGTTTTGGCTTTGCAACATGTAACGCATCATGTTGCCCCTCTTCAGGCTTTGCATGAAGGCATGGATTGCCTGGTTCTCCGAGACTCCTTCGCAGGCGTTCTTGGTCTCTGTCCATCTTGCGATGAAAGACCTGCTAGATTCGCCTTTGGCTTGCGTGCACTTTTGAAGATCGATGTATGTCTTTGGACGCTTGTAAGTGCAGGAGAAGTGCTGCGTGAATGTTTTCTGCATGTCCTGCCAGTTGTGGATGCTTTTTTCTGGCAGCGTGTCAATCCAAAGACGGGCTGTGCCCTCGAGCATGAGAGGGAGGAAGCGCACTGCATCATTGTATCCTCCATCATTGATCCCGACGGCATTGATGTAATCAGGCAGCCATGTGTCTGGATTTTCAGCTCCATTGTACTTGTCCACAATTTTCTTGACGTTGCTGAGTGAAGATGGAAGGCGAACCTTGCGGATTGCCGGCCCAAAGCACTTGGGACCAAGGTATGATTCCTCTCTGGCCGCCCTTATCTCGTCAAGGCGAGTACGAGCATCAGAGGCCCTAGATGGCTCATGTATTGGGCTATCATGGGTTTTTTCACGCCTTGGCTCACCGTGCTTCCTATTGCCATCACGGCGAGGTGATCTGGAGCGCGATCTCCTGGGAGTGCGACCTCTGTGCGCCTCCTCCTTCCGTGCCGGTGGTGGTGGCATGTTCCGCCTGTCGGAGCTCCGCCTTTTCTCCTTATCACCATCTTTGTTCGCCTCATCGCGTCCCTTGTTGTGCTCGCCGTCTTTGGAGCGCTGGCGATCTTTGTCCTGCTTGCCATGATTATTAGAACCAGTCCCCGATTCGTCTTTGCGCTTTGGAGGCGGATCCACTGGCTTCTTGCTTTTGCCGTCATGGGCGCTAGATTTGTCAGGATCTTCAGGATCACCCGCGCCTCCTGCTACCCCGCCTTTGCAAAGGCGAGAATCATCAGCGAGCTTTCCGTTTGACGAAGCCACTGCTTGCTGATCCGCTGCTCTTTTTAGGAGCATGGTGGAGTAGTGGATTCGCTCTTCTGCTAGGATGGTGTCGTCTTCCATGATCTCCTGGGCCGTTCCATATTCTTCGCGGGAGTGGAGAAGTACAAGACTCCATCCTTGTCGAGCTTATAGGAATACTTCTGCCAAGCTTTCACAGGCTTTTGGGCAGAAGGCTTATCGAACTTCGGCGCGAGGTCCCGATGGAGGTGCTGATCACGTTGTGTAGCAACGTTTTTGAATTTTTCGGCGTTGTGCATGCGCCTGCACTCCTCCTCTTCTAGGGCCTTCTCTGCTTGAGCTTTCTCGTGCAGAAGTAACTTCTTTTCTTGTTGTAAGAGCTTCTGCTTATAGAGGATGTTGGCTTCAGATTCCCTAAGAAGGGCTTTCCTCCGCCTTTCCACTTCTGCCACGGTTGCATTAGGGCTCAACGGTGTTTTGAGCATGTTGATTGCACGGGCATGCTCTTCTCTTGTTCTTTCGACCATGAGCTCGCCATCTTCAGTTGGATCTGAAGAAAGGTTCCCTTTAGCTGGCCCTTCTGCCGGCTTTCGGATCTGATCTTCAATGTTTGTTTTGAGGCTAGAAGAAACCTCCTGCTCGCCATCGTCACCATCCTATGCAGGAGGCTGATACGTCCATTTTGCATCACTATTTTATATCATAATTTACTGCTATTCATCGATATATTTCATATTTAGAAGTGTTACTTATGTTATTTTACCTATTTTGCATGTTTGATGAATAATGGAGAATTGGACACCGGAGTCAGGATTCTGCTGGAAAAAGCACCGTCGAGATGCACTATTTCTGAAGATCAATAAATCGAAGGAGACATATGGAAGTTCCTATTTTACCAGAAGATGGAGGAGGCCAAAAGGGGAGCTGAGATGGGCCATGGTGGGCCCTCCTCACCCTTGGCGCGGTGGGGCCCCCTGCCGCGCCGAGAGGTGGTTTGGGGGCCCTGGCCCACCTCAGCCGTTCCCCCTTCGCGTACTTGACCCCCTCGGAACCCTAACACACGGGGAGGCCATCGAAATATTCCGCCGCCTCCACGAGGCGGAAAACACCAGAGAGCGAAAAGCTCCCCTGCAGGAAGAAATCTGCCGGGGGAAATTCCCTCCCGGAGGGGGAAATCGTCGCCATCATCACCGTCATCGAGCTGGACTTCATCGGGATCATCATCATCATCATCTCCACCGCCAACACCATCATCACCGCCGCTGCACCCCGTCTCCGTTGTAACATCTAGGGCTGAATCTTGTCTATTTCATAGGGGAAACTCTCCCGGTGTTGATTACTCTTGTTATTGATGCTATTGGGTGAAACCATTGGACTAAGGTTTATGTTCAGATTGTTATTCATCATCATATCACCTCTGATCATGTTCCGTATGATGTCTTGTGAGTAGTTCGTTTAGTTCTTGAGGACATGGGAGAAGTCTTGATGTTAGTAGTGAACTATGTTGAGTAATATTTAATGGTTTGATGCTTAAGTTGTGGTGTTATTCTTCTAGTGGTGTCATGTGAACGTCGACTACATGATACTTCACCTTTATGGGCCTAGGGGAATGCATTGTGTATTCGTTTGCCAATTGTGGGGTTGCCGGAGTGACAGAAACCTGAACACCCGTTGGTATATCGATGCATGAGGGATAGCAGGATCTCAAAGTTTAAGGCTGTGGTTAGTTTAACTTAATTACTTTCTTGTATTTGCGGATGCTTGCAAGGGGTATAATCACAAGTATGTATTAGTCCTAGGAAGGGCGGTGCATTAGCATAGGTTCACCCACACAACACTTATCAAAACAATGAAGATTAATCAACTATATGAAGCGAAAGCACTTGACAATATTCCCGTGTGTCCTCAAGAACGTTTGGTCATTATAAGTACAACAACCGGCTTGTCCTTTGCTGTAGAAAGGATTGGGCCACTCGCTGCAACTATTACTACTGCATTTTATTTACTTGTACTTTATTTATCTGTCATATCAAAAACTCCTAAAAACTTGTCTGTGAGCATTTACAGTGAATCCTTCATCAAAACCGCTTGTCAACACCTTCTGCTCCTCGTTGGGTTCGACACTCTTATTTATCGAAAGTACTACGATACACCCCCTATACTTGTGGGTTATCAAGACTATTTTCTGGCGCCGTTGCCGGGGAGTGTAGCGCTATTGGTAAGTGGAATTGGTAAGGGAAACATTTATTGTACGTGCTGTTTTTATTTTTGCCTGCTGCTATATCTCATTATGGAGGGGTCTTCTCTTGAATTCCTATTTGGGAAAACAACTACCACTGCTAAGGTAGTAGAGGAGGCGCAGATGAGCAGGTAATACCGTTCAAAATTCCTATGAAAATTGTTGAACGTGTCACAAATAACCGCTATGCAGGAGATGGAACTGTCCATCCTGGAGATCATTTGTTATTTCTGCATGAATTGTGCGAGTTATTTAAGTGTGCAGGTATCTCGATGGGAGAAGTTAAGAAGAAATTATTCTCTCTATCACTGTCTGGTAAAGCTGCACATTGGTATAAACTGCTGAAGAATGGGTATTCTCTTGGATGGGAGGAAATTGTACCTCTCTTTTACTCCAAATTCTATCCTCCAAGTGAGATTCATAAGGATCGGAACCTCATATATAACTTCTGGCCCTATGATGGAGAGAGTATCGCTCAAGCGTGGGGGAGATTGAAGGCATTAATGCTCAAATGTCCCATTCATGAGCTTCCTGGTAATATTGTTATTGATAACTTTTATGCAAGACTCTCCTTTCAAGATAAAACTCTATTGGATACCACTTGTGCTGGATCGTTCACTCGTAATAAAGAAGAGTTTAAGTGGGACCTTCTTGATCGGATTCAGGAGAACACTGAAGGATGGGAGAATGACAAAGGTAGGGAGTCAGGTATAAACTATGACTTTGAGTGTGTTAAAAATTTATGGATACTGATGATTATCGCAAAATTAGCACTACTTATGGTCTTGACTCTCAAATTGTTGCAAACTTTTATAAAGCCTTTGCTTCCTATTTCGGTTTGCCGAAGGAGGGTTTTAAAAATTATCATGAACCATATAAAGATGAATCTGTTTCTCATATATCTAAAGGTGTTGAGGTTAATGTTGCTGATCGCATTATTCCAGAACCTTATATTGAAAAAGTTCCTTTTCCTAATAAGATTAAGGAACATACTATCATAACTGGTGTTGTTAGTAAAAGTAATAAGAAAACTACCAAACCTGATGAGCAAATAACTGTTGAACCTGTTGTAGCATTGGTTAAAGATCTTGTCACTGAAAATTTAGAAGATAGACACATTATCTTTTGTGAGGATGCTTCTAATATTGTCTCACATCCTAAAAGTTCTAGGAAGTCTAGTGTTCCTGTGCTTTCTGTTGGATAGGTGATCATTGCTATTATGGTTTATGTGATATTGGTGCAAGTTCTAGTGCTATTCCTTATGAGCTTTACAGGGAAATTATGCACGAAATTGCTCCTTGTAAACTTGAAGAGATTGATGTGGTTATTCAGCTTGCTAATAGGGAAACTATCTCTCCAATTGGTATCATTAGAGATGTCGAAGTCCTTTGTGGTAAGACTAAATACCCTGCTGATTTTCTTGTACTTGGGTCGGCTGCCAATGATAGTTGTCCTATTATTTTTGGTAGACCTTTTCTGAATACTTGTGGTGCTGTTATAGATTGTAAGAAAGAGAAAATCTTTACTAAATTTGCTGGTGAATCTTATGAATTCAATTTCTCTAAATTTGCTAAAGCACCTTATGAAACTGAATTGCCTAGTGAGGATTTTGAAATTGCTCAACTTGCATCTATTGTTCTTGCTCCTAACAATGCTTTGCAGCAACATATGGAGAATCATGAAAGTGAGAACTTCAGGGAAGAAAGGAATGAGCTTGATGAAGTATTCCTTCGTCAACCTATGCTCAAACACAATTTACCTGTGGAAGATTTGGGTACCACAATGCCACCCAAGGAGGATCCTGTTTTTGATTTGAAACCTCTGCCTGATAATCTTAAATATGCTTATATTGATGATAAGAAAATATATCCTGTTATTATCAGCTCTAAACTTTCAGGTACAGAGGAGGAAAGGTTATTGGGAGTGTTGAGGAAACACCGCGGAGCTATGGGATATACTCTTGATGACCTGAAGGGAATTTCTCCTACTATATGTCAGCACGCCATCAACATGGAACCTGATGCAAAGCCTGTTGTTGAGCATCAGCGTCGTTTAATACCCAAGATGAAAGAAGTGGTAAGAAATGAGGTATTAAAACTTCTTGAAGCTGGTATTATTTATCCTATTGCTGATAGTAGATGGGTAAGTCCTGTGCATTGTGTTCCTAAGAAAGGAGGAATTACCGTTGTTCCTAATGAAAATGATGAACTAATTCCTCAAAGAGTAGTAGTTGGTTATAGGATGTGCATTGATTTTAGAAAGGTTAACAAAGTAACTAAGAAAGATCATTATCCTTTGCCTTTTATTGATCAAATGCTTGAGAGGTTGTCCAAGAAAACTCACTTTTGTTTCCTTGATGGGTATTCTGGGTTTTCTCAAATTGCTGTGAGAGCGCAAGATCAAGAGAAAACTACTTTTACTTGTCCTTATGGAACTTATGCTTATAGACGTATGCCTTTTGGTTTATGTAATGCTCCTGCTACTTTTCAAAGATGCATGTCTGCTATTTTTCATGGCTTTTGTGAGGAAATTGTGGAAGTCTTCATGGACGATTTCTCCGTCTATGGAACTTCCTTTGATAATTGTTTGCACAACCTTGACAAAGTTTTGCAGAGATGTGAAGAAACTAGCCTTGTTCTTAATTGGGAGAAATGCCACTTTATGGTTAATGAAGGAATTGTTCTTGGACACAAAATTTCTGAAAGAGGTATTGAAGTTGATCGAGCTAAAGTGGAGGCAATTGAAAAGATGCCTTGTCCCAAAGATGTTAAAGGTATTCGTAGTATTCTTGGTCATGCTGGTTTTTATAGGAGGTTTATTAAAGATTTCTCTAAAATTTCCAAGCCTCTTACTAATCTTCTTCAAAAAGATGTACCCTTTGTTTTTGATGATGATTGTAAGGAAGCTTTTGAAACTTTGAAAAAGGCTTTAATCACCGCTCCTGTAGTTGAACCACCTGATTGGAATTTACCTTTTGAAATTATGTGTGATGCTAGTGATTATGCTGTAGGCGCTGTTCTTGGGCAGCGAGTAGATAAAAAGTTAAATGTTATTCATTATGCTAGTAAAACTCTTGATTCTGCTCAAAAGAATTATGCCACTACTGAAAAAGAATTTCTAGCTGTAGTTTTTGCTTGTGACAAATTTCGACCCTACATAGTTGATTCGAAAGTCACTATTCATACTGATCATGCTGCAATTAGATACCTTATGGAAAAGAAAGATGCTAAGCCAAGGCTTATTAGATGGGTACTTCTTTTGCAAGAATTTGATTTGCATATCATAGATAGAAAAGGTGCTGAAAATCCTGTTGCTGATAATTTGTCTAGATTGGAAAGCATTCCTTATGATCCTATTCCTGTTAATGATAGCTTTCCAAATGAACAATTGGCTGCAATAAGTGTAAGTTCGCGAGATAGTCCTTGGTATGCTGATTATGCTAACTTTATTGTTTCCAAGTACTTGCCTCCAACCTTTTCAGCTCAGCAAAGAAGGAAATTCTTTTATGACTTGCGGCATTACTTTTGGGATGACCCACACTTATATAAAGAAGGAGTCGATGGTATTATGCGAAGATGTGTTCCTGAATATGAACAACAGGAAATACTGAGGAAATGCCATGGAAGTGCTTATGGAGGGCATCACGCTGGAGATAGAACTGCGCAGAAAGTTCTACAATCAGGTTTTTATTGGCCTACCCTCTTTAAGGATGCAAGAAAGTTTATTTTATCTTGTGATGAATGTCAAAGGGTTGGTAATATCTCTAGACGCAATGAAATGCCTATGAGTTATTCTCTTGTTATTGAACCATTTGATTGTTGGGGATTCGACTTCATGGGTCCTTTTCCTTCTTCACAAGGTAATACTCATATACTTGTTGCTGTTGATTATGTCACTAAATGGGTAGAAGCTATACCTACTAAAAGTGCTGATGGTGAGACCTCTTTAAAAATGCTTCAAGATGTCATTTTTCCTAGGTTTGGTGTACCTAGATATCTTATGACTGATGGAGGTTCTCATTTTATCCATGGTGGTTTTAGAAAGACTCTTGCTAAATATGGTGTTAATCATAGAATTGCTTCAGCCTATCATCCTCAAACTAGTGGACAAGTAGAATTGTCAAATAGGGAGATTAAATCTATCTTGCAAAAGACTGTTAATAAATCTAGAAAAAATTGGGCTAGTAAGTTAAATGATGCTTTATGGGCTTATAGAACTGCTTATAAGAACCCCATGGGCATGTCTCCTTATAAAATGGTTTATGGTAAAGCTTGTCACTTGCCTTTAGAATTAGAACACAAAGCTTATTGGGCAGTGAGAGAACTTAATAGAGATTTTAAACTTGCCGGTGAGAAAAGGTTGTTGCACTTAAGTTCTTTAGATGAATGGAGAAGTGAGGCTTATGAAAATGCTAGACTCTTTAAAGAAAAAGTTAAGAGATGGCATGATAGGAGAATTCTTAAAAGAGAATTTAATGTTGGTGAGAAAGTTCTATTGTATAGGTCTCGTCTCAGATTTTTTGCAGGAAAGTTACTCTCAAAATGGGAAGGACCATTTGTTATTGTGGAGGTGTATCGTTCAGGTGCAATAAAAATTGCTTCATTGAAAGATAACTCTACACAAGTGGTAAATGGTCAAAGACTCAAGCATTATATTTCTGGAGATTCTATTAATGAAGAGGTTGATACAATTAAAGTGGTGACTCCGGAAACTTTCATTGAAGAACATTTTTCTGGGACTGCAGAATTCGATTCGAATAGGTAACAGTTTCGGTAAGAAAAGTTTCGCGAATAACTTTCTAGAAGATATTTTCGTCGTTTTTATTAAATATGGAAAAATAAGAGACCGAACCGGATGGGAGACGGCACCCGTGGTGCCCAAACCATAGGTCGGCGCGGTGGGCCCCCAGCCGCGCCGCCTGGTGGTTTGAGCACCCCGGAGCTCGTCTCCGATCAGGTTTCCTCCTGTACCTTCCTTATGTTGTAAAACTTTTTGCTATATAACTCACCCGAACCCCCGAGGTTCGTATCTCGCCTTTTCATCGTGTTTCGTTTCGAGCTGTTTCTGTCCAGATATTGTTTTCAGATTTAGAAGCGCCATGGTCTCCAACAACAACAACAAGGGCAAGGAGCCTTTGGAAGACGAGACTCAAGACCCCAAGCTGAAGGAGGAAGTCAAGAGCGAAGATGAAGGAGAAGTGGAGGAAGACCCGCGCGAATACCCGCGCGCTACCGTTGCAAGCATCGGAGTGGTGGCAAATCCATTCAAGCCCAGGCAAGGGCGCGGATGAGCACCGGAGGGAAGGTTCCACGACGCTTCTTGGCTCCCAGGACATCTTCCCCAGGCATAAATAACCCCTTCCATACTCTTATCCATAAGCATCAAATTGAGAGGATCCCGGAGGCTGAGTTGCCTAGTGGTTGGAATATAGATCGTTCTAACAATACAGGAAAGAGGGATTCTGCTGCTGAGGAGTGGGGAAACAACTCCAAGAGTTGGGACTCGCAGTCTGACAAGTTTATGAATCGCATCGAACACAACTCTGAGCTGATTCGCGCCCTCACCTACAAGATTGATGAACTGAAGGAGCTGGTTGATAAGCTTATCAACAATCCACCACCACCGAAGGAGTAATTCATCATAAGTATTGGCATCCCCTTGGTTTGTTCCAAGCTTGGGGGAGTGCCGCGGTATCACATCATTATCTTTACCTTTTACTTTTCCATAAAGTCATATCGTGAGTAGGGAAGTTATCTTATATGATGGTTTGCAATGTGGAAGTATCTCTCTTTTAGTTGGTTATCTATGTATCCCTTGGTGTGAGTTGCCGTTATGAAATATTAATGAGAAGTTTTATCATTTACTTTCTGCATACTTTATTTTAGCTTGCAATTCTCTTTCATATTGATAACCTTGTTGTTAGTATAGGGATCACTTTTTAGAGCACCAAGTTAATCTTTTTGGTTTTGGCAAACTTAGCATTGGTCAGTAGTAGACAATACTTTGAGACTTAAGTAGAGAGAGGGAGTGCATGCAAATATATTATTCCATGATCTTTCTTTCTTTGTAGCTCATAAGCTTAGTATTCTTAAGTTAAACTATTTGTGCTTCTAAGGAAGATTGCATGATTATTCTTATCACTTGTATAATTGTTTGTATCCCTCAACTCTTATGCTTGCTACATAACCTTGCTAGCCAAAGACCTGTATCGAGAGGGAATGCTTCTCATACATCCAAACCTTGAGCCAAACCATTGCCATTCGAGTCCACCATAACTTCCTACTATATGGTATTTTGCGCCATTCCAAGTAAATACTTCATGTGCTACCTTTAAATTATTCAAAACTTATTACTCCTAGTTTTGTGTCACTGTTTATTAGCTCATGAGGGTTCTGTAGAGTTTCTCTAGCACTTTTGTCAAACAGACTTTCACCAATGGACTAGTGGCATATACACCGCTTATCCAACAATTTGCAAAAAGAGCTGGCAAATGGGGTGCCCAGTCCCAATTAACTACAACTTTCATTAATAATTCTCTTCACATGTTTTGCCCTGATTTATCAGTAAGCAACTTAATTTGCAAATAGACACTCCTCCATGGTATGTGAATGTTGGAAGGCACCCGAGGATTCGGTTAGCCATGGCTTGTGTAAGCAAAAGGTTGGGAGGAGTGTCAACTATAAAGAAACTAAAATACATGTGTAAACAAAAGAGAAGAGGGATGATCTACCTTGCTGGTAGAGATAACGTCCTTCATGGGAGCCGCTCTTGAAAGTCTGGTTGACAAGGGGTTAGTGTTCACTTTACTACGATTCGTTGACAACGACATACATAGCTCAAACAACTATTTTCATACTCTCTATATGCTTTGCAAAACTTAAAAGCTCTAGCACATGATTTAATCCCTGCTTCCCTCTGCGAAGGGCCTATCTTTTACATTATTGTTGAGTCAGTAAACCCATTCCTCTCTATCTCAAGCAAGCATTTGAGTTGTTGAGATCCAATTAGTTATATGTGTTGATACTTCTAATCATATCTCTCATTTCCTTGTTTCGCACAATAGCTTTTATCCGAATGAATATAACTTTGAAAGTTATCAATGACTGTAAGGAGACTGTTATGATTAAGGCATGTAAGTTCTGCTATATAAGCTCTGATATAAAGACTCTTCTCGAAAGATAAGTATGATCTGTTAATTGTTCTCTGACCAAGAGTTTAAGTTTGCCTTCACCAATCATGGTTCTCTTTATGCACTTCATCGTGGTTCCCTTTACTTATTTCAAGTTAGATTATATGAAGGGAAGTTGCTGTCTAGAATGACTTGTGTATCAATGAATGTGATGCTTCTTGTCCGTATTTTATTTATCGACACTTTGCTCCATAAACTTGTGGTCATGTTTACTGAGCTCAGTTTTCGCTTGGGGACAAGCGAGGTCTAAGCTTGGGGGGGTTGATACGTCCATTTTGCATCACTATTTTATATCATAATTTACTGCTATTCATCGATATATTTCATATTTAGAAGTGTTACTTATGTTATTTTACCTATTTTGCATGTTTGATGAATAATGGAGAATTGGACACCGGAGTCAGGATTCTGCTGGAAAAAGCACCGTCGAGATGCACTATTTCTGAAGATCAATAAATCGAAGGAGACATATGGAAGTTCCTATTTTACCAGAAGATGGAGGAGGCCAAAAGGGGAGCTGAGATGGGCCATGGTGGGCCCTCCTCACCCTTGGCGCGGTGGGGCCCCCTGCCGCGCCGAGAGGTGGTTTGGGGGCCCTGGCCCACCTCAGCCGTTCCCCCTTCGCGTACTTGACCCCCTCGGAACCCTAACACACGGGGACGGCCATCGAAATATTCCGCCGCCTCCACGAGGCGGAAAACACCAGAGAGCGAAAAGCTCCCCTGCAGGAAGAAATCTGCCGGGGGAAATTCCCTCCCGGAGGGGGAAATCGTCGCCATCATCACCGTCATCGAGCTGGACTTCATCGGGATCATCATCATCATCTCCACCGCCAACACCATCATCACCGCCGCTGCACCCCGTCTCCGTAACATCTAGGGCTGAATCTTGTCTATTTCATAGGGGAAACTCTCCCGGTGTTGATTACTCTTGTTATTGATGCTATTGGGTGAAACCATTGGACTAAGGTTTATGTTCAGATTGTTATTCATCATCATATCACCTCTGATCATGTTCCGTATGATGTCTTGTGAGTAGTTCGTTTAGTTCTTGAGGACATGGGAGAAGTCTTGATGTTAGTAGTGAACTATGTTGAGTAATATTTAATGGTTTGATGCTTAAGTTGTGGTGTTATTCTTCTAGTGGTGTCATGTGAACGTCGACTACATGATACTTCACCTTTATGGGCCTAGGGGAATGCATTGTGTATTCGTTTGCCAATTGTGGGGTTGCCGGAGTGACAGAAACCTGAACACCCGTTGGTATATCGATGCATGAGGGATAGCAGGATCTCAAAGTTTAAGGCTGTGGTTAGTTTAACTTAATTACTTTCTTGTATTTGCGGATGCTTGCAAGGGGTATAATCACAAGTATGTATTAGTCCTAGGAAGGGCGGTGCATTAGCATAGGTTCACCCACACAACACTTATCAAAACAATGAAGATTAATCAACTATATGAAGCGAAAGCACTTGACAATACTCCCGTGTGTCCTCAAGAACGTTTGGTCATTATAAGTACAACAACCGGCTTGTCCTTTGCTGTAGAAAGGATTGGGCCACTCGCTGCAACTATTACTACTGCATTTTATTTACTTGTACTTTATTTATCTGTCATATCAAAAACTCCTAAAAACTTGTCTGTGAGCATTTACAGTGAATCCTTCATCAAAACCGCTTGTCAACACCTTCTGCTCCTCGTTGGGTTCGACACTCTTATTTATCGAAAGTACTACGATACACCCCCTATACTTGTGGGTTATCAGAGGCTTTGATGCGACGATTTCTCCATCTTCTGGTTGCGCAAGAGGTGCCGCAGGGCCAGTCATTAAGACCTCTTTTAAGCCAGCAGCGTACGCTGCCACCTTTGCCTCAAAGTCATCAGATCCTGTATCAACTGACATTGCTGTAGTTGATTCAGATCCGGCTTCTGAGCCTTCCTCTATCTGTAAGGCAGGAAGGATGGACTCAGGATTGGAACTTGTTGGTTGATCACCAGACGTTCCTATGACCCCGACGAAGTGAAGTCGGATTCCTGGATCTCTTGTGAAGAGGTGGAATCAGTTTCACTCAGGTCATCAGATTCACTCAGATCGTAATCCGGCTGGAGGAAAGCCAGATCGGATCTAGGTTTTCCACTGATTGCATGATCAGATGGGTGGTGGGTGGGCAAAAACGCGCTGGATCCTCTGGGGAATCCATACGCCTCTGCCGTGAAACCCAGAAACAAGTTGATGCTGCCGATGGGGACGACGAAGCCGGCGATGATGTCGTCGTTTGCCGGCGTCCAGCTTTCGCCCGCCACGATGCAGCCAAGTCTTCCAGCGATGCGAGCTTGACCGGAAGCCATGGTCTTTCCGATCTCGCCGAACATTCCCGCCCGGAACGTTACTCCAGACGCCTGAGGCCCCACGGTGGGCGCCAACTGTCGAGTTATTGGTAACGGGGCCTCGGTATGAGGAGCCATGTACCTAGGGTAGAAGGTGGGGGAGAACGTAGAGGATTCCGGTGACGGGATCGTACACAGAGCTTTTACCCAGCTTCGGATCTCACGACGGTGGCGAGATCCTACTGCTGCTATAATTCACTAAGGGAATAAGTGTACAGGTTACAATGCGAGTTGTAGAGCGTGTTTGTTTGTTCGTAGCCCTAAAGCTACCAGGAGGCCGGCTTATAAAGGCGCCGTGCCTTCTCTTACAAGGAAAGGCAAACCGTCTTAGATGCAGAGACCTAAACTACTACGGCCTATGACCTAACTTGCTCTCCAAGGCGGACACGGACAGGCCTTCGTCTTTGGTCTTCTCTAAGCCGGCTTTGGGCTTCCCTTGCGCTTCAGCCCACCAGGCCACCAGGTAAAGCCGGCTGGCTTTACCACTTTGGAGTCCACTACGCTGGGCTGGATAAGACAGCACCGTGGCTAGCATACCTATTCGGCATATCCTCCACACTCAATGACATCAATATTCTGCCAAATTGCTAGGCTTGCTAGTAGAAGCCGGCTTTACCACTTTGGAGTCCACTACGCTGGGCTGGATAAGACAGCACCGTGGCTAGCATACCTATTCGGCATATCCTCCACACTCAATGACATCAATATTCTGCCAAATTGCTAGGCTTGCTAGTAGAGATTCTCTAACTTGTAGCTACACCGTCCCTGAACATGACTATACCACTGGTTATTATCTAGCTGACGGTATCTATCCACCTAGGCAACATTTGTGAAAAGAATCCGAAATCCCGAAGGCAAAAAGCAACAAGTTTATGCATCAGCTCAAGAAGCATGCCGAAAGGATACTGAGAGTGCTTTTGGTGTATTGCAATTTCGGTTTGCCATTGTTTGAGGTCCTGCTCGCTTCTGAGATAAGAAATGCCTCTTCAATATCATGGCAACTTGTGTGATTCTACATAACACGATCATCGAGGATGAGAGGGGATTTAAACTTGCAGTTGTTTTTTGACAATGTTGGTTGTCATATGAAGCCTACACTAGTAGGAATGTGCTTATAGCCACCATCCTACCGCTGGCGGACGTACGCTATTTTCGCACGCCAGCGGTAACCAAGTACCACTGGCGTGCATTCCATCATGTACGCCAGCGGTAGTTTCCAGCAGGTTGCAGGATGCGGGGCTAACTACCGCTGGCGGACGGCATCCGTGCCCGCCAGCGGTACTTGACTTACCACTGGCGGACGGTGCGGCGTGCCCGCCAGCGGTAGTTGGTGCAGCTGGGACTGGAAACGAGCGAATTACCGCTGGCGGACGTCTTGTCCGCCAGCGGTACATGACTTACCGCTGGCGGGCGCGGCATGTCGTCCGCCAGGGGTAACTTGGCATGTGTATCTTGATGTTTCTGTGACTATTCATCGAAATAGGTCAAATTCTATAAAACTATTGATATTTTTGTGATATAACCACAAGTTGTGTACCTTAAAATGATTTTAAAAAAAATTCAGATCAAACTATCAAACACTTGTAGTTCAAATTTGGATTGATTTCGGAAAATCAACATAAACTCATTTAACTAGTCAAAATTAGATAGAAATCAAGAAAAATCCTAATACTTGGGGATTATCCATAAAATGTGGACTACACTTTGTGATATTTAGATGGGTGCCATTTTGCACCATTTTTTGTACTTGGTTCACAAAAAACGTCAATTTTTGCCTTTAGAAAAAGGAAAATGATATTTATAAAAATAATTTGTAAAATCCCTTCGGAACCTTTGCTTCCTATACCAAGACACACTTGTTTGTCGAATATGAGAACTTTATCACAAAATATGCCGTGCGAATTGCCATAACTTGGTCATTTGCCTTAAAACTTACAGATGTTTATACATGATAGATCTTTTTGTGAAGATTTTTTTTGAATAATTTGTCCAAAATCAAGTTTATCATTTTTTATAGCAACTAGTACACATAAAAGGACTCCATGCCAGAGGATATCTTTTTTTGAGGGTTTTTCACTTTATTTGATTTTTTTTCGAAAAAGGTCAAAATGGCCACCATGACTATTCATCGAAAGAGGTCAAATTTATTTAAAACTATCGATATTTCTGTGATATAAGCACTAGTTGTGTACCTTAAAATGATTTTTAAAAAAATATTAGACCAAACTATCAAACACTTGTAGTTCAAATTTGGATTAATTTCAAAAAATGGTCAAAACGGCGGACGTGACTGTTCGTAGCTAGGGGTTGAATATTGCGAAACTATTTGTGCATCTCTTATGAAATAGGTACTTTTTCCCTAAAATGATTTTTCAAGACATCTTGAGCGAACTATGAAGCACTTGTAGTACAAATTTGACCCGCTCCAACCGAATCGTCTTGATTTTATCTTTTTTACGAGAGGTGTAAACATTTGTTTTCTTGTACATAAATATGGTCTAAATATTTTTTTAATGCCATATTACAAATTTGCAACAAATATTTGGTAGTTTATTCAAAAAAACTACTTTTTTTGGAGAGTTGGGTCCAAAATTTGGAGATTCAAGCGGATCAAAAAAACTGACCAATGAGACGTGAGGAACTGCCTCCACGCGGATCACTCCGCTAGGCGCGATCCGAGCCGTCACTCCACATGTACACACAACGCGCACCACACACGATCTGCTAGTGGCCCCCACCTCCTCTCTTAGATCTATCTTCTCTCTCCTCTCTCAGATCTATCTTCTCACTCCTACCACAAAGTGGCACGACCAGCTCTTCTCTCTCCAGCTCTCCTTATCCTCTCCTTGCATCGATCCCCTCCACACGCACTCACGACCAGGGCGGCCGGCGCTGTGGTGAGCTCCCGTGGATGTTCGGCGCGCGGAGGCCAGGGCGGCCGCTCTCCACGTCTCCGGCCAGGTCGGGCAAGGGAGCCGTCCAGGGCAGGCGTCGCAGCCAGCGCGGTGGGGCGCGTCGCAGCCAGCAGTGCGCGCGGCGAGGGTGGACGCCGCCCTCTCCCTCATCCTCCTCTGCGGCCCACGCAGGCGACCTCGCTGGGAGAAGGTCTGGCCGGCCGTGACGCGAGGGAAGCTGTCACGGTCGTGGCGCCACCAGTCGCTGTCGCGCTCCGGCTCCGGGGCCAAGGGGAGCTGCGCAACTTGCAGGACGCGTCGGAGCTGGCGCTGGGGCAGAGCCACCACGACTTCGGGCACCATCACCACAACTCGACCTCGACCACCATGACCTCGGCCACCCGCACGGCCACCATGACGACCTGGTCTTCGGCCAGTCGCACGACCTTCTGCGCCTCGGTGAGCTCCCAGCCTCCTGCGCCTCGCTCCAGCCTCCTGCGCCTCGCTCGCAGTGGTAGGCCGGGCTGGCCCGGCGAGCTACGGCGGCAGGGGTGGGGATTGATTGGAGGGACCCGATTGTAATTGTTCTTTTATGAGGACCTTTTCGCAAAAACAAATGTATTAATTAATTTGGTTATATTTTTTAAATTTCTAATAATTTACCACTGGCGGACAAAGAAGCGTACGCCAGCGCTAACACAGAACTACTACTGGCGTGCACATCGGATACCCGCCAGTGGTAACCAGCCTTACCTCTGGCGGACGGCCGCCCGCCAGCGGTAATTATTACCACTGGTGTAATGATCGCTGGCGGGCGCCCGCCCGCCAGCGGTAGGCTTTTTCCTACTAGTGCTAGCAGGAACCGGGTTCCAAGTATTTGTTGAAATGTACCAGCAGATTGAGCATAGAGACACACACACATGCAACTTAGGAATGATTTCATGCATTGAGCATTAGTGTCAACTCTACGGGAGATAGTCTCCAAATTTATTTGGTTTTCTCATGTGTGTAGTGAACTATTCTTTCCCATTCTTTCCCATTCGTTATTTGTTTAATTATTTGGATCGAAAGGATTGTCATGATATGGATTATTTGTTGGACTGTGATGTTAAAACTTCAATAAATTTGAGTTATGGCTGTTTATATTTATGTTTTTGTTATTCAAATTGTCAAGTTTATCTAAAACGTAAAACTTGTTTTTCGGTACCGCACGGGCTGCGGCTGAACAGATTCCATCAACGTAAACCGCCCCGAAAAACATGTTTTAGGTTTCTTATACTGGTTCCGCCATATAAGGGATCTGCTAGAGATGCTCTTACTATGTGCGTCGCGTGTAAACGCAGGGGGCGGAAGAGAGGCAGTGTATTTCGAGTTCTATGGCCTCTAACAAAAAAGGGAACGGAGATGCAAGTCCTCAGCGTTCATGAACAAAAAAAAAAACTGCATCTTTATGTGAGTGGGGTGATGGACCTAAGAGAAAGCTCAAACTAACGGCTGTCGACGTGCACTAATGTCGTTTTCCCCCTTCTGGGCGATGTTGTGGCTCCACCTCGTCCACCCTCATCCATGCTCCAGGTTAAAATCTTGGGCTCCTCTGCCAGACGGTGCGGTGGAGGCATTTAGGTGTTTGATCTCCTTGAAGGCACTGCTTAGGATCTTCGGTCATGGTTTCGTCGTGGCAAAGATGGTGTTATTATGCAGCCAAGAGAGATGATGTGGTGGCTACCTGTTCCCATTTGCCACCTTCAGCCGCCATGGGCTCCATGGTCATGCTCCGTGAACATGATCGACATTACGTGGTCCGGAGCTGGAGGACATGGGTCCTCTCCGGCGGCATCCATGATGGGCGCGGCGGTGCAAACCCTCATTGTGATGCATGAACAAGCTTTCTTGTCCGAGCTTAAATTTGTTCTTTCTTCTCCTACAAACGACCTTAGTTGTTAGGCTTGTTCCGGCGGTGTTAACTCAAAATAAAACGGTGTCAGCACACAAAAGGACGTGGTGTCGTCTCTCTCAAAAAAAAAAAGGACGTGGTGTCGACGGTCACGTGAAGGAGCCACGCGGTGCGAAGTAGAGCTCGACCGCGGACAAGGAGGAGGCAGCTGGCTGGCCATGCCTGTTTCGTTCCAAGTTTCCAACCCTTCATTTGATGAAGACGTGGTTAGGACTCATGTGCATGCCGTGTGTGACTCGCATATGCACGCATGTGGCAAGATGAGACGAGAAAACGGCGAGCCGGACACTTGTGATCTGCACGTTCTAAGGACGGTGCCGGCCGGTCGGAATTTTCCATTTTTTTTCCATTTCAAGAAATTGGCAAGACCGATGAAGCGCAGAACCTATCTGAAACGAGATGTACAGTCAATCACTAGCATAAGTAGGTCCTAAGCTAAAAATAAATAAATGAGATAGGTCCTAAGCTAAAATCGTTATCAGCGTCACATGCCGCTGTGAGAGCTTCCTGTAATCATCGACGTGTATACACGTAAAGCGCAATATTGTTTTTTTTACTTGTATATTTTTTTTTTTTGAGAATTACTGTTTTTTTTACTTGTAAAGCGTACTACTGTCTTTTTTTTTTGCGAAACACAGTACAACGCAAGCGCTCATATACACGCGCACACACTCACCCCTATGAACGCACGCACGCACACCCTACCCCTATGAGCACCTCCGAGAGACTGAGTCGGCGGGTCGAGTCTTGAGATTGACGAAGTCACCACGGGCGCCTCGCTGTCGACGGGAACGTCGCCTCCCACTGAAGAATATTCCGCCTTAAATGAGAAACACCAGCGTCAAACCTGGGGTTTGAACTCTGGTGGGCTAGGGGTACAACCACCCAACTAACCATCTTGCCACAGGCAAGTTCTCAGCGTACTACTGTCGTGCGAAGACAATTTGTTCTGCCAACGACGGCCGCTAGAGATTGTCTCTAAACAACTGGATGGGCCGTAGCAAATGAAAGCCCACCAGGACTCCGAAGTCTGCCAGGAAACTGGCCCACGGCGCGCCTCTGCCTCTGCACAGCACCACGGAGCTCTCGCTCGTTCTTCGTTTAGTCCCACCTCGCCGAGACGCGGAGGCAGCGACGGGAGGCGCGGCTATATAAGGAGCCCTTGGTGCGACCTTGCTCCATACTTACCTGGACGGGGTCGACGGCCGATCAAGAAGGGTCGTGGCCTAGATCAATGGCTCACATTGCACTTGGTGAGCGCGTTGGCCTACCATCTCCCCAAGTGGGAGAGTGGACGTCATAATTTGTGCTAGAGGGGGTACGCGTCCGCGCGGCCCCTGCCAATTCTGCAAAATTAAATTTTGGTCCTCGAAGCTCTGCTACTTTTCCTAAAATCATCTGTGCTCGTAAACCCTAAAATCATCTGTGCTCATACTTGGTCGAGACACGAGAACTTGTTCCTTTTGCACTCGAACTAAACTTGAGGTACATAACAAAATATGATTGACAATATTACAGGGGCAATGGCTGATTGCAGCTCAAGTGACAGTGAAAAAAAACAGTGTGGAAAATTGAGGAGGCATAAGTAACACATGATTTTGAAGTGAACTTTTGGCCATAAGTACGCTATGCATATATTACATGACAATTGACAGGAGTTGATCAAAATAGCAACCTTCGTGCTTTGCAGACCCCAAAAGGTACAAACTATTGCTTCGATGTTAAGATCTCTTTGAAGCTCTGGCAGTAAGTATAACGGCGCCCTGTCTGAGGCACCAAGAATGTTAACACAAATACATTTGAATGTACAACGTAACGGCCACTAAATATCTACGTAACTGAAACCGTCAAAGCATCTCATAGTCAGGTGCCTCAGCATACTTTGAGATCCCGTGTAAATTAGCATCTTCACACGAAAGGCAGTTTCTGTGAACCCAAATCCCAGGCCGGATTACAGCCTCCTTGATGCATCAAAGAGGACTTGCGGGTAGCAGAGCTAGCAGGATCAATGAGGACATTAATTACCTTACTCGTAATGTTCAGCCGAGAAATCTGGCTCATCCGGCTTCTTTAGTGTAGGCAACTCTTTAATGGCCTGAAGCCCTTTCCTGTTCCCAGCCATGATTTTCCCGGCCATCATTTTCCGAGAGACATTCTTCTTGGGTGGAGGAACATCTTCACCGTCGGAGTCGTCTGATCTCATGGAGGTGAATGACTCCCTCATGCTCAGGTCCTTGGCCATCCTCCTCCTCCTGTACCGCCGCCAAGCAGCTTGGATGAAGCACGCGCCCCACGTTCTCCAATGGTGCGAGTAGTAACGGAAAGTGTGCTGCAGCTTCTTGCTGTGCAGACGCCTAAATTGACTGGCCACAAACTTGAGATCCTCAGCCTGGAGCGAAAAGGCCTCCACTTCTACCAGCGCCTTCACCGTGCGAGTGGATGATGGCAAATTGGCGGTAGGCTTTGGGACAAGAGCCCATCCAAGAAGTTCCTCGCCGCAGAAATCACCAGGTTTCAGGGTACTTGAATTGAAGAAGCCTGTCCGGCCACCATTTGTTGTGGAGCTTTCCAGTTTCCCACGAATGATGAAGAGCATCTCAATCACCGGATCACCCTCACGGACAATGTATGTGCCCTTTGTGCACAGTGATGATACAAGACGCTCACAGATAGCATCTAGAAGTTGGTCATCCATCTGGGAGAAAAATGGAACCTGAAACATCACAATAAAAAGAGAGATTAACGCATGATAATTCATATTACAGCAGGAAGCATAGTATATACTATGTGCAGCAAATTGTGGCATTATCATTAGTCTAAAAGGTGAACCCGCAAGTTTCAAAATGCAACCGTTACGTATTTCTACAAAAGCATGTAATAGGATTTACCCTGCGAACAAGACCCAAGCAAAGGTGGCGTTTAATGTCACGTCGTAGATCAGCTGGTAGAACCTGCAATATAGACGCTTCATTCACACCTCGAGTTGCAAGCCACTTGTACTGGATAAATCGTCGAACTCTTTCCCGTAGTTCATGAGGAAGTTGACGATGTCTCATCCACTCCTCCGTGTCTCTCTGCTTTAACCTCCACTCCTCAACCCTCGCTGTGATAGATTGCAGGTAGGTCTGCAATAATAATAAGAATGTAAGTAATATGTTACAGTAAAATCCATTCAAACTGACACATTATGATTAAAATGATAAACACGTGCTTATGAATAACACACTTCAATAATATAGAATGCATCATTAAGTATGTAGAATGTACCTGCACATTTCCAATCAGAAGTGCAAACAAGACAAGACCGAGTACTGCCAAGAATATACAGTACAAAGTCTCACCAATGTAGGTGCTCACAGAAAGAGTCTGACCATAGCAACTGTTAAACAAAATGAAAGGAAGATGTACCTTGTTAGAGAACCACTTATTAATCCTGACAACTGATAAAGGAATAATGATAAAAAATTATAGAATTACGCTGAACTTCCAATATAGTTTTGCTATGTACATGCAATTAAAACTAATAAAATAGTAAGATCCAATAATTTGTTAACACATCTATTGTTCTCATCAAAGCTTTCAACTAACATAAGCATATAACGGTACCAAAGAGCCACGGTTTGTTTTTTTGTTTTTTTGCAACGTAAGCTCTCACTTAGAACTCTACTTTGATATAAAGATGTCCACTACAGAAGTACCTTAGATTCTGTAAACCCCACCAAAGGGAATAGAAGAACTTTATCAAGAAACCCTGAGCAGGGGCTAGATTTGACAATGCAGGCAGGAACATGCCATAGTCGAAGTCGATGCTGGTATCACTAGCATTACAGCTACTGAAGACATCAGTCGTACCAACCCAATTCTGATTTGGTGCCAAATCACAATCTAGGTACCTAATATCACACCCAGTTTCATTCTTGCAACTCATTTTCCAGCAGGCTGTTTGGCGATCAACAGATAGTAAGTACCATAGTGCACCTAGTACCTGACAGAAGAAGAAGAGGTAATCCTAAGAATCTTGCTACATGCTAGAAAAAGAAATGAAACCTTGAGGAAAATTAACATGAGAAATGATGAAAGTTTGCATATAAGAGCATATAGAGACCGTACATGACTTGCTATCATGTAGAGTAGAAGGTTGTACACAGCCCCTTGCCAAGCAGTCTTTGCAACAACTCCAGTAGCTTTGACAATTTCATAAGTTAAAGGGAATATCAGATATAATCTTGGGAGATACTGAGCAAGAACTATAAGCACCAGGATGTTATTGTTGTGCTCAGAAGTGGAATATTTGGTAGCTGGTATCACATACCAGACTATAATCTGCACATCAAGTAAATATCCAAAGTAGAATCAGTACATGAGAAATTAAGATGCAGTGCTTCTAGGACACACAGAACAATACATCCACCCTTACAGAACATACACAATTCACAGCGATTGTACTCCACAGCACTAGAATCTCCAATGTCTTTTCAAGAAAGGAAGTGGCCCAGGATTAACTAGAAAGTCACACACTTAAGAAAAATCGTTCATATTATCCACTCTACTAAACTGCAAAATTTCACCCCAAAATTATGGTTGAAAAGGCCATTTGTTAAAAAACTTTGAACACTTTTCAGGTAATCTTTTTTTCTCGAATGTCTCCTTTTCAGGCACAGTTACGGGATGATTTAGAGAAATCATCGTGACCAGAGCAGCACTAACACAGAGCTATATCTACTATGTGAATAAAACTATTTGACTTCATCCATCTTACAGTTTCACACTTAATGTAGCATATTTGCCTTAAAAAGGAGCGAACAGTGTGATTACTTACATTCATGACAAATGTCCCACACCACCAGGGATCTTAGAACTATTTATATTCCACTTACTAAGAACAACAAAGAAGATAGCAAGTACCTGTGGCAAAGGCAATGCAGCCACCGCATCAACTGCAAAATCAGATCTCAAATATTTCCATGCAATCTCTTTAGGATCTGTGACAAGATCCCCTCTTCCAAATACCCGCATGGTTGAGCCCGGATTAATAAACGCAGTTCTGAACTTCATTATAATGTGAATCACGTATAACAGATCGGCAATCGATCGCAAGAATGTAATGATGATGGTTAAATGTCTGTCTGTCCCAACACACGAATAGGGAGTGCCGTAGACGATTTTTGGCACATAGAAGTACAGGGGGTCTATAAATAGAGCAAGGAAGCACGAAAAAAGGAAAATGCGGTTCCACGTCAAGATAAAGTCACTTGATGGATCAAAAATCTTGTCATGCTGCACATCTCCTCCCACAAAAATCTTGTTCTTCCCTGAGCTTGCGACACCAAGTTTACTAGCAGCGAATGCTGCCTGTTTCTGGTGAATAGGCATAGCTGGCTTTCCCCTCTCTTCATAAAACCTGTGAATGGCAGCAGCACAAACATTAGTTGGATTCTAGTATCAGATCCCCCTCAACGTTTGAACCGTTCAGAACATTCGTTAAGTGAAAAAGGACCCCCGCTTGGATGCAAATTCTTACCCAGATTTTTAACTTAGAATCTCACATTCTCACCCCTTACTCGCAATACAGATAATAATTTTTACTTGGATGCAAACTCTGTAACATGGATAATATTTTTTTACAATTCAGAAGAAATATTGTTCATTCTAAGCAGAGGACTATTGTCGTAATTCAAAATGAATTTAGTTTCCAATCATCAGTTTTGGCTCAAGTTATGATGCTTTTAAATTTACCCACAAAAGGCTAATTTGGCCAGCGAGGTCAACAAAAAGGGGGAAGACCTTATAACAGCTCAAATTTGAAGTCACTACTAGACCAGCAAACTCTAGTAATAGATTAACAACACGGATCAAACTGATCCTGTCGAGCTCCCAAACTCCTATTCTCCCACGAACAGCCACGAAGCTCGCACTCGATCACAGTCCTCCCCCGAGTCTGAATGCTGGATCCTTAACGAAAAACAGCAGATCGGGAAGCTATCACGCAGCAGCTCACCTCACGGTCCTCTGCCTTCCGAGCGCCATCTCGTCGTCCACCTTCCTCGGCGCGAACATGGCGCCAGCCAGCCAGCTACGCGGAGCAGGAACCCCGCAACCGGCGCACCATCGCCCGAAGCAAGCGCGCGGCCTTCACAGCCCCGCCGGCCGCGACGCAGCCAGCGGCAGGTGTCTCCTGCGCCGTCGCCGGCAGGGAACCAGGGCGGGGAGCCGGGGATTGGGGAGCCGGCGACGAGGAGTTCGAGGTGGATGACCTGGAGAAGAAGAGAACCGGAAACTGCCTGACCGTGGTTAATCGCTGCGTTTAGCCAAGCGCTAATGCGATGGGTTTGGGTTACGAGAGCGGTTAAAATGGTAGACGAAGTGGCCGTAAAGCGAGTGAGTGTGATTCGGAGGGAATTTTCTATGCTACCACATATATTTCGAGAAAACTATTTGCATTCAAATATCTGGATAGAATATTTCCGCAAAGAAAAATGTATTTAGATGAATATCGGTAGGGTGGGATAGAAAAATTATGTGCAATTTCGGATTCGTTCTGCTAAGAAGAACTTTGTAGGAGACACACGCAATGCGATTTTACAATCCGTTTCATATATAGCATGTGTTTTATTTTTTTCTTAATCACGTGACGTCTTCCAGCATGAAAAAAAATAGCGCGTTATAGCATATCTGAAACAGTCAATGCTATATTTTAGTTCTTTGCTCGCTATGCTGCTATTGACGTGGTAGCAAGTTATATCGCGCTAAAATGTCATAGGATTAACATGCTATTTTCCTTTTCAACTTATCGACCCAAAGGGCCGAGTTTTCCACCTTACGAAGAAGAATAGTTTGTTTCATGTTTGTTGTGGTGATGAACTACAATCTGTTTGTTCCTCTTCTCAATCGGAAAATGACATCGGTAATGCTAATGATTCTGAATAAGTAATTTATGCTATGTTTTTGTCCCGTGGGATGTTGATGTTATGCTTCTAGACAATGGGAGAATAATTTTTGCATGTGGTTATGCTTATATCGTTTTGACATTTTTTTTTGACTTTCCTTTATTCTTGTTGGAATCCTTTTTTTTAAAGCTTATATGATGATTCCGAATAAGTAATTTATGCCATGTTTTTGCCGCGTAGGATGTTGATGTTATGCATCTAGACAATGGGATAATAATTTTTGCATGTGGTTATGCATATTTTTCCTTTTGAGGTTATCCTTTATTCTTGTTGGAATCCTTTTTCTTTTAGCTATATCTAATGATTCTGAATAAGTAATGTATGCTATGTTTTTGCCCCGTGGGACGTTGATGTTATGCTTCTAGACAATAGGAGAACAATTTTTGCATGTGGTTATGCAGATATTGTTTTGACATTTTTTGACTTTATCCTTTATTCTTGTTGGAATCCTTTGTTTCTTAGCTATATCTGATATTTTTTAAATCGTTATTTGAAATATAGCGCGCTATATAGCATTTCGAGGAGGCCGCCGCTATTTCGTAGCTTCCAGTGCATCTATTCATTTATTCCTCATATTAAAATATATAAAACATCGCATAATTTGGAATGGATGGACTAGTTGCTAACAAGCTCTATTTTGCAGAGCTAAATTCGAATCCCCGTTCACATATGACCAATCAAACTCACCGGATATCTAATCGCCAACGGACTGTGCGAGGACCCAAAGCAACGGAGTATTATTTTTCTGGCTAGGCTGCTGACTTTGACGAGTGACCGTGGCTGTCAAAGCCTGAAAGGCCTTGGCAAGGATGATGGAGACGGAAGGCGTGCCAGTATCCAATTCGCTGGCATGATTGCCGCCACGACTATGGCGCCTCGATATTGTTTGATAGCGTTTTGTTTCCCTACCACGCCAGGACGGAGGCCAAAAGCAATGGACTGCCAAAGTGAATAAATTGTGTCTCTGGATGATCTAACAAACTTCAGCTTACTATAGGGTTATGTGCACATGGTCACGTGTTTGCAAGTGTTAAGCATTCTAGTGGAACATTAAAGATATCATGAGCAGTTGCGAGCAGTAAAGCCCACCTTAACTCCACTAGTAGCAACAATCAAAGTACGCAGTAAGATCAGCTAATCCTCATGCAGCTCATCATCCTACACTCAGACGGCGACAAACACAAACGGAGTATCAAGTACAGGCAAGACAATGAAGGCCCAAATTATGCATACCGCATAACACATTTTACTATTCGTTCGATAAGCATTCTAGTGGAACATTAAAGATATCATGAGCAGTTGCGAGCAGTAAAGCCCACCTTAACTCCACTAGTAGCAACAATCATAGTACGCAGTAAGATCAGCTAATCCTCATGCAGCTCATCATCCTACACTCAGACGGCGACAAACACAAACGGAGTATCAAGTACAGGCAAGACAATGAAGGCCCAAATTATGCATACCGCATAACACATTTTACTATTCGTTCGATAAGCATTTTTTGTGAGCACATAGAACTGTATGATGAATTGATTATCTAGATTTTCCATTAAGCAATAATTCGGTCTTTGTCAATGAAACGCCCATTGAGTATCCGATATACAATGTGGCAGACAGAAATATTCTCATTGATAGGGCATGATCTAATCAAGTTTATAAATAGTAAAAGGGCCTTTATACCTACACAGATAACAACTGGCTGGGAGAATAACAGTTATTTGTGTTTTTCTCTCGAATACGAAGTCAACAAGCCAGACAAATTGAATGCTAGTAAGTCAACAAGCCAGACAAATTGAATGCTCACACAGTCATGACCCGATCAAAACATCAGCAACAAAGAATATTGAAAAGAATCAGAGCTTCAATGCTACAGCAATGCTTGACTTAATTTTACCATACCGATAGGATGAATCAAAACCATTGCCAGATAAAAGGAACATTTGACAAAACCAAGGGGATTCAACTAAATTCTTGCTCACGGAATTCATATTTGGATGTCTATGATAAAAATATCTGTAAGATATAGATGTGTGAATGGCCAGTACACTGCAGTTTCATACAGAAAAGCATGAAAAAAAAAGTACGAGGAACTGATGGCAAGAGGTAGATGAAGCGATTCCCATATGGCGCCGATGCATTGCAGGCAGGAGGTACAACGAAGCCATTCCCATATGGCTACTATGCAGTGCAGGCAGGAGGTACGACGAAGCCATTACCATATGGCTACTATGCAGTGCAGGCAGGAGGTACGATGAAGCCATTCCCATATGGAGACTGTGCAGTGCAGGCAGAAGGCAGCAGGCAGTAAGGCAGGGAGGCAATATACTCATTTTGTCGAGGATAGCAAATGAAGCGTGCAGAATGTGAAGAGTAGAACTGCCGGGTGAAGTCTGTAAAGCTGTTTAATGGGCTATGACTCTTGGTGAAGCCGGCCTCATCAAATTCCTTGATGCTCAACTACAGAATGCAGCCAAGGCCCATTTTCTACCAATGAACAAGATGTAAATTTAGTTTCAGTCTAGTCGAGTGGTGCATTATCAGTACCTTGCTGACTCCTTGTTCTATATTAGAAAATCAATGGTCCAATAATATAACAAGTTGCACTTATCAGTACACCCAAACTTACCAATTTGAGATAAAGAGATTTACTAATTTTTGAAGATGCAGCATCTTCAACGAAGATGTCAGTCGGGATGAGGCATTGCAGGCAGGCACTAATGGAAGATTCCCATTTGCTTGCAACTTTGCGCGAAGGAGTAAACGTGTACGAAGAATGAAGAGCGAACAACAAAAGCAGGAAGACAACAACTGAAGAGACGTAGTTCGCTGAGTCGTTTAAGCAGAAGTGCAGGGCGATGCCTTCTCAACACACAGAAGAAAGGTAATAGGTCTCAGTTGCATAATACATCCATCACATAAGTTTTTTAATGACAGAATCAGAAACAAGCATAAAAGATAGATAAGTTGAAAACCTTAACCGAAGTCAAGAAGTTGACGTCTGGTCTTAGTATTCCTAGCAGGCAGGGCAAATAGTAAGTTCTCTTGAAGAACATGCACGGGCAAAGGCTTCAGGCCTAACTCCTACTGCGTCGATACCTGGCACCACCATCACTGCATATAAGCAGCCATGTAAGAGAACTGGATACAATAATATTTATGAAACCATACAACAGAGCAATCTTTAATTACCCTTTAGCATCAGGAGAATCATCCCGGCCACGGTTGGGCGGTGGTGACTTGCTATAGCTGCGTCCACGGGCTGGCGCTGGAGAAACACTGCGACGCCTTGGAGAACGATCACGTGGGCTGTAACTTCTGTGTGCAGAGTAGTTAGTTCGTAAGAGTTCATTACTTTCATCATATAGTCCTATGCATATAATGACCACAAACTAGAGAAGTTTGCCAGAGCCAAATAGAGTAACTAAAAGTAAAAAACAGGCTATCCAAGCCTGTCATGGTTGAAGAACTTCTAAAGCACACCAGCCATTTTGTACACAGTAAAAGAATACAAAAATGACAAAGTTGATGCCAAGCTATTGAGACTAAAATTTTCACAGCATTAACAAAAAAGGTTACCTTCTACCATAGCTCGGACTCCTGCGGTATCTAGGGCTGCGGCTGCGACTGCGGCTCCTGCTGCGACGCTTTCCACTGCCCAGACCTCCAGAACCAATACGCAGACGACATTCACGAGCAAAGTGACCAGATTCACCGCACTCATAGCATTTCATATCAGACCCACCATGCCGATCACGACCACCTCCACCACCACCATCACGACCACCACCATCACGCCCCCCACGGCCACTGGAGTTACGAGACAGCTCAACCCTCCATCCGTTCTTGCCTATTAAAAGATAAATCATGCTTTAGAATACAATATAGATGTCACGGGTGAGACATCACCTAGATGATAAGAAAGTGTGCGTGCAAATAGCAAACTTCACAACCTAAGAAGAAGACTAGTTAGAATGTATGTAATCCAAAAAGGAAATAAGTTATATTAGAAGTTCACCATTGAAAGCCTGCTCTACATGTTTTGCTGATCAGACATTTGTTATAAAATCAGATACATAGGTAAAGTTATGTCCTGTCCTTAGATTCAAACAAGCTGGCACAAGAGAAATAGTTGTGTTACCATCTATATCACGAAGTGCATCCTCAGCATCCCTCTTGTCATCAAAATCAATGAACGCAAAACCAGGTGGTTTACGTGCAACCCACACACTGCATTGAATACAACAGTCAGCTGAACATGTCAGGAGACAGATAAAAAATCTTAAGTCCAAACAAGATGTTAATATACACGATGCCATTGAATATATATACATTGCCACAACTAATCGTCCCAGCTCACTGTGTAATTAATACCGATACAAATAACCGAACCAAAAAAATTAAAACGAAAAAAGTGTCTCAGTGGTCCTATCCAACAAGCATCTCTAGAAGTAGAAAATTATTTCATTGGGCAGATAACATAGCTGAACATTTAAGTTAACAAAATGAAATACATCAGAATTAATTAGAGAAAAAGTAACACATGTAAATAACAACTTCAATGCTTTGGTGCCTTGACAGGAGGGGGCGCTTTGGCGCCTAGGCGACGCCTAGGCGGGCGCTTTGGACGCCTAGGCGCCTAAAGCGGCCGTTTTTGCAAAGCGGAGGGGGGGCGCCTTGACGCCTAGGCGTCGCCTAAGCGTCGCCTTAAAAACCATGACTTCAATAGTCAACATCTTAATTGTTGAAAGATCTAACAGCCCTTAGAACTTGGAAGGCACCGGCATGAGTGATGTTCCTCTCCTCCATGTAACAATGAGTGGGCTTGTGCATTACAAGAATAGCATATAACAATGCAACAAAGGCAAAAAAAAAAAAGGAGCATGATTTAAACAGAGACCGACCTTCGCAAAACTCCAAACACACGAAACTCATCTTCAAGCTCCCCAGCAGTCACCCGGGCATCCAAGTTGCCAACATACAGACGGGCCATGGCGAACAAATTCCTGAATTCAGTAAAGAGGAACAAGTTATAATGAGGGTTCCTTCTTCCTAAGATAAAGGAGCAACACGGCAGGAAGGCAAAAAACATTCACACTATCAGATCACCAACTACACGCTGCACAATATAAGCCTAGCTAGCAAATTTAATATCCTAAGCTATTTAGCAAGACCAGCGATTCTAAGCTCACTTAATATCAAGAGAAAACAGTATCAAACATTCACAATTGACTATGCCCGAATCCCCACTCTGCAGATCTGGAGAGTCGGCTCCGTCAAGATCAATTCAACAACAGCCTCAACTGAAACACCCTGAATATTACGACACCATGATACCGGAGTAGCATCACTATCCAACTCTCTATCCTTGCGCGCAAACCAAAATCACAAATCGAGGGGTAATTCCACTCGAATTCCGAAGAACCCCTAAAACTCCCGGTACCATGAAAACTGAATCGGGACGAGGTAACGGATCGAACTATCTTGGTCCGAACCCGTCCAGATTTCAGAACCACCGCGAGATAAACCACCGATTCGCCCGTCCAGCTCGGAATATCGTGACGAGACGGCCGGAACGAGGGACAGATCTGTTTCTAGGGTTCCGAGACTGGATGCTATGGAGGGTTGCGGAGACTGGAATCAGACAGGAGTTTGGGTTTACCTTCCCCGGGGAGGAGACGGGGATCCGCTCGCAGGCCAAGTTCCGCGGCACGGCGGCGGCGGCGGCGGCGGCGGATGTGAAGCTTCCGGGTCCGGGCTATGTGGAGGGAGAGAGAGTCCGATGATATACGTGGGGCTGCATTTTATTTCATGTTAATTTGGTATTAGGCGTGTGCTCGCGGTGGCACTGGGCCAGTGGGCTTGCTGGGCTGGGCTGGGCTGGGCTGGGCTGTACAAAAGCAAAGCATTCGCGGCTCAATAATCTCGCTCTCTGTCTTTGGCAGCAGCTCTCTCGAAACTTCCTAAAATGTTATCCAGAAAATACCGGTACTTACTCCATGTTTCTATCGATCACAAAGGGATTATCTAATTAGGACACTTTGCTAAACTGTTTTGTAGGCAGGGATAGTATAAAGTTGAGATTGTATGGTTCTTAAACTTTCTATTGCATACAGTTTAGGCTAACTCAGACTGATATCTCTACTATATAATACGAGTAAACGACCGTGGCAGTGGTTGGTACGTCGTGGCAATTTTACATTTTAGTCCCTCTGGAATACTAAAATCAACCCGTGGTCCTTCTTTAAGTGGCATACCCATTTGCTATTCAACCGTTGACAGTTTGACCCCACGATCCCCTTCATCCCGCGTCGGCGGCGCCCCGCCGTCCCCTGCATCCTGTGGATCCGGCGGAAATTCGCCTCTCCGGCTCTCCCCTACACACGGACGTGGTGCTTCCTCATCTCTAGCAGCAGATCGATCGTTTTCGGCAAGGAGTGCAACGTGAGCAGTCTTCAGCAACGATCCAATCGTCGTTCCCGCATCCCCGCGCCGCCGTCCGCATCGAGGCCACCTCGCCGACTGTCCGCATTGAGGCCGCCTCACCGTCCAGCTCCGGATCCGGCCGCGCTCCTCTACTTCATGCGCTAACGGGAGCAAAATCGAGCGTTCGAGCCGAGAACCATGGCGGCGACTGCAACGAAGCAAAGTCGACGAGGTCGCCGCCAGCACCCACCCCTCTCCTTTCCAGCGCCGCCACCAGGAGCCTACGCCTTCTGCGTGCCGTGCCGAACCCATCATCCGCAGCCGCCGGCAGCCCGGCAGCCCAAAGTCCTCCCCGTGCCGGCCCCATCAGGCCACACACCTATAGGGCGATGGCGGTCACGCACGCGCCATCCTTCGGAGATATACCTTGTTGCCCAGAAAATCTCTCCGCTCCGACTCGAAGCCGCCGGTAGCATCAGCATCACGTCGTGGCACCGGTGCCGACCACCGAGGGCCTCACGACCTCTCGTAGGGTGCAGATCGAGTGGGCCGAGCGCAGCTTGTACGAGTGTTGCAGTTTCAGACAACCAATGATGAGCATACTCTGGAAATCATGAACCCAGGAGGAGCCAGCTCAACTGAGGATTTGTCTATTCTATTTGAGATACAGCAGGAGGTGATTTTCACAGAGAGAGAGCGGCAGAATCAATAGATTTTTTTTAGAACACAGTACAATACAGACGCTCACAAATACGCATGTACACTCACCCCTATGAACGCACACATGCACACCCTACCCCTATGAGCACCTCTGAAGGACTGAGCCGGCAGATCTTGAGGTTGACGAAGTCACCACAGGCGTCTCGCTGTTGACGGGCACACCACGTACCATTGAAAGAATAGCGCCGGATAAACCTGGAATAAATCCAGGTAAATGCAAACGCCCATGCCAAGTCTAGGACTTGAACCTGGGTGGGCTGGTTCCACCGCAGGGAACCCAACCATCAGAGCCAAGCTCAGAATCAATAGATTTGGGCAATAGGTGTAAGTGTTTTAATCATTTCGTCGGTATGGTTCTCTGTCTTTCAGCTCAACGATTCTACTATGTGCTCTGTTCTTATGCTTCACCAGAGCCAGCTCAACTGAGGATTTTGTCTATTCTATTTGAGATACAGCAGGAGGTGATTTTCACAGAGAGAGAGCGGCAGAATCAATAGATTTGGGCAATAGGTGTAAGTGTTTTAATCATTTCGTCAGTATGGTTCTCTGTCTTTCAGCTCAACGATTCTACTATGTGCTCTGTTCTTATGCTTCACCAGATTGTCGGTTCTAGCTCCAGCTTGAACAACAAAACAGTTGGGTTTGAGGAGGGTGCCTGAAAGGAGATCATACCTACTGGTGCTTCAGTGCTTGGGATGGTGTTACGGTGCCTACGGAGATACTGCTTGGTCGAGCCGTGCAGGCAAGACCGTAGTTGTTTCAGTAGAGTAGAAGGTTATCGTCGTCGGGTGAACAGGGATGTAGTGCTGCAGTCCATCGGTGGTTTGTCGGTGTTAAGCATTTTATTTCCGGTATTCCTTTACTACATCATATTTTGGTGTTCTGTTTGCTTTGGTTCCAGTATTCAGCTTGGTTGTGCATGATACTGAACATATAGGACTGAATTATCAGGTGAAGGGCTGCCATGGACTTAAGATAATACGAAAGAGGGAAGAAGGAAGAAGGAATGTCAAGGTCCGTCTTGAACTTGCTGTAGCTTGTCCAGAGATTGGACTAGAATGTTTTCTGGTTGTAATTTACGTCATCTGTCAAGCTTACGTTACACCAATATCTCTAGAATGGTAAAATCTGAGCTATGAATATTTTTGGGAGAGAGGAGTAATCTGGATAGACATGTCCAAAAATGTTGGGAGAAAAGTAAAGGTGTAAATTATCTTGGTGATGTGAATCCATGATGGTCCTTCTATGTGGCTGGACTCCTCGAAAAAGTTTGATCGTATTCATAAAAAAATTCAACAAGCCAGGAGGAGATTTTAGTTCCTTAGTATGAGTGACAAGGCTGCTATGGAGGAATGCTTTTGTTCGGTCGAATAGATGCAGTTTCAGCAGAGTACCAAACACGTTTTTTCGCTCTCAACCGAAACAATTTACGGATCCATGTGATACACCGGTTTTGTGTCACGAAACGACAATTAAGCGGGCTTTTCAGTTTATTTTTATCTAGCCCGTTGCAACGCACGGGCATGTTTGCTAATTTTAGTACAATTATTATATGACAAAAGAAAATAAACCAACACATATGTTCCAATAAGTTACACAAAATCTGTTAAATATGATGACCATGTGAAATAGGGTTTTAGAGAACAAGATGTGTGCAACATGATGATGCATCACGTCCAATGTTCTTATGAGAAATGGGTGGTTTAATTTGAATTTTTCAGTTTAATTAAGGTATGCTAAGATAAAAAGTATCCACGATAATTGAACATTAGATAACCATTTAGACTTGTCAATGGTACATTCTTGTGTGTTGTATAATTCAGATTTCCGCTAACTTATGATGATAATTTTAGCTTATATTTCTGGTAATATGAAAAAATTATGATATGAACCAATACTTAAAATTTCAAATAATTAAAGTTGATATCTTGTAAAACACCTGGAGCATGTTGGACTGTACTTCCCTAGTATTTCAACATTTATATCCTCATTTTCTGACAAACTGGAAGGAGCTTGCCGCTGACTTAGCTTGGATAAATAGAAATAAACCATGTATGAAACTTTACACATATCATTTTTGTTATTTCTGCTTAATCAAGTCTCTTGTGAATGTAATAAATAAGTTATTTCTTAATGACTACATAATATGTTTTCAAAAAATAACTAAAGACTTAAGTTTGGTTAGTCACGGTTGTTTTGAGGGCATGTGTCGACTGGTGTCGCTGCCATGTGTGCTCGGACATGCGTCTGTGCCACGGGAAACTAAGGAGCCCTCTTGGGCCACCTATCATTGGTCTGTCTCTGCCTTGTGGCACTCGCTAGTTTTTAATTTGGCTCACAGGTGGATAGCATGGACCAGGCCAATCGATGGTGTTCTCTCTCTCGATTTTTCTCAACCGCTGACTGGGCCACTGATTCCGGCCATTTCTACCACCTCCTGGTGCTGGTGCTCCTTAGTCTAACCCCGTCACTTATTCACGGTAGTGGTGTAGATAAAAAAAAACCTGCAATTCTACCATATCGGCCACGTTATGTCAAAACGAAATGCAGACGGTGAGGCGAAGCTCGCATATCCATCTAGTATAGTAGAATTTTGTGTTGAGATCAATGAGTTGTGTAGTTGAGATATATGTAACGAGTCATTATTCGACTAATTATTCACATTTATATATTTTGTATACATCTTTTTGTTACTTTTGAAACGAACAATAAGATTTTCTTAATGTATTGGTACATCATAAACATATATTCCTTTTAAAGTTAAATATAATAAATTACGTTTTCACTTACCATTTTGTATTCAATATTTGGGCTAAATTGGCCTTAATCGCCAGAAGTCGCAAACCCCTTTTTTATTGCTTTATTATTTCTAGAACCTTTCGGACATGAAAAAAAGTCGGGAAAACCTTGACTCAGTTTGGAGCAGTACTTAAATCCTGACGCTATTTTTTATTAATTGGCATTGTTACTTTGGAATGTTTGGCTCACATAATGATATCAATGTCTTGCAAAGCACCTTTTATGCAAAGTTAGAGAATGGAGAAACTCCAACATGATCTAGCTAACGGCGTCGCTCCCCCTGTTCCACATTTGTGAAGATAATTCACAACCTCGATGGCAGGAAGAAATATAACTTTGTCAAGACTCAAGAAGCTACTTGGATGGACATTACGCGAGCATTTGGAGTGTCCTAAGTTAGGTTTGTAATTGTTCGTGGACCTGCTCGCTTTTGGGACAATAATGCTTTATCAGACATCATAACATGTTGTGCGATCCTACGCAACATGATCATAGAATATGATAGGGAACGAGAATTAATTACCACTACCTTAGTGTTGGGATTCCTCTGAGACCTATGCATGTTTCTACTTGATAAAAAAAATCCTTGTCGTCTACTGGTAGATGGAAGACAAGGTCGAATCGACGAAGGTCGGCAAGTGATGCCCTGTTTAAGTCTTGCTAGTTTTGTGGTAAAATGGATCAATGGATTGGCTTAAGCTTCACATGGTTTTTTTTTGTGAGAGAGAATTTATTTTTTAAGACCGATCTACCGTAGGGGAAGCCCCTACGGTGTAATTTTATATATAAAGGATGGAGGTAACAGATTACATGATGTTTCGGTCTAAAAGATGGGGCTGGAGGAGTCAAACAAGAATGACTCAACCAGCAAATAAAAGAGCAAAATCAAGCAAAAAAGGTATTTGCAAAACCAATAAGATGGGGGACCAAGGCCTTTTTGATTCTGTATCTATGAAGAAGTAAGTCTTGCTTCGCACGCCTGCGCCAGTTATCCAGAGAGGGCACCACCCCATTAAAAATATAGTCATTGCGCTCCTTCCAAATGTTCCATGTGATGGACGTGAAAATCTCCATGAAATTAGGATGAGCAAAAGAGGCTGCTGCAAGTTCCACCCGTTCTTTCACACTCTTGAGAAGGTCCCACTGCAAACCAATTAGGATTTATCATCACCACTAATATAAAAAGGGAGAGAGGGGTGATCCAAATCATCTCAACCACACAACAATTGATCCGACGGTTATTAAGCGGGACTGACCACGGACTGACCATGAACCGAGCGAAACAACGTCTCCTTCGGAACTTACCTCACCGCAGCCATCCAACCTCCGTCGGCGCCCTTCATCCCCACCGCCGCCTACCTCCATCAAAGCATGTCACGCCCTCCATCCCCGCCGCCGCGCCCTCCATCAACGTACGTCGAGCCCTCCATCTCTGTCACGGACGACCTCCATCAAGGCCGCCGCGCCCTCCATCCCCGCCACCGGCGCCCTCCATCAACACAGGTCGTGCCCACGCCGGCCGAAGAAACAGGGTCGCCCGCCCTGCCCGCACGCCCGACGCACGCCTTCCCGACGACCCCGTGTGAAGCGCCGCAGGCCAGCCTCCATCCCCGTATGCCCGGCGCCTCCGCCCGGTACCTTCCCGACAAGCCCCACACGACGCGCCGCCGGCCTCCGTCCATGGAGTACCTGCTACCCTGCGTCCTGACACACTACGACCTGCTGCTGTGGTGCTGCACTGGTACGGCGCTGCTCGCCATCTCCTTTATCCTCACCAGACGCCAGAGGCATGAAAAGGGCAAGTGTCAAGGTAGAACTTTGAACCGCATACCACTTGTTCGACAGAACGTCAAAACTCATTCTTCTCTGCTCCCAGCCCAACGAATGCTCATGTGAAATAAAGTTCCTTGGAAATAGAAAATCGCTGTCTCATGTATCCTGTGTAATAGGTTAGCTACTCCATGGCGCAAAAGGTAAGTACCATGTCGCTCACCATCCAGAAGCTACACGATATCCTCCTTCATATGCCATTCCTATTTCAAGGAAATAGAGGAAGGACCATAATAGATTAGAGGTTATTCAACATCAGAATATATTATGTCATGTGTGCTCAGAAATAAAAGGAACCAAGTTGGTCCAGGAAAAAAAAATGCTTTTTTATTAGGGTTATTTAATGGATTGCCCTCAGTTGTGCCCACGACCTCAGTTTTGCCCCTAGTTGCGAATCGACCTCAGTTTTGCCCCTAGTTTGGTCGCGGCTGCTCTATTTTGCCCCGAACGGCAAGTTTGAAATCTATTCCGTCTGTTGGCGTTACTGACAGTGGGCCCTGGTGGGACCCAGAATACAACCGTTGACTGCTGACTTATGGGACCCAGAAGACAACCGTCGGCCGCGGCTTGTGGGACCCATAAGAGAACCGTTGGCGCGGCTTGTGGGACCCAGCTGTTGACCGTTTGCTTGCGGCTGCGCTGTAAAAGCGGCGGAGCGCGGCCCCGGAGCTCGCAGCGGTGAGCAGGAAAATCAGCCGAGCGAGGGAGAGGACGGCCACGCGCAGAGGTGGGCGGCGACCCCTGTTGATAGGAAGGAGCCGGACGCGGGCGACGGAGAGGGCGGCGTCCACGGGTAGCGCCGCCGACGGTTGGAAGATCGCCGTGGAGGGTGCGGCCGTCTGGTACAGCTACAGGGGCGACATCCCCTTCTTCTCCGGCGGCATGTCGACGAGCTCCGCTTCCGTCTCCGACTCTAAATGGCCGCGCTTCGGTCCAGTTCCGCTGGGAAGGTGCCCTGGGTGCGGAGGGACGGCGTCCCTGAAGCGGCGGGTCACCACGAGCGACAAGAACGGCAACCGCGGGCGCGAGTATGTGATATGCGAGAGCAAAGAACAGCCGGGGGAGGTGAGATATGTGTTTCCCCCCTCTCAATTTCGTTTTATGTTTCCTCAAATTTGGGTTTCAGCCGATTTGGGTTTTCATCCGATTTGGGTTGTATTTGCAGGCATGTGGCCATTTCGATTGGCTTGATGTGTACATCAAGAGGATTGAAAAGCAGGGCAAATCCCTGGTGCCCAATTTGCCACCGGCGGTGGAGCAATTGGGATCTGCTACTGGGGTTGTTGCTACGGTGCAGAATGGGGTGCAGAAGGACGAGTTGAAGAAGATGGCCAAACAGCTGGAGAAGCTTGTCGATCTGAAGAAGCAGAGCAATCTGCTGGCTGCAATTTTTTATCTATGTGCAATTGTTCTTGGAGTTGTCTATTTGCTGATCATTAGTCAAAAATAATGTAGTTAGTGTTCCAGTTAGCTTGACATGGTCAATTTGTGTATGGCTAAGACATGGAATAAATGCGTCAGGAATCCAGCCCTGATTTGGTTTGTTTCAGTTCTTATGATTTTGTGCAATGTTCAGTTCAGGTTCAGTTCAGTAGAAGAAAAAAAAATTGAAAACGGCTACGAGAAAAGGCCAGGCCCATGTAAAACCTAGACAGGCCCAATGTTAAAAGAAGTGCTCTCAGCAAAAAAACAGACGTGCACACTTTAGGTTTAGGTTTAGTTTTAAATGTTATTTCCATAGCATGTTATTGCTGGATAAGTTTAGGTTTAAAAGTTTCCATGCATGTTTCTATTGGGATTAATAATATGAATAAGTTTTGGTTTAGAAGTTTTCATGCATGTTTCCATATCACATTTGACGCACATTTTCGTTGACGATGAGTTGTGAAGCTAATTTAGAAGTTAGTGGATTACTTTTGTTCAAAAATAATTCAAACACGAGCAAACACTATTTTATATTAACACAAACATTTGCCCCACTTTACATATAGAGGGGCCCTACCCACATTACATATATTAAACTAAAAAAAGAAAAAAAATTCATATAGGGCCCTAAACCCTAACCGCTGGCGCCCCTTCGTCTGCGGGCGCCCTTCCGTCTGCCGGCCAACCGCCGGGGGTTGGCCTACTCCATCGGCGGTGCTGGGAGCGCTGACGCCGACGCCGACGCCGACGCCGCCGCCGCCGGCTTCCAATCCGCCGCCCTGTCCGCCATCTCGCGGTTGGACAAGGCCCGGAGATTGTCCTCCCGGTTCCGCTTTTCCACCCTTTCCTGGAGCTTCAGCCTGGCGCGCCGCTCCCTCGCCACCTCCTTCTCCTCCTCCCTCTCTTCGTCGGCGGCGAGTTCCTTGTTCTCCTTGTTCTCCAGGATGGCGAGGCGGCGCTGGAGTTTCTTGTCGGAGCGGTTGGCGATCTTGACCTCGTCGGGGTCGGGATTGTGGACGAAGGGGCCCGACGCCCACGGCTGGCGACGCCGACGCACACGCTTCGGAGGTTTCTCCTCCGGCTCCTCCGGCGCCTCCCACCAGCTTCGACGGTTTGGGTGGTTGTCCTCGTCGCTGACGGGCTCGGGGCTGGAAGGGAGAGAGTAGGTCGACATGGTGGTAGAGGGAGGAGGAGGCAAAGGGGCTGGAGATGGATGAGAAGAAAGGAACTTGGCTTGGCACTATTTACAGACCCGATGAGGAGTGTGAATTAATTGGGGTAGATGAAGAAGTTACGGGCGCAACTGTGTGAAAGACGTGATGACGAGTGTGAATTAGGCTTAGTAGTCCGTGCGCGCGCGCCACGTCGTGAAGCTGCGTTGCGGTCAATGCGGTGACTGCAAAAATAGCTGGGCTAGGATGCGACGTGACCCTGCACGACGTGACCCTGCATGCGTGCATTAACGCAAAGAGGTGAAAGCAAGTCCAAAGTCTTACGCACACGCATGCAGAAAACCTCTGCGTTAACTAGCTGTGCAGCACAACGGAGACCGAGGAAGCAAGAGGCAGAACGGACCAACGCGTGCCCCGTGCATTAATGGAAAGAGATGAAAAAACTGCCAAAGTCTGGCCCTCTTTGCATTAATTCTACACTCGGGGCAGGTAAAAGTTGATTTGTTAAAATTTGTGACGATGAGAGTCACCGGCGGATCCACCTTAGACGCGCTAAAATGCCGCGCCTCAAACCTAGTTGGCGCGGATGGTTTTAGCAGACTCTTTTGCAAATAAAAAACAAATCAAAAAATACAGTAAAATAGACTGCAAATATAGATATATAGATGAACTTGGACGAACACGATTCATTACACGAACAGACGATTCGATCCTAAACCCTAAACACTCGATTCAATAACCCTAATAACTACGAATCGATGAACTAGAACTCGAAGTCGGAGTCTGAGGAGAAATCGGAATCGGAGTTGGTGGTCTCCGAAATCTCCTCCTGCAGCGCGAGCCACCTGGGGTCGCCGGCGGGCCAGTTGGCGAGGCCTGCCGCCATGTCCGCCTCAGCCTGCTCCTTCGCTCGGCGGCGCTCCTCCCGCTCTTCGTGGCGCTCGGCGCGCCGCTCCGCCCGCTCGCCCGCGCGGGTGTTCCAGAACTCGAGTTCGGCGAGCTCTTCTTCCGGATGGTTCCGGTACCAATCGTCGACGGCGCGCTGGTCACGCTCCTCGACCAGGCGGAGCGTCGCGCGGAAGCGGTGCGCGCGGCGGTCTTCGGCGGTGACGAGGCGCGGCTCAGGTGTCCTGGAAGTTCATTGAGCGGCGCGGGCGGTTGAGCCTCCACGCCGCCGCGTCGTACGCGCGGGCGGCCTCCGTCGCGGTCCCGAACGTCCCGAGAGGGACGCGGCTGTCGCCGGACCGATCTCGGCGGTGAACGTCCCGTTCGGGCGCTCACGGACGCCGAGGTAGCCGGATTGGGAGCGGCGGCGCGGAGGCATCGCGGCGGGCGGTGGGGATTCCGAGCGGGCGCGGGAGAGTGAGCGCGCGCTGGCCGCGGGGCGGGGTATTTCAAAAAACGCTGGCCAATCATGTCGAAGAAACGGTGCTCCCACGGATCGCTCGTGATTCCTTCTAGAAAACCTGATCGCACGGCAGCAGTTAAGCGCGGCAGAGTCAGATGAACGGTCCAGGATGCTCGGTAGGGTTTATCTAAATCTTCGCATAGATAATTCAATAAAAATTGAAAAAATACAAAACCTTCGCACATAGTCATTATATGTGTCTTGATTTGTCTTGATTTGGCCTGAATTTGATTTTGCACTATGCTTCAATATAGTGTGAAATAGGCCGAATTTGAAATAATCACAAGATATTCAAAAAAGATCAAAAAAATGCAAATCCAGTGCACATAGTCTTAGTTTGTCATGTACTAGCAGCTCCAACTGATAAACAAGGTCTAGATACATATTAAACAAGAGATGCTTCAATATGGTATGAACTCTATAGTTTGAGATGTGAGATTTCAAAGCACTTCTTGTTTAACATGTATGTAGACCTTGTTTATCTGTTGGAGATGTTAGTACATGACAAAATAAGACCATGTGCACTGGATTTGCATTTTTTTGATGTTTGTTGAATATCTTATGATTATTTCAAAACCGGGTCAACAAAAGTCAACCAGTTTTGAAATAATCATAAGATATTCAACAAACATCAAAAAAATGCAAATCCAGTGCACATGGTCTTATTTTGTCATGTACTAACATCTCCAACAGATAAACAAGGTCTACATACATGTTAAACAAGAAGTGCTTTGAAATCTCACATCTCAAACTATAGAGTTCATAGTTTGAGATGTGAGATTTCATACCATATTGAACCATTTCTTGTTTAACATGTATGTAGACCTTGTTTATCTGTTGGAGATGTTAGTACATGACAAAATAAGACCATGTGCACTGGATTTGCATTTTTTTGATGTTTGTTGAATATCTTATGATTATTTCAAATCTGGTTGACTTTTGTTGACCCGGTTTTGAAATAATCATAAGATATTCAACAAACATCAAAAAAATGCAAATCCAGTGCACATGGTCTTAGTTTATCATACTAACATCTCCAACAGATAAAAAAGGTCTACATACATGTTAAACAAGAAGTGCTTTGAAATCTCACATCTCAAATCTCACACCATATTGAAGCATTTCTTGATTAATATGTATCTTTACCTTGTTTATCAGTTGGAGATGTTAGTACATGACAAACTAAGACCATGTGAACTGGATGTGCATTTTTTTGATGTTTGTTGAATATTTTTTGAATATTTCAAAATTGGTCAACAAAAGTCAAACCAAATTTTAAACAAATTTTGAGTTAAAAATTAGTTGGAGATACTATATTAGTGCAATAGATGTTAACCCTAGAGTTTGAGATCATTTGGAGAAGGTCGAAAAAATGAGTGGCTTAGAAATGGGGCTGTTTGGGCTACATTTGGAGCACATTTGTAGCACATTTCCGGCGACGATGAGTTGTACCTCACAAAATGGCTAGAATTAATGAACTAACGTGCATAACTGTACATCAAACATTGAAACATCATAACACATAAGTTTATTACATGAATGAAAAACAGTTCTCAATGAAAAACATTATAACACATAAGTTTATTCATAATGTTTCATTCAAAAGGGCGCCACCACTTTGCTCCTGGTGATCCTTGTGGTACTTGCCACCATTTTGCTCCTTGTGCTCCTTGTTATCACTGTGCTCACTGCTTCTTCTCTTCTCCTCTTGGGTGTCGGTAACTTAACTTTCTTCTTCTCTTCTCCTTGTGATCTGTACGAAAAGTGAGATAATTTTCAGCACAAATTGGAGCAGAACATAAAGTGATAAATGTACAACATTTACATACCTAGCAGAAGGTTGGTCAGCATCTGCATCATCTTCTGGTTCAACATCTCCAACAGATTCTGGTTCAGCATCGTTTGGAGCATCATCGGAAAACTCTCCGAACGCTGGATCTACTGCATTATTACACTTGTTACCGAAATGACCAGACCCACCACACCTTTTGCACTTACGCATCCTTGCTCCTAGTCCAGCTCCTTCGCTGCGACGCCTGAACCGAGTCTTTCTCGGTCTACCTGCTGCTCTCTTCAGAACTGGAGCGCAAAGCTTGAATCCAGGGTCGACCCTGTCCCATTGTTGTTTTCCCTCCAAAGCAGGCAAGGTAAGTGCATATGTGGTTTTGAACCTTGCAACAGAGTAGTACTCATGCACATACTGCTGTATGTTCCCTGCTGGACCTGACAGAGATGTGATGAAAAACAAAGCATGAATGCATGGCAACCCAGTTATTTGCCATTTCCTACAACTGCAAGTTCTAGCTTCTAAATCCACTGGATATCTCCAGGGTTTCTCGTTTTTATCAATTATTGTGACCTCTGCTGTGGTATCCGACAATAGAATCATGTTCATTACCAAGCCTACTGTTTTCTGCTTCAGTTCATTCATCACGGAAGGGATGATAATGTGGCCCATGAATTTTGCCTCAGCTATTCCAACACGATAATGAAACTTCTGCGCGTATTCTATCCTTATCTTGTCAAGCAAATCCACCAAATAAAGATCCTTTAGTTTCCGGATGGTTGAGTTGAAAGACTCTGCAAGATTATTATGCACATAATCAACTTTACTCAGTTCACTGAATTGGCTTCTGGCCCATAACTTGGAGTGGTGTGTTTCCAAGTATTCCTTCACTTTGGGATTCGTGTATAACTGCCTCATGTGGTGGCTATGCTTCCTCACACTGCAAGTCAAAGATGCTGGCCATAAATTGTCAGCATATATCTTTCCTTTGAATTTTTCACAAAATTTGCAGCAAGGTGACGCATGCATTCCCTATGCTCTACTCCAGGGAACACATTGTCCACAGCCACCTCTAAACCCTTGCAGGCATCTGTATGAATTACCAACCCCTCTGGATGTGCAATGGCACGCCGCAGATTCTGCAAAAACCAAGTCCAGCTCTCCTCAGACTCTGTCTCCAGCACACCGTATGCAACTGGAAATACAAAATTGTGTGCATCAACTGCACAAGCTGCTACTAACTGTCCTTTAAACCTCCCTGTGAGAAAGGTAGCATCAATAGCCAAATATGGCCTGCAGCCTGCCAAAAACCCACGGCGACAAGCCTCAAAGCACACAAAAACCCTCCTAAAGCATTCCTTGGTCCTTGTCACTCCCTTCAATTTGTACTCCACGGAGTGGTGATCAATTTCAACAATACTTCCTGGGCTGGCCCTCCCAACTTCAGCTTTGAATGAATGCAACAATTCAAAACTTTCCTGCCAGTTACCATAGATAGATTCCATAGCTTTTTCTTTACCATTGAAAACCCTCATGTATGGTAAATCTATCTTGAACTTGTCTTTGATGTTTTTCATTAATTCCTTTGTACCCACTTGATGGTTTTCTGTCACCCACTTCTTTACTGCTTCTGCCACCCATTTTGATTTGGCTTTACTGAGTGTTTCCTTCCTGAGAGTCGATTCTTCGCATGTGTGGCTAAAAGGGTTCACTTTGACCTGAATATTCTTGCTTCTTCGCATTTTGGATGCGTGTATCCTCCATGGACAACCCTCAGTCACACAATGCACTGTGTAACGCTTTTTATCGCTCTTGTCAACGATGAACGCACGTTCTGCCTTGATGCAGTACGTCACAAAGGCATTTCTACACTCACTCATGGATGCAAAAACTGTACCTACTGCCATATGAGGGTTCTCAGGATTCCACTCAACAGCTGGAAGGTCTTCCTCCTCATCATCTTCTTCCTCATTGTCAGCCTCATCTGGGATTTCAGCACCACCAGATGCCCGTCGTAAATTCTGAACAACATCACCATATAGCCTTTCTTCATCATCCCAAGAGATGTCAGCATCTGCCTCCACTTCATCAGGGTCCCTTCTGCCCACGCTTGTCGAGCCACCACGTCCATTTGGATGAACTGAACTATTCTGGCTAGAAGTGGCTTTCCGACGAGATGTTTCTGTCTGAGAAGATGAACCTGTCTCCCTAGGTCTAACTTCCGGCACAACCACATCAACTTGCAGCATCACATGAAATGTATCTGTCTCCTTATGTTTAGCAAACATGGTAGCCAGTTCTGCATCATTGCTAACTTTCACCCAATTTGTGGACCCATCGTAATATTTGAATTCCACTTCGTCATGCAAACCCCAAGGATATGTGCTGCAAAGGACCTCCCCAAACTGTCTGAAACTCCAGTTGCAATCCATTGGCAAAGAATAATCGAAACCTCCATGGAATTTCTTCTTACTGTCTACATCCACGATGTACCGGTCCCTTCTAATGATCAACAAGAAAGCATACCGCAACTCCATCCTAACCAAAGAAAACAGAGACGCAATCAGCAAAAGCTCAAATGCACACAAAACTCCAATTGCAGAATTAACCTCAAATGCACAAGCAATCTATGTCCAATTGCAGAAATATATCATCCTATGTCGAATCCACTGTTGAAATGCACACACAAGCTAAATTGGAAGCCTTACCCCTCGGGAACCCAGTCATGGACGCGGCGGGTCTCCGGCCCAATGCGTGCCATGCCAAATACTCTGGGGTCGCTGCCGCTCCCATTTCGGCGCCAATGTCCTGGTGGGGTGCACCAGCCCCTCAAATGTCAGCGCTCCGGCCAGGCGCACGGAAGGAGCCCCGCCGCGGGTCGAGCAGGTGGCGGCCGCCGTGGCGGAACGAGCGCCCCTGGCGGCGGCGGCGGATCTTATGGGGTCGGCGGATCTGGTGGTGGGATCTGGTGGCGACGCGGGACGGCCGTGGCGGCGTAGGTGGTGCTGGCGGCGGCGCTGGTGGCGGCGGCGCTAGTGGTGGTGCTGGCGACGGCCGGTCGGGAGCAGGGCGCGCACTGATAGATTGGGGATCAGGCAGTTGGGCGGTCCCACCTTATTTCAAGTTATTTCGGATTTTTCTTAATCTTCAAAAAGAAAGAAATTCCTGTTTCCGGCCACATAGGCAGTTAGGCGGTCCCACCAGGGCCCACTGTCAGTAACGCCAACAACGGAATAGACTTCAAACTTGCCGTTCGGGGCAAAATAGAGCAGTCGCGACCAAACTAGGGGCAAAACTGAGGTCGATTCGCAACTAGGGGCAAAACTGAGGTCGTGGGCACAACTGAGGGCAATCCATTAAATAACCCTTTTTATTATCAAAAGCTACACCCACTAAAACAAGCTAGAGCACAAATTACCAACGAACTGATGTGTTAGTGTTGTGTGAACTGAACTGAAGTACTTCTTCCAAAGACATGATCCATCGCTCTCCATATAATAGTGTAGATGGACATAGTATAATGGAGCAGTTAGTTTTGGAGTTAAATGCACGAGCGGTCCTAAATCTTTTCCGAAAGTGTCAAGTAGGTCTTAAATCTTTCAAAATGCATATCTAGGTCCCATAAGTTTTGTTCCTTATGCACTAATAGGTGTGCTACATTCATCTCCGCTAACATTTTTTGCTAAATAAATTAATTTGGAACGAAGGGAGTAATAGATATCAAGATATGAACTTAAAAATAATGAAGTTGTTGGAAGACATGGCCATTCTTTAAAGCATCCCTGTGAGCCCAAGTAAGTCCTTGGAGTCAGTGGCGGAGTTTGGCCCAAAAACTTGGAGGGGCAAATGCGCTGGGGGGGGGGGGGGGGAGGGCAAGAAAACATGATTTTGGGCCGATTTTCACTGGAATATGTAGCAATTAGTTAGGGATAACTAGCAGATTTCTCATGGGCTGGGGGCCGGCTGCCCATTTCGCCCTTTAGAAGCTACGCCACTGCTTGGAGTGACACGAAAGAAGTGGGGCCTGCTCATTTTAGAGCGAAGAGATGCCATGGTCACTTATATTTGTGGTACATTTGATGTAGCCCAACCTAGGACCATCACCATGTCAAGCATTCCAACACATCACAAGTCACCATGGATATCAAAGGTGAACTCATTCCTTTTCAACAACTCATTTTCCACCTTTTGGATGGTATACTACCTCATCCTCCGTCCCTTGATGATACTAGGCTTGCCACGACGACTACGGGTACACGAGAGGATGATCAAGGTACAAGAGGAATGAAGCCCGACAAGACGGTGGCTTGGAAGAGGAGAAGGAAGAAGAAGGAGTTGTAGCTGGCGACACAGCCGGTACTACCGAGCAGGGTCGGTACTACCGCCCCCGCCCGGTACTACTACTACGTTAGCCAGGGAGCTACGGGCATCGCGCCTGATATTGCTCGGTACTACCGAGTCGGCCCGGTACTGCCGGCTGATCGGCACTACCGCGCCCCGTCCGGTACTACCGCCCCTTCGCTGCCTGCGCGTAGATCTGGGCTTTTGACCCATGTACCCCTCTCCCACCTACCCCTTTGGGTCTAGACTATATATAGGAGTACCCCTCCACCTCTAGAGGGTAGAGCTAAGATGATGAGATAGAGTTGAGCTTAGCTCCTTTCCCACCCCTTGTGGTGTTGCCTCCTATGGAGATGAATCATGGCCTCCCCTTGTGGAGATGAATCAAGGCTTCCCCTTGTGGAGAAGATCCCTCTAGTGGATTTCAAGACCTCTTCTTGTAATTGAGATTACATGTCAATCCTTCATCTTCGGGTGACGCTATTGGATCGGTTGGATTGACCGATATGAGAAACAATCCTAAGAGTAAGGTTGCTTGGAGATTGAGAATCGGGGGCTACCCTTGGGGATTTGTTACCGGTTGATTTCGTCCATGTTGCTTTGCTAGTTATCCCTCACTTTCCCCATGAATTCCCCTTTATGTTCTTGTGTTCTTCGTGTTCTTCGTGATTCTTCGCGTTCTTCGTCCCTCCACATCAAATCCGTGAAGATCGGGCAACCCTAGAGGTGCACCCTTCACCATATGGTATCAGAGCATGGTTGCCACGGATTTGACTTGTGTTTCCACCCCCAAATCCACCATATTTTTCTTTGATTTTGAGTAATTTCGAAAATTCCACCAAAAATAGCCCCAATTTGCTTTTGGATCGATCTGAGATTTGAATGCGTATTTGCAGGTTTTGATCCATAGATATATTGCTCAACTAGTTTATCTACCTTCCTTTGCGTTCCCATAGCCTAATTCCATCATTTGTCCCTCCGATTTGTTGTTTTCCCGTCTGTTTTTCTTCCCGTCTGTTTTTCCGCCCAAATCGCGCAGAAATCGCGTCCTGAGCTCGGATCTGAAAAATCCCGTGTTTGGCGGTACTACCGGGCATTGGGCGGTACTACCGGGCATCGTACTGTGGCACTACCGACCTACTTTTCCCGGTACTACCGACCTACTTCCAGAGAGCAAAAATCAGCATTTCAGGAAAACGGTTTTGGCCATATCTTTTGTTTTGGACTCCGTTTTTGGTGTTCTTCGACTCGTTTCGAAGCTACGGACAAGACCTACATCACCATTGCGGAAGATCCAACATCCAACATCCCCAAAATCCATGGGCAAGCACGACACTCCTACAACAACGGGTGAAGACCGTCGACAAAAGGTATAACATCGCGAATCTTTTCCCCTTGCCTTTCCTTTGTGAGCCACACTATATCTTTGCGATTACCATGTCCTATTGAGGCTAGCTCTTGATGATTGCCTGGGCTTTGCACATTTGCACCGTGTAGTTTCCGAGCGACCGTTGTATGCGCTAGTTCATATATCATATATCTTGTTGTTGGTATCAAAGAAGTGAGTGTGCAAAAGAGAAAAGAATCAAAAGAGAAAAGAAGCAAAAAGAGCAAGAAAATAAAAAGAGAAACACCACTTGCCATATCTCTTGTAGGAAGCGCGCAAATGAACATATCGTAGGTGGTACATTTTGTGCAAATCTAGTAGCCCACCAATAAATTGCAATCGAGCTAGTGGCTCTCCTTGTACTTGTGCAACATGAGCTTATAGTCTTCGCTAGGATCATATGGTTCTTTAGCTCACTTCTTGGTTGCATAAGACCCATTTATCTCTCTGCGTGTGTGTTTCCTTGAACTACATTCCTATCTTTTGAGATTGACTTGCTTTTGCTTTGTGATCATCGTGGTTCTCTACTTGCCTTTACAATATCTTGGTTTTGGATTGGTTCGATTTGCTTTCCACCTACCATACCTTCCTATCCACCATAAGACATGTGTGTGTTGGGTGTTAGAACCGGATTCTCTTTCGTCAAGCAACTCTATTCTTTCGATATAGTTTCTCTTGGTTCTCCATCACTCCATATATACACTTGTGTTTGTGAGTTAACATGTCTAGGGAGAGCGAATCCAACTATGGAGGCGAAGATAATGATGAGTACACGATGAGCCACATCGACTATGATGCCTCAAGCATTGAGGACGTGGGGAATGCTACACGGACAATGACCCCCAAGAAATGGAGCATCACCAAGACTTCCGCTACTATGACTCCGGCTTCGCAAGCATGCATGACATAGATCATCACCAAGACTTCCGCTACCATGACTCCGACTATACAAGTGTCAACGACATGGAGCGGTACCACGACTTCGACCAAACTTCATCATATGGTACCGACTTCGACACCACAAGCGTCTACTACATGGATCCCATGGGTGACAAATACTACAAAGATGACTACAACAACATGGTGGAGCACATGTACAACCACGACTTCTCAAGCATGGACGACTACATCGACTACTCCTTCGACAACATGCAAGAGGAGACAAAACCCATCACCACCATGTTCAAGAACGGCACCACCAAGCTTAGTGGCACCACCTTCTATGGTTCTTGCTCAAGATGGAGCGACAAGAAGACCACCATGCGTCCACACCATGAAGCTCTATCAACTTCAAGAAGGTGCCCCTCGAAGAACTACATTGACAAGAGCGCCAAGCTTCAACATTCTACATCAACAACAAGACGGCGCTGCAAGAAGTGCATCGACAAGGCCAACCCAAGCCAAGGCCAATCTAGCTCAAGAAGGCGCCACAAGAATGTTGCCAAGGTCGACCGCAACTTGTCCAAGCTCCAAGACGACCTCACCACACTCGCCAAGCTTCGGAACATATCACCAAGTTCGAGTGGGAGCTCCAAGACAAGGTCACCAAAGCAACAAGCACGCCGACATCGACATGAGGAGACGAATCCAAACGACTTTCGATGTCATTCCTCCTCTCAAGAACGCCAACGCCGACGTGAAGAGAAGTCAAGACGGAAGGCACGCCATCAAGCACCTATGCCTACACTCCAAGTTCAAGGTGCGGCCTCCACATCCAAGATGGCGACAAGTGCACATCCTATGGTGTCTCCTTCTAGTGTTGATTCTATGTTTGACGAGTTCATGGCTGACATCGACAAGTTCTTCGACCAAATGTCAAGCTCACGTCGATGCCGCAAGAAGCATGGCAACACTTGGGAGGACACAACCAGACGGCGCCCTTCTCAAGCACTTCTCATGATACGGTCTCTACACCAAGTGCCACCACCACAATGGCCCCCATATGGAAAGATGAAGACCTTCTATGCGACAATTGCCAAGGCCAAGGACATGATCCACGCGAATGCCCCAAGCTCTTGTACCCTCTATGCAATGGAAATGGTCACATGATGTGGGAGTGCAAAGTTGGTGACCAAGACGACGACAAGATGGTCGAGTGATACGTCTCAAACGTATCTATAATTTCTGATGTTCCATGTTGATATTATACCAATTGTTACATGTTTTATATACACTTCATAGCATTTTTATGCATTTTCTGGGACTAACCTATTAACAAGATGCCACAGTGCCAGTTCCTGTTTTCTGATGTTTTTGTATTCCAGAAAAGCTAGTCTGGAAATATTCTCGGAATTGGACGAAACTTGGACAGAACCTCCTATTTTTCCAACACGAAGACGGAGTCCATGGGGCCGCGCGGCCCCCTGCCACGCCGTGGGGTGGTGTGGGGGCCCTCGTGGCTCCGCAGCCGCCGCCCTTTCGCCTATTTATTCTTCCCGACGCGAAAACCCTAAACACCCGAGCCATTATCCACGAAAAGTTCCAGAGACGCCGACGCCGTCAACCCTAGCTCGGGAGGGTTCAGAAGCTCTTCCCGGCACCCTGCCGGAGAGGGGAATCATCACCGGAGGGCTCTACATCAGCATGCCTGCCTCCGGAGTGATGTGTGAGTAGTTCATCCTTGGACTACGGGTCCATGGCAGTAGCTAGATGGTTGTCTCTCCACTTTATGCTATCATGTTTAGATCTTGTGAGCTGCCTATCATGATCAAGATCATCTTATTGTAATGCTACATGTTGTGTTTGCTGGGATCCGATGAATATTGAATACTATGTCAAGTTGATTATCAATCTATCTTATATGTTATTTATGATCTTGCATGCTTTCCGTTACTAGTAGAAACTTTGGCCAAGTAGATGTTTGTAACTCCAAGAGTGAGTATTTATGCTAGATAGTGGGTTCATGCCTCCGGTAATCTGGGAGAGTGACAATAACTTCTAAGATTGTGGATGTGTTGTTTCCACTAGGGATAAAATAACCGATGCTTAGCTTAAGGGTGCGCTGTTAGGTCTAATGCATTTGTTTACATTACGCACATTACTTAATGCAATTATCCGTTGCTTGCAACTTAATACCAGCGGGGAACTCGTATGACAACTTGGCGGTGGATTATTAGTCATAGACGCTGTTGGATAACGGTCTATGTATTTTGTCGTAATGCCCACATGAATATCATAGTAATCATCATGTCATATATATGCATTGTCATGCGCTCAATATTTTGTCAATTGCCCAGCTGTAATTTGTTCACCCAGCATGTTAGTTATCTTTTATGGAGAGACACCACTAGTGAACTGTGGACCCCGGTCCATTCTTTTACACTGATAATACAACCAACTGCAAACATTGTTCCTTTTCATTCTCTGCAATTTACTACTGTTTTCCACACCATACGTTTAATCCTTTGTTTTCAGCGAGCCGGTGAGATTGACAACCTCACTGTTTTGTTGGGGCAAATTAGTTTGATTGTGTTGTGTGCAGATTCCACGTTGGTGATCGAGTAAACGACGCCACCAACAACCTTCAGAAGTGATTTCTTGCTCCTACTGGTTCGATTAAACCTTGGTTTCATACTGAGGGAAACTGCTGCTACACTGCTTCATACCTTCCTCTTGGGGTCTCCCAGCGAACGTGTGATCCACGCAATCAAGCTCTTTTTCTGGCGCCGATGCCGAGGAGAAGAAATATTTCTGAGAGCTCCTCTAACTCCCTGCAACAGCTCTTTTTCTGGCGCCGTTGCCGGGGAGCAAGAGGATTTCTGCAAGGGGAGTTTCACGCTTCCAATCTCTTTACTTTGTTATTGTCTTGCTTAGTTTATTTTTATTTAGTCTTGTTTGCTTTATTTATCAAAAACACAAAAAAAATTAGTTACTTTTATTTTCAAGTTGTTATCTTTCTGTTTTGTTTTAATTTTGCTAAAATGAGTACCCCTGAGAACACTAAGTTGTGTGATTTCACTAGCACGAACAACAATGATTTCATTAGTACACCTATTGCTCCACCTGCTTCTAACGCAGAATTCTATGAAATTAAACCTGCACTTTTAAATCTTGTTATGAAAGAGCAATTCTCTGGTGTTAGTACTGATGATGCTTTGGGTCTAGACTATATATAGGAGTACCCTCCACCTCTAGAGGGTAGAGCTAAGATGATGAGATAGAGTTGAGCTTAGCTCCTTTGCCACCCTTGTGGTGTTGCCTCCTATGGAGATGAATCATGACCTCCCCTTGTGGAGATGAATCAAGGCCTCCCCTTGTGGAGAAGATCCTGAAAATGCATGTGTTGCCCCATGCGTGGTTTTGGTAATTATATCGCCTATTCACCCCCTCTAGGCGACATCCTTGTCCTTTCAGATCCCTCTAGTGGATTCCAAGACCTCTTCTTGTAATTGTGATTACATGTCAATCCTTCATCTTCGGGTGACGCTATTGGATCGGTTGGATTGACCGATATGAGAAACAATCCTAAGAGTAAGGTAGATTGGAGATTGAGAATCGGGGCCTACCCTTGGGGATTTGTTACCGGTTGATTTTGTCCGTGTTGTTTTGCTAGTTATCCCTCACTTTCCCCACGAATTCCCCTTTGTGTCCTTGTGTTCTTCGTGTTCTTCGTGATTTTTTCGCGTTCTTCGTCCCTCCGCATCAAATCCTTGAAGATCGGGCAACCCTAGAGGTGCACCCTTCACCAACATTCATCTAACATGCTATTTGAAACATCATCGGTAGCTGTAAGTAAAATACAATTGTTGATGTATTTTTGGCCCGAGTTCAGATTTTTTTCACTTTTGGTCAGGGTCAACGCGCCAATATGTATCGTACATTGAACTTCATAGCAGATTGTTCTCCTTTTGTCATGTGACTGATTTTTACACGGAGAATTAAATGCATGTTGCAATTCTTTTATGACCACTGTATCACTGAACTTAATAGAGATATACACGGTGTGAATACCTGGCCCATGTTTTTCTGTTGTTGAGGCATACAACTAATATCTATTTTACTATGGAATTTTATATGAGATTGTTGGTGTTTCTTGTGGGTTTTTAGATGTTCTTGACGTTTATTTGTTTCCCTCAATAATCAGTTGCACGACGGGCCTTCTCAAAGGATTTGTTGTGTATCCTAGCATGTAATATCTATTTACCTATTTATTGCGAGTTTCAGATAGTGTACCTCTCTGACCGACCCATTTAATATTGCAATTATTGGTGCCAAATAATAAACCTTAATCATTTGCTTTTATTTAATTGTTTATTATCTCCCCTGTGATAACGGTGGACAAATATATACAGAATTGTTAAAAAAAGCGCGCGCTTCTGGGGCGCACGCCTGCTGTTGCGTCCGCGAGCACCACGTGGGCGCATTCTGAGCGTGCCTCGCTCCCGCGCGTGCGTCCCCTGCTCACCACGTGTAGGCTAGGGGCTTGTCCCTCGTTCGCGCTAATCGTTGGGTGCTAGCTCGGGTGTCTTTTTACTTTTTTCTCTTTGGTTTGAAGACGAAAAAAGAAATATCTTGCGAACCGAGTGTCGAAATCACGATCCGTTTTCAGGAATGGATTATTCGTGTCGAGATCTTCAAAACTAGATCCCATGTTGATATGTTTCGACGAACTTTTTTTGTGCACTGCCCGGAGTGTGTAATTTGCACTGCCTTATCTATCTTCTGTAGTGCGGTGCAATATCTTCCCTTTTGCGGTGCACTGCCTTCTCACTTTGCGGTGCACTGCCTCGATTGGGCACTGCCCGGAGTGTGTAAATTGCACTGCCTTTCTTTTTACTAGATGCAGTGCACTGCCTTCTCTTTTGCGGTGCACTGCCTCGGATGGGCAGTGCACTGTCTTTTTTTACTGTGCATTGACTCGAATGGACAATGCACTGCCTTATCTTTTTCAGGTGCACTGCCTCAGATGGGCAGTGCACTTTGGACCGGGCAATGCACTGCCTCAGTGGACAGTGCACTGCCTTCTTTTTTGTGATGCACTGCCTCAGATGGGGTATTTGCACTGTCGTGGATGGGTGCACTGCCTTCTCTTATTGCGGTGTACTGCTTCGAATGCGGCATTGCACTGCCTTTTTTTCCGGTGCACTTTATGAATGGTAGACGCGCCGAAGGCGCCGTGCTAGGGCGCAGCCCGTTGCACGCGTGACAAGACATGCATCGACGAAATACAAGGGACAACGACGAATGTACCCCCTTCAAGATCTTTATTAAAACTTTTTCTCTTTTTTTTTTCTCTTGTTCAAAGTATATCTTTTGTATTGTTCAAAGTAGACCCCACCCATCTTACCCCACAAAATCTCCAATGCCCGAAAAGAGAAAAAAAAAAGGGACGAAAAAGCTAGCTGGCTAGCGCGGGTGGGATACGATCGATCGGATCGATCAGCTGACTAGCGCGCTGGCCGGCTCGCTCGCGAGCGCCACGCGTCGGACACGCGGCTGCCGTGCGGCCGAAAAGCGTGCGTTGGAAACTTGGCTGACGCGCGTGCTTTTCCTTGACGCTCCCATATACATATCAATTCACATCTAGCACAGTGCTGCTCTTGACGAGATGGAAAAGAAATGAGGAAAATTATTGTAGATGAAGAGGGATGAATTGGCTTGCTGCGCTGACTTGATGAACAAATTTAACCAAAACATTTTTGTACAATTTTTTTGGGAAATTTTAACGAATAGAATGATTGGAACTTGCTATTAGCATTTATTTTAACAAGATTAAACGTGCATTGCACGTACACAATTACTAGTTTAGTTAGTTGGGATCAAGCCCTAGGATTTAGCAGGTAATGAGATAAATCTGGTTTTCCGACGACACATGGGCTACCTTTTCTATTCATCTTGGGCCTGTCAGATTGGGCTACCTCTCAAAAAAAAGATTGGGCTACCTCCTCTCCACTCCGAGCTCCAAGAGACCAAGAGAACCCCACCCGGTTCCGCCGGCGAGACTCCGGCCGGGAATCGCCGATCCATCCAGGATGGCCGCCAACTTCTGGGCGTCGTCGCACAGGTAAGCCGCCGGCACCCACCCACCCGACCTCGACCAGATTTATTATCGCCGTTTCGTGAATTCTGAGCTGCTAATCGGGGCGAGTGTGCTCGATGATTCCGTGCGAGCAGCAAGCAGCTGCTGGACCCGGAGGAGGTGGACGTGGTGCCGGCGGCGGACCGGGAGCGGGGCATCACGCCGGTGGAGTTCCGCCTCGTCAAGATCCACATGTCCTTCCGTGAGCACCTCCTGCGCCCTCCCTTCCTTTAAAAAAAAAAATCTAGTATCCCGGCTGCGCAGATTTACAAATCATAAACTCGACGATAAGCTCGGCCTGGAGTGATAGATGTTAATAAAGATGTGGCAACTGGCAAACAGTGGTTCGGTCTGAAGTTTGGAAACTCCACGATTTCGGTGCGGCAACGATCTGACTTGTATGATTTGTAATGTAATTATACCCATGGGCATATCGTGCCCTGCATCTTTAGGAATGTGGTTAAAAGAAGGAAATTCCTTCCCTTAAACTGTATGTTGTTTAGGTAGAAGTGAGGCACCCTGCGGAGGCTGTGCCTCGAACACGGGCGTGTGCTCTCCGGGCACTGCTCGGTTCTCGTGCTATGCACTTTTGTCATTATCTACCGTATCTGCTAAAACAAATTTAGAATATGTTACCATCTTTGCTCTTTTTACTAAATGGAGATACAAGTTTATAATACTTCTCCTAGAGAAGTTTTAGGTGACGCAAGCTGTGCATTGCTTATTTTCAGTAACCGACACAATGCTTGTTCTATCAGTAGCGATCTAGCATACATGTAAAAAAGAAGTAGCAATCTAGTGCCGGTGTTGATACTAAATTCAACCCCTTGCACTTGATTGATTTCAACTCCACTTGTGGCACTTGTAAGTACAGCGGTGATGATGGCTGTGCCCCGGTGTACGGGGCCTCCTAGCTTGTTTTGGTTAGAGAAGATAACAGAGATAGGGATGAACTTATTCTTTCTTTGCTTCTTGATTACTTCAATTAACCACGTGACAGTTCACATATATAGTGACGTAGCGCCTAGGAGCATATTCTAATACAACTAACAGGAATCCCTTAGAGCATTATGTAACCTCACTGATAAGATTTTATCTTCAAATCATGCAAATCCAACTAACTAACAAACTACTCAAACAACTTGCTACCTGCTGGAACCTGGATAAGCACATGGCAGTATCTTACTTACAGTTTATAGATATGCCTTTTGCATTAGTTCTCTTCCTTACAGAGTAAAGCATTTGATGATTTCAGATATATGGCGGTTGGCCCAGCAGGTGAAAGTTAGACAAAGGTAAGAGCCGGCGGACCCAACCGTCCCTAAACATGGGCACTTGCCGGGCTTCCGGCCGGTCGGCGCAGCCTAATTTGCTGGCAACCTTGATCGAAAATAGTGTTATTAGCCTTTAAATTCACTGTTTGCCCGGGCTTTGAATTATTTTTGGGTCCGCATCATTGTTTCCATTTCCTGAATTGTTCCTTCGTTTATAGCTGTGTATGATATCTGTATACTTCAGTGATCAGATAAACTTTTGTGTTTTGCTTTTAGACTAGTTAGCAAACTTTCCTTCTGCAGTCATACATAGTCTTTTTTCTAAGTGTCTATCTTTGTATCTAAAGAAGTTATACATATTGATGGCTTATTACCTGAAACTTTATGCAAATGTTTTGGTGGTATATATTGTTTCCCTAATAAAGTTCTTCCTGGTAATATTTTTGTGGTGTTTGCTTGAACTTCAACACTAATATAGTGATACCAAAGCTGACTACTTTCAAGAGAAAAGTAAAAAATATCAGTACTACTCCAATCTCCTTTATCTGCATTCTTTATTAATCATAAGGTTGTTGCAGTTTATGTTATAAGACTAACTTCTAACTAATACTATGTACTTAATATCTGCTACTGAATAGCTTACTTTTCTAACTTATGGTATGATGTTCAATCTTTCACCAGACCTATCTGGCATTAACTCATGATTGTTATTTCAGAGTCATAGCTACTGCAATCACATACTTCAGGCGTGTCTATACAAGGTATGATTCTTCATTTAGCAAGGACGCGTCGGATAGAAGAGTGCCCTCTAGCCTCTAATGTCGCTTTTCTGGATTTGACTATTTTTTTACTAGCTGGAGAAATGAAAACACGGTATTATTTTGTAGACTGTAAGTTGTTGTGCCACTAAAAAGTGGGAAGCATGTCCTTATGATGTAAGATGGTCAACGTACAGGCAATTAAGAACCATATACTGTGATTGTACATTTGTTTCTACGAGAACTTCTGTGATTCACTCAGAACTCTATAATTCACATTGCTTCATCATAACTTGGGTGATTGTAGATGTGAGGTTCTCATCAAGTTGCTTCAAGCAGAATTAATACAATGGTACTTTAATTGGAAACCTTTGAAATTTATTTACACATAGTATTATACTTCAAGCCCCAAACTCATGTTTTTATAATTCCTGTGAACAAAAAAAATGACATGGAGATTCATATTTTAATGACTATTTCTGCATAATTCTTTGAACATTTTAAAGTTTTTTTTTCTAATGGAACTTAAGCATTCAGAACTGCGTCCGAATCTATTTACAGAAAGAGCATGACGGAGTATGATCCTCGTTTGGTAGCACCAGCTTGTTTGTATTTGGCATCAAAGGTGGAGGAAAGCACAGTGCAAGCAAGGCTTCTCGTATTTTACATCAAGAAGATGTGTGGTAGGTCTCTTGATCATTTAGATAGACCCATGTTTACCTGGAAAACTGGAAGAGTTGCACAACATGCAATAACCATGTATTTTCGTCCCCCAAAATGTAGGTTCTGATGACAAGTACAGATTTGAAATCAAAGATATTCTTGAAATGGAAATGAAGCTCCTGGAAGCACTCGACTATTATTTGGTCGTTTTCCACCCATACCGTCCTCTTTTACAGTATGACTTTGCTTCCCTGTCATCTGAATAAAAATGGCATTTTCCACTGGAATAACACTTCATATCTTCTGGTGCTCTGGACTTTTGAATTAACTCCCCTTTGATAGATTTTACAATGGCATTGAGAGATGTGCTATTTTACAGGTTGTTGCAGGATGCTGGCATAACAGATCTGACACAGTTCGCCTGGTAAGTACCACTTCTTGAATACAATGCAGTGTCAAGTTGAGATTTGAGAACTGGATGCAACGAAACTTGTTGGCCTTTCTTATAATTTCCGTCATGGCGTACTGTTTTGCTTTTTCTGAAGGGAAGCTGTTTGTGTTTGATATACAAGAAATTTGCTTGACACTAAAGTACAAATATAAGTGAAATACAGTTTATTATGATCTATGGCTGTACAACTAGACCCATATCTACGCTGATTAGACGCTGTTATTGCAGGGGCCTTGTCAATGATACTTACAAGATGGATCTTATTCTCATATATCCTCCATATATGATTGCATTGGCCTGCATATACATCGCAAGTGTTCTTAAAGATAAGGACACAACCTCCTGGTTTGAAGAACTCCATGTTGACATGAACATTGTAAGTGTTTCATTGATATCTTTCCAATCATTGATGATTTTTGTATCCTCATATTAACCCACTTGCATCCGTTTGCAATACTCAGGTTAAGAATATTTCTATGGAAATCTTGGACTTCTATGACACCTACAAGATTGATCCTAACAGGGGCCTCCAGGAGGACAAGATCATTCCTGTGATGAACAAGTTGCCATCAAAGGCCTGAAGCCAGATTTAACACCCATTCAGTCCGACTGCTTAACCACATGACACTTCCTTGACTGGAGTGTGCGTATGCCGCAAATCTTGGACAAATTCTAAGTCAAGATTTAGGGAATGCCCTGATGCACTTGGAGGCACTGACTCAAGATACGCGGAAGTTATTTATAATGGTTATCCCCATGGTAGGGGTAGTCTAGTGTATGTGCTTACAACAGTCTAAAACACTTGGTATTTGTAGTTTCTGTATCTTAAAATACACAAGGCGCGGAACAGTTTCAGTTTGAGTCCTGCTTGTTGAGTTGTCATTGGTTCATTCTTGAGCAGTTTGCGAAGGCACTTGGCTCCACAAAAAGAACATGCAAGGCTCCTCCTGACCATGTGGTAGCTGTCGAGCTGATTAAAACTGTGGAAATTTACCAGGCGGAGCACTTGAAAAGAACAGACCTAAAAACCGTGACAAGCAGACAAGTCTATACTCTCAGTACGAAAATATAATTAGTTTTATATGTAAATGTTGATACAAAAGTACGAAAAGATTCTTAACTCCATTAGAAAAAAGAGTTCAACTTAACACTCAAGGCTCGCCTAAGATTAAAGGAGTTACAAAAATTCGGCTGCTTTGCCCACACGGCAAAACAAATCTCAAATAACTCCAAATTTTAGATGAAAGCTTATTGCAAGGCATCAGACGTATTGAACACCCTTGCCCTGGATCACCTCTCCAATGCGGTAAGCAGGGCTCGATTCCTCGATAATCCTGTCAGCTGCCTCCTTGCTTACCACAAGGACCATCCCGACGCCCATGTTGAACGTCCGGATCATCTCCGCGTCTTCAATTTTTCCAACCTATAAATGATGTACCAAATAATCCAATAACTGAGCATAGGGAAAGTGAATATATTGGCTGGGAATGTCCAAGCCGAGTTTTGTGGGTTGCTAGATACATTGTGGCTAGATAGTACCTGTTGAAGCCACTTGAACACAGGTGGCACTTCCCATGATCCAGTGAAAATTTTGGCCCCGAGTCCAGAAGGAAATACTCTAGGGATGTTATCAGTGAAGCCACCACCGGTTATATGGGCTAGTCCTTTCACACCAGTACACCACCCTTGCTGATGATCTCAAGCACCTTTTTCATCCAACATGATTGAGTTACAACTTTGCATATAAAAATAAAACCATGTGAAGTACGGGTCATTCGTCGGCAAGGACTAACCTGCTTAACATAGATGACAGTCGGTGTCATGAGAGTTTCACCGACAGTAGTTGTTTTGCCATCGTTTCCTGGGAACTGATCAGTCAAGGAGAGTCCACTTTTGTCCAATACTCTAGAAACAAGAATATTTTCAGCTAACATTATTCATACACAATTCGAGAAGAAGGAATAAAAATTTAAGGGGCAGTATTGAACTATAAATCATCAATTTCAATTTAAGACAAATTGAACTAGATAAGTGCAGTATACCTTCTAACGAGAGAGAACCGTTTGAGTGGACCCCACTTGAAGGAAGACCAATGAGTATATCTCCCTCCACAATGTTTTAACCGTCGATGAGCTTATCCTTGTCCACAGCACCCATGGCAAAACCAGCTAGATCATATTCACCTTCCGCATAGAAACCAGGCATCTCTGCTGTCTGTCATAACCAATTACTCAATTGGGGATGTCTTTTTATATTAAATATATTGTTCATTATATAAAAATGGCATAGTCCATATGGAATGTTTAAGGAGAGTATATACCAAATTTACAATGAAATGAATAACAACAAGACGTATCTATAGGTTCGAAAAAAAACAAGAAGTATCACAGTATTTTATGTTATTTTTTCTATGCACAATTGCACAAAAGATAAATAAAAGTACTCAAAACAGACCATTGCCGTTATACTGATGATCATATATGAGAGATAATTTAAAATGGCTCGACGAGATTCTTTATGGAGAAAAAAAAACTCAAAGAGGTCTCACCTCTCCTCCCTCCAGTTTACACCCTGATTGTTCGCATCCATCCACAATACCCTTGATAACCTTATTTCTTCTTGTTTTTACTGTATATATGGTGTATTGATGCAAAGCTTAGTTATTGAGCTGCAATTTCTAGTCAATGCTTGGTTTTAAGATATCTGTGAATATGTATGTCAATTATATGTGATATATAATACATGATGCTTAATTTTAGACTATTTTTTCATTACTTAAGAAAAACGCTAAATGCGTTTAGCTTCGCTATAGCTCCGCTATAGCCTTTTATAGCTTCTGTCGGACTTGCCGCTAAATGGAATAACCCGCTATTTAAAACTTTGATTTCTCTGCTATTATCTATCGTTATGTCTTTGTGCTGATAAGTCGGGTTTATTTTTTGTTTCAGTCCATCTCAACGAACAAAACACGACACCATCAGGCGAAGAAGAACAGGTCTTCCGTCAGTTCGCGCCTGGTCTTGGCCGAGCAGCTTGTCGACCACGGCGTACTCCATGGCGGTGCCGGGCTCTTGCTCGTTATCACGTTCCCGTCGAAACCTCGTATTCGCTAGCACACGCCACCAGTCCGGTTACGGATGTGCACGTCGTCGCCTTCTTACCCTGCAATTGCACAGGCTCGCAATCAGATCCAAATGCGTCTGACCGGCTGCGTCGTCCAACATCATGTTGGCTCTGACTCTGCGCAGGTCCTCGCTGATCGCCTCCTCCTCTCCGCCGTTGGCTAGTGGAGAAGAAAACCTGAAGATACAAAATTTGGAGGCAGCCACTGGGTTTCAGAAAACTTTTTTTTAAGGGAATTTTTTGAGGTAAAACATAATCCGGCTATGACTGAACTTCAGAACAATAGTACTCCGCGCTGTCCAATAGATGCACCTGGGGACCTGGGGTGTGCCCCTGCACCGCCACTGAACTGAGATGAGTTCACAGCTTCGTATCTCAGTGACTAAACATCAAAAATACCTGGCACGTCGTGTGGCTGGTTTATCTCTTATTTTGATATAAGAGAAAGACCACTTGCCCCATAGGCAAGGGGGCAAATCCTAGCCAGTCACCGACCGCCACCCTCCCCACTACCTCAAGGCTGTGTGTCGCCGATTGGGGGGGGAGGGAAGGGCTTCTCCGTGTCTTCTGTTGCGTTAGCAGCGCGGTAAGTAAGGGGGGCTGCATCTCCTGGGGTTGGACCATAGTGGGAGGCGCGGCGGTGGAATGGTGTTCCGGTGATGCAGGAGGGTGGGGGTGCGGAGGTGCCCATGCTTCTCTCGTGGCGGCAAATCAATCCTTCTATTTTCATCTACCTGAAACGGGAGATGTCTAATTCCTGAGATTACTGCCAAAAAGAGGCTCTTGTTGAACAATCCCTATGTAAATAGCTAACCTAGCTAAAGAAGGCAAATTTGTTTGGCCTCTATGGTTTGAACAAGAGGCCTGGACACATTCAAAGGCAAGATTGGGAAATGCCCTGATGGACGTGGAGGGCATCAACTTGATTGACGTTAACTAATTTCATGAGGGCGATCCCTATGGGTGGGGCCGTGGGGGTAGTTTAGTTTATGTGATCGAAAGCTCGGCAGTCGGTGACCCCTCAACAGACTCCAGAGGACGAGCTCACCTTTTCAGCCATGCCAGCTGGTTAAAACTATATCAAACATACCAGGCGGAGCACTTGTAAATAACACATAGATAGAGTACTAAAGATGTTATCCACTGTTATTATTTCAGCTTCAAACGAATCCCAGTTACATAGATCAACCATCTAATACATACACCAGTCAATTTAACCAATTGTTCATCTAAGCATTTGCTACTAGTTTTTCGGCAATAGGACATCTAGGTGAGGGTACACTTCAGCCGGATGATCCGCTCCTGACCTGAAAATAAATTTCACAGAAAGATATTAGTCCAACAGACCTGTATCTGACGAAACCGAGGTTCACCGGGTTGCCCGGGAAAAAGAGAAGCTCGTATAAAGGAAAAAATAATATGACTCACCTTAACCATCAGAGTTCGGAAGGTAAATTCGATGGAAGTTGTTCTTCCTGAGGGCCTTGCGGCAAGTAGGACATTTCTTCTGATACTGGATAGACTGCTTGATGCACTCCGTGCAGAAGATATGGCCACATTTTGTTGTGGAAGGCTCCACCAGCTTGTTCCAGCACACCGGACAAGTAAAACTCAGTTCCTTTGGAGCCACTGCCTTAGCAGGCTCTTCACTAACTTGTGCTGCATTACTCAACTGCAAGATGGAAACATACAGTTAGAGTTGAATAAAAATAATGAGGCAGTAATAGTGCCAATAAAACTGGATACAATATTCAAATATCTGGAGAGAAAAAATGAAGGGTTCCTTCCGCTTTGTTCCAACATATCCTATAGAATATTGTATAATCATAGCAATGCATGGCATCTATACTACAGATGGTAAGATGGTTCTTGAAAAGTTGAAATTTAGCGATTGCCAGCTTGCCAGTTCAAAAACCGAATCTTAATGGTCCACAGCTTCCAAGAACAATTTAAGGACATCTATATGGCATCATCAGACAATTCTAAGTATCGTTGTCCTATTATTATCTACGACTTGGAACAGAACAAGAAAAATATTCTCTACTTATAAAAAATAATTTTTACAATTAGAAAGACAATGCATGTACCAGAATACCAGATACCAGCTGCTATTTACAAAGAGGACAAAGTAGCAAGAACTAAGCATTAACCAAAGGCTGGTTTAAAGCTGGAAAATTAATGCCTTCAAAATTACAAACTTCACCTGCAGGCTGGACCCTTCTCCCTTTCTGGGAAGAGATTCATAAGAGGTGTAATCCTTGGGCGTTTGCTCCCTGCAGCATGAGAAGGCACAGCTGCATTATCATCATGAAACACTACTCACTGAATAAAACATAAAGCCGATATGATAAGATCATAAGGAACCTCAATTGACTGAATCAGATACATTTTTACTCCCTCCGTCCTAGTTTCCAGGGCATAATCCCAAAAACCATTTGTCCCATAACTACTCACCTCTTAGGCACAATTGTATTTAATTCCATCTCAACTAGTGGCTAGTTGCCTCCCCACCAATGCATGCAAGAGTTTAGCCCCAATCAATTATCACCTTGGGCCAAGATATTCAAAAATTATGCCTTGGGTATTAGGACGGAGGGAGTACATACTTAAGCTTTTCAGATTCAGGGTTTCACACACATGCAGTATCTTACAGCAAACAATTACGATAGGCAATTAAAAAGAAGGTCAGGCAACTAGTCCAATTTTGAGCATATCTTACATGGTAGCGCACATTTGAAAAATAGATGTCATCATGCTATAATCAGCACCTGCAGCCATCCTAGCAGCACGATGGCATACGAGTAAGAACCCAAAATCTTCTTCACGAATTAGATAGTGCTAGAAGAATCTACCGACACAACTCATATTAGACTTGTGAAGAGTTTATCGCCCAAATTCTACTACGTTGAAGCCAACCATTAGTATGAAATGCAATATACAAAGTTCGTAATGTACTAACCTTCTGGGGTAGCATCTACCTCCAGATCAACTACTATCACAGGTTGACTTCTAGTTCTCCGATTCCTCCTCTGCAAAATGCAAGGTAGTTTGATATAAGCGACACATGATGCATGATTGTAGATGTATTGTTCAACAGGAAAATCTGAGCTATGTAACATAAACTCTGCTTCTTCAACATCACTGCAGACCCAACGTCAGAATATTAATTCTTGAAAGGTGAATACAAGATCTTTCATTCAAAGACAGGACAAGCAATTTACCGGGGGAGGAACTTGCGAAGGCGACACCGCCTGCACTTCATCATCGAGAGCTTCCACATCGATAGGCGATGTGCGCGCACCAGGGGAGATCGACAGCCCATGAGGGTTCCCCGTCACCACCGGCGAGCTTGCATCCAAGTTCACAACAACTTTATCAGCAGACCCATCCTGCGACTGCCTCCTCGCGGCACGGCGCGCACCGCTGGGACTACTCATGTTATGTACCTCTGATGCTTTATACTCACCTTAAAATCCCTCCAGCTCCAGAGTCAGCCTGAAATTTAACAGGTGCATGGTTCAGTTTCAGTCTACTGTTGTACAATTATCTGTTTACAACCATTTTGCAGTACAGGAATAAAACCCTACCATCCTAATGTACTGGTATATAGATAAAGACAGTGCGCTTTTGCTCAAGACTTTAAACCATCTTGGCAAAACAATTTTCTAATATGAACAACATAACATTTGACCATAATGGCTGAAGAAAAAAGCTTATTAGCCTCTTCTCATTTGGGGAATGAACCACAGATTGTCCTGCTATCGGGCACAAACCTAGCGACCTGCGAACCCGGTACCCGAATCAATTCACCGCAAAATAACAGAGCAGGAAGAGAATCCTAGCAGGGGAGCCGAAGCAGGAGGATCCTACGGAATGTAACCCAAAAATGGACGATGAAAACGAGCGCGCGAGCAATCAAATAGCAACCCCTAAATCCTAATCCCGGCAGAGATCTACCGAATCGTCCGGCCCGCGCAGCAGCAAGCTAAGCCGATCTGAAGGCCGCGGCCGGATCAGGAGGAACCGCTCGTCGGCGCGCGCGCGCGCGGTCAGTTCCTCCCAATCCAATCGAATCGAACGCGAACGACGATCTAAAAAAACAAAACAGATCGAAGCGTACGTATGTAGAGAGACGGGGATTCCGCACTTACTCGAGCGCGCCTGAGCGAGCGAGCGGGCGGGCGATGGATTGACCGGAGGGCAGCACGAACCCACGACGAACTGGACACGATTTCTCGCCCTGTTTGCCCGGCGTGTTTAAAAGGAAGCAAAAGGGCGGCGGCGCGGACAACTTTTTTTCCCCGTCTGGACCCACCTGTCAGAGGCTCGAGTCGCGGGACCCGCTGTCAGATTGCCGTGCCTGTCGCTACTGTGGACTCGCCGGATTTTGTGGGATCGGCGGTAGCGGCTCTCGCCGCGGCGTCTCGCAGGGCGGCGGCCTACGTCAGTACGTCTGGCTCTTCCTGCTCGGACTGGGCACGGTGAGCTGGGCGGCGCGGAGATGGTCGGACGGGGAGGGATGAGGGATCGGATAGCGGTGGGAAGACTTGCTGGTTGACCATGGGTTTCTATAGCGTGGTGCTACGTCACGTCATACGGACATGTGCGCGCAATATCCCGTAAATTGCGCACGTAGACGCTCGCCGACACACGTCACCGTACACGTACAGTCTCGAGATCAATGAAATCACCAACCGGCGCACTGAAATCACAAACTAGATGTAATAATCCCCTTCTCGTTATGAGAATTTTACGACAACATGACTGTGATAGGATGGTTAGAAGGGTGGTCGTACCCCAGGCTATCAGAGTTCAAATCTCAGATATGAAATTGGTGTTTCTCATTTAGACGGAATATTTTTCAGTGGGAGGCGATGTACCCGTCGACAGCGAGACGCCCGTAGTAACTTCGTCAATCTCAAGACCCGACCGTCGGCTCAGTCTTTCGGAGGTGCTCATAGGGGTAGGATGTGCGTGTCTGCGTTCATAGGAGTGTATACATGTATGTGAGCGTCTGCATTGTACTGTGTTTCAAAAAAAAAGTTATGAGAATTTGCGCTGAGGTCGGAGGGGAGGTTGACGGAACGAAAGTGGATGTGCCACTACATAACCACGGGAAGCTACAACCGAGGAGACTCTGGACATGCTACTTGAAAAAAAAAATTGAGGCCCACCACTCGAAAATCCATTTTGGCTAGCAGGATTAGATGCTCCTATTATGGAAAAACGCATTTTTAAATGTCAAAAAGTTACGAAAAAATGGGAGTACATCCGGATATTTTACGTTGACACATAAAGTTTCGCTATAAAAAGAAATTTTTTGTGCCATGTGTAAAAGACAAATAATGTCTTGGAAAAATTCATTTTGGAGCACCGAATTTGTCATTTTACACGTGACACATAATATATATATTTTTCGAGAAACTTTGTGTGCCAACATAATTTGTTCGGGTGCACACCTGAAATTGTATTTTAACTTTTTTATATATTTAAAATTGATCTTAAAACGCATTTCCCATAATGGACTAGATGCTCCCGTGAGATAAAACACCATGTCCCCTATCACTGCGTTATATTAAAGAATGTCAATTGCTAGGGATTATGGCGTGTTTTAATCTTGAAATTAATGAACCAAAATATTTTGAATGGAATACAAATATTTGGCTGATCCTGGAAATGCATGAAATTCCGCAAATTCTTTTTCCTTGCCACTCTTATGCTTTCTTTCCTGAGAGGGGGAGGCGACATCCAAGATGAAGGCGGAATATAACAGATGGGGCGAGGTGCAGTGACGGAGCTTGGCAAATCCCTGAAGGGGTAAATACGCTTAGAGGGCTGAAATTACAAATTATTTGTCAAATCTGGGGGGACAAATAGGCCAGTTTATAAGAATATGTAGGCTAAATATCAATCGACTTGGGGGGGGGGGGGGGGGGGGGGGGTGTTTCCATGTGGTTGGACTTGGCGGCGTGCATTTTTTTTTGGATTTGCTAATTCTTAGTCGTATGAGAATTAACTAAAACTCAATGACCTTATTAACCATTGGATTCAATGCGCCAAGATTTGTGCAGTCCATTAGTCGCTTCTTTTATCACTACATTCACCGTGACTTATGTTTGTTGCTATGTGGTGGGCTGCTGCTTGCTGCTTGCCATGAGTATAACGTGGGCTTTGAGGTATGTGGAGGCCGAGAGCATAAACTGTTATTTTGAACACGTGCAAAAAAAAGTTAAAGCCATCTAAAAACCGATGGCTGACAATCAATCTTCGGTGGCCATATTTGAGATTAGCCAATGTATAACAACATATCGAATATTTATATGTTCACAATTTCTTGCATATACACAATACAATAAGAATGTTACACTTGTTGATATTCCGAACATGCATAAGTAGATTCTGGTAGTAGCTAAATTTTATTCCAGAATTAAAAAAAAAACTATTTTTGCCTATCTTTTCCCTCCTCCAATTCGGTTCTCAGGTTACAAAAAAGTATCACTCAATGAAGACATAGTTTGACCTAGCCATTCTAACATAGACTGATGGTAGCGGCACAATCTGAATTACAGTCAAAGCTTTGCAAACGTAAATCACATAAACACACGACTCTCAAATGACCAAAGAGTCGAGATAACTTGTATACAAACACTACTGGTAAAATGAAAATGCATGCCAGTTTTATGGACATACATATGGCACATACAAAGTCAGGCGTAAAATGCCTGATGATTTAGCAGTATAACCCAATCTAATATCTGCAGTTGACATGTTGAAAGAGAGACATACTTTTGTATACCCCATATGTATGATTGCTCCACGAGCGATATCCTCCCCGCTCCCATTCTTCAAGCCCACATGCCTGCTGAACTTTGGGTGTAGACTCACCTTCTAAATCACCAACCGTTGCGCGCAATCCACTCCAGCATGCCGCACTGTATGCTCTATGGCACCCCCCAACTGCTCTCACCTTCGCACCTTTGGGTGCTTGTACTACCCAACCATGCGTCCCTCCAAAAATATGCATCTTGTTCCGCCTGCCACGTCTCCTCGGACTCCCCTCAAGCAGAAGAGCTGCCACAACCTTGACCTCCAAAAAGTCATTACTCCTCACCCCCTCCCCACCTGCACACAAGATCTTGTGTGTGTGCATGCCATGACCAACATCTAACTTACTGTTTACCAAGTAAGAGCAAAGAAAGTAAACGTGGCCCACGTATATGTACATGGAAAAACTAGCAGGTGTTTGCGCAGCCACATTTGTTGCAATTATTTGCGCCAACAAGCTAAACTTAAGTGATTATTTTCTTTCTTTCATATATGACTTATCTTGACACCATATATAAGCTTGTTTTTGACGTGACGGTCCAGCCGACCAGCGTCTAGTACTGGCTACGCTGGGAGGTGGCCGTTTGCTTCTTCTCCGTGGTGGCATATTTGGGCACCTCCGTCTACCTTCTATGGCGGTACAAAGGCCCGCACGCCGACCACCAGGTTGGGCCAGCTCTTGGCCCTGAGAGGCGCGCACGGAGCCTTTGGTGATCAACAATGAGGAGACATGGCAGCCTTGCCTCTGACACCTACGCCATGGGTGGCTCCTCGGGTATAGGCTTATCACGTTTCTCTTCTTCATGATGCACAAGTGGCGGAGCTTGGGACGAATCGACGGGGGCAAATGGGCTACAGAGCCATACTTGGCCAGAGTTGGTGGGCAAATGGGCAAATAGCACTGTTTTTGGAAAGAAAGAAAAAAGGATAAAATGCACTGATTTTTTAGCAAAACAATCTTGGGCTAGGGGGCGATGCCCCCCTTGAATTGTACATAGCTCCACCTCTGTCATGCACAACATTGTGATCATCTTCTGTGAGCGCATGATCCTCTACTACTATACGTAGTAAGCGGCCCTCCTTTTTACATATCTTTGTTCTAGAAAAAGTGTACGAAAGTTTTAACATATTCGCCTACGAAAATTAAGCAACAATTATGCTACTGCTTGTGCATCAGCGGTACTAGAACTTGCATAATGATATATCACCCATTCTATATTGGCAGTTCAGCATATGCATCAGTACTACATTTTTTTTATCTTTCTAAAGAATAAGACCCAAAGTGCCAATGTTATTACAAACGGAAATCTGCTAATGATGTATGTTGTCAAAACGCGTGCACCATGTCCAACTCGGTATGATCTATCTTCTCGCAGTTCACCATGCAACAATTAGTATGAGTAGAAGATGTGTAATCTACACTCGAGGGATACCATAATCCTACGTACAGTCCTCAACACTCTGTCTGGAATACTACACATCTCTATCGTACTGCCACAATCTTTGTTACGCTAGGTGAACAAACATGATCAAATTTTATGGCCAGAAACAAGTATGTGGCTGCTACTCAGAATTCAGAGAGCAATTCGTCTGGGGAATTTCAACAAACACCTAGCGCTGGCAAATAAAGTTGTTCTATTTTGATGAACACCTAACAATCGAAAGTCCATACACACCACTCGAAGGTTTTGGTATCACACTGCTAGTGGCACACGCAGAATTTTCAGAGAAAAGTTCACAAAATATTGTTTAATGGACGTCAAGCACATGAGAGTTATCAGAGTACAAATTAGTTATACAGTTATACTATTGGAAATCAACATCTACGACTTAATATGAAAGTGAGGAGGGAAGGATAGATACTGAGGATAGCACATACACCAATCGTCCACCAAAAACTTGTAAAAACAACATGCATTCCAATGAATATGTTCTTTATGAGAGAAAATTTCTTGACTAAAACTAGAACCACTGGGTTGTTTGCTAATAGATTTATTTCTGTTTTTTAGTTTGACTAATAAGCCAAAATCACCTAAATAGGTGATTTCAGCTTTGTCTTCAGGATTTGGATTGCTTAATGTTGTATGGTGGTATAATACAAAAATCAAAGGCAAAACCATCTATTTATATGTTTTGTGACTTATAGGCAAAATACAAAAGTAAAAAAATAAATCAAACCAAAACAACATCGTTCTGATCTATGTCAGAATCAACTTTTTTTCTCGGAGCTGTCGTCGTAGAGATATCGGAATTTAAATAAACCTTGAGTCGTACAGTTACTAATATAGGCGGTAGGGCTGAAAATAAAACCGCGAGCTACTCGACTCATTTCAATCTCGTCTCAATTATTTCAAACTTGTGAGATTACTGAGTTGAGTCGAGCCACACATTATTGATCGTTATGAATTAAACCTGATGAGCGAGCTAACAAGCTGCCCGCGGGACTCGACAAACTCGTGAAACTGACTGCACTTGGCCGAAACAAGCCACGACCGGTTGTTCCACATGCCGAAATAAGCCACATGCTCACATTCGGCCATCCAATCATTTAGGTGATCTGCTTCATATTGGTTGTGGGATCTTTGAAAATAGATTGTTTATTATGGTATATTGCTATTTTGTTTGTACAAAGGTGTTGTCGAATTCCTAACAATTAAGTTTTAGCAAGTTTAAACGGAACAACTCAGGAGGATAACGAGTCGAGACCAGCTGACATTTTTGTACGTGGGTCGCAACTGAATTTTTTCCAGTTAGAAGTGAGTTGCAAGTTGTAATTGCCTTATAATAGGCGTAGAGTGAACTAGTGGCTCCCTAAAAGTTATCCTTCACATTTATTACGAGTATGGACGTTCTGTATCACTAATATCACAACAAAATTTCGAGTACTACAAATTAAATTCTCAGAGCTTGTACAAAAAATATATTATTGCAACAAATCAGGGCAAACATTTTAAAAAGTGATTCTACAAAAAATGGTTAAACAACAAATTTTTTGCTACAGATTTGCTTGCAAGAAAACTCAACAACAATTTAACAAATCTCACAAACCATTACAAATAAAAACTATGTTTTTGAAGTGATTAAAAGGTATTTTAACAAGCACATTTTTTCTACACATTCATTTTCAACAGAAAATTCCCCCTATATTAACACAAATCACAAACAATTACAACAACAAACATGTGTTGCCAATATTTTGAAAAGCACGTAAACATCACCGAAAATCCCGGAGGAAACTCACAAGCTTGCAACACCCAGAAAACCTTGCAACATTTGGTGTGTGATTTCTCAATAAAAGTATGTGTGTTTGTTACAATTTGGAATCACGAATGCAACATCAAAAACATCGAGCGGGCACAAACTTGTAGCAACCGCCAAAAAGACATTGCAAAATCTGGTATGTACCTTCAAACAATCTCGTACACGTTTTGTTAGAAAATTAACACATGTATGCAATATCAAAAAAATGAAAAAAAAACCTTCATAACAAACCTACCTAGCTAAACTGGGTTGTTGGCATCATTTCGCGCACCAAAATGGGTCAGAATACACTCTTCGGCCGAGCAAGCCAACTGATGGGACGCTGATAACCCACAAGTGTAGGGAATCGTGTGTAGCCTTTTCAATAAGTAAGAGTGTCGAACCCAACGAGGAGCTAAAGGTAGGATTAGTATTCTCTCAAGTTTTATCAACCATTGACACAACTCTACGCATACTATACGTTTTGTCTATCTAGGAAATAAAACTAGAGGAACAATACGGGTGTGAAACGATAGTTTTGTAAGATAATAAAGAGCATGAAAGTAAAGTTAGTTTCTAGTTGCTGCAGCAATAAATTAACATAAAGTAACAGTAGCATGAGTGTGGAAAAGTGGTGCAAAGTGTGATGGAATTGTCCAAGATTAATTAGTGAAGTTACTTAGTCCATCATCTTCGATGTAGTTTTCTATGCGGGAGAGACTAAATATACATGTTCTCAACTACTTGTGATTACATATACTATATGATTGGAACGTTAGCAAGCATCCGCAAATACTAACAATTCATTAAGGTTTCCCCAACCATAGCCTTAAGTTTAATGTCCTCTTTATCCTATACGTGCAAGATCTAGGCTCGAGTTTTTAGGTTTCTGTCGCTCGGCAGAACTTCCCCCTTTCTCCTACGCACTACAAACCCTAAGATGAATGATCCATGCACGCATAAATATAATGGTCACCAAAGGACTGTACCATATCAACATACAACTCGAATCAATCAAATATATTCAACAATGCAACCATAGGACAAAGGAACTACACAAACGTGACATAGATCATAGGATAATATTTTGTAACATCAAACATCATGTTTACATAGATGGTACAGAGGTGTATGGGAGGATGAACCACTGTATACAAGGAGGAATTGGCGATGGAGATGTCGGTGAAGGCGGCGGCCATGGAGGAAGAGGCAAAGCGGAGGCGGCGCAGGTAGCCGGCGGTGGCGCAGGGGGCCAAGGGGAGCACCGCCTCCTAACCATCTTTCTCCATGGCTTCTTGGGGCTGTAGATGAGCCCTCTCCCTTGTAGATGACAGCCAAGGAAGAGGAAAATTTGAGGCTTTTGGTGGCTGCCCTGAAAACTAGGGTTTCCTCTCTTTATATAAGTTGGGACGATCATCCTTGACCCTCCGATGGATGCCCCTTTGATCCAAGCGCTCTTGGGCATCTCTAGAACCTTCCTAGGATCTTCTCTCAGCCCCCATGAGGCCCAAAGTCGTGGCTTGGCCGAATCCTCAAGTTAGGAAAGAGTTGGAGTCAATCACGTCATAATGTTTCGGATTGCCGTAATCAGATATTTTCCCTTCAGTGCGACGGAATATCTCGGCCGTCCGGACTCGAAATGGACGAATTGTATGTCCAGATCGATTAGGAGAAAATGCTCTGCAATTTTCGCGACTAGACTTTTTCCATTTGACCTCATATTCTGCCCGGTACGTGACAATCTTCGAAAACAGTTTTCAGCCAGATTTCAGGAAAGTTCCAATTCGAGTTCAACAAGGTTTTCTCTTGCATTTTTGATAATTCCTATATATCAAAGTGTAAAACAAGAAATTGTGTACTTTTTCAACTATTATTAGGTTAGTCCAAATAAATCATAAACTTAATATAAAAAACAAGTGTCAAAAGCATAAAGTAGCATGAAACAATCAAAAATTATAGATACGTCTTGGACATATCAGACGCACACGGGCGTGATAGTTCACCCTATAGGAAGCGTTTTTGCTTCTTTTATGTGGGCAACCAACTGATGCAACACTTGCCTCTGTTATTGTTGGCTTGGTTTTTTTTTTACATATTGTAGTAGGTTCAGACACTATTAACTAAATGCACATATTGGTGGGCACTGATACTAGTAATATCCTTTTTTAGGACATCGGCAAAGGTAAACTAAATGTTGACTCTTTTATCTCTCGGTAAATACGAATAATATTATATGATGATTCTGACAATATTTGTTTTGTATTATTGATATTGATTTTTTTCTATACACTTAGTGAAACTTTACAAAGTTTGAATTTGTACACCCATAATGCGGGATATTTCTCGACAGAGGAGTAATTACATTAGAGCATCTCTAGCAGTTATGTTAGATCTCGCAATTTGGATACTAGAAGAGGGTGGATTTGCGATGTGTGCATTGGCATCTGAAAAGCTGGGAAATTCAAAAAGTATCTGTTGTTGAACGTTCGCTTAACTTGATGAATTAGATTCAGTTCATTTATTTGAGGGATATAAATTGTGATATGACATTTATTGAAATTTTGAACTTTTGAGAAACATTCAAAACATAATATAAAAATATATAGATAAAGCACAATGAATCATCAAAATTGCGTGTGAGAACAAATTTGGATATATAATTCCAATTAAGTAATAAAATGAAATCCACTTTCACCACATAGTTATGCGTTGTGAGACGTATTACCCCATTTAGCGATAATTCTAACAAAATGCCCCATCTAGAACTTTTTGAACATACTATTAACCTCCATTTTAACGGTTTGGATAAGACTGGCGTGTAATTGTAATAACGATGTGGCACCAAAAATATGTAAATAAAGGAGGGGATTAGTGACGATCATATCCAACATTCTCTTGTCCATTTGCTCCTCATCGTCGTATGAACATTTTCGAATCTCAATCATGACCTTACAACTTAACCAACAGAAATGCATCAGCGAAAGAAAATCCAAAACTTTTGAAAGGGGTAACCTATATGATTATTTACTAGACGGGGTAATTTGTGTCACAAATATATAACTAAGGATAAAAAGTGGAATCCACCCTAAAGAATATTTAATAATCCTTGAAAATGCTAAATAAATAATAATAAAATTATCACTTGAATATTTGAGAAGAGTTAGAACATTTATTGGACTATTACATGATTGCAATGAAAAAGATTAAATTATAAGACGAGAAAATTCTAAACTTATTTTGATCTTCTTCTTGTTTACCCAAAAAATTGTAGTACAATAAAATGTTGCCTTCATTTTGTTGCGAAAAGTTCCACCAGTTTAGTAATATTTGCTTTTAACTTTTTTCTTACGAAATGTTTGTCAAATCCTCCACCGTCTTTCGTAGATACATAATGATCAACACTACCGTATGTTTTTTAGATAAAGGGATTTTATTACTTAAAAGGTTTAAGCATTACACCCGTCCTCTGCATAGCTAAGATGCACACAGCCACCGGTTCACCATCAGTCCATTCGGTAACCAAAAAGAAAAAAGGCGAATTACATACTCTCTCCGTCCAAAAATAAGTGTCTCAAGTTTGACAAAAAGTGGATGTATCTATACATGAAACATGTCTAGATACATCCACTTTTGAGCAAACTTGAGACACTTATTTTTTGGACGGAGGGAGTATCAAAATGAGAAATTGTAGATCTGCCTAAGATGCTGGTAGGCCTATCCGGAGTCTATGTTACCACCAACTCTCAAGCGCCATGTCGAGACGCAACGACAGATTGAAGTGGCTCGTTACAAGAGGGTTTTTGAGTCGACAGGATGGACCAAAAAGCTGGATGAAACCGGATTAAAATCATTTAGCTCCAAATCAGCAAAGGTTTTGATATGTAAGGGCATCTCCAGCCGCCTCCCCCAGCGCCCCCCAGGGCCCAAAAAACCGCCGAAATGGCCTGGGAGCGCCGTTTTCCACCCAGTCGGCCCCCCCAGGAGCCCAAATAGCGCCGGATCGGCGGAAAAATTGCACCGGCGCTCCCAGGCCAAAACCAGCCCACCGGGTTCGGCCTGGGGGGGGGGGGGGGGCGAAATGGCGCGAAACGGAATGTGGGCCAGAGCTGTCAGCGGGATAGGCGAAATGGCGCGGAATCACGGGCGGAAAAAACGTTTCGTCGTCATCTCCTCGGCTCCGCGCTGGTCAAAAGCCTGCCGGAGTAATGGCCGTGGACTGCCGCGCCGTTCAGCGGCGGCCGACGCGTCCAGTCGCTTGCCACGCGCCGGAGTAATGATGCGCCACCGTCTCGCCTCCCTCTGCGCCTATTTATTCCCGCATCTCGCCGTGGCAAGGCGTACCATTCCCCATCTCTCCATCTCTCTCCTTCCCCCGAGCAAGAGCATGGCCGAGCGATACCCCGGAGATGAAGCTGCGGCGAACGACTTCGGCCGGCGTTTCCTGCACCCGGAGGAGGCCCGCATGTTGTACGAGGCCGGGTACCCTACGCCGCCGGACATGCGGGTCCCGGCGAATGGCGCCTGAGCGCCGGAGGCGTCCCCGTTCCGCCGCCACCAGAAGGAGCGGATCGCGTCTACGCGATCCAGGACGTCCTCGTCGGGCTCTCCGAAGAGCAGGCGGCGGACCCGCGCTGGGATCCGTCGAACGCCGCCTTCTGGACGGCGTACTTCCTCGAGCGCTGATAACCCACAAGTATAGGGGGTGTATCGTAGTACTTTCGATAAATAAGAGTGTCGAACCCAACGAGGAGCAGAAGGTGTTGACAAGCGGTTTTGATGAAGGATTCACTGTAAATGCTCTCAGACAAGTTTTTAGGGGTTTTTGATATGACAGATAAATAAATTACAAGTAAATAAATGCAGTAAGTATAATAGTTGCGCGAGTGGCCCAATCCTTTCTACAGCAAAGGACAAGCCGGTTGTTGTACTTATAATGACCAAACGTTCTTGAGGACACACGGGAATATTGTCAAGTGTTTTCGCTTCATATAGTTGATTAATCTTCATTGTTTTGATAAGTGTTGTGTGGGTGAACCTATGCTAATGCACCGCCCTTCCTAGGACTAATACATACTTGTGATTATACCCCTTGCAAGCATCCGCAAATACAAGAAAGTAATTAAGATAAACTAACCACAGCCTTAAACTTTGAGATCCTGCTATCCCTCATGCATCGATATACCAACGGGTGTTCAGTCTTCTGTCACTCCGGCAACCCCACAATTGGCAAACGAATACACAATGCATTCCCCTAGGCCCATAAAGGTGAAGTATCATGTAGTCGACGTTCACATGACACCACTAGAAGAATAACACCACAACTTAAGCATCAAACCATTAAATATTACTCAACATAGTTCACTACTAACATCAAGACTTCTCCCATGTCCTCAAGAACTAAAAGAACTACTCACAAGACATCATACGGAACATGATCAGAGGTGATATGATGATGAATAACAATCTGAACATAAACCTTAGTCCAATGGTTTCACCAATAGCATCAATAACAAGAGTAATCAACACCGGGATAGTTTCCCCTATGAAATAGACAAGATTCAGCCCTAGATGTTACAGCGGAGACGGGGTGCAGCGGCGGTGATGATGGTGTTGGCGGTGGAGATGATGATGATGATGATCCCGATGAAATCCAGCTCGATGACGGTGATGATGGCGATGATTTCCCCTCCGGGAGGGAATTTCCCCCGGCAGATTTCTTCCTGCAGGGGAGCTTTTCGCTCTCTGGTGTTTTCCGCCTCGTGGAGGCGGCGGAATATTTCGATGGCCGTCCTCCGTGTGTTAGGGTTCCGAGGGGGTCAAGTACGCGAAGGGGGAACGGCTGAGGTGGGCCAGGGCCCCCAAACCACCTGTCGGCGCGGCTGGTGGGCCCGCCGCGCCAGCAGGTGAGGAGGGCCCACCTTGGCCCTTCTCAGCCTCCCCTTTTGGCCTCCTCCATCTTCTGGTAAAATAGGAACTTCCATATGTCTCCTTCGATTTATTGATCTTCAGAAATAGTGCATCTCGACGGTGCTTTTTCCAGCAGAATCCTGACTCCGGTGTCCAATTCTCTATTATTCATCAAACATGCAAAATATGTAAAATAACATAAGTAACACTTCTAAATATGAAATATATCGATGAATAGCAGTAAATTATGATATAAAATAGTGATGCAAAATGGACGTATCAACCCCCCAAGCTTAGACCTCGCTTGTCCCCAAGCGAAAACTGAGCTCAGTAAACATGACCACAAGTTTATGGAGCAAAGTGTCGATAAATAAAATACGGACAAGAAGCATCACATTCATTGATACATAAGTCATTCTAGACAGCAACTTCCCTTCATATAATCTAACTTGAAATAAGTAAAGGGAACCACGATGAAGTGCATAAAGAGAACCATGATTGGTGAAGGCAAACTTAAACTCTTGGTCAGAGAACAATTAACAAATCATACTTATCTTTCGAGAAGAGTCTTTATATCAGAGCTTATATAGCAGAACTTACATGCCTTAATCATAACAGTCTCCTTACAGTCATTGATAACTTTCAAAGTTATATTCATTCGGATAAAAGCTATTGTGCGAAACAAGGAAATGAGAGATATGATTAGTAGTATCAACACATATAACTAATTGGATCTCAACAACTCAAATGCTTGCTTGAGATAGAGAGGAATGGGTTTATTGACTCAACAATAATGTAAAAGATAGGCCCTTCGCAGAGGGAAGCAGGGATTAAATCATGTGCTAGAGCTTTTAAGTTTTGCAAAGCATATAGAGAGTATGAAAATAGTTGTTTGAGCTATGTATGTCGTTGTCAACGAATCGTAGTAAAGTGAACACTAACCCCTTGTCAACCAGACTTTCAAGAGCGGCTCCCATGAAGGACGTTATCTCTACCAGCAAGGTAGATCATCCCTCTTCTCTTTTGTTTACACATGTATTTTAGTTTCTTTATAGTTGACACTCCTCCCAACCTTTTGCTTACACAAGCCATGGCTAACCGAATCCTCGGGTGCCTTCCAACATTCACATACCATGGAGGAGTGTCTATTTGCAAATTAAGTTGCTTACTGATAAATCAGGGCAAAACATGTGAAGAGAATTATTAATGAAAGTTGTAGTTAATTGGGACTGGGCACCCCATTTGCCAGCTCTTTTTGCAAATTGTTGGATAAGCGGTGTATATGCCACTGGTCCATTGGTGAAAGTCTGTTTGACAAAGTGCTAGAGAAACTCTACAGAACCCTCATGAGCTAATAAACAGTGACACAAAACTAGGAGTAATAAGTTTTGAATAATTTAAAGGTAGCACATGAAGTATTTACTTGGAATGGCGCAAAATACCATATAGTAGGAAGTTATGGTGGACTCGAATGGCAATGGTTTGGCTCAAGGTTTGGATGTATGAGAAGCATTCCCTCTCGATACAGGTCTTTGGCTAGCAAGGTTATGTAGCAAGCATAAGAGTTGAGGGATACAAACAATTATACAAGTGATAAGAATAATCATGCAATCTTCCTTAGAAGCACAAATAGTTTAACTTAAGAATACTAAGCTTATGAGCTACAAAGAAAGAAAGATCATGGAATAATATATTTGCATGCACTCCCCTCTCTCTACTTAAGTCTCAAAGTATTGTCTACTACTGACCAATGCTAAGTTTGCCAAAACCAAAAAGATTAACTTGGTGCTCTAAAAGTGACCCTATACTAACAACAAGGTTATCAATATGAAAGAGAATTGCAAGCTAAAATAAAGTATGCAGAAAGTAAATGATAAAACTTCTCATTAATATTTCATAACGGCAACTCACACCAAGGGATACATAGATAACCAACTAAAAGAGAGATACTTCCACATTGCAAACCATCATATAAGATAACTTCCCTACTCACGATATGACTTTATGGAAAAGTAAAAGGTAAAGATAATGATGTGATACCGCGGCACTCCCCAAGCTTGGTGGCGGTATGACTTGGATTGGAGTAAGAAACCGTTCCAGCATTCGACGGAGTCTGATATTCTTTTCCTGGAGTATTTCCACCTCCCTCCGCAGGGCTCGGTATTGATCACAGAACTCATGTCGAGCGTTAACCGATCCTACAAAGGTGGGCTTCCTGACTGCAGGCTGTTCTCCCTTTGTTGACGGCATCCCCTTTACTTCCTTCATGACGCTTTCATCTTTGCTCTTGACTCCTCCTTCAGCTTGGGGTCTTGAGTCTCGTCTTCCAAAGGCTCCTTGCCCTTGTTGTTGTTGTTGGAGACCATGGCGCTTCTAAATCTGAAAACAATATCTGGACAGAAACAGCTCGAAACGAAACACGATGAAAAGGCGAGATACGAACCTCGGGGGTTCGGGTGAGTTATATAGCAAAAAGTTTTACAACATAAGGAAGGTACAGGAGGAAACCTGATCGGAGACGAGCTCCGGGGTGCTCAAACCACCAGGCGGCGCGGCTGGGGGGCCCACCGCGCCGACCTATGGTTTGGGCACCACGGGTGCCGTCTCCCATCCGGTTCGGTCTCTTATTTTTCCATATTTAATAAAAACGACGAAAATATCTTCTAGAAAGTTATTCGCGAAACTTTTCTTACCGAAACTGTTACCTATTCGAATCGAATTCTGCAGTCCCAGAAAAATGTTCTTCAATGAAAGTTTCCGGAGTCACCACTTTAATTGTATCAACCTCTTCATTAATAGAATCTCCAGAAATATAATGCTTGAGTCTTTGACCATTTACCACTTGTGTAGAGTTATCTTTCAATGAAGCAATTTTTATTGCACCTGAACGATACACCTCCACAATAACAAATGGTCCTTCCCATTTTGAGAGTAACTTTCCTGCAAAAAATCTGAGACGAGACCTATACAATAGAACTTTCTCACCAACATTAAATTCTCTTTTAAGAATTCTCCTATCATGCCATCTCTTAACTTTTTCTTTAAAGAGTCTAGCATTTTCATAAGCCTCACTTCTCCATTCATCTAAAGAACTTAAATGCAACAACCTTTTCTCACCGGCAAGTTTAAAATCTCTATTAAGTTCTCTCACTGCCCAATAAGCTTTGTGTTCTAATTCTAAAGGCAAGTGACAAGCTTTACCATAAACCATTTTATAAGGAGACATGCCCATGGGGTTCTTATAAGCAGTTCTATAAGCCCATAAAGCATCATTTAACTTACTAGCCCAATTTTTTCTAGATTTATTAACAGTCTTTTGCAAGATAGATTTAATCTCCCTATTTGACAATTCTACTTGTCCACTAGTTTGAGGATGATAGGCTGAAGCAATTCTATGATTAACACCATATTTAGCAAGAGTCTTTCTAAAACCACCATGGATAAAATGAGAACCTCCATCAGTCATAAGATATCTAGGTACACCAAACCTAGGAAAAATGACATCTTGAAGCATTTTTAAAGAGGTCTCACCATCAGCACTTTTAGTAGGTATAGCTTCTACCCATTTAGTGACATAATCAACAGCAACAAGTATATGAGTATTACCTTGTGAAGAAGGAAAAGGACCCATGAAGTCGAATCCCCAACAATCAAATGGTTCAATAACAAGAGAATAACTCATAGGCATTTCATTGCGTCTAGAGATATTACCAACCCTTTGACATTCATCACAAGATAAAATAAACTTTCTTGCATCCTTAAAGAGGGTAGGCCAATAAAAACCTGATTGTAGAACTTTCTGCGCAGTTCTATCTCCAGCGTGATGCCCTCCATAAGCACTTCCATGGCATTTCCTCAGTATTTCCTGTTGTTCATATTCAGGAACACATCTTCGCATAATACCATCGACTCCTTCTTTATATAAGTGTGGGTCATCCCAAAAGTAATGCCGCAAGTCATAAAAGAATTTCCTTCTTTGCTGAGCTGAAAAGGTTGGAGGCAAGTACTTGGAAACAATAAAGTTAGCATAATCAGCATACCAAGGACTATCTCGCGAACTTACACTTATTGCAGCCAATTGTTCATTTGGAAAGCTATCATTAACAGGAATAGGATCATAAGGAATGCTTTCCAATCTAGACAAATTATCAGCAACAGGATTTTCAGCACCTTTTCTATCTATGATATGCAAATCAAATTCTTGCAAAAGAAGTACCCATCTAATAAGCCTTGGCTTAGCATCTTTCTTTTCCATAAGGTATCTAATTGCAGCATGATCAGTATGAATAGTGACTTTCGAATCAACTATGTAGGGTCGAAATTTGTCACAAGCAAAAACTACAGCTAGAAATTCTTTTTCAGTAGTGGCATAATTCTTTTGAGCAGAATCAAGAGTTTTACTAGCATAATGAATAACATTTAACTTTTTATCTACTCGCTGCCCAAGAACAGCGCCTACAGCATAATCACTAGCATCACACATAATTTCAAAAGGTAAATTCCAATCAGGTGGTTCAACTACAGGAGCGGTGATTAAAGCCTTTTTCAAAGTTTCAAAAGCTTCCTTACAATCATCATCAAAAACAAAGGGTACATCTTTTTGAAGAAGATTAGTAAGAGGCTTGGAAATTTTAGAGAAATCTTTAATAAACCTCCTATAAAAACCAGCATGACCAAGAATACTACGAATACCTTTAACATCTTTGGGACAAGGCATCTTTTCAATTGCCTCCACTTTAGCTCGATCAACTTCAATACCTCTTTCAGAAATTTTATGTCCAAGAACAATTCCTTCATTAACCATAAAGTGGCATTTCTCCCAATTAAGAACAAGGCTAGTTTCTTCACATCTCTGCAAAACTTTGTCAAGGTTGTGCAAACAATTATCAAAGGAAGTTCCATAGACGGAGAAATCGTCCATGAAGACTTCCACAATTTCCTCACAAAAGCCATGAAAAATAGCAGACATGCATCTTTGAAAAGTAGCAGGAGCATTACATAAACCAAAAGGCATACGTCTATAAGCATAAGTTCCATAAGGACAAGTAAAAGTAGTTTTCTCTTGATCTTGCGCTCTCACAGCAATTTGAGAAAACCCAGAATACCCATCAAGGAAACAAAAGTGAGTTTTCTTGGACAACCTCTCAAGCATTTGATCAATAAAAGGCAAAGGATAATGATCTTTCTTAGTTACTTTGTTAACCTTTCTAAAATCAATGCACATCCTATAACCAACTACTACTCTTTGAGGAATTAGTTCATCATTTTCATTAGGAACAACGGTAATTCCTCCTTTCTTAGGAACACAATGCACAGGACTTACCCATCTACTATCAGCAATAGGATAAATAATACCAGCTTCAAGAAGTTTTAATACCTCATTTCTTACCACTTCTTTCATCTTGGGTATTAAACGACGCTGATGCTCAACAACAGGCTTTGCATCAGGTTCCATGTTGATGGCGTGCTGACATATAGTAGGAGAAATTCCCTTCAGGTCATCAAGAGTATATCCCATAGCTCCGCGGTGTTTCTCAACACTCCCAATAACCTTTCCTCCTCTGTACCTGAAAGTTTAGAGCTGATAATAACAGGATATATTTTCTTATCATCAATATAAGCATATTTAAGATTATCAGGCAGAGGTTTCAAATCAAAAACAGGATCCTCCTTGGGTGGCATTGTGGTACCCAAATCTTCCACAGGTAAATTGTGTTTGAGCATAGGTTGACGAAGGAATACTTCATCAAGCTCATTCCTTTCTTCCCTGAAGTTCTCACTTTCATGATTCTCCATATGTTGCTGCAAAGCATTGTTAGGAGCAAGAACAATAGATGCAAGTTGAGCAATTTCAAAATCCTCACTAGGCAATTCAGTTTCATAAGGTGCTTTAGCAAATTTAGAGAAATTGAATTCATAAGATTCACCAGCAAATTTAGTAAAGATTTTCTCTTTCTTACAATCTATAACAGCACCACAAGTATTCAGAAAAGGTCTACCAAAAATAATAGGACAACTATCATTGGCAGCCGACCCAAGTACAAGAAAATCAGCAGGGTATTTAGTCTTACCACAAAGGACTTCGACATCTCTAATGATACCAATTGGAGAGATAGTTTCCCTATTAGCAAGCTGAATAACCACATCAATCTCTTCAAGTTTACAAGGAGCAATTTCGTGCATAATTTCCCTGTAAAGCTCATAAGGAATAGCACTAGAACTTGCACCAATATCACATAAACCATAATAGCAATGATCACCTATCCAACAGAAAGCACAGGAACACTAGACTTCCTAGAACTTTTAGGATGTGAGACAATATTAGAAGCATCCTCACAAAAGATAATGTGTCTATCTTCTAAATTTTCAGTGACAAGATCTTTAACCAATGCTACAACAGGTTCAACAGTTATTTGCTCATCAGGTTTGGTAGTTTTCTTATTACTTTTACTAACAACACCAGTTATGATAGTATGTTCCTTAATCTTATTAGGAAAAGGAACTTTTTCAATATAAGGTTCTGGAATAATGCGATCAGCAACATTAACCTCAACACCTTTAGATATATGAGAAACAGATTCATCTTTATATGGTTCATGATAATTTTTAAAACCCTCCTTCGGCAAACCGAAATAGGAAGCAAAGGCTTTATAAAAGTTTGCAACAATTTGAGAGTCAAGACCATAAGTAGTGCTAATTTTGCGATAATCATCAGTATCCATAAATTTTTAACACACTCAAAGTCATAGTTTATACCTGACTCCCTACCTTTGTCATTCTCCCATCCTTCAGTGTTCTCCTGAATCCGATCAAGAAGGTCCCACTTAAACTCTTCTTTATTACGAGTGAACGATCCAGCACAAGTGGTATCCAATAGAGTTTTATCTTGAAAGGAGAGTCTTGCATAAAAGTTATCAATAACAATATTACCAGGAAGCTCATGAATGGGACATTTGAGCATTAATGCCTTCAATCTCCCCCACGCTTGAGCGATACTCTCTCCATCATAGGGCCAGAAGTTATATATGAGGTTCCGATCCTTATGAATCTCACTTGGAGGATAGAATTTGGAGTAAAAGAGAGGTACAATTTCCTCCCATCCAAGAGAATACCCATTCTTCAGCAGTTTATACCAATGTGCAGCTTTACCAGACAGTGATAGAGAGAATAATTTCTTCTTAACTTCTCCCATCGAGATACCTGCACACTTAAATAACTCGCACAATTCATGCAGAAATAACAAATGATCTCCAGGATGGACAGTTCCATCTCCTGCATAGCGGTTATTTGTGACACGTTCAACAATTTTCATAGGAATTTTGAACGGTATTACCTGCTCATCTGGCGCCTCCTCTACTACCTTAGCAGTGGTAGTTGTTTTCCCAAATAGGAATTCAAGAGAAGACCCCTCCATAATGAGATATAGCAGCAGGCAAAAATAAAAACAGCACGTACAATAAATGTTTCCCTTACCAATTCCACTTACCAATAGCGCTACACTCCCCGGCAACGGCGCCAGAAAATAGTCTTGATAACCCACAAGTATAGGGGGTGTATCGTAGTACTTTCGATAAATAAGAGTGTCGAACCCAACGAGGAGCAGAAGGTGTTGACAAGCGGTTTTGATGAAGGATTCACTGTAAATGCTCAGACAAGTTTTTAGGAGTTTTTGATATGACAGATAAATAAAGTACAAGTAAATAAAATGCAGTAATAATAGTTGCAGCGAGTGGCCCAATCCTTTCTACAGCAAAGGACAAGCCGGTTGTTGTACTTATAATGACCAAACGTTCTTGAGGACACACGGGAATATTGTCAAGTGCTTTCGCTTCATATAGTTGATTAATCTTCATTGTTTTGATAAGTGTTGTGTGGGTGAACCTATGCTAATGCACCGCCCTTCCTAGGACTAATACATACTTGTGATTATACCCCTTGCAAGCATCCGCAAATACAAGAAAGTAATTAAGATAAACTAACCACAGCCTTAAACTTTGAGATCCTGCTATCCCTCATGCATCGATATACCAACGGGTGTTCAGGTTTCTGTCACTCCGGCAACCCCACAATTGGCAAACGAATACACAATGCATTCCCCTAGGCCCATAAAGGTGAAGTATCATGTAGTCGACGTTCACATGACACCACTAGAAGAATAACACCACAACTTAAGCATCAAACCATTAAATATTACTCAACATAGTTCACTACTAACATCAAGACTTCTCCCATGTCCTCAAGAACTAAACGAACTACTCACAAGACATCATACGGAACATGATCAGAGGTGATATGATGATGAATAACAATCTGAACATAAACCTTAGTCCAATGGTTTCACCCAATAGCATCAATAACAAGAGTAATCAACACCGGGAGAGTTTCCCCTATGAAATAGACAAGATTCAGCCCTAGATGTTAAGCGGAGACGGGTGCAGCGGCGGTGATGATGGTGTTGGCGGTGGAGATGATGATGATGATCCCGATGAAGTCCAGCTCGATGACGGTGATGATGGCGACGATTTCCCCCTCCGGGAGGGAATTTCCCCCGGCAGATTTCTTCCTGCAGGGGAGCTTTTCGCTCTCTGGTGTTTTCCGCCTCGTGGAGGCGGCGGAATATTTCGATGGCCTCCTCCGTGTGTTAGGGTTCCGAGGGGGTCAAGTACGCGAAGGGGGAACGGCTGAGGTGGGCCAGGGCCCCCAAACCACCTGTCGGCGCGGCTGGGGGCCCCCGCGCCAAGGTGAGGAGGGCCCACCTGGCCCTCTCAGCTCCCCTTTTGGCCTCCTCCATCTTCTGGTAAAATAGGAACTTCCATATGTCTCCTTCGATTTATTGATCTTCAGAAATAGTGCATCTCGACGGTGCTTTTTCCAGCAGAATCCTGACTCCGGTGTCCAATTCTCCATTATTCATCAAACATGCAAAATAGGTAAAATAACATAAGTAACACTTCTAAATATGAAATATATCGATGAATAGCAGTAAATTATGATATAAAATAGTGATGCAAAATGGACGTATCAAGCGCCACCGCCGCGAGCTAGAGGACACCAACGACAACGGCCCCGTCGCCGGCCGGAAGAACGCCGGGGGGCGGAAGTAGTGGTGGAGCGCTCGAGTACGTCCGGGCGGCCATCAAGGCGGAGGCGCCGGACGACGACGAGGAATTCCCCGGCGAGCAGAACGTCGTCACCGCCTCCATGCAGGACGCCGCGCCGCCCATGGTCGCCGCCGAGGAGTGCTCGGACGAGTTCATCTTCGAATGGTCGCGCAACCAGCACGCCCAGGAGGAGATTGCGCTCCAGCAGCGCCTTCTCGACGAGGCAGCGGCCAACCGCCGTCGCGCCGCCGCACGCCGGCCTCCTACTCCCCTTCGTCAGGCGAGCGGCGAGGTGATCGTCCTCGACGACAGCGACGACGACGGCGCGTGGTTCGGCGGCGGCGCCAACAACAACGAGGCCGGTCCGAGCCGCTTTGGCGATGGCGCGCCACCGAGCGACGACGACGACGACGGCGGCGACTACACGGCGTTCTACAGCCGGCTGGGCATGTAGATCGCCGTGTTTTAGTTTATGTTTAAGTTTTCGGCTTATATTATGTAATGAACAATGCGAAATTCGCCTATATAGTATGAATTTCGCCTAAGTTTAACGAATTTCGCTTATGTTTGATGAATTTCGCCTAACTGTTTTTTTTTGAATTTTTTCGGCCCAATTCTGGGTTTGATCACGGCTAGGAAATCGCCGAACCCATGACGTCAAATAGCGCCGGCGTCCCCAGTCCGTCCAAAAAGGCGCCGTTTTTTCGGCCTGGGGGGCCGAACGGCTGGAGATGCCCTAACCAGTCGGCACGATCGATGGCTTTAAAATTAGGCCAAAATGTCCCCTTCATCACCCCTGGGCGAAGCAACCGATGACACGCGTGCAGCGCGTCGCGTCGGTCCCACGCACCGACCTCCTCCGTCCCCCACGTCTTATCCCACACGATCGGATCACCGTACATATACCCCGCCTTCTCCACCGGCCTCATTGATCACTTTCCTCTTTTCCCCAATTCCCTTCCCGATCAGCCCGCACCCCGAGTTCCCCTCCGCTCACTGAAACCCACCACCATGGGCGCCAATAACAGCCGCGAGGACCTCGACCTCACCTCCTCCTCCGGCGACGACGACGACTACGAGGACGAGGAGCACGACCCGCGGTCCCCCGCCTTTGCCTCCGGGGCCAACGACCCGCTCCGGGCCACCACCCCCGCCTCCATCGAGTTCCTCGACGCCAGGCTCAAGGCCCTCGATCTCAAGTACAAGCAGCCGCACAACGCCGCCAGGCTCTACCTCCACGTCGGCGGCGCCTCCGCCGACGCGCGCTGGGTGCCCGCCCTGCGCCGCGCCACCTACTCCTTCGTCGACAAGGCGGACGAGGACAGCGACCGGCCCAGGTGGGTCCTCGAGGTGGGCCCGGGCCTCCGGGTCTCGGCCCCCGTGGGCGCCGACCTCCAGCTCAAGGCGCTCCCGGCGCAGCGCCGGGCCGACTTCGCCGCGTCGGGCTCCGTGTGGGCGCTGCGCCTCCCCGACGACGCCGCCTTCCGCCGCTTCCGGGAGGAGTACGACCGGTGCCTCTTCGAGAACACGTACGGGGTCGAGGCCACCGACGCGGGCCGCAGGGAGGTCTTCGGCGCCGACTTCGCCGCCTGGGCGCGCCCCGCCGAGGCCGACGACGCCGTCTGGGCCGACGCCGAGGACGGCCTCCCCCCGCCCCCTTCCGCCAGGGACCTGCTCGAGGAGTTCGAGGAGGAGGCTGGGGACGGCACCGGCATCCAGAGCCTGGCCCTCGGTGCGCTCGACAACAGTTTCCTCGTCGGCGGCGCCGGCATACAGGTCGTCAAGAACTTCAGCCACGGCGTGCACGGGAAGGGCGTGTCGGTCAAGATCTCGGGCGGCCGCGGCGGCAAGAGCACCACCTCCTACTCCACGCCCAAGAAGGCCCTGCTCATGCGCGGCGAGACCAACATGCTGCTCATGAGCCCCGGGGACACCGGCGCGCCCCGTTCCAACGGCGTCCACCATGTCGACATCGAGACCGGCAAGGTTGTCACGGAGTGGCGGTTTGAGAAGGATGGAACTGACATCACGATGCGAGACATCGCCAACGATAGCAAGAGCTCCCAGCTCGAGCCTTCCGGGTCAACCTTCTTGGGGCTGGATGACAACCGGCTCTGCAGGTGGGATATGCGTGACGCCAGGGGCCGGGTGCAGACCATTGGTAGCTCCTCGGAGTCGCCCGTGCTGCACTGGTCACAGGGCCATCAGTTCTCACGGGGCACCAACTTTCAGTGCTTTGCAAGTACAGGGGATGGTTCAATTGTTGTTGGTTCTATCGATGGCAAGATTAGGCTCTATTCCAAGAGTTCTATGAGGATGGCGAAGACAGCGTTCCCTGGGCTTGGATCACCGATTACGCATGTCGATGTTACCTATGACGGGAAGTGGATTTTGGGCACGACGGACACATACTTGGTTTTGATCTGCACCATCTTCAAGGACAAGGATGGCAAAGACAAGACCGGGTTCAGTGGGCGTATGGGAAACAGGATCGCGGCGCCAAGGTTGCTGAAGCTCAGTCCACTGGATTCTATCTTGGCTGGGAATGACAACAAATTCCATGGTGGGCAGTTTTCATGGGTAAGTGTCAAACTCTTATTCAGGCACATAATATGGAATGGGACAGTTTTCCTATTCCCATTTCGCATTGTGCAAGATTAGCAATCATCTAGACTCACATAGTCCTGATTATAGGAAAATTCAGTGGAGGGAATAATAATCAGTTTAGGCAAGTGTTTGCTATCCATAATGGCAGTTCTGTACTAACTTGTTGTACGTCTGATGGAATCTGACTACATTAATCTCAATTGGCCTGTTGGTAAAAATCAATGACTAAATTCATGCATACTAACTATGAATCAATATGACACTCGTTAGCATCTCCATCTGGTAGCCTGATCACTTCTAGGGTAACTGACAGTTTTATGATCCATCTCAAATTAGACTGCATTACCTTTTGATACTATATCACATAGCCGATGAAAAATGTGTTGCCTTAGTTATTCAATTACGGTCATTAGATTTAATATACATAAGTTTGATCTGTCCTTTGACAGTACATACAGAGTTTAAATAAAAATTGATGGCTGCTTTCACCTTGGAATTTTGTTGCATTGCCTACAATGGTACAGTTGCCAACTCATAGCGCAGACATGGGCTATTCGAGTATAAGTAAATCACAACTCATTAATGGGCTAATGAGAAGAGCTAAGTTCAGTTCACAGCACAAACGCCAGTTTAGAACCAACAACAGCTGAACCATATCTGTAATATCCTCTGTTCTTTTGTGAAACTACTTTTGTGACTTGAACACCACTAGATAAGACTGTCTACTGGTAGTTTGATGTTGCCCTAAATTTTTTTGTTCACTAATTGATTATTAACATGTTCTTGAGTTGGAAGTACGGTATATGATGTATGGGAACATGTTTCTTTAGTTGGAAGTAGGGTATATAGTGCATGGGAAATATTGCAGTGTACGGATATTTTTCTTCTGTGAAACTTGAATTTGGTAGTCCGTTTATGATGTCCATTGCACGTTTCCAAAGTTATGCCCCCCTGTTCTAGTTATTTATCTTCTGAAAATGTTCATGCGGTCACAGATGGTTTCTTACAAGTTCCTTAATTCTTCATTATTAAGCGTATCTTCTGACTCGTGCTGCCGTGATTTCTACAGGTAACAGAGAATGGAAAGCAAGAAAAGCACCTCGTTGCGACAGTCGGCAAGTTCAGTCTGATATGGAACTTTCACCAAGTGAAGGACAGCAACCACCACTGCTACCGTGACCAGGAGGGCCTCAAGAGCTGCTACTGCTACAAGGTTGTCCTCAAGGAGGAATCCATCGTCGACAGCCGCTTCATGCACGAGAATTTCGCAACGGCCGACTCACCCGACGCTCCTCTGGTGGTCGCCACCCCGATGAAAGTCAGCTCTTTCAGCGTAGCAAACAGGCGCTGAATCTGACGTTTTTTCTGTTCAGAATCGTAGTGTTAGATCTTGCAGGTTTCTGTGCAGCTTGATTGTTTTCATCAGTGGTTTGATTACTAGTGTTGTGCACTTGTCCATTTATGACAGGGGAAGCTCATTGTTCCTTGAGTGTTGACAATGCTGTACTTGGTCCAGATTTAATGGTCTCTTTAGAAAGTTTGAGTGGCGACAGAATGTATGTTCGCCAGATATGTAGAGATATGTAGTTTGTGTTTGGAGTTTCTGTAAATTCAGCTGAATGCTACTACCTGTTTCTCCCTTTGTATTTCACCAGATGGAAAACGTGTTCCTTCGAAGTTCAACGAGTGGGCAAGATCACTTCGGGCCAAGCCAACACACCCTTGGTTGCATTGTGATTACTGGACGCGGTTGTTACTGCTGAAAATCATGCAACAGCTCTTACTCTACAACAAACTAGTAATCATGCACGTCTCCAATATAATTAAGTTAACACATGAAAAATACTCATCAAAATACACACTGTCATCCAGCATTTTTGTTCGACATTGACAGGGAAGAATCCCGCCGCTTGTTGCATTTCACTCGAAAGTAGCCTGATAGGGCATGTTCTTACAACATATAGAGAGATTATGGGGGATACAAGGGAAGAGAAGACAACAGAAAAAAGGAAAAAAAGAGACGATTAGAAACAAGAGGGGAAACACTAAGGGAGGGGGAGGCTAGAGGGAAAACACTAAGGGAGGGGGAGGCTAGCATACGGAACTAACCGAAACCCCCGTGAGGTCAACACCTACATGTCAACACCTAAAGGGACGACTGACAACAGAATGCCACCTCGAGAACCTCAAGCCAACAGCTAGAGGAGCATCTCCGGTAAGAACGTCAGCACCGAAAGCAACTAGCCCAATGAAACACGTAGCATAATACGTGGGCACCACAAAAAGAGCACACCAACAGACTTCAATGGTACAGTCGAATGACGTCGGATAGCTGATTCCGTGCGGTGACACCGGTGCGCCGCCGAGACCAAACACAGTCGAAGGGCGCCGGATAAAAGAAGAAGCTATGACAAAATGTTCAAGTTTTAGGAATGAAATTTCGATGGTAAATTATTAGATAAATAATATTGTGAACATTACTCCCGATAAACAAAAATAATTACATGACTATCTAGGCATTTTCTAGAATAACTCAAAACTTTTCATTCTTTCAAAAAGAAAATTGCAAAGCAGACTGGAAAAAAAAGCTTCGCACAAAAAAAACATATCGACAACGTGTACAGTTTGTTACTGGGCTGTACGGTAGATGCAATGTATCTAATCCAAAAGAGCAAGCATCACGAAATCATAATTTAAATATTTTTTCTGAAGTACAAAACACGTGTAAACATACAAATCTATGTGCAAAATGAGTCAAAATTTCCTCGTTTACTCATTACATGTAGTTTGAAGTACAATTTTTCAGGAAAAGAAAGAATTTTTGAGCTGTTGGTCGAAAGCTAAAAGATGTGAATACTTCGAAACAGTTTGTCCCAATCTGGCCCAGCATGCTGGAAAGCTGTCTCCTCTGCCACTTGGCATCTGACTCGTCGGCCCCAGTGTCAGATTCAATGTCAAATTGGCAAGATCGCAAAAGAAAGTACTAACTTTGCTTCTGAAAAAAAAATGTATACATTTTCTAAAATGTCAAATAGTGCAAGGTTGACCAATTTCATACAAAATACTATCAACAATTATGATCCTATTTAGATAAAATATGAACATATATTTTATAATGCATCCAATGATTATGTTTCTTAAATACATTGTAAATGTTAATACTTTTTCTATAACCTTAGTCAAACATTACAGTGTTTGGCTTTAACAAAATTTATTCTTTAGGAGCACCACTTTGTACACAAAATGAGCAACGAAAATAGAAATTATAGCACGCAAAGTGGCGGGACGGAGATCAGATTTGTTTTGGATAATCTATATGCGAGCTAGTATCCTCACCTGCCCATGCTTCCAGAATGAACCGAGACGTGGCGATTCCGACGCGCCCGTACCTGCACACGTCCGGCTTCTCTTCTCTTCTCTTCATCGGTGAGTCACTACTCACTAGTCACCGGCTTTCCGCCGACCAGCCCACCTGCCGCCACACCACACGTAGCACCCTACCGTGGCGCTCGATCGATGCAACAGCAATCTTTATCCCCTCCCGGTCTCCCTCGCGTCGAACGGCTTATAAATACGACCTCCGCCATCACCTGCTTAATTACACAAACACAACCACGAGCTGCAGTGCATTAAACAACACGTACTAGCTAGCAAGATTTCCGAGGTAATATCAGTGTAGTTTCACCTGTGCAAGATGGAGTACCAGCAGGGCCAGGCGACCAACCGCGTCGACGAGTACGGCAACCCGGTCGCCGGACACGCTGGCGTCATTGGAGGGCACGGCGGCGGCGTCGGCACTGGTGCAGTCGCCGGCGGGCATGTCCAGCCCACGAAGGGCGAGCGCACCCGCGGGATCCTGCACCGCTCCGGCAGCTCCAGCTCCAGCTCAAGCTCGGTAAGCGCATATAATGCTTGCTGACAAGTGACATGCATTAATTTAAGTGCGCGCGTATGTATTGGTATTTTTCTTTGCGAAATAACACGACTGATTATTGCGTTTAGTCTGAGGATGATGGCATGGGCGGGAGGAGGAAGAAGGGTATCAAGCAGAAGATCAAGGAGAAGCTCCCTGGCGGCCACAAGGACACCGCGGCAACAGGTGGCGCCTACGGACAACAGGGTTACACTGGCGTGACCGGCACCGGAGGGCATGGCACCGCCGCGCCCGGTGGCGCCTACGGGCAGCAGGGCCACACTGGGATGACCGGCACCGGGGCGTATGACAACACGGCCACTGGTGGTGCTTATGGGCAGCAAGGACACACCGGAGTGACCGGCACCGGAGGGCATGGCACCACCGCGCCCGGTGGCGCCTACGGGCAGCAGGGCCACACTGGGATGACCGGCACCGGGGCGTATGACAACACGGCCACTGGTGGTGCTTATGGGCAGCAAGGACACACCGGAGTGACCGGCACGGGGGTGCACGGTACTGGCGAGAAGAAGGGCATCATGGACAAGATCAAGGAGAAGCTGCCTGGCGGTCACGGTGACCAGCAGCAAACCACGGCGACCGGTGGCGCCTATGGACAGCCGGGTCACACTGGGATGACCGGCACTGGGGCTCATGGCACGACGGCGACAGGTGGCGCCTATGGGCAACAGGGTCACACTGGGATGACCGGCACGGGGACGCACGTCCCCACAGCCACCGGCGGCGCCTACGGGCAGCAGGGAAACACCGGGATGACCGGCACAGGGACACACGCCACCGGCCAGAAGAAGGGCATCATGGACAAGATTAAGGAGAAGCTGCCTGGACAGCATTGAGCTTATGAGCTCCGCGGTCGCTACTAGTGAAAGTTGAGGTGCCAGTCGGCGACCTCTGCAGAATAATAAGTCACTCGTGAATCGTGATAAGATGTAATAGTAAGATGGATCTATCTGTGAGCCTACTTTACTTGGTTGAACGAGGTATCAGTTGATCAGTTCCCATGGACGTCACTGTTGTGTGGATTCTTTTTTTTAGATTAACAGGGAGCTCCTCCCCGGTTCCATTTCATAGAAAAGAAAACATACATCATCCAGTTGCTTTACAGGAAGAGCTAGAACACTAAACGAAAGCAGTAAAAACTAAAGTTCCAAGTAGCACCAAAACGGAGCACTATAGGTTCAGACAACACCATGTGGGCCCTCAGCCCCAAACTGCCAAAGCTCAAAACTCTCTCTACTCGCGGCGTCAAATGATCGCCCAAACGCCTTCCAGACAGGCCGTTTGGGCACCGTCCGGACTAGTCGCTAGCTTTGGGCGCCGTCGCTCCCCACTCGTGGCGCCCAAATATTATTCAAATACGAAATTTTGATACGAAAGTGCATACATTTCATTGAAATTTCGTTAAAAACTAACATAATTCATTCAAATTAAAATCTAGACCTAGATCTAGTACGTAGGGTGGCACGCCAGACACCGGCAGTTGGGGCAGGAGCCGGCCCTTGCGGCGGCGAGCACAGGACCCCGGCGGCAGCCGCAGCAGAAGCAGTAGAGGTAGTCGGTGGTCGGCGCAGGAGGCTGGGCGGTGGCGGCGGAGGCTATGTCTGCCTCAATGGCGAGCTGCATGTGGCCGGGATCCCACTCCGGCGTCGGCGGCTAGTCCTCAAAGCCGTCATCATCACCATCAACCTTCTCCGCCTCTTGTTGAGGTTGCGGCGGAGGAGGTTGCACGCGGCCTTGTTCTGATCTTGCGCGACGAGCCTGCTCCGCCGCCTCGTAGCGAACCTTCTCCCTTTCCATGCCCGCCGCGAAGTTCTCGTCGGAGGTGTTGGTGAGGACGTCGTCGTCGGAGTCGAACCAGTCCGCAGGCGGCTCACGGGCGATGGCGGAGTGAAGGCGGTAGGCGTGCTCTAACTCGATCTGCTTGTCCCAGTACGCCGAGTTCGGCTTGAACCTGACGTCGTCGATCAGCTCCGGCGGCATGGTCTGCATGCACGAGGCGATGTAGTCGTGGCGCGCCTGGCCGGCGTGCCTTGGTGCAACCGGGACGTGCACTGGGTTTGTCTCCCATCCCTCGGGGAGGCGGCTGTTCGCCGGCACCGGCGTGTTGGTGCGGACGAGCTCGCGTGCCTCGGCTTCCGTGAGTACGTTCGCCGGTGGCGGAGGAGGTGGCGGAACGCTGGCAGACGAGCCCGCCTCGCGGTCGTTCGCGCGGCGAGCATCACGTAGCGCCGTCTGCATAGCCTGATTGTCGTGGCGGCGCCGGCGTGCCGCCGTCGCCGCCCAGACCTCGTCCTTCGTGGAGCGCCGGGGAGGGGCCATGGCTAGGTGGTGGAGTGGAGGTGTTTGTGGTGGAGACGGTGAGGAACCCGCTCTATATAGCGGCCGAGGAGGCGAACGTATGAGATCGCCTTAACTCCGGCCAGCCAACGGCTCGCCTGCCACACCATTAACGCCGACGCTTCAAAAGGCGCGCTCGCCCGCCGTGGCGCAGACGCTTCCTTACCGCAGAGAGGTGAAGCGACGCGTCGCTGCGTCCGGCTAGGAAACCGAGACGCCGCCCGTCATTAATTTAGCTGACCAGGTCGCTCAGCCTCGTGTCTCACTGACAGGCGTGGCCCGCGCGTCGGAGGCAGAAGTGGCGTCACATTTCGTTCCGTCCGGGGCCGCCCCAAGCCTCCCCAAGTTGAGGGCGTGGGCTGGGCGTGCCGGACACAAAACTGGGCCACGCCGGACTGAAAACGCGTTTGGGCGGCGCGAGTGGGAGAGAAAATGTGTCCGACACGTCCCAAAAGACTTTGGGCGGTCGTTTGGACGCCGCGAGTGGAGATGCTCTTACAGGCAGTCGTTTGGGCGCCGCGAGTGGAGATGCTCTTACAGGCAGCAGCTATAAAAGCACTACTGCACCAGCAAAACGTCTCCTGCTCCAGTCGAAACCACCTTCCTCCCCCGGGGTCACTGCATTCCTGATCTATTTTCAGATCACCACATGGATAGCGTCGCTTTCTTCTGGATGATCGCAGCAGTCGCCCGGCCTCCATAGAATGAAGTAGCAGTAGTCGTCCAGGTGTGAATCCAGCTGAAATCCACGCACCTCAGCCTGGTTCAGTGTTAGATGGCTTCTTAGCTTTTCTGTCAGCAAGCCCACGAAGTGAGCCAGCTTTCCTCCTCCCAGCTCCTCGTGCGGTACTACCCAAAGCTTTAGGTAGGAGAGCTTTCTGTCAGCAAGCCCACGAACTGAGCCAGCTTTCCTCCTCCCAGCTCCTCGTGCGGTACTACCCACAACTTTAGATAGGAGAGCGTTAACCGCTAGACCTGTTTCATATTGATCCAAGTTCGACGATTAAACACAATGTTATTTCTATTATTCCATAAACTCCATAAAATAGCAGATGTAGCCACATTCAATTGCATATAACATTTGTTACAAAGCCACTTAGAAGCCAAACATTGAAAATCAGAGATTCTTACACTAAAAATCATCTCTACTAAGTCCCAAAGGCCCCTAGCAACAATGCACTCGAAGAAAAGATGGTACACCGACTCTATTTCTTTACAGAGATTACATTCAAAAGGTTTAGGCATCCCTCTCTTCAGGAAATTATCTCTAGTCATCACTTTATTTTGTGATAATAACGATAGGAAGACTTGGATCCTAGGAGGCACCTTAAGGTCCCAAACTACCGGCAGATATATAGGTTGGACCCCTCTTAAGCTATAGCGTACATCGACTTAGATGAGTACACTCCTTTGGATTCGTATTGCCAAATTAGTTGGTCCTCCTCCTCATTCAGAACAAGAGACCCAGCTACAGACAACAGTTCCTGCCACTGTACCATCATCTCCTCTGCGAAGGTTCTCCTAAAATCACATCTAAGTTGAGAACTGTCCTAGACATCAGCTACAGTTTTTGTCTGTTGATTTGAAATGAAATAAAGATCCCAGAACTGGGTAGACAAAGGCGTGTTTCCAAACCATATGTCTTCCCTGAACTGATTTTCCATTTCCCACCTTCCATCTATAACCTACTTTAACTGCTTTCGCAGCCCACATCACGCCCTTCCAGAAAGTAGAGGGATGTGGGTCCTAACAGCAGAGAATGTTGGGGCTCTTTGGGTTATATTTAGCATCTATTATCTTTTTCCAAAGAGTACCCTCACCCTGGATGTATCTCCTAATCCACTCAGACAAATATTCAGATCTTGGAGGTTAGGAATGCCTTACCTCCAAACTCTTTTTTCATACACACCGAAGACCAGTTTGCAAGGTGTATTTTGCTATTCCCTTCACTATCGTCTCAGAGGCAGTTCGCCAACTGAGTGTTTATTAGCTTCAAAGCCCACTTGGGGAACTTAAAGAAGGATAACAAATAGATGGGTATAATGACTGGACTAATTCTATCTTGGCAGCCGAGGACAGCAGCTTACCTCTCCAACCTGCTAGCCTTTTAAGAAGGTTATCTATTATAGGTTGCAAGGCTTCCCTCCTAAGTTTCCCAAAATGGAGTGGTACACCTAGATATTTAATGGGAAAATCCCCAACACACACTAGAGAGTGTCCACAAACTGGTTACACTCCTCAGGTTCTAAGTTAATAGGCACCAACTCACTCTTATGATAATTAATTTTCATACCGGACAATTGCTCAAAGCAGGTAATAACCCACTTCATATTGAAAGCATTCTCCGGGTGAGCCTCTAGAAAGAGTAAAGTATCGTCTGTATATTGCAAACACACCACCCCTCTCCTGGCACAAAATTAGGACAAAGTCCTCTAATTAAACCATTCCTACTTCCTTTAATAAGCATTTTAGCAAACACGTGTAACATCCCAAATTTATAATAAGAATAAATAAGACCCAAAATTCAGAACCAACAAAAACTTTTTGAATTACTTCACTAATGATTGTGTTTTCCTTTAAATTGTTCTGCTTGACCTTTTGTAACTTGATGTTTGTGATTGTTTGACTAGTAGATGTCAACCCAAGAAATCAACCTAAGTAAAAATATATTTAAAACTCTGGTGATCATGTTATGACAAGAATATATTCCATATATCTTTTCCATTCTCTCAAAACCTTTTTGAAAACAATTATAATTTCTTTATCAAAATTCTAGGAGTGAGATGAACTAATAATCATCCCCACTTCATATCACTCCCTCCTTAAGTAAACTTACTTTTCGATTTAAATCAAACCCCTCAAATCATTTATTAAAAATGAAATGAAGGTCATGAGTTAGAAATGGTCTTCATAAATAATCTCCCTCCCCAATTCTCTATTTCCTCAAAACAAATGTTTTCTCTATGAAAATAAAACTTATTTGAAGTTATCCTATTTGTCAAAGAAGTTCCAAAAGTTCAAAACCATATTTTATCACATGCTTTAAAAATATTAAAGGAGTATCAAATACTAATTTCCAAAAATGATTTATTTAAACCCTATGAACAAATATTGCTCAAAACATTTTATTTTCAAAAATCAATTTTTGTGGAGCTTCCCCATGTATATGGGAGGCTATCTGAATTTTCTCAGAATTTTGTAAAATGTTTTAGCACCCCAATTAAATCCCTGAAGACCTACTGGTTTTAAAAAGGGGGATAAAAGAATTAGCCGAGGACCTATCTGTGAGAGGAAAAAGGAGTTCAGGGGGCGTTTTGCAAAATCTTCGTTGACCCTCTGTTGCAGCAACGCTGCACGCCACCGACGCCGTGCTCCCTCCGCCGACGACGCCGTGCTCACCCGTGACCCTCGCCCTGACGCACGCCTCGCCCTGGAGGAGACGATGAGAGCACCGCACGCTGCCTCCTCTGCTCTCCCTTGTCCCCCATCACCCCTGTTGCAGCGATGCGGCACGGCACAGGCACCGTGCTCCACACACCGTCGTCGCCGTGCTCTCCCCGTGCAATGTCGACACCGCTGGACCCCTCTCCTCTGCGCAGACCCGTGAGACGATAAGGAGCACGCCCAGCTGCTCTCCCATCCCTGCTCCCTCACTCTCCCCCTCTCCACTTTGCTTCCACGGACACAAACCACGGCCGCCGCTACCGACACGCATCGCCGATGATTCAAACCTCCCCGTCCCAATCCAAGCCTACCAGCACCTTCGCCGTGCCCTACTTCCCCTCTCTGCGCAAGGAATCGCAGAGGGGAGCCCTGGATCGAGCAGGCCGTCCCGATCCTCTTCTTCTCCGGCCGCGGCTTGTCGAGCAAGCTCGCGAGCGGCTCAGCCCACCATTCTTCTCCATTATTGCATCCATGTGTTCCCCTCGTCACGCTCTCTCTCATGGACCTCACCTTTTCTTTTTAGGAGCTCGGAGTCGCCGTCGCCATCCTCGCCGTGCTCCCTGCTCTCCTCGCTGCTCTCTGCCTGTCGCGAGGAAGAAGAAGCCCGCGTACCGCTTTGCCGCGTACATGGGCCGCTGGGTGGGCCTCTCTCTTCACTGCACGGCCGGATCTGGGCAGATCTGGCCCATTCACTTATTTTTCCAGTAGATCTAATATCCATTTTCATTTCCTGTTTAAATGGCAGTATAGGTTTAAATCATTTGTGGTGGATCTAGGGTAGATATTTGAGTGATTCAAATTTTTTGTGTTCCTATTAGTTTTCTTAGACATGCAGAACTGGTTGCTTGCCAAAATACATTTTTACTTGTTGTGTAGATTAAATCTTGTAGAAAGGGTATTTTCCACTAAATATTCAATATCTAGAGTTTTATAACTCCAAATATTGCAAACTAAAATTCTCTGGAATTCTTGAAGTGATACCTTTCTAGATCAGTTGGTCTTGTATGCAAATGACTCCTAAAACAAAAGTTCTAATCATCCTTGTAAACACACCAGTAGCACTTTAGTGATTTTTGTAGATTTTTGTGAAATGATTTTTTTTAGAGTAAATCCAATTGGATTGTCTTCTATGTTTGTAGGATAACATATTCCTAGCTTGGCATGGTTGTTTGATTTACAGAACTATCTAGGTGAAATTTTTAGTAAAAGTGTTGTTCTGCCACTAATAAAAAGAAATTAGATTAATTGCTTTTAGTTATGAATTTGTGGTTTATGTTTATTGTTGTTTATTGTGGTGCTGTTGCTTGTGTGTTACTGATCTTTAACATGATAAAGTATGTTAGTACTGTTGGTGGCTTGTGCTAATCTTGTTTGAGTTAAACATGTGTGGTTAAAGATGAATATGATGTTTCCAACTAATAATCAATTTTGCCTGGGTGCTTGAGAATTTAAGTAAACCAAATTCAATATCTCGAGAAGTAGGAATCCAAATATATCAAACTCAAATGTTCTGGAAATCTTATGAAAATCTTTAACTCACCAAAGTGGTCTCATCTCATTTAGATTATTAACTAAAATATGGTATTTAAAATGCCACAGAAGGTTTAAAACACCATATGAATTGTTTCTGGAGTTATATTAGTCCAAATAACATGAAACCAATTTTGTTAGCTTAGTACTGTGGTAACTTAGCTCCCCTAATTTTGGTAGATTTAATTGAGCATTATTAATTAATTGGCATTAGATTAAATATTAGAAAACCTTTCTGGACTAAAACAATTATAAAAAAAAAATGGTTAATCCAAATGGGTTAGGACCAATTTTGTTAGGTCACATTTAGTCAAGGTTAGATGCCCTAAAAGGATTTGATTTTTGGATAAAAATAACTTGAGTTGTAGCAAAAACTTGATTAAATAGTTTCTGTAATAAAACAATTGTGTAGGGAGTTTAATAACTCCAATTGAATCAAACCCAATTGTGTGGTCTTCTACACATCAGTAGCTTTCTGTAGAAATTTAGTTTGTATTTTTGTGACCAACAGAACCCAAGTTATGCAATTAAACATGCACCACTAATTTCTGCCATATTTAAGGCCTAATTAAATAATAGTCAATTCAATTAAATTGAAATCAAATTGTGTTGCTTTGTGTGTGCAGTAGCTGTGTGTGATGCTTGAGAGTTGTTGTGATGCTTGATTGAGTAGTTTAGTAGTTGTAGGTATTGCTTGTTCATGTCAATGTCTTCACCTTCACTTGGTGAGATATTTTGGTTTACAGATAACTTTTGTCTGAAGTATTTCCGATTTAAATAAAGATGCTTAATCACAACTTTAACCATATCCTTATAAGCATGAGTAGCGTGGTGATTGCCCAACTTGTTTGTTAAATGATAGTCTTCCCTCTTGATTGTGTTTGTTAGTATTGCTTGATGCTGTTGTTGGAGTGTCCTACTGTGTGTTGATTGTGTTCTTTTCTTTTTGCGACGCTAGATATAAACGTTACCGGGGGATCGTTGGAAAGGATTTATTGAAGAAGGGTCGGAGTTTATTTCTTTGATCAGTGAGAAGAAGTCCAGGGACATCATGCTGAAATCAGGCAAGCTACTTCACTGAGCTTGCATTTATATACATCTATTTTAGTCTCAAGAGTTATTCCAAGGAATCAATGATTTTAGAAAAACCCCTTTTTGCAAAATACCTGAAAACTATTTTGCCACCTTATGTAGAAGTATAAAGTAGTTGTTTAAAACTATAAGTTGGGAAAAACAATGTTTTTCAAAACTCCTTTGAAGGTACTTGGATGAAGGTGAAATGCCGAAAGGTCGGTATTAAGTTGGAGAATGGTGGTGTTGTTTTGGAAAAGTGCACATTGTGTCCTAATACTATGGCGACCAACCAATAACCGGTGCGACCACATTTACCCACATATGGGCAAGGGCGTAGTCATATAATTTGCTCGTGCTAGTACTGGATGCCTCAACAACGAGGATGACCTCGTTCCATGAGGGGATGGTTTGGTGACCTGCCCCTGACCTGGGTCCTCTTAAAAGAAGTCTACCGGAAGCCGGTATGAGCGTAAAGAAGAAAGAGGATTGAAGGGCTCCCTTGGGTCCGCCGGGCAGAACTACGAAGTCCTCACACTTAGTTTCCGACGGGCATGGATTTAAGTGTCGATGGAACCGGTTTCGTAGCGGTAGGATCCTATACTAGCATGAGCAAAGGACAGGCTATGGCCGGGAACTCAACTTCGCATACCTCTGGTATGGCGGGACGTGGCTGACACGATGAGTGACCGGATGGGTGTGGGAAAAGCGTGCTAGCTCTGCAGAGGGTAAAACTATTCGAATAGCCGAGTCCTCGGATATGGACAGTTGGGAGGCTGTCTTAAGACCATGTGCAAGTTTTATAAAATATTGAGTTTTGAAAGGAAAATGAAGTGGAAAGGATTGCATACCTGTACCAAGGAGTTGGTACGAGGTTGTGATGGGTTTGGGAACCATGATTTGGGATATGGTTGGATACCGGAGGAGTTTCGGGGAAACAGCTAAAATAATGTCTTCTTAAAGGATAGTTGTAAAAATTTCTTCTTACCCCTTTTCAGAAAAGACTTTCTTTTAAGATGTTTCAAAGCTAAGTAAAAGTTTTCAAACTAAAACTAGTGCTTACTCTAGTTGGGGTAGTTTGCGAGTACAATCAAATGTACTCATATTGGTTTCGTCCCTGGCTATTGTCTTAGCCAGATTTTAAAGAGGAGCAGTTCGAAGAAGAGGAATTCACTGGCGTCTTTGCGAACTAGGCGCTTCCCAGTCAGCTGCCTGTAGGGTTAAGGCGTATGACTTGGGCTCCACGTTGTTTGGTGATTCCGCTGCAAGTACCTGATGAAGTTGATCACTTCAATCAAGTAAGTAAATAAATTCGGTACGTATGGATGTTCTTTGATTACCAGGTTGATTGTGCTTCAGCGACGCACTGATCATGGGATCGCTGATATGTAGGCACAAGGGTATTTCGGACAGATAGTCCGGGGTCCCCACAACACGTCCACTACAAAGTTAAACATGATTGGGGAGAGGGCATCAACCTGTAAGCCCTTTACCTCTAAGGAAGAAATATCCTTCCAGGTCATTAACTTTAACCCCCACCGAGCCACCCTGTGTAACTTGCTTAATTATTCTAATCCAAAAAGGGCTAAACCCTCTTTGTTCTAAAATTTTATAAAGGAAATCTAAATTGACCCTATCATACGCTTTCTCGTAGTCTATCTTAAGGATCAGACCCTTCTCTTTCTTTCTATGCACCTCATGAATTACCTCATGAGCTGTTACAACACTTTCTAAAATAAATCTCCCTCTAATAAAGGCAGACTGACAATTGAAAATTAATCTACTTCCTATTTTAGAAATTCTATTTGTTACGACCTTAGTAAAAATCTTAAAGCTACAGTTTAATAAACTAATTGGCCCGAACTTCTTCATAGATCTAGCATTGTCCTCCTTCGAAATCAGAGTAATCATGGCAAAGTTAAGTCTAAAAATATCTAACTTATTTGAGAACCAATGTTCAAACATTAGTAGCAGGTCATCCTTAACAATATCCCAGTACTGTTGGTAAAAGAAAAAAAGGAAGACCATCTGGGCCTGGAGCCCCATCAGCATAGGATCCAAACACAGCCTCCTTAATCTCTTCTAAAGTTAAACTAGCTTATAAACCAACATTTTCCTCTGCGGTACCTTTTCTTCCTCAGAGAAAAAATCATCTCTTATCCTAATGTCAGGTCCGTCTTCAAATTTAAACAAATCTTTGTAGAAATTTGAAGCCACCTTACTCATATCCTCATTACTAGTCACACCCATCGGGCCGTCTAAGATATGAATGAGCTTTTTCCTTCTTCTCTGATTCGCAACCGCATGGAATAAGCCGTATTCCTATCTCCCTCCTTAATATCCCTATCCCTAGATCGATGTTTAGCTTTGATCTCTTCTATGATCCAATAACTATTAAGTTCAATATATATACTGTCTAACCTAGCTCTCTCCTCCTCCGAGAGTTCACGAGTTTCCGCTCTAACACCCAACAAGTCATATTCTTTCATCAGATCTTTTTTATTCTTCCTAATTTCAGCATCCAAGTTTGCACTCCAGCCTTTAGAGAGTCTTCTGAACACTCTTAACTTGTTTTGCTAGACATCTACAATATTCTTGGCTTTCTTATTACAGCCCCAGACTTTAACCACTATTCCTCTAAAATCTGGTCTAGTACTCCACCATTTCTCAAACTTAAAGCCACCCTTCTTGGGGCCCTGACCACACCCTGAATCCCACAGCAGAGGAGTGTGGTCACTACCTAATCTAGGCAAGGCTACCATGTGAGATAGGGGAAAAAAGGCTTCAAAATTAGTAGTACAGAAAACTTCAATCCTACTCATGATCACGTTCTCCTGGTTACTAGACCAGGTGTACATCCCACCGGAAATATTAATTTCCATTAACGCCCAGATATCGATCCAGGCATTAAACTTATCCACCCACTTAAAATCCACTACACCGTTAAATTTGTCTGTCTGCGATCTAACTAAATTGAAATCACCCCCAATAATTGTAGGGCCATCCCAGTTAACAAACAGTTCATATAATTCGGAGATAAAGTCCTACTTACCCTCTTCGTAAGCAGAACCATAAACTGTGGTAATTCTAACTATTTACATCCATCTTAAAGCTCACAACTACACTAACTGAAAACTTTTTAACCTCCCAAGCTATGATATCAAACATGTCTCCATTAACACCTACCAAAATGCCACCTGCAGACCCTATAGCTGGAAGATAATTCCAAAAGAAATTTCTATTTCCTAAAACATTCTTAAGGAAAGAAGCAGAGAAACTTTCTTTCTTAGTTTCCTGAAAACCTATATAATCGACCCTCAAAGGAATGATAGTATCTTCTATACATTGTTTTCATCCAGGAGCAGTCACACCCCTGGGATTCCAGAAGATGCATTTCATGGACACCTCTTTCTGGGGTGATTGCCACGAGATTTCCTAACTACCTCAGTCCAGGATTCCTCTACGTCATCTATCTTGTTCTTTTCTGCTAGGTCAGAAGGAGAACAACTACTAATATGGTCTTCTATATCTACAGAAAGCTCGAACTCAGCCGAGGCCTTATCACCACTACCATCTCTCTCTGCTAGACCAGAGCTAGATAAACTAGTAGAAACATTGGCTGTATCACTAAAAAAAACTACATTACTATCACCCTCTCCCTCCGCTAGGCCGGAGGAAGATGTGTTGCTATCTACAGCATTCGAAATAGAATCAACATCAATAATCTCTCTAATATCAATGCCAATCTTACTAGCCATAAGCTCTAATTCATTAACTTGCACAATATTAAAAGGATTACTTTTCATTACACCTGGCATCTTCTTCGCAGGGAGCTCCAGATTGTTCCTCATCTTGATCTCCTTGACTCTATCCATCACGCTCATCGACCTATCGATCCTCGAGTTGTGTCTCACCGCCTGCACTGGGCCCCAAGCCCCCAATGCTTCAGCTTCTTGCACCCCACAATCTCTGCAACTTCCTCTGCATTACTTGTGGGTACTTGGCACGATTTTTGTATTGTACACTTATATGGGAATTGGAAATATTTACAAAGAAAGCATCACCACCTCACAATGCACATTCCAAAGTTATTTCCTTTCTTTTTCTCCCGAGCTCCAGTGTTCCCTTCGTTTCAAAAAAAATCATAAAATATTTAGAAGATTTAAATAAATTGAAAATAATTGTGAATGTAGTCAATGATGTAGTCTACAAACGTGCAAAATCACAAAGTGAATTTCTTTTTATTACACAAAAATGATATAATGTTAAAAGAAATTCGAGATTTTAAATACAATACTCAGATATAGATCTGTACATTTGTATTTTTTTGTATATATTAAAATAAAAAGTATTTCTAATTGAAATTTTACACGTGTTTAGAATACATCATTGAGAATATCCATAATTTTTCTCACTTTTTTTGAAACTTTGAAATATGATTTTTTAATTTTTTTAAAACACAGGGAACACTAGAGCTCGGGAGTAAGAAATCTCCACTCAGCGCCCGGGCCGAAACTAAATCTTGGCCCCCTAATATAGTCATTATAATAGCGGTAGTGCTCCCTCCGATAAAAAAATCATATCCGAAAGTTTCAAAAATTTCTGAAAACAATTCCAGATATATTACATGGTGTATCTTACAAACGTGCAAAATTTCAGTTTGAGATAATTTATATTATAGGCTACACAAAAATAAAAAAATCTGATAAAATTTAGGGATTTGAAAATATGTATACTCAGATTCACACTTTTTGTAATTTTCGTATAGCTAAAAATACAAAGCATTTGCTCCCGAGCGCCGGTGCTCCCTCTCATAATAGTAATAACCCATTCCACAAAAAATTAGTAAGTAACATTTAAATGCATAAAAAAGCTATAAGCAAATTTATACATATTACCTTAAAATTTTCTTTTAAAATTCGACCAAGCAAATTAAAGTCACTTGTTGGGGTCGGTGTCAATGTCATCGAGTAATTTCTTCTGGATGCATGGTCTAGCCAAAACATTTAGTCTCTCTTGAGGCCATGTTGATTTCAAATTGTTATTCAATAATTTCAACCCTAAAAAGTTCTTTCAGCCCAAAGCTATAATCATAAGCACATTAAATAAAATGTGATAAACAATGGACATATTAGAATAGCAATTAACTTTTCTGACATTTGAAGATCTTCACAACAGACGTTACGCATCAGGTAAGGTGAGGTGAATCTCAATTTTTCCCATCAGCTCCCCATTTCATTTGAAAAACGAAACCGCTAAACAGAGTACATAATTCATGTGAATCTCATAATAAATAAGATCAATTATCTCAACATCACATGAATCATCGACGATTTGCGTTTACCGCGCCTACGCGGAGGAGAAAGAAAATAGTCAAATTGGTGTGGCTATTATCACGATCGATGGGGGCAAAGAATTGAGATCGGTGAGACGAGAGGACGTACTGATGATCCGAACTGTTACCAGCGGCGGCAGCGGTAGCCGCGTGATGAGGATCGCTGGCTCGAGGCTGCCTGTCGGCTGAGAGCCTGAGAGCGATGGAATAGGAAGGACAGCCCATTGGACGGCAGCGAGTGTTTTCCTGCTGCGTGACATGAGATGCGACTGGTTGCCTTTGGGCGACAAGCCCACGACCACACAGCCCATTAGGGCATAGGTTTTTCTTTACTTGAGTGCTCGTTTCCCTGTACCTGTCCTTTTTTTTTTTGAATTTGTACCTGTCCTTTCTTATTTTATGCGGCACTACATAGCAGGCAGCAGCGTTACAACATACTGATACATACCTGAGGAGGCCCCTGGATTTTGGGGCTAGGGCTAGTACCGACCTGCTTGTAAAATACTAGCTACTCTCTTCCCGCTAATTTTTTTTAAATAATACATGAAAATTATTTAATTCTGGAAATATTACGCGTTTTTTATTTTTTTCAAAAATATTAGCCAGTCGGTCTTGTCGAAGCCGATAGGGCCTAGTCGTCGTTGTTGAAGCCGACAAGGCCCACTCGTCCACGCGTAGGCTGATTAGTGGATGGGCCACGTCGCCACCGACGCAGTCTTCCTGGGAGGGCCTGTCGTGCTCGCCCACGCCGACTAGGCGGGCTCAGTCGGCTTCGCCGAAGCCGACAACGCGCTGCACAGTGTCGAGCACACGGGCGCCCTTCTCTTTCCTTTCTCTCTTCTTCCTTGCGCTGCCTCGTTCGTGCTCTTCGTTTCCTCTCTGCACTCCCCACGAAAACCGAATTAAACTAGCGATTTAGACCAACAATCTTCACGTTTGCCACCATTAATCGGTACTAGAAGGTTGAGGGAGGCTAGGGGAACTCCGATCTCCTGATGGGATAGCTTGTGGTGGTCGTGGTGATGGTTGGCGGGTGGTGGTGGTGGTGATGGTGGTGGTGGTGCTGGAGGGCTGCGTGGTGGTGGTGCTGGAGGGCTGCATTGTGGTGGTGCTGCTCGTGTTGGTGCGCCGTTGATTCGAGACCGCCGGACGCCGTCGCCTCTCACGCTTCTAGGGTATGATTCGATTTATCAAAATTGTAGTGCTATATTTGTTACATGTATGAACATGTGTTGTTAAAAAATAGTTTGTGACGGTAGTAAATATTGTAGCTATATTTGTAGGTTAATTCGAAAAAATGTAGCTATATTTTTTAGGACTTGTCACGTATATGTTGCTAAATTGGTTGTGGCGGTAGTAAATATTGTAGCTATGTATGTAGATAAATTATAATATATGTAGTAATAAATTTTGAAAACATGGTGTATGTAGCTATATATTTTAAGTCGCTTCTAAGGTATATTTAGCTATATGTATAGATTAATTCTAATATATAGGTGGTGATGTTGTATGCGGAATAATATTAACGATGGTCAATATTTATTTATGTCAGCGGAGATGTCTGATTTAGTGAAGATCAGGTTTTTCTATGGTCCTGGTAGAGTCCAAATGTGTGATACGGGAGCTGATCTGAGTGAGTTTGATTCTATAGTTGTCGACCTGCCAGCTCCTGAAACATGGTCTCTCAGTCAGGTTAAAGATTGGTTGACGGGAAGTTTAGGGCTTGATAATCAGACACAGACCGTCAGTGTTCATGCTTGGTGGAGTCATTCAAGGACAAATATTTACTTCGTTATGAGACCACTAGAGTGTGATTCTGATCGGGTGCGATGGTTAAAAGGCTGCGCAAAAAGGAATTACTCTCCTTGTGCCCTAGTTCTTCCCGCCTTGAACGAGGTCACTGCCCCTGAGGACGAGTTTAGTGCCCATGAAGGTGAGGGTGCTTATGATCCTGACCAGGGAAGTGAAGAGATGAACATATCTATGTCAAATTATGGGACTGATTTTGGTGGTGGTGGTTACGAGTCGGGGCAGAGCAGTCAAGTACAAGGAGGGGACACTGAGGTATTTGACAGTGCGGAGGCGGATGGCGACGAGGTAGACGGGCACATGCAGAACGAGATGGAAGATGAAGATACAGATGGCTATAGTGCTGAAGGCGATGATTCCGATGAGTCAGACGGTGAAGAGAACGCAGATGAGGTACCTAATCCTGAAGCATGGAATCAGGACCACTCTTCGGCGATGATCGTAAACGATGGTCATGATTTGGCATGGGAATATCATGAGAACAACATTGCGAAGGGTGCTATGTATACTGACAAGCAAGCTTTGAGGGATGCAGTCATTAAATGGGCATTGTCCACCCAGAGGGTTATGAAAACTGTGGTGTCAAGTCAAAAATATTTGACAATGGAATGCGAGAATATAAATTGTCCCGGCAGGGTGCATGGACATCTCCCAAAGAATGGCTATGGGCCACTTCTTTTGGGTTTCTGCTTATGCAGAAACCGGTTTCTGGATTCCGGTGGGGAGAAACTGTTGTGGGGAGAAAGTACTAAAAACTGGTTTGGACACTTCTTTTGGGCTTGTGCAGTTTTGGTTTCTTCGATGTGTTGGGTTGTGAGATGTCTATAACGCCCCTAAATTTGATTTCATACATAGTAAAATCAATGATATATTACATATTAGTATAAAAATAGGTAGAAGTAAAATAAAAAGTAGATGATAATAAAAACATAGTGTCGTAGTATAATTTCAGTACATGCCAAAATAAAAGAAATGTCATAGTAATTGAAAATTACAATAACCATAACTTGTCAAGCAACAATTCCTTCGGGGGAATGGATAGATCCAGCCCTGGGCGACCGGGATCCGTCGGCGGCGGCTGTGGAAAGCGGCGGCGGCGGTGGAAGGCGGCGGCGGCGGTGGTGCGGGCGACGGGGATGGAAGAGGAGGACAGGTCGGGGACGGGTGCGGGTGGGGTGGGGATGGACCTGGAGATATGCTCGCTGCTTTCTTTCTTTATTTTCTCCCAAGCGTTTTCCTAGCGGTGGCACTCCGACCGTAAATAGAAGCAACGGCAGGGGCAATCGATCATAGCGGTTCGCCTCATTTGCGGGAAGCTGCGATAAACTGGTCGCCCCCAGTTTCTCCCAATAGACAGAAAAACAGTTTCGCGGTGCGGGGAAGCTGGTTAGCAGCCGGAGTGTTCTTTTGGGTTTCAGCTGCTGGGGGCCTCGAATCTGTTCAGAATCTCCAAAAGAAGTCGCCCTATAGTTGGAGGATAAGTGACTTCACACCTCACTCATGTCGAATTGAGAATATCCCTAAAGATCATCGTAATCTTTCTTCCATGCTTATAGCTCGGTTGCTATACAGCGAGATAGTGGCCTGCGCAGCGATGGAAGTGAGTGCCATCCAGACAAAAGTGGCTGTCAGATTGAAGTACGAAATATCTTATGGCAAGGATTGGAGGGCTAAGCATACGGTGCTTGACAACAGATTTGGTTCATATTTGGACGCATATGACTCTGTTATCCGGCTGCTGCACACTCTGCAGTACCGGAATCCAGGCACCTATATAGATATCAAAGATTTGTTCAGGCCAGAGTTCCCAACTGTGAGGGTGCTGCATCGAGTGTTTTTCTCATTCGTCGTATGCATCGAGACTTTCAGACATTGTCGTCCGGTGATATGTGTAGATGGCACCTTTCTCACAGGCAAGTATAGGGGACAGATCCTGACCGCCATTGGTCAAGACGGTAACAATATGGTTGTGCCCCTCGCATTTGCTTTTGTGGAGAGCGAGAACATTGACAGTTGGACTTGGTTCTTCAGGCAACTGAAAATAGCAGTTGTGAAGGATAAGCCGAACGTGTGCATCCTTCATGACAGGCATGCATGTATACTCAGCGTGATAAAGACACTCACCAATCCTACGCCTGAGGAACAGACTCCATGGCAGGACATGCAGAGCCGTTGGTGCATGCGCCATCTAGGTGTCAACTTCTACTCGCAGTTTAGAAATAAGGACCTGATGAACCTATTCAAGAAACTCTGCAAGCAGAACCAAGAATGGAAGTACACGAAGATACGTGAAAGACTTGATTTGTGCACGCAGAGACATGTTTGGGATCAGGGTGGGGGAGTGACCAGGAGGCTCGGGCCCACGCGGGGACGAAATGTCCAACTGGTTGGGCATTTTCGACACTCCAGATTTCCCCACGCAGCCGCGACAGGGTCCCATTCACCAGACTCCTCCACCATACCCCACACAGGATACACAGGATGACGGGGACTTGACAGTGCCTCGTCAAACCCGGGCACCTCACAGGTACCAGTGGACGACGCCCGATAGCCCCCTCCTCGTGATGCTCGGCAACGCAGGGGTCAGTGATATCTTCGGGACATATTCATACTTAGGATGTATGAGACATATCCGTATTTCTATTTGTATGTGAGACATATTCATATTTATGTTCGTATGAGACATATTATTATCTATGTACGAAACATTCCACATTGCATCGATAAATTAATTTAACATACAACACTACAGGTCCACGTTACAACTTCACTAGTTCTAAACACTGCATAGAACAACTACTGGTAAATAATACATGGAACTCAACGATAACTAATTCTAATCAACGACTTCACTTCCCTCTGCCACGTGTTCGTGATGGAGGCATGAAATCATCATCACTATTTTCCTCGGCGACATCCTTCGATGCACCAATACTCTTCAACTTACGTCTACAGTTGCCTCGTTTAGGAGGCATGAAATCATCATCACTATCATCTTGAACGGCTTTCTTGGATGATCCACCACTCTTCGCCTTTGATATAGCCCTCTTCACTGCATCAGCGTGAGGAGTATTCTGTGGACGCCCATCAGGACAAGCGCCAAAAAGAATTTCCATCCAACCAAAATGAGGGATCTCTTTGTTGAGAAACTCTGCGTCGGCGGGGCAGTGCTGGAAATTAACAATATCAGACGAAAATAAGTTACTACGATAACAGTAGATTCTAACGTAATATAACTTCGGTACTCAGTTACCTCAACGTGAAATGCATAGGCCTTCGGCGACAAATGGATTATCCTTGATTTAGGTGTCATAGGCATATCCCGAAGTCCCGCCTCGATATCTTTTAGCTCATGCACTCTCTGCCACTTCCACCGCCACCCATCAATTTCATCTAAAATTTCTTCAGGGGTCATCTGCGGGATTTTGTATTTTTTGGCTATAATTTCTCCCAGCTCACAAATGTTGCCCCTCTCACTAACTAGCTCCCTATAACAGCTCTTGGCCCTACCCTCCCTAATACTACCTTCAGTCCATCTTGCAGCTTCATACAGAATACACCACGACCTATATGGGTCCAAACCAGGACCCGAACTACCAGACTTCGTTCCTATGTGACTAAGGAAATAACCGCGCACCACACGCCTCCATCACAAAATCTGCTGGGGTATATATAGGCTCACCCGGGAGAAAATGAGCGGGAGAAAAATGGCGGGAGAAGAAGGACGGGAGGAAAATGGCGGGAGAAATAGGGCGGGAGAAGAAGGCCAGGAGGAATAGGGCGGGAGGAAAATGGCGGGAGAAGGAGGGCGGTAAACGAACGGCGGGAGAAAAATGGCGGGAGAAGGAGGGCGGGAACAATTGACCGGGAACAAATTAAATCGACGGGGGAAAATCCAGGCACCAGTCGTCTTCGGCGATGACGACTAGGGCCTGTCGTCATAGACAACACCGACTAGTGCATGGCTCTGACGACGACAGGCCTGTCGTCTTTGCCAACACCGACAGGAAGCTAATCGGCATCGCCGAAGACGAGAGGGCCCTATCGGCTTCGACGAGACCGACTGGCTAATATTTTTGAAAAAAATAAAAAACGCGTAATATTTCCAGAATTAAATAATTTTCGTGTATTATTTAAAAAAAATTAGCCTCTCTTCCCTCCGTTCACTAATACTCTCTCCGTTTTTTAATATAACATGTTTTAGGTGGTATACATGTTGTCTATATGCACACTAAAATGAGTGAACATGCACACAAAAATGTGTCTACATATATTTGTGTGCATGTGCATGTGCATGTGGACAAAAGCTAAAACATCTTATATTAAAAAAGGAGGGAGTATAAGGCATACTGGACCCATTTCAATTTTGACTAACATACATACTAATATGAATGAATCTATATAAAAAATAAGTTTTGATACATTTGAATAAAGAAAATTGAAATGATCGGTACAATATGCCTTATATTAGTGAACGAAGTCGAGTAACATTTTTCACCCTATTCACTATGCTAAATTTGTATAAATTCCAAATCTGGCTTCAGTCAAAAATACATCGGTGTATACACGATTGGAGAAGTCGTTTAGGGATTTTTGACTCACACTGGTGGAATCCTAGTTTGCGGATCAATTCTCCGTTGCCTTAGACGTTGGCATGAGTTTTCATACTTTGGCTAGCGCCATCGTTAAGCGGCTGTCTGCATCCTATCTATTCGGGTGTGAATTATAATGAATTGTATTAGCGTGAAGCTAATTTATTAATTTAATAAAGTGTTCTTTCCTTAAAAATGTGAATGTGCCATGTCTGGGGAGATGCGTGATATGGGTTGACTGCTTAAAAAGTCAAAGGGTCTGAGCTTTGCCTAGCCGATTTTGGAAATGGAGCCGACTAAAAGAATGAGTTATTTTTGCAAAGAAACTGTTTGGTACTTTGGAAAAATCTAGTTGGTTAAAATTCGTAGAGTCTAATTTTTTTTCCTAATCAGTTTGGGATATGGAGACGACTAGGAAGTTTATTCCATTATACAATAATGATACCCTATGCATTGCAGCGGGAATTGTATTAGAAACCATGTTATGTAGTGTATGGAATGCATAAAACCACAATTGGTATGTTGCAATATGCAAAATTTGACCGAACAATATTTTCAAAATTAATCGATGTGAAATGGTTGTGTAATTGACAGTTAAAATTTGGTGATGTGGGCTAATTAATTTTATAAAAAAGATGATTTGGATAGCTTGCATTGCATGTATATACAATTATTAATAAGTATTAGTAGGATGACATATGTGGCTAAATAATAGAAATTATGAATATTTTGCATGTAAGGATATATCATAAATGCTTGTTAGTGAAGTTTTACTTTATATTCCCTCTGTTCCAAAATAAGTGTCGCTGAAACGGATGTACGACACTTATTTCGGGACAGAGTGAGCCTTTCTCATTTTAAAATTGATTTAGATCCATGCTTCGAAACCAGCCTTTTACTATATAGTCTTTAAAAGGGGGCATTTTTACTTAGAAGGACATTTATAGTAAGAATTGGATTCTTAAGATTTTTTTCGCATCTGACTCTTTTGTTTCTTAGGATTGAATCCTATAACAATTCTAGTCTGATGTTTCGGACTACATTTCATGAGATGTTTAGCGTTCACTTAAACTTCTTAAAAATCCTTAGTTTTTTACCGTGACGAAATTAAATACACCAAAACCCCGTAGTATTCAGCATGACATGGCAATCCACTGTAACTTTAAAATACTACTAATCAAAGATGCCCAAATTCTTATATTCTTTCTTATGATCATATTACACTCAAGGATCTCACAATTCTTTAAAAAATATTTCTAACATTAAATTTTTTTAAGTCCTCAAACAGTTGCGCCTAAGGGCCTGATTGGATTGTCTTATATTAGCCCAAAACGACTGAATCTGTCGGGAAGAAATCCGGACGAGCACCGGTAGAATTTACAGCTTCATCTTCGTAGAGAAATAGGGGGTGCGAATAAACAACATTCCAACCGGGGCCTAATTAAGGAAGTAGTAAAATCTGCCACACGTTATTTTGCAAAGATTTCGTATACTCACTCCCTCAGCCGGTAAAGATAAATCCTTCTCGCCAAACCTGTTGCATGCTTCGACTGTTTACTCCCGTTTCTGTCACATGCCGACATTTTTCGAGCTGTCATCTCCTTGACTTATCGAACAACAAGCCGTATGCTTGCAAATAAAAAGTGGCGCACGATTTTTGGAGGTTGTCGTTTTTTCCGAAAAAACTGAACTGAGACGGGTGTGTCATCACTCATCCCTTGGTTTCGAGAATGTGCTGAGACGCGTGGCGACTCCGAAACGCCGAGTGACTGCACATGTCCGGCTCCTCGTTACGGGCTGACTGGCTAGTCACCGGCCTCCGCCTACCAACCCGCGCCTGCAAGAACACGTAGCGGCCTACCGTGGCGCCTCATCCATCCGACGATCCCTATCCTATCCCCTCAAACGGGTTATAAGTAGGGCCTATGCGCTTCACCTGCTGACACAACAACCTCTAGTCGCAGCGTACCAAACCAAGTGAACATCAGTACATCACTAGATCGATTTCCCCTGACAAGTTCAGTACACCCCTCCTGTGCAAGATGGCGTACCAGGGACAGCAGTGTTAACAACACACTAGTTCGGAGATCTATTTCTCAGTAGCTGGAATTACAAGCCATGGATTCCAAGTTCAAGCGCCTAAAGGAAGAAGAACAAGAGAGGAGGAAGTACAGAAGACATAAGCGATGGAGGCCGAAGCCATCCTAATCCCAGCCGAGTCGACCGTATCCACTTTCCCCTGTATTTGTAGCTGCTGCCTCGTGTGACTTTAGAGCAGCCCAAGCCCACCAGTGGCAGCCCATGGCCCAGCAGGAGAGGGTAGGGGATGTCGCTAACATTCCCCCCTCCTTAAATTCCGGCTTGACCTCAAGCCGATGCCAGGTTGAACCGCCTGGATCCCACGGTACTTGATGCTTCATGACTTCGCCGAGGTCGCGGTGGTTGTTGTAGTCGAGGCAGACCTTGATGAGGTTAAGGTAGCAGTCGGTGCCACCTTGCTCAAGGAAGACGCCAAGGTAGTAGTCGTTGCCGATGTGCACTTGGTCACGAAAGACGTCGGCACAGACTTTGTCGAAGTAGTAAGCATGGTGAAAGCAGTGGTTGTGGTAGCAGGCTGGAGCTGCAACATTCCTCCTTCCTGTTGCTTCAAATTGTGTGAACAATCCGAAGAAACAGAAAGTTGCCCAGATGCCTGGATCCCATGACAACTTTCCTTGACAAAACTCCGGACTGCGGGGAGCTCCATATGGCAACATAAGAAAGGAACTGAAATGGTACTGTACTTGCTGTGCCTTGAGAGCTCACGATTGTTGGATGGAGCAGTTGACCAGACTTGTAGCCATTAGCAGAGCACACCAAATCGAGTGGCCATGAGATGTTCCAATGTAGCAATTCAGAACCACTCAGACTAGAATATCCAATGAAGCGAGAACCAGTACCGGCTTGCAAGAAAGTAGTGTTAGCTTGTTGCAAGTGCAAAGCATTCCTTGCCGGTTGTATTGTTATGCATTCTTGTCCAAGAACAAGCACATAAGAGAAGCAGTCATCATCAGGTCGACTGACCGGAATATGAGCATGTGGTCTGGTTAGACATAGGACGTGTACCAGGATATCGCCTGAATCCCTCGGCATTAAACAATGCTCAATGATAAATCTCTCTGTTGGGGAATAGTTACTATTCGATCTGCTAAGCATGTTGTAAGAGACAATCCTGAACCCAATCAGAAATCTGAACCATAGTTCTTTGCATACGGCAGGACAATTCTGTTGCACCAATAAAAAGACACGAGCTGATAGAGAATGATGATAATAGAGAGACCAAGCAACTATCCACCGAAAATTCTCATAACCATACGGATACTCATGTCCAGCACTGCAATACTGTAACCAGGGCTTCCGTGACCCAATGATAACTCGCAGAGTGTGACGAGAAATCCAACCTCTGCGAACATCATCAGTTAGGGCCATAATGCAGGAATGATGCCGCAGTACTTCTGCTCTCCCATTCAGACTGACAAGAACTGCACTTGAGCTGGCGTTGATATACTCGTGCACCTCAAAGTTCGCACAAGAAGACCAAGCTTTTAGCTGCATTGTTTTCAGATTTGGAGGCCATGCAATTTGCCATTCAAAATATTCAGCGCCATAGGAAGTAGCACATCCAACATATCCAGCAGATGACGGAACCACCCAATCGTGCGAGGACAGATAGTGCACCACCTCCAGGGATTCACTTGGCCAGGCGATTTGCCAATGAAAATGTGCGGATAACATAGTTGCAGGGAATTGTTGCCTGAACCTGTTCCCGCCATCAAAGTACTCAAAGGCAAACAACCCAAAAAGACAGGATTTCATCTCTAATAATTCTCCAATAACTTGCTCAGTAAAAACAAAACCAGCGAGGCACTTGTGACCATCATTTAATTGCTGTCCAAGATCCCACGACAAGACCAAGAACTCATAAATTGTAAACAGGATCCTCATATTGTCAGGAGGTTTAGTAGGTGGAGGTTGATGGTACACTGTAGTAATCAACGAAGATCCCTCCCAGGAAGGCCAAGGTTGCAGCTGTACTAATGCCAACATCCATTTCTGAATCAGCTCCACCACAAAGCTACAGCTAAACAGCTCATGTATTGAATTTCCTTGCAAACAAGTAACTTCACTAGTATTTTTTAACCTTACAGCAAGCCCATCTATCAATGTACTCAACGTGATATCCATGCCAGATAATGGAACTCCCGGATCCCAGGGTAGAAGAGGAATCGTGTTACCTGTAGCAAACTGAAAGGATGGCCATAGTACTGCTTCATTCCACATGACTACAAGACTGAATAATCGTGATAGCACTGCAGTCACACTGTACATTGCGGAGCATCACGTGGAATCAGCAAAGGGCCGCTCTGTGACATAGGAGGCCATTTGAACTGCTGCGACCGGGAAAATAACTTGATGAGGAGGCGCAAAACTGGCTCTAGATAGGCGCCGCTGCCATTCTCAGTTACGAGGGCAGTGTCGAGCAGACCAGCAACAAGCCAACAACTGAAGCAACAACCAACGTCATGTTCCGAGGCACGGTGACAACGGCAAGGTCAACACTGTCATCATTGAAGATGATGGACTGACCGGTGTCGGGGTCGGAGTTATTGCGCTCCGTCGAGGTTACTGTACCCTCGGAACACCACATCGTACAGGTGGCGGATGACAACAAGGTGAGCTCCATGTTACCGACAGATACAGAAGCTAGTGCAGGAGTGATCTGGAGCTTGTCCTCCATGGACGAGGGTACCTCTTTGGCCGCGATTGTACTGGTAGTGGACACGGTGACGTCGTGGCTTCGGCATTGCGTCGAACAGGTTGTGGGCGCAGCAAGTGCAAGGGCGGAGTCGTGCGAGTTGGACGCTGCACCCTCAGAAGCGGAGATGGAGTCAGTTGCCGCCGCCGTCTGGATGGACCTCTCCGAGCTGACGGTCGCAGTCCCAACAGATGCCTGTGTACAAGCCATGAGCGAGACTGCCGGGGCCGCCTTCAACTCCTCTGCTACCGCCGCCTTCACCTCCGATGCTACCGCCGCCACTGATGAAGGCGACGGCACTGCTGCAAGGGCGGCGCGCTTCGCGTTGAACTCAGCATGACGCCTTGCCATCTTCTCCGTCCACACAGGGTCGCGCCTCGTCATGTCTTCCGCGAGCTGGAGGCGACGCCGTAGCTTCTCGTTTCGCCAAAAAGCATCCTGGACCAACCGCACACGCTCTGCATCCGCCATAATGAACAAATCGGAGAAAAATTTCCAATGGTGGTGGGGAATTTGTGGCTCAGATTGAGATGGGTGGGGAAAAATTTTGGTGGAGAAAAAGGTGGAGGATCTATGGCTCTGAATACCAAATGTTAACAACACACTAGTTCGGAGATCTATTTCTCAGTAGCTGGAATTACAAGCCATGGATTCCAAGTTCAAGCGCCTAAAGGAAGAAGAACAAGAGAGGAGGAAGTACAGAAGACATAAGCGATGGAGGCCGAAGCCGTCCTAATCCCAGCCGAGTCGACCGTATCCACTTTCCCCTGTATTTGTAGCTGCTGCCTCGTGTGACTTTAGAGCAGCCCAAGCCCACCAGTGGCAGCCCATGGCCCAGCAGGAGAGGGTAGGGGATGTCGCTAACAAGCAGCAGCACGGCCAGGCCACGAACCGCGTCGACGAGTACGGCAACCCGGTCGGCGGCGGCATGGGATTGGGAACGCAGGGCGGCGTCGGCACCGGCGCGGCAGCCGGCGGACATTTCCAGCCCATGAGGGACGAGCACGAGCACAAGGCCGGCGGGATCCTGCACCGCTCTGGCAGCTCCAGCTCCAGCTCGGTATGCTTATATACTTCTCGCATGCATGCGTGTGTAATATGTACCAGTATCATTTTGTGCTGTGATGTGCTAACATCGATGCCTATTTAATCGCGTTGGTCGTGATGTTTATAGTCTGAGGATGATGGCATGGGCGGGAGGAGGAAGAAGGGCATGAAGGAGAAGATCAAGGAGAAGCTTCCCGGCGGCCACGGTGATCAGCAGCACACCACGGCGACTGGTGGCGCCTACGGACAGCAAGGTCACACTGGGATGACGACCGGCACCGGTGGCGCCTATGGGCAGCAGGGACACACCGGCATGACTGGAACCGGTGCGCATGGCACCACGGCCACTGGCGAGAAGAAAGGCATGATGGAGAAGATCAAGGAGAAGCTGCCTGGCCAGCACTGAGCGTCTGAGCGCCGCGGCCGCTACTTGTGAAGGTTGAGGTGACAGTCGGCCACGTCTCCAGAATAATAATAAGATAAACGAAAGAATAAAATCTCCACCATAATAAGTGAGTTTAGCTCACTTAGTTGTTTGAGGTGCACGTAACCCGTTTCCGGGTTCCAACTCATGTGGGGGTTCTTCTTTTTTATTTTCCGGGACTTCACACGCTTTTGTATGTATTGTATACTTTGATGTGTAATTATTTGTGGCTCTTGAAACATGTATCCAGTATGTATATCGTGCAATGGTAAGATATGCAATATATATGTTGTGGACCTTTCGATACAACCGTACCGGCTCCCATTTGTATCTCGCACGACTAACTCGTCCTTCTACTGATTTATGGGAAGGTAGGCCTGTGTTTTGATATAGAATACACGATCTGGAAATCAAACACACCACCGAAAGTTAAGATCTTCACTTGGAGATCTCTATCTGTAGTATTTGTGGCATGGAGGAAGAAACGGGTTTTCATGCTACAATGTAATGCACGAAAGCAAAGGCTATTAGGCAGGGCCTGTCTTGATATTTGGAATCTACCAAATGAAGCCGAGTTAGAAAAAGAGTATGTTGCTACTATTTTGAAAGAAAAAAGAATTGGAATTCCCGAGTAATGTCTAAACCTAAGCATTTCACAAATCAAATATAAAGTATTCCAGAACAAGTAAACACAGTTTTCAATTGTCTCAACAACAGAATTATATCAGAATAAGGAATAACAGTAAATTCGTTCGAAATGAGACAAAGGAAAAGAGTTTAGACACGACTCAAATTTTTTTGAAGGATTTTGCCTTTGAAGCCTATCAGTCAAAATTAGCCAACTTGAGTCATGTGTATAAATGAAATTTGTTTTTTCCATAAGGAAATTAATGCACGTCATAGTCTAATTTCTATTATTATAGACAGAAATGAAAATCATTCTCGTATGAAGATAAAACCTCTATTGATCCTGCTGGACAAGTTGAGCCAAGATATGAGGGATAAGATGATGTTTATTTGGTGGAGGGCTTGGCATCACCGAAATAACATCATTTTTTATAATGGTAAAGCATCTGTTCAAAATTTCATAAGCTTTCTACAGAACTATTTTTATCCTCCTTAAATAAGCTTATAGTTGATAGAAAGGGGAAAGGAAAAATTGATTTTTCTGCAGATAAAAGCCACAAGAACGTGCCAGGATACATGTCAGTGAAGGATCCTGGGAGAAGCCTCCTGAAGAATGGATCAAGTGCAATGTTGATGCAAGTTTGTGAGTGAAGAGAAGAATGGTGCTTGGGGTGTGGTCATCCGGGACAAAAATGGAGGAATTCTCCTTTCAGCTTGGATGTCATTGTTAACTGCCACTCTGCGGTCTTTGGAGAGGCAATTGCTTGCCTTGAAGGTTTAAAACTTGCTCTTGCACATTTTAATGCTAATGTCATCATTAAAACAGACTGTGCCTTCATTCTGGATTTATGTAAACACGATAGTTTGGATCACTCTGAAGTTTGTCTAATTGCAAAGGATTTTATTAAAACCTCCGGACAAACAAGTGGTGATTTCAAAAGCCAATAGAAGATGGAACAGAGTTGCTCATGGGCTAAGTCAGTTTAGTAGTTGTGAGTTGTGTAGTGGTGTTTTGCAAGGTGCGGTGCCGACCTGCGTGTCGAAAGCGGCCTTGGATGATTGTAATCCAAACTTTGTTATTGATTAATATATATCACAAATTCAAAAAAAAATATCTTCGCAAATTTCCATGTCGCCTATATAAGACATGGTCCGAGTTCCCTTGGGAAAGGGTATTCTCACCGAATCCCTTCTGATTCATGTGAGAAGACAAGTTTCAGCACAATACAATACAACAAGAGTAGCTCTTTACCTCTGAAGCGAGGGCCAAACCTGCGTTTTTTTTTGTCTCAATTCATTCCTAGATTTGCACAATAACCTTCCGCATGTTGTTTCATCGCGATGGCCATCCCCATGTCTTCATGCTCAGATTTTTCTCGACATATACCAATACATATTTATTTTATACTCCCTCCGTTTTTTAATATAAGATGTTTTAGCTTTTGTCCACATGCACATGCACACAAATGTATGTGGACACATTTTTGTGTGTATGTTCACTCATTTTAGTGTGGATATAGACAACATGTGTACCACCTAAAACATCTTATATTAAAAAACGGAGGGAGTATATCTGAGTACATTTTTACATTAATATACTACATTAACATGTGAGAATTGTTTTACATCTTACTCATTTCCTTTGATTTTTTTAAAAATAAGATCAACGTAGCCATCACATTTATTCCGTTGCGAAGGCTTGAATCTTTCAACTCCTGCTGTGGCTATTTGGATATAATACAATTTGGGTAACCGAAATTTGTTTTGATTATTTTGAGAACCAAACTATAACACATTTTCGGTTCAAATTTGAATTATTTTTGTCAACTTACCTGAAATTTGTTAAAATGGGCAAAACTAGGTTGAAAGCTAGAATTTCGAAGTATTTGGGAATTGACCATTCAATTTTGCAGATTTTGTGTGAACATAGAAATGGTAACATCTAGAGAAAAGTTGTTTTTGGCACCTAAGCACCAGTGATCACGTCTTTTAAAAAATCAAAAATCTTAGTTGTGTTTCAAAAAATTCTGGAAAAAGTATACACAACACATATTATCTACTTACACACCAAGTTTCATTTATAAATACGTTATACTTTCGGCTACACAAAAGAACAAATTTCAGACATAATATATAGGGGACTTTTAACTACTTTATACAGCCACAATTTGTTATTTTTCTCTAGCTTCAAATAAACATATTTTCGGCCAAAACTTTCACAAATATATATACCATATATACATCTTCACGTTCAAAAAAATGGATTTTTTGGAACTCAAAAGTACCATTTAAGAAAATCAAAAGCAGTATCATTGGTGCCCAGGTGCACCAAACCCACTCTCGGCATCTAGTACCATATTATTTGCAACCGCTTCACAAAAATATATTTTTAACACGTGAAAAAATAAAAACATTTTTTGCAACTCCTTTTGGCATGAAAAGATGTGCCTATGTGCTAAATATGGGAACATTATCACGCATTATGCCATGGAAATTGTCATCACCATTGTCATTGTCCTGAAACCATAAATATAGATACATGATAGGTAATTTGTGAATAGATTTTTTAATTGTCATAATCAAGTTTTGATATTTTTTCTTCCAATTAGCACACATAGAAGAACTCCACGAAAACGGATCGTATTTTGTGAATGTTTTACATCCTTTGATCTTCAAAATGGGTTTAAAAATAGTGGACACATCTTTCCGTAGCAATGACTTTAGTCTTTCAACTCCATCTGTGACCATGAAATAGAATCCTAATTTAGCATCTGAAAATTATTTTGGATTTTTGGATAAAATTATAACGCACTTGTGGTACAAATTTTAATTACAAACTCAAAATATTTGCAAATCGGCCGTCCAATATGTTCTACATGAAAATTATATATTTCCACTTGCTTAAAATACTATTTTCGGCATTTAGAAAATGAAAAATATATAAAACGTTGGAAACTCTTGTTGGAAATATTTATTTGGCATGGAAATATGCACCTATTTTCCAAATATGCTAACATTATAATGAACTCTATCATGAAAATGACCATCAACTTGGTCATTTGACTGAAAGATATGAGTATGTTCATACATGATTGGCCATTTCATTTTATTTAATTGTCATACTCTAAGTTTAGCAAGTTTTGTGCCAACTAGTACAAATAAAGGATCCAATTCAAAATAATTACATTTTTAGCTTTTTTTCACTTTGTTTGGTTTTTTCAATGGAATCACGGACACATTTTCCATAGCAACGGTTTGATTCTTGTAACTCCCTCTATGGATATTACACAGAATCCTATTTGGATATCTGAAAGTGATTTTAATAATTTGTATGCCTAACTATAATATACTTGTAATCGTATTTTAAGTACTTTTGGGAAATTGGCCAAAATTCATTTAAATGAGCAAATGTTGCCAGTAATTCAAAATATTTTGGAATTGACCATCCAGTATGGTGTACTTTGTGTGAATATTAGAATTCTACCATTTGGCAACATGTTATTTGCACTTTCTTAAAAAACTCCATTTTCACCACTTCTTTTTTTACAGAATTTTGGAAAATCCTATTTTTAATTGTTAGCATGGAAATATGCACATATCTTCCTTATATGGGCATATTATTATGAACTACGTCAAGCAAATGACCAACATATATGATACTCCATTTTGTGAACAATTTTAAAATTATCATATTTAAGTTGGGTATTTTTCTTGACAACTATACATATAAAAGTAATCCCTTCAAAATGAATGCATTTTTTGAAGAAAACATATTCGTTGATTTTTTTTCTTCAAAATAGGGTCAAAATCAGCCGCAGATATTTCCATAGCAATGCCTTGAAACACTATATGACTACTTTATAGACTCCTAATTGGGTATCTGAAAATAATTTCTAGCAATTGGTAGGACAAAACTATAAAACATTTACCATATACATTTGAATTATATTCGAGAAATTAGACAAAATTTATTTGAATGTCAAAAGGTAGTTCGATTTTTTTTTGTGAATTGGTCTGTATACTTCATGTGAAATTGGTATGGTGCCGGTTGCACCATATTGTTTGCACTTACTTCACAAAAGGACATATTTTGACACTTATAAAATGAAAAATATTTTATTGTAACAAAAAGCGGATTTTTTTTGAAAATATTGTTTGGCATGGAAATATGCATATTATGTGACAAATATGTCCTGTTGTGAAGAGCGCCATGGAAACGACCATCATCTTTGTTCTTTTCCCTTAAAAATGTCATATTGTTTTGTCAACGGGTACAGGCAAAATAACTCCATCCGGAATTATTGTATTAAAAAATCATATTATTTAATTATTTTTAAAAAAGAGGTCAAAGTCTTCGGTCACGTCTTTTTGTAGAAGTGAATTTAGTCCGGAACCCCTTTTTGACTACTGCAATAAATCCTAGTTCGTTACATGAAAATAATTTCCACAAATTTTAAGACGGAATGAAACTTGCAATTAATATTTAATTAAAAAACCAAGCAAAATTCATTTAATGGATAAAAGTAGATAGAAATATAGAAATATTTAATTTTAAATATTTGAGAATTAGTAATACAATATGGTCTAGGTTGTTTGAAAATACAACTGGTGTCTTGACACCATATTATTTACACTTGTTGCGAAAATATAGTACACTCACTCAGACCGTCAAGTTAAAATTCTCATCAAACTTCTTGCATGCTTATTAGTTATTACTTACTTTTTATACATATATTATTGTCACGACCCGTCTACTACAGAAGACCCTGCACGCGAAGCATCGCAAGGAGGAGCGCCAGCGCATCAAGGTGGCCCACCTGAAGCAAGGGACCACCGGTCAGCGACAGCCAACAGACACGGAGCCGAGCACGCCTTAGCCGCCGAGGTGGTGTCCAATCGAGGGCATCAATTCATTTGTAAACTGAACCTTCCTGTCTCTGACAGAGAAACTTCTCTTCCTCCTTTCTCGCACGCTTGTCGGCGAGTTCTTCCTCCCACCGTGACGCTGTGGAAATTGTATCTGTGATTCGGTGACATTTATCGATTGGGGTCTTACATCTGGTATCAGAGCCGTAGATCCGGCAAAAATTTCTGCCAAAAGTCCACAAAAAAATAGAGGAGAGGAACGAGACCGAGTCCAATCTCAGATAGACAAATCGGAGGCGAAATCGGGGCGGAATCGAGGTGGTTTGGATTGATCTAGTAAAATTCCACTTCCGTTCTCACCTCGCGGCGGCGGAGTGGTTGTTCGGCGTCATTCGACAACCTACGGCGGCGTTGGCGGTGGTAGACTGTTCGGACGCAGATTTCACGGCGGCGGGACGGTTGCTTGCAGATCCCTCTGCGGGTGGTGAAATTCCGGCCTCGCGGTGGATCCGTGCGTCAGCGGCGGCCAGTCATTTTGGCGGCGGTTGACTTTGGCCCCCGGTGCGGCGGTGTAGGGACCAACAGACGCGGCGATGGAGCGAGTGCAAGCGGATCTCGCAACGCTGAAGAAGCAGGGTGACGAGCTGCACAAGCAGTGTTCAGAAACTTCCAGCACACTCAAGGCGATTAACGAGACTCTGAAAGGGCTGAACAATTGGGTACCTCATGTTGATGATACTATCAAGGAAATTCAGCAGACACTCGAGACCATGGGGACGCGTCTGGAAACGCTGGAGACAGCACGACCAGCCTCTGCCAACGCTAGAACACCAGTGGCGCAGGGAGAAGAAATCAACCCAGCAACTTTAACTACAGCCTTGAAGGTAACGATCCCTGTTCGGAATGGCAGTAGGCGAGAGTTTCCGCACACTCCAGGTCAGTTTGATTTGGGTGAGAACTCAGGTGCTTTTGATGAGAGTGGGTATCAATCATCTCGCGGTGGTCATCATCGTTCACGGCCACCAAAAACAGATTTCCCTCGATTCGATGGCGAGAATCCAAAATGGTGGAAGACCATCTGTGAAAAGTACTTTGCATTGTACGCAGTGGAACATGAAACATGGGCGAGTTTCGCCACAATGCACTTCGTGGGGAATGCGGCACTGTGGTTACAAACATTTGAGGCAGAGCATGATGTTCATAGCTGGGAGGAGCTCTGAGTGGCAGTACACACCAAGTTCGGCAAGGATAAGCATCACAAGTACTTGGAGGCGTTGGAAAAGTGCAAGCAAACTCATACAGTAGAGAAGTATTACCAGCAATTTGAAGCTCTGAGGCATAAGGTTTTAGTGCACAATAAGCACTACGATGAAGCGTTTTTTTGTGACCAAGTTTTTCAATGGACTAAAACGAGAAATTCAACCTGCTGTCAAGTTACACAAGCCTAGAACAGTCGATGATGCATTGTCCCTGACTGAAACAAAAGAAGAGATGTTAGAAGAAGGAAGGACATTCCCTTACTCGAGAACATCACATGAATACAAACACAAGTTCAGTAAAACAGGTTTTCCAGGGAAAGGGTTGCTTAGCAATACACCTGACGAAAACAAAGCTGTTGAGAAAGGGCCAGCACCAAAACCATGGGAAGACAAGCTTCAGTCCCTGAAAAACCAACGGCGAGCAAGGGGAGAATGTTTCAAGTGTGGTGAGAAATTCCATCCAGGGCATAAATGTGGCAAAACAGTGTCTCTGCATGTGCTGGAAGAGCTGATAGAAGCTCTCCAACTCTCTCAGACTGATAGTGAGCAGGAGAAGCAAGATGATAGCAGTAGTGATGAATCACTGTGACACATCTCACAGTTGTGGCAGTTTTATAAGTGACACAACAGTGAAGCAATTGGGGCTGGAGACCATGCAAATTAAACCTGTTACAGTGCAGGTAGCTGACGGTGGCAAAACGCAGATCACAACTGCGGTGTCTGACATGCAGTGGGAGTGTCAGAACAACAAATTCCATGGGAATTTTCAAGTTTTTGCTCTTCCATGCTATGACATGATTCTCGGTATGGACTGGCTTAATGAATGTGGCAAGATGTGGATTGACCGGCCTAAGAAAACCTTGCGGTTCAAGTTGCATGGCAAGCGGATCACATTAAAGGGTGCCAAGGATAGGACTGATAAATGTGAGCAAATCTTAGCAACACAACTGCAGCAGTTGGTGAAACGGCGTGCCTTGGCACAGTTGATTCATCTCTGTCCTATTACTGACAACGGTCCAATGGAGGGAATTCCGTTTGCAATTGAAGATGTGCAGCAGCAGCATCAAGACTGTTTTGCCGAACCACAAGGATTGCCACCTCGTCGAAGTTCGATCGTCGAATTCCCCTGATGACAGGTGCTCAACCAGTAAACGTCAAGCCATATCGGTACTCCCCACAACAGAAAGATGAGATCGAATGTCAAATAAAAAGATGATCAAACAGGGCATTATCAAACCAAGTCAGAGTCCTTTTTCTTCTCCAGTGTTGCTTGTCAAGAAGAAAGACGGCACTTGGCATTTCTGCATCGACTATAGGCAGCTCAATGCAGTTACAGTAAAGGACCGTTACCCAATGCCGGTAATCGATGAATTGCTTGACGAGTTGGCAGGCGCTGTGTACTTTTCCAAGTTGGATTTACGTTCTGGCTACCATCAGATACATATGGCTGAAGGTGATGAAGTAAAGACAGCATTTAAAACCCACAGTGGATATTTCGAATTCAGAGTTATGCCGTTTGGTCTGACATCTGCTCTAGCAACCTTCCAGTCAGCTATGAACACGATATTTGCACACATTATTCGTAAATTCGTGCTTGTTTTCATTGATGATGTGCTCATATACAGTAAGACAGTGGAAGAACATGCGAAACATCTCACACAGGTATTCCAGTTGCTAGAAGAGAACAAGCTATATCTCAAAAAGAGCAAGTGCACCTTTGCCCAGAAAGAGTTGGTATACTTAGGTCACATTATTAGTGGAAAGGGTGTTTCCACTGATCCAGCTAAAATTGAAGCTGTTAAGAATTAGCCACAGCCCATGAATATCAAGGAACTGCGTGGGTTTCTCGGACTAGCTGAATACTACAGAAAATTTATTTACCAGTTTGGCATTCTATGCAGAGCACTGACAAATTTGCTCAAGAAAGGGGTTCCTTTCGTCTGGTCTCCACAAGTAAATGAGTCATTCCTTGCCTTGAAATGAGCACTGGTTAATTCCCCTGTTCTAGCACTGCCCCAATTTGATCAAGAGTTTGTGGTAGAAGCTGACGCATGTGCCACAGGAGTGGGAGCGGTATTAATACAGCAAGGTCATCCGTTGGCGTTTTTAAGCAAAGCTTTAGGCCCCAAAAACCAGACCATGTCCATCTACGACAAGGAGTGTGGGCAATTCTCTTAGCCATTGATAAATGACGAATGTATCTCCTGTACCATCCATTCTTGATCCATACAGACCAGAAAAGCTTAGTACATCTTGGTGATCACAAATTCAGTACTGCAATGCAACAGAAAGCTTTCTTCAAATTGATGGGCTTGAATTACAGAATTATGTATAAAAAAGGTGCTCTCAACACAGCTGCTGACTCTCTCTCGCAGACCACATGAAGTGTGTGCTGTGTCCACTGTCACACCTCGTTGGTTGGAAATCATCACAGAAGGGTATCTGCAGGATGACAAAACAAAACAACTGTTGACTAAATTGAGTGTACATGGTACAAATGATCAGGGTTTCTCCTTAACTGGTGGAGTAATCCGGAGGCATGGGAAGGTGTGGTTGGGCAATCACACAGCAGCTCATGAGGCAATTTTGAAAGCCTTGCATGACAGCGGCATTGGTGGCCATTCCGGATTCAGAGTCACTTATCACAAGGTTCGCCAAATGTTTGCTTGGTCGGGGATGAAGAAGTACATTCTACAGTATGTGCAAAACTGTCAAATCTACCAGCAAGCAAAAGGTGAGCACGTTAAGCCACCTGGTAAATTGCAGCCGTTGCCTATACCGCCTGAAGCATGGCATTCGGTAGGGCTTGACTTCATTGAAGGATTACCAACTTCGAGGCGTTTCGACACAATCCTGGTTGTGGTTGATAAGTTCTCAAAATATGGGCATTTCATTCCCTTAAAACACCCATTTACAACAAACTCAGTGGCCCAGCTATTCTTTGACAATGTATTCCGGCTTCACAGCATGCCCAAGGTGCTCATATCCGACAGAGACAAGGTCTTTACGAGTCAATTCTGGCAGCAATTGTTCCGTTTAGCTGAGACAACACTGAACCTCAGTTCGTCCTACCACCCGCAGACTGACGGGCAGACCGAAAGATTGAACCAATGCCTTGAGACATATCTTCGTTGTTTCGTTCATGCTAATCCATCACAGTGGGAAAAATGGATCACACTTGCAGAATACTGGTACACCACCTCGTTCCATTCAGCGTTGGGCAAAACACCATTTGAAGTGATATATGGGAGAAAACCCAGACCGTTTGGGTTTGAGCAAGTTGAACCATCAGGAAATGTGGAGTTAGACACTTGGTTGACAGAGCGTGCCAAGATGATGCCACTACTTCGACAGCATCTTGAACGAGCTCAGAAAAGAATGAAATCGCAGGCTAACAAAAAGCGTTCTGAAAGGAAATTTGCGGTGGGAGACTGGGTGTACATGAAGCTGCAACCCTATGTGCAAATGTCAGTGGCACATCGTTCATCACAGAAATTGGGATTCAAATACTTTGGGCCATTTCAAATCATTCAAACCGTGGGCAATGTGTCTTATAAGCTGCAACTGCCCGAGAAATCAAAAATCCACCCTGTCGTGCATGTGTCACAGCTCAAGAAAGCCTTGCGTGAAGGTGAGTCTGCATCTACTACACTGCCACTTGCTCTCATCGATCCATATGTGCAAGTGCAGCCGGTGGCAATCTGCGATGAACGCTTCATTCGTCGCGGCGGCAAACAAGTTCCGCAGGTGCTTCTTCAGTGGAACAAGTGGCCGGAAGATTGCAAGACCAGGGAGAACCTCTATACGGTGATTGAAGATTTTCCTCATGCTCCAGCTTGGGGACAAGCTGCATCTTCAGAAGGGGGTATTGTCACGACCCGTCTACTACAGAAGACCCTGCACGCGAAGCATCGCAAGGAGGAGCGCCAGCGCATCAAGGTGGCCCACCTGAAGCAAGGGACCACCGGTCAGCGACAGCCAACAGACACGGAGCCGAGCACGTCTTAGCTGCCGAGGTGGTGTCCAATCGAGGGCATCAATTCATTTGTAAACTGAACCTTCCTGTCTCTGACAGAGAAACTTCTCTTCCTCCTTTCTCGCACGCTTGTCGGCGAGTTCTTCCTCCCAGCGTGACGCGTGGAAATTGTATCTGTGATTCGGTGACATTTATCGATTGGGGTCTTACAATTATTTTTGGAGTTTTCTTGGTTCGTACAAATTTAGACATATTTTAGTGTATTCACATTTAAATCTCCGTTTAATTTCATGTTAAAGTGGTCAAAATACTTTATAATTTAGAACCGAAGGATTAGTTAAGTTGCTTCTGTTTACCTAGCATGCCGACACTTTCGAGCTCTATCGTCTCCTTGACTTCTCTACCAAATAAGATGTGTGCCTGCAAATAAAACAGAAGTATCGGATTGCGGCCCTCTTCTTTTCGGCTTATTTTCCAGATTCTCCCAGAAGGTACCCTCCATTAGCTTCTCCCAGAATCTCGTTTTTAAAATTTGTTTAAACTTCACATTGGGGATGATTGCTATATGAGGGAAAACGATGCAGGCTACCAAACAAATTTAAAAAACGAGATTCTGGGAGAAGCTGATGGAGGGTAGCTTCTGCTCCCAGAATCTTAACAAAACAAATTTAAAAAACAAGATTCTGAGAAAAGCTGATGAAGAGTACCTTCTGCGAGAATCTGGAAAATAAAAAATAAGCTGAAAAGAAGCGAGCCTGCATCGTTTTCCCTCATATAGCTATCATCCCCAATGTGCCGCGTATGTAAAATCAAGAAAGAGCTGAGACGTGGTGACCAGGACGCGGCCAGCGCATAGAAACGTGCTGCTACAGAGGGCCAAACCACCGGGTCCCGCCTGCCGACCAACTATTCCTGCAGGCACACGTAGCGTCCTACCGTGGCAGTCGGATCCCTATCCCCTTGACTTGAAGCCCTTATAAATCGGGCCTGGCGCTGCACCTGCTTACACAACCACGAGTTTGATCATTCTAGCAACAAAGACAAGGAAAAGACGACACCAGATTTCCTGAGATAAGATTAGTGCATCGCTTGTGCAAGATGGAGCACCAGGGGCAGCACGGCCAGGCGACCAACCGCGTCGACGAATACGGCAACCCGGTGGCCGGGCACGGCGGCGTAGGCACCGGCGCGGCCGCCGGAGGGCATTTCCAGCCCACGAGGGAGGAGCACAAGGCTGGTGGTATTCTGCAGCGCTCCGGCAGCTCCAGCTCCAGCTCGGTACGCGTATATATATACTCCTTGCTGACCTGCATTACTGTACGCGCATGTCTCGGTACTATATATTCAGTATGAAATTAACATTCTTGATTGCTATTTTTCGTTGATCATAGTCTGAAGATGATGGAATGGGTGGGAGGAGGAAGAAGGGCATTAAAGAGAAGATCAAGGAGAAGCTCCCCGGCGGCCACGATGACCAGCAGCACACCACGGCGACCGGAGGCGCCTACGGGCAGCAGGGACACACCGGAATGACCGGCACCGGGGCCACCGGCGGCACCTACGGGCAGCAGGGACACACCGGAATGGCCGGCACCGGGACACATGGCACCACGGCCACCGGCGAGAACAAGGGCATCATGGACAAGATCAAGGAGAAGCTGCCTGGCCAGCACTGAGCTTGCCCCGTGGTCTCTACTACTGTGTGAAGGTTGATGTGCCGCCTTTGCAGAATACTATGATAAACGAGAGAATAAAATCTCCACCATAATAAGTGAGCTTAGCTTACTTGGTTGTTTGAGGTGGATCTATCCGGGTCCGGGTTCAAGTCCTCCGTGGGTTTTTACTTGTTGGGACTTTTGCACGGTTTTGTAAATGTATACTTTGATGTGTATTTTTTGTTGTTGAATCAAATTCAAAATGTATGTCAGTTGTATACTGTAATATGCACGTGTAATGTGTCTATATATATTCACATGTTCACTAGCTATATTACCATGTTAATACGCTTGATTCTTTTTGTTAACAAAACGGACGCCTTTGGCACCTAGGAGTTTGACTTGGTTTTTAAATGTGTTTTTAAGGGCATATCAAAGTGTCAAAAAAATTGATAAAATATTCCAAACATCTTGACATTATATATATGTTCGAAGTCGTTCTGGGGTTTTAGGGAGCATATTTTTGTTGCGTGTAAAAAAAAGATAAAAATCAGTGCCAGATAGGGTTTTCCGTTTTCACGAGGACTTGTCACAAAAAAGTCAGTTTTTTTGTGAAACTTAGCTTGAACACAGATAATGAAATGTCAGATTTTTATATTTCAAAATATATTTGTAGAGGTGGAGCATCTATTCTTATGTGTTAAGATGAATTTCATGCCATACTACTCATTTAAAAAATGAACTGACCGGTTAATTAGACGGATATCGGTTATGTTGATATAGACACTCTCCCTGATTGTCATGGAGCACGAGGTTACAAACAGCCAATCTGGTTATCAACATAAAACACATACCGCTATTGACGAGAGTCGCCGAAATTTTCCACCTATATCATTGCCATTAATCCTCCAAACGTTAGCGATTCCAATTTTACCGAACAACGACCACCCACGTAAGACCAACCACAAGAAGACCACGTCAGTGATCTTAAGTTCTATTGCCACACATGTGACTCGACTCCCCTTTTTCATTGCATTTGATGTCTTAGTTTTTATGGGTTATAATAAGATACAATGAATATACACGTTAACATAGTGAACACCCCCGTCTTTGGAAATCATTTTGTTCTACCTTTTGTAACGAGGTCAACTCGACTCCCTCCGTTTTTGGGTTATAATATAAGATACAATGAATATACACGGTAACGAGGTCAACTCGACTCCCTCCGTCCTGGTGTATTAGGCACAATTTCAAAATCTCTAGTACCAAGGTTGTTGCTTATTGGCATTTGGCCCTCCATGGCGGCAGAATATAGACAATTAATGATGGAGGGTGAGGAATTGCCCCTAAATATCTGCCTAATAACTGCCATGCATGAGAAAACAGCAGCCATGCGGCCAATAAAGTGTGAAAAAACGAATCTTGGTCACACCCTTGCATGTGTGGGAGAGAAAACTGCACCTAATTAACATGAGTTAATGCGATTTGCGCCTAAGAGAATTAGGACAACCTGGTTTTGGGATTATGCCCCATACACCAGGACGGAGGAAGTAGGAATGATTCGAACGGCTCCGTGAGTTTTAATTATAAATACATTAGTTTCAAAAAGAAATAGAAATACATTGATGTATTTGGCTGGCCTGTGTTCTAATACACCTTTGGAAATCATTGACCTCGTTGAAAAAAAAAATCCTTCACCACTGGCGGAATTCCGTGCCATGCAAATTCCCAGTTGGGCTTGTATGTTTCTGCTACGTCTCGCAGTACCGGGAACTTCTTTTCTTAATTGGGCTTTATGTGGTTGGAAAGTTTCCGGTAGTGGCCATAGAATGGCTGTTGCCAACCCACATTACAGGTGGGCTCTGTTCGTTGCCGTAAACGGGCTTCGCTTTTTTTCTCACCATTCCGTCGAGTCGAGTCACGATGACGTACGGAGGCAACGCCAATGCACACAGACGTACCGGCACAAACTTGCGGTTATGGTTATGGACTCGTAAAAGAAAAACTTTGCTGTTATGTCACAAGCAATCACTCTCGATCAAGCCATGAGACGATGGATAAGAATTAACAAACCATCCATGATCGAGCCTGGCCGGCGCGCGATAATTGGATAAGGCAAAGGTTTCATCGCATGCACCTGACATCGATCTACGTACGGACGAATTTTAAGTATCTGATTTGTGCTTCAACGGATCGAGGCAGGTAGATCCGAGGCCGTAACGTAGAAGCACAGGTGTGACATCGACGATTTCCACATTATCCGAAACAACGACTGCTCCATCAGGAGCGAAGTGGCAGAGCAAGGTCATGCTGTATTTAAAATCGCCTAGCCCTTTGAAGCTTTTCACCAAGTCCGGGTATGTTGAAATTTCTGTGCATTTGGTAGATCGGTAGAATCGAGCTAATTGTTTTGATCTCTATTTTTTTTGGATACGCATGGATAGATGGATGTAGCGAGTGGAAGGGCTACCATTATGCATTGCACGGCGATAGGCACTACAGTAGGATCTTTCTCCATCATTTCTGCTGGATGGCACGTACGTACCCATCTTTCGACAAAAAACATGCATATACCGGTTGCAGAGTGGCACTGGCGTGCCGGGAACATCTGCAGAGAGAGTTGGAGATCGGGTTCTTGTCTCCCATCACGCGTACAAGATGGTTGAAAGTAAACGGCACTTGTTTTCATAATTAATGTGAAGACTAGTGACCATTGCAACGGGGATCAGACGAGCTGACCGGCGTGGTTGGGCACCAGACTCTCCGGAGAAAAATGGCAGGGGGCAGAAGGGTCATTAGTTCATAATGCATCCGTGGAGTATGTGTTTGGCTGCACTTTATGGTTAGGAATAAGATAACCGAACGAGGAGGCATGGTAGTTGCCTAGGGTGCAAGATATGCGAGTACCACATCGCAACAGCCAACAGCTGCATTCCTTCCGGCCGTGCTTGTGTTGACATTAATCAGCTGTCGATCCTAGTACGTTGTCGCGCGTGCTGCATTAGGTATTTGATGGATCAGATTGGTCAAGGATTTGCAGATAAGTTGACCAGAGAGGCCGGCAGCGGCCGTGCCGGCGGCAAGCTAAACGGATAACATCGACCAGCGTGGCCACCAGTAGTACCCGGGGCTTGTCTGGAGGATTAGCGGCGGTGTGTCGATCGAGCAGGAAATTTCAAACATTTCGGCGCAAGAAAGCGGGCGGATCAGCGTGCGTAGATTAGACAGACATTATATCAGAGTGAGATGAGGCGTGCACCTGCCTTGCCTGGGCTTGACATGCCTGCCGACATGCCATGGCCGCATAGGGTGGAGTGCTGCTATTATTCTATGCTAGTGCATGCATCAGGATCAGACCTGGAGCGTGTCCTTTCTCAGGTGAGACGATCATGTTTGCGGTGCGGTGCAGTGCAGTGCGTGAACCTGTTCGGCGAACGGTCTGGTGGTTCTTGGACACCTCGCCTCGCATGATGTTTCGACCTAGAGTGCTACATTTTTTTAAACGATGCAAAAGATTTGATATTTTCATTAACTAAAAAGGTAACCGGACAAAAACCGGTAGTGACACCCTCGTCGACCGTGACCGTCGCGAGGGCACACACGACCATCCTGACTACCAAGAGCAGACCACACACCCCGCTGAAGACGAAGATCGTCGTCGAGGTTGACCATCAGCATCATCGTCATTACTCCACCAAGAGCCACTCCGACTTCACCAAAGAGACGACCACCAAAGAAGACCTCACCGTAGCGGCCTCGTGAAGGCCACGCAGGCCCATATGCCAAATAGATGACCCTTTGCGTAGAAGACTGGCAGCTCCGATTCTGAAGATGTGCTTCAAAGAGGAGATGGGCAGAACCCGCGCTGACGCACGCTCGAACTGCCCCCACGCAGGTCATCATTGCCACTCAGAGACACGTCGGTCAGCAGCTCCGACATCACAACAGGGTAAGGCCATCACGGAGACGAGTCGGACACGTCGGAACAATGCCGAGTACCAAGATGTTGCCGCGCAAGCCACCACACGAAACCTGCATCCACTTTTCAGTTTTCAACAAAGAGGCTAGCCCACAAGAAGATATCCAACCAACGCACCATCTCAATCTCTGGCGCCGGTTTCTTGGAGAGGATGAGGCGCCTTTGCCGAGTCGTCGTTGTCCGTCAGCTTCATGTCATCCGCCGCACCAAGAAATGCAGGTTTACAAGGGATTTACAAGGGCATACGGCGACAGGGGCAAATCTGATCCGTCTGTTTCGGACATCCGACGGACTAGATTCGTCGTTGACCGACGGACGAAAACGGACTGTCCGCGATGAATCTGGTCCGTCGAATGTCCGAAACGGACGGACCAGGTTTGCGCTTGGCACTATATGCCCTTGTAAAATTCCGCTTTTGAAGTAATAATGGAAAGCCAGCAGGAACACACCATGCATCTTGGTTTTTTATCAGTAAGCGCACGAGGCTAATTTGCTCGACCGATTCTTCGGTTCACCTTTACATGCACTGATGGAGCTGTGTTTGGCCTCCATCGTTTCCGTGGCAGAACCGTTCCTGGCGTCGATCTGACTTTGTGCTGACATTTTTTGCTGGCCTCACGGTCGACTTTGTGGTGGTGGGATGTTTCCCGGCATGAGCGCAACGTCCTACTTATCACTTGCGTGGAACCGTGAAACGCGGGCCAGCTAACCAGATTGAGAGGTTGAGAATCAAAATGCGGTTGAACTGAATGCGATCGCCAGGAACCACCGAAAGGTAGTCGTAGTTGATAAGCTCGGAGCGACGGACGTAGATGACGGGGACGTCGGCCGGTCGTCGTCTCCGGCAAAGACGGCCGCCCGGCGGGGGGACGAGGAACAACGTGCGTCACAGTTGACCCCACTCCCCGGCGAGCACTGAGAAGAGGCTGCTGGCCGGATACGGATCGAACAATTACGAGGCGCAGCTACGAAGGCCCAACGTGTATCACACCGCCACGCACGATCGATCGACAACCACGAGTCCATACTTCCGAATACTACTTCAGTATAGGCGTGTAAAACAAGTATCCAAAAGAGAGTACGTGACCTAGTGACCTACTACTACTATCAAAAGGATAGCGCACAACTGACGTGCGTAGTGCTAACCTTATCCTGATGGTGCTTACTCCGATTCCCAGCTAGCTAATCCCTTCGTTTGCGAGCTGTTACTTCTTTATTAGCTGCGTGCAAAAACCATCTCGATCCTTGTCGATACTTGGTTTGGTCTGTTTAAATACACCAAAACACTGCCTTCACGTTCTGGGCAAGACCTAACCCGGGCCCCACCTTGATGTTAATTAGTGTTGAGCTACGGGATTAAGTTTCCTGCTCCGCTCAATCCAAATTAGATGACTTTTATTTGTCTAAAAGTGGATATATTTATACTTGTAACATGTCTAGATACATACACATATGGACAAATGGAAGTCAATTTAGAACGGAGGGAATATATATAGAAGAAGTGAACCGGCAAAGAGCATCTACTATTCTGAAATGGATAGCGCACACTAACGTGGGTAGTGCTAACCTTATCCTGACAGTACGTGCTCCTAGCTACTGTACTTGCTCTTTTCCCTCCGTTTACTAGCTGTTCCTTCTTTATTAGCTGCGTGTAAACACAATGTCGAGACTTGGTCTGTTTAAATACAGCAAAACACTGTCTTCACGTTCTGGGCAAGCCCTAATCCGGGGCCCACCTTGATGTTAATTAGTGTTGAGCTACGGGATTAATTTTCCTGCTCTGCTCGGTCGTTACCTATTTCGATCAACAAGGTGCACTAATAAAGTGCCAGAAGGGTCCCCCAAAGGGCCAAAAGATACACAGATTAGGACCGGCAGTATATTATCTGCCAAAAGGGCGTACTGCTCCATGCCATGCATGCTCATTTTCATTATGTTATCCGGTGGTAGGATTTGCCCTTTTTAGAGATCTTGCGCTTGCTTGACCAGGCTACATCTGGGTTTTTTTAATTTTCTCATAAATATGATTTTCATTTTTTTTTGAAATAACTGGATCACTGGATCTCCGGATCCGCTCTATGTTGCCTAGCTATATTACCAATGATAATTCGCTCGGTTCGTAGCTATATTACAATTGGTATTCCCTCGACCGTGAATTTTAAGTTATAACGAGTGTTTTAACCCTCGCGTGGTTTTTCTGGACTGGTCACAAAGTTACACTTCTTGTGCTAGTACTAGTATTTTTCTCAACCGAAAAATCTTAAACACGTTTTTGCATAATGAATCGTGGAATATAAAGTGTGAACGTGGTAAGTTTTGCCAAATGGTGTGACGCGATCCAAACCGTGTACGGCGATATTTTTGTGTCATTGACGTCACGCACCACGTGGCAGTTCTTCATCGCGTTCTCCCAATTACACATTGCACCCTGTTGAAGTCATGAAAAATTGATATGACACCCCTATCTTTGTTTTCTAAATGGTATGATATTGGTAGCACAAAGGGTGTCCAACTATCTTTTTTGAACACAAAAGAAAAAATTTACCAAGAGGCAAACGAGCGATATCAAAAAAAGGATTGTAGGATAAACCACTTGCTGACACTTCATACACTCTAGAGTAATCAAACTTGATACTATATATTATACTCTAGAAACCCTATCTTCTTGCTTTTACAGATCCACGTGGTGTAAAACTACTACTAACTTTCGTATCTAAGAGTATCTTGGAAACATGGATATTTAAAACACTACAATGAACTAATTTTCTTATTAATTGTTGGTACAACATGGTACCTTTGATTTCGTTCTATTTTGAGTGCAATTCATTTCAGTAAAAGGTTTTCTTATACATCATTAACTAACTTAAAAATTAAAAACAACTCTTTACCAAAAAAACTAAATTTATTTATTGGCAAAATTATTAATGGTGAAGTAAAAATGTTTAGTATAAATCTGTGATAATTCAACTTGACATGATTCTAGTTGCAATATATATTATGTGAGACCAGCCGCACAATTAGATTAGCATCTTTACCCGCCCATAGACCTCTTATTCGAGTTATTATCATAATCACCGGATCCGAGTAAAACATTCGCGCAAGAGGGGTAAGACAACATATTACACAAAGAGATACAGTCCATCGAGAAAAAATGTTAAGAAAAAGAAATGTACAACTCATCTTGGCACGCTTTCCTCCGGGTTCTCTTCTTGCTGAATCCCTACGGGCCGGGCCTGCAATGCTCCTGTCCCGCCCACGACGCCAACACTGCCTTCTTCCAGTGAAGATCGTCGTCAGAACCACCTTCTTAAACAATCTTTCATCATATAAAGTGTTATGAGCTGCTTGAGATCCTACACAAAGCGGTGAAGATTAGTAATTCTAGATAATTCGGGGTAGTGGTTATGCTACGATGTTCTAATCATCAGTCACACATAAAAATCCAAAAATATGTTGTTTGTATCATCTTCTTGTATGATATAGAAGCTGTGGTGATGTAGGAAAGTTTATTCGACCTGATTAATTAGCACATCTAAGCTTTTCATGGTTTAATTTATTTAAATCCATTACTTCCGGAACCAGCATTTAGTTTGGTGACAAGTAGGGTCTTATTGAGGCCATTGTTCATGCAATTTGATTCAGTCTAGTGTTGGTGCATGCAAATGTCAGCTAAAGTGGCAGATCTAGAATGAAATTGGTGGGGGTGCCAAGCTTAAAAACTTCCTTTATACTTAGCATTTAGTAACAATTAGTCCAAATACAAGCAGCATTTAGCAAAAAATAGTCACAATAGAATTTTAGGGGTTGCCATGGCACCCCCGCTGATACGCCCCTACTCAACTATATGCATTAGCTCCTAGTGGATTTTCCTTCAACAATTATATTCCCTGGGTTGTATGTTCTCTGTGTTGCTTTCATTAAATTGACGCTTCGTATATGTTTCCAGATCCGCGATTAAATTATTCTAGTTTGGATGGTGTAGCACTGTAATTTGTATTCATGCACATGAAATGCCAAAGGTAGTAGCACTGTAATTTCTAGGTGAGGGATGGATAGAATCCATGATTCGTTCAATATTAAATTATTAATGTAATATTCAAGGAAACCATGCATGATTGTGCTTCTAGTAAATTGTAATGTAACTTGTTTCTCGCCATTGTCTTGAATCACAATCACGGAGGCGACGCCATCGTGGAGACATGCATGGACACATACCAGCGCAGACTTTACTGCTATATTGCAGTCTATCCCGATCGCCATTGACAAATACTCCTACCACAGTACAATAGTCCTCTCTTCTCTTGATCGGGATTGATGTCCATGAGAGGATGGATACCAATTAACGAACCCAGTGCTTGATGACTGGATAAGGCAAAGATTACCCACTGGTGCAGGTGTTAACCTTGTTTATCGCACCTGACAATCTGACATCGATCTACGTACGGACGAAATCAAGTGTGCGATGTGTGCATCGATCGACCAGGGTTGCAGCATCCGAGGACATGTGATCTTCCACGAAATCGAACCAACGACTCCGTCGCCAAGCAAAGCTCGCAGTGCAAGGTCGTGTTATGTTTTCAATTGCTCGAGCCTCGTTGACGTGGTCCGTAATTAACTATTCCCGGCCTGACGCAGTCGCTTCTCGAAGCTTTCACGAGTTCATTGGAGGAATTTCCGTGCTTTTGATCGCCCGCGTACATAATTTATAGTACAAGCTCCGCAATGTCGTAGCAGTTAGGATTTCATTTCACCACAGCCAACACAAAAGGCAAGGTTAGCTGATTTACTGCAATAGTTTTTGTTTTACGATTCCATTCAACGGACGCGCAAATGACTTACGTACGTCGATCACAGTGTCCTCTGGAGTTCTCTCTCTGTTACCATTTTGTTTGCGTGTAGCTAGCCCCCTCTTCGATAAACCATAGCTAGATGAATAGATGTAGAGAATGCCGAGTACCATATACTACACATTATGCACGGCAAAAAAAACGTGCGGTGAGATTTTTTTTTTCAAGGTAATGCGTTTCTCATTGACAAATAAAGAACATAATACAAAGCACGTACACACCGATCTTACAGATCTGTAAAGATAGGATAAATTTATGTGACAAACCAACGCTTATCCCTATCCTTCGGCACCACCAAAGTAGACACCAAAGTGAAGCGAGACAGATCACCTCTTCACCCAAGCTCGACGCGGCTCCATCGCTGATCATCAGCTTTACGGACCTCCAAATTAGTTTGCCAGAAGCAAAACCATTGCCGTTGAACGAATCAGACCGGGCCAACATGTCACCGGACACGCCATCGAACTTCGGAACTGACACCCCGCACGACTAGGACGTCGAAGAAGCAAGTCAGAACTGTCAGCCTCCATCCACAAACCCAACATAGGATACACCATCTTCCAGCTGTCACATGCACAGACAACCGTCTGCACGTACTCCTGGACGACACATCCTCCTGCTCCGCCATGACACCGGAAAGAATGCCGCAGCAACGGGGACAGAGCAGAAGGAGAGACACACTTGATGGGGTCGCCGCTGCCGCCTCGCCGACACCATCCATAAACCCTAAGTTCGTCAATCCGAAAGATCGACAAACACACGATGCCATCAACTCCGAGACGCTGCACACCGCCGGTGTGGGACCTCTCGTCAACAATTGTGCTGGAGGTACGTACAGAGGACACGTACCATGGGTGGACAGAAAACACGTACTAGTTGCAGTGGTAATGACGTGCCGGGAACATGTATGGACCTTGTCTCCCATCGTGCGCGCAGAATGGTTGAAAGCATGTAATCCAAGTCTGATCGGGCTTGTCTTGGATGATTGATGTGAAGACTTGGTGACCATGCATGCATTATCGACGGGGAGATCAGACGAGCTGACTGGTGTGTTCGTAGAGTGTTTTGTCTCTGAAGAAACATGGAAGGGGCAGAATGGTCACTAAATCAGAGTGCTTCCATGGAGTACTGTCTATGCTGTGATTTGCGGATAGGAATCTGCAGGAAGCAGATATGTGCTACTCTTTGCCGGTATATATAGTAGTTGCTTTCTATGCAAGATATGCCAAGTCATTAGATACTACGCAAGTAGGAGTACGTTCGCAACTACTGCATTCATCTTGTTCCATTAAACCAACTCCCTATCGCAGTACGCGATGCATTATACAATTCGAAATCAGATATGGGAGATAAGATCTTCCCAGCTTGATATATAGCTTTTGAAAAAACAGCAACTTGATGTGTAGCGATGATAAGAACCTAAAAGCAAACAAATCGGTGCGGACCGGCCCGTACTACATACATGGCGTGTTTGGTGCCCAAGGTTTCTTCTTGGGTCAGTCCTCCGTGATCCGCTGCCAAAAGCCGAATTTGGATGAAGTGTGAACCGTGCCAAAGCAGAAATGGTCTGAATTAGCATCGACATAATTTCCACGACAGGAAAGGTAAAGGCTAGCTGCGATCTGCTGATCGATAAGATCTACATAGATTTACTCCGTTTGATCGATCGTGAGGAGGTTAGCTAGCTCAACCATAGAGTGGCTAGCTGCATGCATGTCGACCGAAGTAGCTGAGACGCGAGTCAAAACCCAGACGATCCCGGCAAAGATCTCGATCGGCCGCCATGGAATTAACCGGAGATCTCGCGCGAAAGCGAAAGAAAGCAGCAACCAGCACCCTATCCACTATCCACTACTACCAGCTGACAGCAGAGAGCTCGTTCATCATCTGGCCAGCCAGCTAGCCAGCAGTGGTACGATGGTGAGCTGACAGGATCATTATCCCCGGCAGTCGGCGGACATACGGGTACGGGCAGCTGCTCAAGCTAGCTAGTCGATCTTGGTGGCACGGCCAACTCAAGTGCTCCTCCCACATTTATCTCCACTGCATATCATACTGTATATGGGATTCGACCAATCATTTGACCACGCCGACACGCTAGCTTGCCGGCCGGATCATGTTCTTTTCGTGTGTGGTCTGCGGCCAGCGGTACGTCTGGTCGGAAGACGGCACTGCCGTATCGAGAGCAACGTGCTTACCGTCGGATAGTACATGTATTCAGGGCGTATAGTACGTACATAACGTGGCACTCCTGCAGTGTGAAGACTAGTACGCCAGGCCCACATGCACGGTCGTCCGCGGCGCGGGGGCGAGAAGGTTGACCAGCTCGCGCGGCCGTTGCCGGCGGCACGCGGGCTAGCGGATAACATCGATCACCGAGGCTGTGACGGTCGTACCGGCGAATTCAAGCATTTCGGCGGGGATCAGATGAAGCAGCTAGTTTCCTGTCTGTCATCGGAGAGTCAAATGGAGCGTGCGCCTGTCTGCCTGCCTGCCTGGATGACATGGCAATGGCAATGGCAATGGCATACGTGGAGTCCAAGGCAAGAATCTACGGCGTGCCCTGCTCACACATGTCCGTGCCATGCCATGCTGCTACCGTGCATGCATCAGCGATCAGACGGCCAGGCTGATATGTTCAGGGAGCGGTCGCCTGATCTTTTTCAGATTAACTTCAACCTGGATGAGATCTCTCAAGACCAGGTGTGGCAGCAAAGCTCGACCGCTCGATGGGTTCCACCCGATCCAGTACCTACCTAGTAGTTTCTTGGAGAGGATGAAAGGGGACGGTCGGCTTCATCATTGTCATCCACACCACAAAATGCAAGTAATTATGGAACGACACACGTTTTTGGTTCGTTAGGTGCACCAGGTGTATTCGACGACACTTGGCTTTACACGCGCTGAGCGAGCTGTGGTTCGCCTCGATCGGTTCCGTAGCAGAGCCGCTCCTATCCGAACCATCCCAAGTCTCGGTGTTTACTCGTTCCCAGCTCGTGCGGCGAAAATCGTTGGGAAGCCGGCAGAAGTTGGCCGGAAACGTCCGGCGGCCGCGCTCCGTGCTGACTTTTGTGCTTCCGGCTCTCCCTTGCACACACGACGCCGATCCCGGTGGGGTGTTTCCCGGCATGAGCGCAGCGTCAGAAACGTCGCACTTCTTTCTACTAGTGTTCGTGGAACAGTCAAAGTGGAGTAGAAACGTCTGGATGTCGTGGATTGTGCTCGATAAGTTCGGAGAACAGAGGTGGAAATTAATGTGGTTGGATGCACTTACGTGTCGATCAGAGTAGCTAGAACCACCGAGAGGCAGCGATCGATGTTGATAAGCTAGGAGCGTTCGTGACGGGGACGTACGGTCGTCGTCGTCGTCTCCGGCAAAGACGGACGGCCGGGTTACACCCGTACCTAAGCACTATACCTAAGCTTATCCTGACGGATGACGGTGCTCCTACTTCATCTTCCTAAGCTAATTAATCGCTAACGTTTACCAGTCGCTAATGGATTGTTTTGTTTATCCTCTGACAGCACACCTCGTGATCTCTGTCAAGATCTCCGCTCGGTTTAAATACACCAAAACGCTGTCTTCACGTTCTGGGCAAGCCCAGGCCCCACGTACACCGTGATACTAATCCGCACTGTTGATCCACGGGACTAAGTTTCCTGGCTCTCCTTACCTAATTCGATCACCAAGCCAGAGACTAGACTAGACTAGACTAAACTAAAAGCATGGTCCCTAGCTAGCTATGGCTCGCTAAAAGAACACACTAAAGTAGGACCGGCGGCCGGTGGTGTGTAGTAGTAATCCTTGAAAAGTCAGTACTGCTGCTCCATGCATGCTCGATTTGATTATGTTATCCGGTCTTAGAATTTCCCCGTTTGCAGATCTCTCGCTTTACTTACTTTCCGGTGAATTAAGATCGACTCCTGACGTCGTTCTCTCCCCGTTTTGTTCCCGGCAACGTGTAGAAGTTGCTTACCCATCATGTGTATATCTACACATACATGTAGGGGAGAAGCTCCCCTCAGGGCAAGATATGGCTGGCAAAAAACATTTAGACCTACGTGTTTTTTCTAGGAATTTTAAGTGGTCGTACATCAAAAACAGATTCTGTATAAAACGTTATGCCTATTTTAGTAAACACTCCGCAGCACAGATTTAGAACTGAAAAAAACTAGATAGAAACAAATTAATTCTTTCTCCTTGCAATAGCTAATTCTCAATCTAGCAGAATTCGATTCTAAACAATGTCCTATGTCAGATATTTAACAAAGATTTGAGTGTATTTTGGCCATTTTATGGGTGGTATGTCCTAGATTGTGTTTTATGGTTCTACTTTAGCTCTGTCTATTTTATTGGCTAAATTTTTTCTACCTCCGTACCAAAATATAAGATGTATCTAAACGTGTATTAGTGTGTAGATGCACTCATTTCTATCCGCCTGTAGTGAAATATCTAAAACATATTATATTTTGGTACGGAGTGAGTAGTTGTATTAGCTCAGTTATTATTCATACGCAAAGGATTGAATGTTTTAGAAATTGTCTCGACACCGACTGACATATCATGTTTTCTGCGGTTTATCATCTTCTTGAGCTGCCATTGCTTATACCAGTGGCAATGACGACAGATGAAAGGAAATTCTGGGCGACAAAGATCCTGAAGACCGAGTGGCGCAAAAGAAATTCCACAATGACTTATTAATAATGTGCTACATCGAGTGAAGGATGTTCAAAATTTTCGATCAATAAAAATACTGTAGATGTCCGGCGAAAAAATATAGGTTCGCGATTCATATATGTTAGATTTTACTTACATTAAAAATGTTTATTTCTAATGCACTAAATAATTATGAGTCATATATAGTGTTAATATCTCGGTACTAACTATTTAAATCAGTCATTCCATCATATATTTGGAGTCCCTCTTACCTCTAATTTTTTTCGTCCTCCGCCCCTACATACATTATCTCACAACGACATACAACTGCTGAACTTAGTGTATATATTCAAGCTAAAAAATTGCGTGCTATAAGACATATCGGCAGCCTCCTCCAAATGTTATACACTATAGCGTGATATATTCAAATAGCATTTTGAACAAAAATAACATATATAGCTAAAAAATAAATGATTTTAATAAGAAAAAATGATATAATCCAAAAATGTCAGAACAATATATGCATCACCGCGTGTTCTCTAGTTGTCTTGAAGTCTAACATCAACATCCCACGGGGCAATAACATATTATAAATTATTTATTTAGAATCTCAACATTAGCGATGTCAACTTTTGTTTCGGAAGATGAATTGCAGTTCACCACCTCTGCAAACAGGTAGCAATGGGCCGACACGCTATAAAAAAATAGCGTGCTACAACGGTATGACGTTTTAGCGCGATATAGCGTTCTATTTCGTAAATAACACCATGCCGATAAAAGTGATAAAATTTAGTGTGGACTCTCCATATATCCTACTCCATGATATATATACATTAGAAATGGACTAATGGAGGTACAAACGTTTGGAGCATGGCTATGTATTATCGCTAGTCCTCCGTTTGGAGTATAGTACATTCGCTCCCGTACCGTTAGGTGCATCTCGCCCTCAAGTTGAGCATGTGGGAGGAGGCGATCCGTACATGCGGCCACAGGAGTTGAGGTTGAGGAGGACGGACCACGGTGGTCGGCACTAAAATAAGCTGTAGCCACGTAGCCGTGGGGACGCCGGCGCACCAGTAGGATGATCACGCGGCGAGCAACAGGGGCCCATCCATGGTGGATAACGTGGGGCAGGGCGCCCCCTTCCTACTCCCATCTTTTTCTTCTTCTCCTTGTGGAATTATTACAGGGTCCCACAATGGATAAGATCATGGTAATGGTAATAGGATCAAGGACAGCCTGCCGTTCCTATTGGTGGTGCATGATCTTGCTTGTTGGAATTAGAGCAAGAAAGGAGCCAGCTGAGGAAAAGAATTCGGATACAGTGGACGAGAATTATGGGCCGTCGGCGTCGCCTTCTATCCGTCGTCCACCGGTCCCGCGCGGCCGATCGAGGGGAGGATGATTGAGCTCACGTACGTCAAGCTGCTGCGACCGTGACGTGTCGTGCATACGAGGTAGGGGATCATCGTTCATCCAACGGATAGGGCCTCGATCGTGTCTCGGTAGTTGGCCGTTGCAGGTGGGCAATAATGGGTCGCACGCCGCCGGGCTAGCTTAGCCCTTCGGCCGACCGATACGTAGCTCGTGGTCGTTGACCCGTGCTTCAAGCTGTACGTATTTATTTGGCTTGCTAGGTACTGTACGTCTTCCGACGGACCCAGCTTTCTAGTAGAGCCACGTACGCAAACCTACCGCGCGCGTTAGTTAGTGGTGGGGTGGTACTGGCATTTGGCAAGCATAAACAATCTGGGATCCGTTTTGTTCAGCACCTGATCAATCTGCACTCTAGGATTGAATAGTCGTGATCCATCCACGTGACCGGTAGATCATCGTCAGATAAGGCAATGGATGGTTTGGTATTGGGCCATCGATCGCCAGGGCGTCGGAAGACGGTTCCATATTTACGCAAGTTTTCGCGATACGCATTACGCAAAGTACCAGAAAACGTGGCACGGCGCGGGAGAACAGCTAGCGGCCGGGGCCCGCGGGCCAGTGGCTGTCACGGAGACTGGGCCACGTGAACGTCACACGCTTCGCGTGGCCTATTTTGGGTTGGGTTGCGGGCTTTTGCCCTGCGTTCCAGCCTGGAGTTTAATGGGAACTTGGAGCTTATCCTGTCCTCACGTATGTATGTATGTCTGGAATTAGCTCGTTTAACTCGTTAATAAAAGGAGTGTTACTTCGCAAACTTGTCTATGTGAACAATTTTCTTTATTATTTGTAGTTTATCAACTATATATTACTTGATGGTGTCATATTTTATATACAAGCTATGATGTTGTTTGTTGACCATTTTACTGAGCTAAATGAGTAGCTCGCAAGTCTAGCGAGTCGACCCGAGTTTCAATTCTGAACTCAGCTAAACAAGTTGAGCTAACTCGTTAGTTAGACAACTTTTAATGAGTCGAGCCGAGTTGCCTCGGCTCAGCTCGAACTCTAGGCCTACCCTCACCGACAGTTGACGGCGGGCGGATATCACAACCGGGGATGGGGACGGAGCAAAGAACGTGCAGGGGAGGATCGGAGGAGCAACGTCATACCTTTCATTGGTGCCTATGGAGACTGACCCAGACACACATGGGATCTATCATACTTGTGCTATAGTATCTATGAAGGAGGGTCCATATAGTAAATGCACTAATAACCATTATTACTATTATCTATTTCACCTAAACGCCATTGTTAAATATATTAAAATTCAATAAACTCCCAATTTATTGGAGAAGCTTTATAGCAGTAACAGTGTACCATGTGGGAGCAAATGAATCGGATCGGCGACGGCATGTTCAATAGATCATATTGAAATCTATGCTAAGAAGATTACCATGTCTGATTTCATACAGGACGTTTTATTTTAGAAACTTGCGTGGGCACTCGTATATGCCAGATGTTAAAACGCGGTTGCAAGAGAGAAAATAATAATTTTGTATATCCATGTAGTAGAATCCACACTATTATGATCGTTGATTATAACTACAAGCGACTTATTGAACTATAGGTGGCATACACAAAATTTCAGCTTATTAATGAGCCCACATAACTTATAAGAGATATTTTACCCAACAAATATCAGTACGTATTCATGACAATTATTTTATTTCTTTTCTACAATTTCAGTAAATGTGGTTATGAAGTCATATACTAGAAAACATTTTTAAGATATTTGCTAGGTTGTAATCCTTAGATATATTTATCATGAATACATGTAATCTATATAGTTTATTTCGATAAGCAAATTTTGTTGTAAACTACTCTCTCTGTTCAGAATTATAAGATGTTTTGGATATTTCATTTTGAACTATATACAGACGAAAATGAGTGAATGAACACACTGAAATACGTCTATATACGCGGTTCAGAAAAAGCTAAAACATTCTATCATTCGGAACAGCGGGAGTACAATTTTAATTTAGCACATTGAAGATATTAGTTACAATTGCATAAGAAGGATCATTACAACTAAAATTTTATCATCATTTCTATATGGTCAGTATTGCAAATAAACAATAAAATTTTATAGTCATTAATACTATACTATGCACAAATAATTTTCAAAAAGTGTAAAATTTTAATACAGATTATAATATTTAATTTGCCTCGATCCTAATTTGTGCTTGGATTGGCCCTCTCTCTGACGCATTTCAAAGATTCGACTCCGGTCCATACATGTAAGGCAACTAGATTAGTTGCATGTTTCCTTCTACTTGATATGCGATTTTTTTACTGAGTTTTGTCCGAAGTTCATGGATTTGCGCTAACACAAACGAGAGACACGGAAATTCCGATCGCTGCTATTTCGCCTCCTAAAACTACATCTGTTAAGCTATTAGATATGAGAAAACTTTCTAGAAAGAACAATCACAGAACTAAACTATTGTTGTTGGCATCATGGACATTAAAAATAGAACACACTCGTAAGGTGGAATAGACAATCTGAGCCTCATTTTGAATAGGCATCAGCCCAAACTAGAACAAAGCACGAGCATGGGGCGGCATGGTGTGAAGATGTGGTTAGTGTCTAAACCGTACTATAAACCAACTAATTTATCTCTCCTCGAAAGAATGGGTATATTATCTACCAAAATTTCACTAAGTATGTGCTCCCACGCGTGATTTGTTTTTTTAGAAATGTCAAGGAAATTAAAAAGATACCGTAGGGTGCAAATATGTAATTTTTTATTGAAATTTTCAAATTTATTGAAGACTCGTTTTTCGTTACTTTTTTTACAAAAATGCATTTATATTTTTTGTCTATGAGTTTAATGTTTATCATGGACCATGCTTCTTGGGGTCATTTCCTCTCACTCGTATGTGTGGGTGCTATGCTTATAGAGTAATGTTATATTTCATTAAAGAACAATTGAAAAATGTGAAGTTTACATAAGGGTAGAAATCGATGGTAAGGAGAAATTTATCATGACAAATGTTATTCACCATATTTACTACAATGAAACACACACCTTTTTTTTTCAAATGTGGAAGTATTTGAACAATTTAACTTGATAATGGGAATAGGAAAGAGTTTTATCGAGGATACTATTTAAATTTATCATTCTATAATTGATAATAATTTCTTATACACTAATATTGTACTACCATAAATATAACTTTTTAATCTCACATATTTGTAGTTGCCTATCTACCAATATGCAGCAAGAATCAAGGCTAAGAAAGCATTTACCGAGGCTCCATCTGTTTTTCCCCTGAACTAAGTCCTAGGCTTCATGTCTAGCGCTAAGCAATGAAATAACTAATAATAACATCATATTCAAATCCATCGTGTTACTTGGCTCTATCTTTGGCCAATGTATAAAAATACTACGTCTGTGAAAGTGCATGTGTTGCCCCATGCGTGGTTTTGGTAATTAATGACAATCCTTATGGACTAATGTTTGCATTGAGATATCTTTATAGATCTTGTCCATGAAGAAGATTGGAGTTTATGTGTTGGACTCTAGAAGATTATATGATGACCAAGGTTCTATCCAATGGGTTCTTATGAAGAATGGTCATCTAGAGTTGAGCTTATTGCAAGCATGGCTTGGAAAAGAAGATTGGGTGAACATTCATGTTTATCTCCAAGCCATCATCTATATCAAGAGAAGAATATGAAGCGCAAGTGGATACATGAAGACGGAGCTAAGTGAGGCTCTCCCATAATGGTGTATGGGGGAGTATTTGGAGAAGTCGTCATCAAGCATGTGCTAGCAAGCGCAATCAAGAAAGGTGGTCCACTTGAAGAGATCAAGATCGTCATCATCTAGCTCAAGTGGAATGCGCAAAGCAAATGTATGATCTTGATAGGGTTTCTATTTTACCGGTCTCATGTTGTTAGTTTGGAGACCGGGTTATAGGATAGACGGCGTACTATCAAGAGGGGCTCTCAGGTGAGTAACTTGATCGCATCTTTGAGGAGAGCTCAAACCTTTGCATATTTGGCATATCATTTTTCTTGGTTCTTATTTGACTTTTATCCATGTGAGAATTTAGAGCTTGTGTTCATCTCCATACCAAGCTCTAGTTCATCAAAAACGGATTTCATTTGGATATCTTGTGGTGTTTTTGATGTTGGAGGTTTTACCGGTTCGTCTCTTGTAGAGAGGTCAAACTCTCCTCTTGTGTTATCCTCCTCACATGATGGACTATGATGTGTATATGCATGATCTTGTAGTGCTTGTGATTATCTTCGGAGCAAGCCCAAGATCATTGAAAACGGAGTCCGGATGGAAAACTTGTTGCGTTCTCCGTGTGGGAAATATTACTGGTCCTCCTCGAGATAAGGTCCACACCTCCCATGTGTGATATCTCCTCTATATTTGTGACCCTTAATATTTACAACCTCGTTGGTTTCATCTCGTTTGGAGTTTCCTTGCAAAAGTTATTGCATGTCAGGTTTTGCAGTTTGCAGTTTGTCTGGCCAGGCCGGAGTTTCCGGCCTGAGGGTGCTCAGGGGCCGGAGTCTCCGGCCCACCGAGCTTTGAAGCCTCACGGCGGCAGTCGCTGCATCGAGGCCGGAGTAAGTCCGGAATTTCCCCGGAGTTTCCGCACTCAGTGGCCGGAGTTTCCGGCCCATCTGGATTTGCTGAGAAGAGAACAACGCGGCGGCAGTCGTTGTATTGAGGCCGGACTGACCCCGGAGTTACCCCGGAGTTTCCTGATGAAGGCCGGAGTCTCCGCCCCCAGTCAGTCCGGAGTTTCCGCCCAGACCAGAGTTTCCGGCCTCCCAGACCGGAAACTCCGGTCTAAGTGGACTTCAACGGCTATTTTTCTGGGAGGGGTATAAATACCCCTCCACCTACCTTCAGCCAGCCAGCTCTTCCAAGCATGTTTTTTCCCCTCTCTCTCATCCATTGTTGACCTTGAAAAGCTTGCCCTCTCCCAATTCCTCCCATGATTCTTGCATATCTTTGAGTGATTTGAGAGAGGAGATCTAGATCTACTTTTCCACCAATCAATCTCTCCTCTAAGTGAGGGGAACCCTTTGGATCTAGATCTTGAAGTTCCATTTGTTGAGTTCTTCTTTGTTCTTCCTCTCTTCTCCCCCCATAAGCATTAGTTGCTTTTGGTGGGATTTGAGAGTGAAGGATTTGAGCACTTGTGCTCTTGCCATTGCTTCGTTGCATCGGTTTGTGCTCTCCACGAGGATTCGTGGAAGTTGAAAGCTTGTGAACTTGTTACTCTTGGGTCATTGGACCCTAGACGCCCGTGTGGTGGCTGAGACCCTTGTGTGGTCACTTGTAGCTGTTCGGGAGCCCCCAATCCCGTTGTGGGTTGTGCCCCGGATCGTTGTTGTAAAGGCTCCAGATTTTCGCCTCGAAGGATTCCGATAGTGGAAGGTGAACCAAACCTTTGTGGTGCGGTTCATCGGAGAAGAAGGTGAAACCTTTGTGGTTGTTGAACCATTGTGTTGGTTCACACCTCTCCAACGAGACGTACTCCGCTAAAAAGGAGGAACTCGGGAATACATCCTCGTCTCCGCGTGCCTCGGTTATTTCTATACCCGAGCTCTTTACTTGTGCACTTTACTTTGTGATAGCCTTCGTGCTTGAAGTACTCTATTGCTATCACCTTGTTGCTTGTCTTACTTAGCATAAGTTGTTGGTGCACATAGGTGAGCCTAGTTTATTTAGGTTGGTCGTTTGTTAATTTAATCATCTAGTTTTATTCCGCAATTATCAAGCCTAAACCGGAAAAGTTTAAATCGCCTATTCACCCCCCTCTAGGCGACATCATTGTCCTTTCAGTCTGTCCTAGTTTAATCTACTCCCTGAGCCAAATATTTGTTCCAATTTAATTTATAGGAAACACTTTCCACTAATAAAACCTCTTGGTAATAGCTCAACGTTAAACCACAACCATGCAAAGCATCCTTATCTGAACTAATACACAATCAAATTGCATGCTGATATTTAATTAAGTTTTGGGTAATGAGAAAATGCTTTGTTTCTCGTGAATTTATAATTGTGATTATGTTTGTGTGTGGATTATTAAGGTCAAGTAGTACTGTAGTAGTAACAAATTATGTCCTAATTTTTATGAATTTTTTCTAGGATATTGATTAATTTTGAATGGAGGGAGTATGTGCATACTATGAGAAACCTAGGTTATATTGACATTGTAGATAGTTGGGGCATATCCAGTGGGCGTGCCATGGCACCCCCATGAGAATTTCAAACTTATACTTATCATTTGCTATTTACATGTAACAAATTTATCCTAATGTCAAGAATAAAAACTTAGAAAGGCTCATAGGTATACAAGCCTGCTAAATCTTTTTTCCTTCTTTCCGAGTCGATCAATCATGTCTCATGTGCTTCAGAGCAAAACAAAGTGCAATACCAAAAAAATTGTACGTCATTTCGCTCCGCAGCTTGACTAGCGGCTATGTCGGCACTTAAAATACCATCAACTCTAATTCATGTTATTTGGAGTTGTACTAAAACATTTGTAACTAAAATTTCCGTAATAAATCAAAATAAACTCAAAATCTTGATAAAAATAGATCAAATTTTGCTTTGAAAATATAAAAAGTAAAGCCAAGTATTTATTTGGGAGGAACATACTTTTACGTTAAAATAATAATAAACTATTAGAATTTTATATTGATCATCAATTTTAGCTTATTGTATTTATGGTGTCCATATCATTCATGTTGTGCATCGAAAGTGTGGCACCCCGACTGTCAAATCCTAGATCCACGGGTAGATACATGATTGGTTTATTTTATCGCAAAACTTTAATCCACATTTGTAGCGACAACATCAAATGAAAAACACATATTAAATGATAAAATACTTTCAAAGTTGACTTAAGTAAGAATTTTTAAAACATCAACCTTGTATTTTAGTTTCGATTTTGCTAAGCCTCGAGTGATTGAATTTTTTTTAAGTCTCATTGCTATAGTAAAACGTGCGCAATTTTCTGAGCGGACTAATACACACAAAAAATAGGCCGGCCGCCGAGTCATACATAGATTTTTTTGCAATTCTTGTGAAATAAAAGATAGACGTAGCGTCTATAATCTTAATATTCACCAGATTTACAGAGAAGAAACACATGATTCTTTTCCAAAAGTGAATTTATTTTAGCATGTATAACGTGGTATTTCAATTTATCAATGTATAATTAATAATTATTGTGGTGATACACCAATATTGTACAATCATAAATATACATTTTTAAAATATCATATTTGTCAGGGCCCATACTTACTGTTACAAATATCTAGGCTCAATTTCTCGTGGTAAGCAATGAAGTAACTAATCATAATATCATATCTACCATATTACTTGGCTTTATCTTTGGCCCATATATAGAAATATGTGCACACCATTGGAAAACTGAGTCATATTGACATGGTAGATAAAAGATTGGTCTATTTTGTCATGAAACATCAATCCACATTTGTTCCTACAATAGCAGACGAGAAACACAAATTTTGTGACCGAATACTTACAAAGTGGACTTAAACAAGAATTTTTTTAAAACCTACTTTGTATGTTTATTTCAGTTTTGCTAAGTCTCATTCCATTGAGATTTTTGCTAGGTCTCAGTTGGCTCTGTAAAGTATGATAAAGGCAAGATATAGTTAGAAGGCATTTTTTCATTTTGATATCTAAACTGAGGTGTTAATGAACCTGCTTCATTTGCTAAATCTATTCATTCCTTGACTCACATGATATGTTTTTCCTTCAAGTAAAAACTCCATAGTAAGGTTTGATATATAACATGTATCTATTTTTTACTAATGGAATTTCATTGTAAATGGAACCAAGGGTCCATATGTTTCTCCAATCTGAATTTTGACTTAGTTTATCATAAACTTAAGAACATATATTTTAAAAAGAATCTAATAATTCGTCGGGAAGGTTTGTGGATTCAAACTCCTATGTGAACTGAACCTCCCCGAATAGTAATTACGACACACGAAGACATATTTAAACGGCTCGTCACGCCGCTACCTTACCCTATTTCCATAATTCTGTCGCTCCTCCACACTTTTTCTGAACAGACTAAGATATAGTCATAGATAGATATCTATTTCCCCCCTAAAATTTCTTGTGAAATGAAAGGTACACGTAGCGTCTACGTCCTTGTTTTCTTCAAATATTTATACTCCATCCATTCTGTAGCCTACACACGGTGGTGCATGCGCACGCGAATACGTGTGCAGAGGCGACGCGTCCTCCCCGTCTGCAGAAACAGCAGCAGCGAGGGCACGGGGGCGGATAGGGAGATAAACCCAGCCGTTAGGCGACCGCGACGCTCGTTCTATCTATCCATCCCACGCCGTCCCACGCCGCGGCGGGAGGGCAGGACCGTCATCTTTTCCGATCTGGATAAGCCTCCCCGCCCCCACCGCCCGACTGACCCACCTCCTTCTTCCACCTTGCCTCGCTTCCCACACCCACCCTCTCCTGGTCCAAGCTAATTTTATTTAAATAATACACGAAAATTAATTAATTCCGGAAATATTACGCAAATTTTATTTTTTTCAAAAATAGAATCCAGTCGGTCGCGCCGAAGCCGACTGGTACTAATCGGTTTTGGCAAAACCGATTAGTACTTGTCGTTGTTGGCCATGCCGACAAGTCCATCTATGCATGCATGCAAGCTGCATGCAGTACGTACAATACGTACAAGCTCGTACTCGGTGTAGCTGACAACGATTAGCTGGTACTCGTCTTTAGCAACAACGATTAGCTATTTTCCGGCTTTTATTCCGCCGTGTAGCTATGCAACTCCTGATCCGAATTTGTTTCGCGCTCCCGGCTTTTATTCCGCCCTTCCTCTCCCGCCATATTTCTCCCGCCATAGTTCTCGCGCCATTTTGTTCCCGCCTTTTTTCTCCCGCCATTTTTCTGCCGTGCCTAATTTTCCCGCCAAACTTGCTCCCGCCTTGTATTTTCCCGCCAAACTTGCTCCCGCCTTGTATTTTCCCGCCAGACTTGCTCCCGCCTATTTCTCCCGCCAATTGGTATGTGCTCGTCCTATAAAAACCCCGGGAGGAGATGTCGAGTTGGTAAGCATAGTCCACTCACTCGAACATGTCGAGATACAATTCAGATGGTAGTTTCCCGGCAGGAATGTCGGCACTCCTTTTGAAGTTTACGGCCGAGTTCAAGGTAGACAATAAGGAGATCCCATTCGAAGATATTGTTAGTCATCCACCTCATCTCCGTGAGCTATCAGCGAAGCTAGCTAGGCATGGGTGGCCATGGAGGAATTACAAGGAAATAGAAAAGGAACTCGTGAGGCTGCATGCTAGGTGGCAGAAGAAGAAGCTAACATATCCCACTGAAGCATATATGTTGGATGCTTTTCATCATCCGATGTTATGGGTCGAGGAGAGCGAGGACGAAGATGATATCTTCATGCCCACTGAAGCGAGCAAGAGAGCTGCAGCAGCGGCGGCGGCGTCGAAGGGCAAGGGTGCAGCGTCGTCGAAACGCAAGGCTGAAGCATCGTCGAAGGGCAAGGGTGCGGCGTCGTCGAAGGGCATGGGTGCAGCATCGTCGAAGGGGAAGAGTGACGCGGGAGGCTGTGTCGATGGTAGATGACTTTTCTTTTCAATTTATGTTGTGTTGTCGGTACTACCACTTTTCTTGCTGTCTGTGTAAGTTGCAATGTTTGTTTAATAATATGTCTCGTACAACTTATTTTCCTCTGATATGTCTCGTACATAGATAATAATATGTCTCATACATAGATAATATGTCTCATACAAACATAAATATGAATATGTCTCGTACATAGATAATATGTCTCATACAAACATAAATATGAATATGTCTCACATATAAATATGAACATGTCCCGAAGATATCACTGACGCCTGCGTGGCCGAGGATCACGAGGAGGGGGCTGGACGGGCGGCGTCCTCCCGTACCTGTTTGGTGCCCGGGTTTGACGAGGCACTGTCAAGTCGTCGTCATCCTGTGTACTCTGGCCTGAACAAATCTTGGATATCTACATAGGTGCCTGGATTCCGGTACTGCAGAGTATGCAGCAGCCGGATAACAGAGTCATATGCGTCCAAATATGAACCAAATCTGTTCTCAAGCGCCGTATGCTTAGCCCTCCAAGCCTTGCCATATGATATTTCGTACTTAAATGTGGCAGCCACTTTTGTCTGGAGGGCACTCACTTCCATCGATGCGCAGGACACTATCTCCCTGTACAGCAACCGAGCTATAAGCGTGGAAGAAAGATTACGGTGCTCTGCTGGGATATTTTCAATTCGACAGGAGTGAGGTACGAAGTCACTTATCCTCCAACTATAGCCATTCTTTGGGAGATGTCCATGCACCCTGCCGGGACAAGTTATTGTCTCGCATTCCATTGTCAAATATTTTTGACTTGACACGGTAGTTCTCATAACCCTGTGGGTGGACAATGCCCATTTAACGACTGCATCCCTCAAAGCTTGCTTGTCAGTATACAAAGCACCCTTCGCAATGTTGTTCTCATGATATTGCCATGCCGAATCATGACCATCGTTTATAGTCATCGCCGAAGAGTGGTCCTGATTCCATGCTGCAGGATTAGGTACCTCATCTTCGTTCTCTTCCCCGTCTGACTCATCGGAATCATCGCCTTCAGCACTATAGCCATCTGCATCTTCATCTTCCATCTCGTTCTGCATGTGCCCGTCTACCTCGTCGCCATCCGCCTCCGCACTGTCATATACCTCAGTGTCCCCTCCATGTACTTGACTGCTCTGCCCCGACTCGTTACCACCACCACCAAAATCAGACCCATAATGTGACATAGACATGTCCATCTCTTCACTTCCATGTCCAGGATCATAAGCACCCTCACCTTCATGGGCACTAAACTCGTCGTCAGGGGCAGTGACCTCGTTCAGGGCGGGAAGAACTAGGGCACAAGGACAGCAATTCCTTTTTGCGCAGCCTTTTAACCATCGCACCCAATCAGTATCACACTCTAGTGGTTTCAAAACGAAGTAAATATTTGTCCTTGAATAACTCCACCAAGCATGAACACTGACGGTCTGTGTCTGACTATCAAGCCCTAAACTTCCCGCCACCCAATCTTTTACCTGACTTACAGACCATGTTTCAGCAGCTGGCAGGTCGACATCTATATACTGAAACTCACTCAGATCAGCTCCCGTATCACACATTTGGACTCTACCAGGACCATAGAAAAACCTGATCTTCACTAAATCAGACATCTCCGCTGACATAAATAAATATTGACCATCGTTAATATTACTCTGCATAAATAAAGTCCTAAAAAAAAGCTACATTTTTTCAAATTAACCTACAAATATAGCTACAATTATTACTACCGTCACAAACTATTTTACCATCGTTAATATTACTCCGCATTAATAAAGTCCTAAAAAAAAGCTACATTTTTTCAAATTAACCTACAAATATAGCTACAATTATTACTACCGTCACAAACTATTTTACCATCGTTAATATTACTCCGCATTAATAAAGTCCTAAAAAATATAGCTACATTTTTTCAAATTAACCTACAAATATAGCTACAATTTTTACTACCGTCACAAACTATTTTTCAACAACACAAGTTCATACCCTAGAATTTTGATAAATCGAATTATACCCTAGAAGCGTGAGAGGCGACGGCGTCCGGCGGTCTCGAATCACCGGTGCACCAACACGAGCAGCACCACCACAATGCAGCCCTCCAGCACCACCACGCAGCCCTCCAGCACCACCACGCAGCCCTCCAGCACCACCACCACCATCACCACCACCACCACCCGCCAACCATCACCACCACCACCACGAGCTATCCATCAGGAGATCGGAGTTGCCCTAGCTTCCCTCAACCTTCTAGCACCGATTAATGGTGGCAAACGTGAAGATTATTGGTCTAAATGGCTGGTTTAATTTGGTTTGTGTTGAGAGTGGAGAGAGGAAAGCAAGAACTCGTATGAGTGCAGTGCAGAGAGGAGCTAGCTGGAGAGGATGCGAAGGAAAGAGAAAGAGAGCAGAACGGTGCGCGTGCTGCGAGATGCGGTTTGGCTCCTTGTCGGCATCGCCGAAGCCGACAGGGCCCACCTTATCGGCGTGGCGAAGACGACTAGCCTGTTCCGTCGGTGGCGACGTGACGCGCGCAGCACGCGTGCATGGCCCATGCAAACTCAGGTATTCGGCTTCGCCGAAAACGACAAGCCCCCGTACTCGTCGTTACCAAAGACGATTAGATGTAGTCGGTTTCGCCAACAACGACTAGTACCAGTCGGCTTTGGCCACACCGACTGGATTCTATTTTTGAAAAAAAAAAAATTTGCGTAATATTTCCGGAATTAAATATTTTTCGTGTATTATTTAAAAAAAATTAGCCTGGTCCAAGCTAGGTAGGCCGACCCGGCTAGCTCCGTCCGTATTTATACCCCCACACCGTCTTCCTCCCGGCCGTTCTTATCCCCAGAAGCTTCCTCTAAAGCGGCGGCCGATCCGTCTCTTCTTCTTCTTTCTTCTGCTCCATTTCGTTCTCATCTTCTCCTTCTTCATGCGCCATTCCCACCTCCTCGCCCTCTGCAACACCCACAGATAGGAGCCATGCCGTCGCTCTCCTGCCACAACCTGCTCGACCTCGCCGACGAGCTCCCTCCCCTCCCGCCGCCCTCCCCGCTCCGCCTGCCACGCGTCATGGCCGCCGCCTCCCCCTCCTCTCCCGCCTCCCCGTCCCCAACCGGCCCGCCCCGCCGCGTGATCGTCTCCCACCGCCTCCCGCTCCGGGCCACCCCGGACCCCTCCTCCCCTTTCGGCTTCTCCTTCACCATCGACTCCGGCACCGTCCCCCACCAGCTCCGCTCAGGCCTGCCCCCCTCCGCCCCAGTCCTCCACGTCGGCACGCTCCCTCCCGCCGCCGCCTCCGCGCCCCCCTCCGACGAGCTCGCAACCTACCTCCTAACTACCTTCTCGTGCCTCCCGGTCTTCCTCCCGTCCGACCTCCACCGCCGCTTCTACGACGGCTTCTGCAAGCACTACATGTGGCCGCTGCTCCACTACCTGCTCCCGCTGACCCCCTCCACGCTCGGCGGGCTCCCCTTCGACCGCTCCCTCTACCACTCCTTCCTCTCCGCCAACCGCGCCTTCGCCGACCGCCTCACCGAGGTCCTCGCCCCCGACGACGACTTCGTCTGGATCCAGGACTACCACCTCCTCGCGCTCCCCACCTTCCTCCGCAAGCGCTTCCCGCGCGCCAAGGTCGGCTTCTTCCTCCACTCCCCCTTCCCGTCCTCCGAGATCTTCCGCACCATCCCCGTGCGGGACGACCTCCTCCGCGCCCTCCTCAACGCCGACCTCGTGGGGTTCCACACCTTCGACTACGCGCGCCACTTCCTCTCCGCATGCTCCCGCCTCCTCGGCCTCGACTACCAGTCCAAGCGCGGCTACATCGGCATCGAGTACTACGGCCGCACCGTCACCGTCAAGATACTCCCCGTTGGGATCGACCTGGGGCAGCTCCGGTCCGTGTGTCGGCGCCGGAGACCGGCGATGTGGTGCGTCAGGTCACCGAGGCGTACAAGGGCCGGCGCCTCATGCTGGGCGTGGACGACGTCGATCTCTTCAAAGGTATCGGGCTCAAGTTCCTCGGGATGGAGCAGCTGCTGGTGGAGCACCCGGAGCTCCGAGGCAAGGCCGTGCTCGTGCAGATCGTCAACCCGGCGCGCAGCGAGGGCCGCGACGTCCAGGAGGTGCAGGACGAGGCCGGCGCCATCAGCGCCCGGGTCAATGCCAAGTTCGGCACGCCGGGGTACACCCCAATCGTGATGATCAACCGCCCGGTGTCCGTAAACGAGAAGGCCGCGTACTACGCCGCCGCCGAGTGCTGCGTCGTGAGCGCCGTCCGGGACGGGCTCAACCGGATACCGTACATCTACACGGTGTGCCGGCAGGAGAGCACCGCCCTGGGGGATGCCCCTAAGCGGAGCGTCATCGTCCTCTCGGAGTTCGTGGGGTGCTCCCCTTCCTCAGCGGGGCGATCCGGGTCAACCCATGGAGCGTGGAGTCCGTCGCGGAGGCCATGAACTCGGCATTGGTCATGTCCGAGGCCGAGCAGCGGCTGCGCACGAGAAGCATTACAAGTATGTCAGCACCCATGATGTCGCCTACTGGGCGCGGTCCTTCGACCAGGACCTGCAGCGTGCCTGCAAGGATCATTTCTCGCGGCGGCATTGGGGGATCGGGTTCGGGATGAGCTTCAAGGTGGTGGCACTTGGCCCGAATTTCAGGCGGCTTTCTGTCGAGCACATTGTGCCGTCGTTCAGGAAGTCGGACAATCGGCTGATTCTCCTGGACTACGATGGAACCGTGATGCCGGAGAGCTCCATCGACAAGGCACCAAGCAGTGAGGTCATCTCTGTGTTGAATCGTCTGTGTGAAGACCCGAAAAACAGGGTGTTCATTGTGAGTGGTCGGGGCAAGGATGAATTGAGCAAGTGGCTTGCGCCATGTGAGAAGCTGGGGATTGCTGCAGAGCATGGCTACTTCACGAGGTGAGATCTCTAGACATTTCTCAGTTAAAGATCTACTACTAGTTGGTACAATGTTGCTTTGCCTTAGATTTTTGTTGACTGCTTCAGATTTGGACCAAATCTTAGGAAGCATATGAACTAAGCATTGATATTAGAAAGCTGAACATTTAAGAAAACATTTCAAGATACATAATGGGCAACCACCGGATATATGTGCTGAGCTAGGGCATTTAGCCTTGAATCAACATTATTTGCTTCGAAAACAAATTTAGGAGCCTGTGATTTGGGACCATGAACCTAATCATAGCAATAGATAATGTGTTGACCTTACTGTTCTTTTAGTTACAATAATGCATATTCAGATTCGTGGCTCCAAATCCCTATGATTTCCATTAACCAACTCTTTGGGGATTGCAGGTGGAGCAAGGACACTCCATGGGAGACCTGCGGGCTGGCAGCAGACTTCGATTGGAAGAAGACAGCTGAGCCGGTGATGAGGCTCTACACAGAGGCAACAGATGGTTCATACATCGAGCACAAGGAGAGCGCGATCGTTTGGCATCACCAGGAGGCAGATCCAGATTTCGGTTCATGCCAGGCTAAAGAGCTGCTCGACCACCTCGAAAGCGTGCTTGCGAACGAGCCGGTCGTCGTGAAGAGGGGCCAGCACATCGTCGAAGTTAATCCTCAGGTAAGCGCGTGCAAGCTTCTCTCTGGCTGTTCGTTTTATAATTAATCCAGTCTGCTGGAAGTCGGTCAAGCGGAATAATTTAATTCGGGCTGTAGAAGACTTGTACAAACACATGTTGAACACCTAATAAACAACCAAACGTAGCTGTCCAGCTAAAAGGCAACGGATAAGGATCGATCCAATCCACTCCAATCCAATCCAAGTCCTCATACACCAGACCACCACATGCTTTGATTGCAAATCTATATCTTCTCCACGAAACAGATTGTTGAATCGGCGTGGGCCAGTCGCCGGTGTGGTCAGGAAAATTCTTCTTATTTTGGCCCCGTTCTGGAGCCAACTTGTGTTGCGACAATTTGGATTATTATTAGTAGTATCTCTGTCATTTGCCAGCGACCACGTTGAAATATCGATACTGTTGACATGCAACAAATATCTATCCATGTCGTGCAGGGCATCAGCAAAGGCGTGGTCGTGGAGAGCCTCCTGTCATCCATGGTACGCAGCGGGAAGCCCCGACTTCGTGCTCTGCATCGGAGACGACCGCTCCGACGAGGACATGTTCGAGAGCATCGTGTGCCCGACGGGCAGCAGCGTGAAGCTCCCGGCGACCAGCGAGGTGTTCGCGTGCACGGTCGGCAAGAAGCCGAGCATGGCCAAGTACTACCTGGACGACACGGTGGACGTGATCAAGATGTTGCAGGGGCTCGCCAGCGCGCCGCCGTCGCAACAGCGGCCGTGGCCGCCGGTGCAGCTCCGGGTCACCTTCGAAAGCACGGTGTGACGACCAAGGAAGGAAACGAACGAATTCACTGCACAGTATAAATAGACCAGCCAGTGAGGGGTCAATAACCAACAATATGAAGGAAGAAGGATGATTCAGTTCAGTTCGTGTGGTTTTAGGACTTAGGCTGCAGCAGCTACAGGATAAACAGGTTCTTTTTTTTTTGGCTTTACGTTTCCAACCTTCTTCTCTCACGCATATGTACGTGTATGCCCGTATGATAAGGGTTGGAAGGTTTCTTTCAGTCACATTGTATATGTAGTTCGATGACGATGAAATCAGAAGAAGAAAATTGATTCTTTTCTTTCGGCCGTGCTAGCTACATGTATGGAGTAAGTAAAATCCTTTTTCTGCTGCCCACTGCCGACAGTCCTATTCGTGCACGCTTTTCGCCTTTTGCTTGCTGCATTATTACAAACAAACAAATCCGGTCCATGTCCATCCGGATAAGCGCCGGCGTCCAGATCAGGTGCTCGTTATCTTTCTTCTCTGCCCCCGGCATTATTATTCCGCCGCCAGCATTTGAGGAAGGAGACGAGATTTCCAAGTTTGAGGTAAAGCAACATCAGGAGCATCTACCCTAACCAACTTTTGCCCAAGCACTGCACATTACAGTGATACTATGCACGGCTGAAGCAGACGTATCTTAGGAGTGGACTCCAATCGGTAAAGCAGACAGGGTTTCTCCTAGCCATGATTACGGTGGAAATTTTGGTTGGCTAGCTGTGATCTGCCAGTACGAGCACAGTTGATGAGGTACACGCGAGGGAGACATGGACAGGGATGGATCTAACGGCCGGCACCGGCGCGTGCAAATGGTTGGGTTTGATCCATCATTTCGTCTAACATGCCGGCAAGAGACTTTAGGCGCCATGATTCAGATGTCCATCTTGCTTCGGCGCAGCGCACAGCCGCAATCTGTCGGTTACCGTGCGCTTGAGCTGCAACTGGTTTCGCCGCTCAGCGTCTCCTGTGCACAGGCGTCTCTGGTCCTTATTCAAACACCGATGCTAATGAAGTATTGAAGTTCAGTAAACTATCGGTTACCCATGACCTGAGCATCATCAACTTGAAAAGTCATAATTTTCCAACGGCCGAACCTTCGGTGAAGCTGTCCCAGCCTCGCACGTGGAACCTGGAGGCTATCCATCAGGTTGGAAAAGGAGATATTGATACCGAAATGACGATCTTCTTTACATCCACTCCCTACTAGGAGAGGAGGTTTACACGAATCTTCTTTGCAGGAACTGAGGTCAAATTAACGAAAGGTATCCCAGGATAAGACGATGCACGCACGCAATGCCTACTCCCGGTCCTGAGATTTCCGGGGCCTGGGGCGAAACTAAAACTTGGGACCCTCCTTAATGTAGACATCATCATAATAATAATAAATACACGTAAAAAGATATTTTTTCAGTAAAACTTGAATGCATCAAAAACAGTACACATATCAAATAAATTATATAAATTACCTTCAAATTTTCTTCTAACATTTCTCGATGGAAATTCAGTTATGATGGGCTCGATGTCAACGTCGTCCACTAATTTCTTCTCGATGCATAATGTTGTCACACCGTTTAACCTCTCTTGAGTCATTGTAGACCGCAAGTAGTTGTTCAATAATTTCAACTTTGAAAAGCTTCTTTCAGCCGAGGCGACAGTTACGGGCACAATATATAAGATACGATAAGCAATGGAGATATTGGGATATTTCTCACATGCTCAAAAATCTCCATATATAGCATACATTACCGAATCTGGTAATGTGAATCTCATTATCTTTAATTCAAAAATAAGATCATATACCTCAACAATATGAGACTGATACCTTCTGGACGACATGATCCCACAAAATGCTCGAAATAAAGTTACATCAAAATTAAAGTTACTGATTAGAGAATTTAGATGACACGCATCACATATAGACACATATTACAAAAGAAGAGCGCAAAAGATTACCGTGGCCAGGGCCTGACAGTGGCGGCGACGACCGGGCGGTGGCAGTGTCCTGGGGATCCTGCTATGGATGGGATCGCCTAGATGATGCTCACACTCTGTAACAGCCCCAAATTCTAAAACCTAAAAACCTGAGTAAAATTTCCACTTTTGTGTTTCATTGCATCATGGCATCCATATTAATTTGCTAAACAACACACTAATTGGTTTGGCAACATTGAACAACAAAATGCCAAACTTGCTTTAACCAAATCTCAAAACAATGAAGGCACTCAAACTTGCAAAATAAAATACTTGACATCTTATATTTGTCAAGAAAGTTCCAAAAGTTCAAAAATAATATTATGCACTTGCTCTAAAATTACTAAAGGAGCAACATTTGAATTTAGCAAAAATGCCATAAATAAACCCTATGAACAAATGTTGTCCAACCTATTTTATTTTGCAACCCCAATTTTTGTGGAGCTTCTACATGTTATGGGGGAGGCTACATGAATTTTCTCATAATTTCTGAAATAGTCTAAGTGCCTTAATTAAATCCCTAAAGTCACATGTTTTAAAAAGAAACAGAAAAGGACCAATTTGTAAATGGGAAAATAAGAACAGGGGGCTTTTCGCAAAATCATCTTCTCTCCCTGTAGCGACCGAGCAGCTCGAGCTCGACCGCACCAGCTCGCCGCCGCTGCCCGTGCTCCTCATGCCGCGCTGTGATGGGGAAGAGCACCCCCCAGGCCACTCTGCTCTCCCTATCCACTCGCTCACCTGCCCTCTCTCTCCCCGTTTTCTCCCCACAAGCGAACCCTAGCCGCCATGGCCTCCGAGCTCGTCGCCGTCGACTGAGTCCGCCCGGAATAAATCGAGGACCACAGGAAGCTCCGCCGTGTCCTCCTCTTCATCCACACCGCAGGAATCGAGCCGAGACGCCGTACATTCCCGGGAATCGAGCTCTCCGTCCCCGACGTCCGCCGCACTCCGGGAAAAATCGCCGTCGTTTCCGACTGTCCCCGTCTTCGTCGAGCCTTCCCACGCGCCCAGGATGAGTCTGCGATCCTCCCCGCGCTCCCAGTTCGGAGATGCATGCCTTGTAGCCGTGGATTCGCAGTAGCTCGCCGCCGTGCCATTCCGCTCGGATAATCCGATTCCCCAAAATCGGATTGTCCGATATACTCCAGCACGAGTAGCCTTTTAGTCCTTAGCAGAATTTCGGGCCAGCCGTGTCGATCGGATAATCCGAGCTAGCCAAAATTCGGATTATCCGAAAATATTCAGTACTCCAGACAACTGTTCAATTTAAGGTCCTTAGCCGTTTTTCGAGCCAAATGCATCGGATATTCCGATTCCAACTTCATCGGATAATCCGATTAACCAGTTTCAGCTGTAATGCAAACCAATCCCCAGCTCACTCTCTGTACTTGTTGCAAGGATGTTTAATCACCTAAACCCTGCATTCTTCACATGATCATGTCATTCATATGCAAGTTCACAATAGGGTTACTTCTACTCTAATCAACAAGTAAAGATGATACCTTACCTAACTCCACGGTATATTCGAGATGCGCCCTCTAAGCATCCAAACTCCGTTTAAATTGAATAGCTTGAATCATCCTCATCTCGGGGATTTAAAATGTCATGTCATCATGTGTTTGCGCATTGCATTTGTGAAGCATGTGTGGTGATTGATTGTTCTTCCTATGTTATGCTTCGATAGATCAAGCAGCCGGGGTTACACCGCAATACCCCGACGATCCGTACTACCAGCACGTTGAACTAGGCAAGCGTAATCCCCCCCTCTGAGCATGTCTTATCCTATTTTCTGCAAATATTTTATCCACTATAATATTGCATGCGGTTCTAAATGTCAATTTTTATTGGACTAGAGTATCCTATAGTTGCATTAAGTTTCCGATGCCATTACCTGTTTCCCTCCTATTATCCATAGGTTTGTATTGTTGGCCCGAGATACTTCACTATGCTATGTTGATGCTTAGCCATGCTTAGTTAAATGTTTATTCGTCCGATGGATATTTCATGTTGGAAACAGATATGGAAATGTTCGGATGATGGTGGAGGAATTGTGGTGACAGGTAATAAAATGCTTAAAGGTGGGGATGAGAGGCCACTGTGGTTGTGGTGCTTTGTCTCGTTCTCGCCGCCTAGGTGCGAGTTCTTTACCTCTTGAACCAAGACTGAGCGTGCAACCATGCGTGAGGCCTATGCAATTGCAGGAACCCTTATTCGACTAAATAACTTGTGAGGGGGGCTAGCCAGGGTCCTCTAGTTCGAACTTCCATTTGCGCGTGCGTGATGATGGTGGTTGTGAATGGGATGAGGATGGTGGTGTTAGGAAAATAAGTGGCCGTGGGGCAGGGTGTTGGAGGCACTGAACCTGTCCTACCGCCACTGATGATCCTGGATAGTCTCGAGCGAGGGAGAAGTCGTCACCGCTCCCACCCAGCCGGCTTTCCCCGGAAGAGAGCTAAGAGCTAGGCAATGGGCCGGACGGTACGCGTGGCAAACATTGTACACCCCTGCAGGGTAAATCTTTTCGAAAAGCCGTGTCCACGGTTATGGACGACTTGGGAAAGGACGATAAGATCATAGAATAAATTAAACGGAATGATTAAAACCTGAGTACTAAAGGTACTACTCAAGAATGCAAGGTTAGCTTCTTCGAGGGTGATTCGGGGAGGTGCCTTTGTAGAACAGGTACAGTGATGATGGTGGTTGATGATGAGAAAGGTGATCAAGAGGAAAGAGTTACTTCTTACCCCTTTTAAAACTATTCTGATTAGTCGATGCCTTGGAGTCGTGTTTCTATAAATAAAATCAGCTTTATGCAAAACAGGCATAAAACTTTGAAAGCCTCATCGAGCTAAAGCTCTATATTTAATCTTGCGAGTTCGTCGAACTCAACGTCGTTTGTTTTGTTTCAGAGAAGGACTTCACCGACCTCGAAGGTGGGTTCTTTGTGGACGTCGACGAGTAGTCTGGGGTTCCCAGGTGGCAGCTTGGGACATCCCGGAATAGCTGGCGTTGGATGTTTATTGTAGGCCTCTTAGGCCATAATTTGGATCTTGTTGTTCAGAACAACTTATTTCGCTTCCGCATGTTGTAATGTTAGGTCTGTGACCTCTGGTTGTATTTTGCTATCTTTCTCTATTATAAGAGTTGAACTATATGATTTGTGTCGTAGAGTCTGTGATGTGCCAGTTGTTCCACAAGTCTTGATCTCTCTATTATGCATTGATAGTTGTGCATGTGTTAAGGCATCAATCGGGGTATTGCGTTGCCGATGATCCATTCCGAGCAACGCCTGCCAAAGGTTTTGGCCGGGGATTGGTAAACCCGTAACCTCCGGTTGTATCGCTTAACCGGTGACACACAGCATCACTGTATAGCAGTCGGGTCGGGGCGCCACACACTCGATGGCCAGATCCGCGATCGCCGATCAGGTGCAAAGAGGAATCACAGCCGAGGAGGCGAACAGAACAGAACTATAGAAGAGAGCCGAGCCATCGCGATCGTGCGTGTGCGTGCGAGGGGCTGCGAGTAACGATGCTATCGATCGCGACCTGGGCCCTCTTTGTGCGAATAGCAATGCGATCTGGCTCCTTTCCATGGGCCACGTTCCTATAGCCTGGCCGGCCCATTTACATTTTGTTTTGTTAAATACATCATACGTATCTATACAAGTATAGTACCTATACTACAACGTACCTGGGGTGGGGCCCCTGGATTTGGGGGGCCCGGGGCGGTTGCCCACCCTGCCATCCTCCAGGGCCGGCCCTGATGCCGTGATGCGCTACCACCGAACTCACCGATGCAATGCCCATGCAGACCCTTTCAGGCTCCATGCGTCCAACAACAATGTGCTCTCGGTAACCCTACGTTGTTGGTCGCGTCAGTTCAGCATCGCGTCGCAGCTTGAGTTTCAGACGTTTCTCGACGGCCAACCTGACGTCGATGTCGCCAGGGTGGACAAGTGGATGATCTCAATGCTGCAGTTTTCCGTGTGCACTCTCCTGGCCAGATTCAAAGGAATGGTGCTGGTGGGGGCTGGCTGTGTTACTTCACTACGGGAAAGACTCAAGACGCCGACGGCCAAATGTCGGGGCCGTCTCGGCGTAGACCCCGACCAGGCCCGCCTAGATCTTTCCTTTTTTTTAGCTAGGCCGACGGCATGCCGTCAGCCTAGCTTTTTTGTTTTTTTAGCTACGCCAACGGCACGCCGTCGGCCTAGCTTTGTTTTTTTACTTACTCACTGTTTTGAGCATAACTTTTGCATTGGAACTTGGATTTCGATGTTCTTTAGCTCGTTTCGAAGAGGAGAAGTAGATCTACATCATCATACACATTGTTCAAACTATATTCTTCAAAAAAATCCATGAGCAAGGACAAAAAATTCCATGTTCAAACAAGGGTTTCGCCGAAGAGGTGCTCCGGAGCGTCGGGATCCCACCACAAGCTAGGGGGTGCCATACCATGTGTGTACAAGTGTGCTATGGATTTTTGGATGGCAAATATTGCACTCTGGGTTGTGACCTGCTTCACCGGCATACACTTCTCTCTAGGGAGTTTCATGACTTATAGCCTGAAAGTCCCAGATCGGACAAACATGAGGGAATCTTGTCAAGAGTTGGGTCATACCATTGTTTTGGGACTTCCTAGGGTCCACCCTAACACAACCAAGCAACTAGGTACACTTTGCTACCCCAATTTGACGCCGGTACCGGCTGTATTCATATAAGTCTGATTTTTCTCCAACGGGGTTAGGGTTTCACCGGAGTGGGGCTCCGGAGCGTCGGGTTCCCACCACAAGATAGTGGGTGCCATACCATGTGTGTAAAAGTGTGTTATGGGTTTTGGATGACAAAGATTGCACTCCGGGGTGTGACCTGCTTCACCGGCATCCACTTCTCTCTAGCGAGTTTACATGCACTTATAGCGTGATAGTCCCCGATTGGACAAGTTGGAGGGAAACTTGTCAAGAGTTGGGTTATGGATGATATGGATGTCATATTTGGATTTCTCTCATTTTTCTAATCGATTTAGACATATTATTTGTCAAATTTCGATTTACGGATTTGTAGATATGAATTATTCAATATTAAATGGAAAAAGGCAAATAAGTTAATTATTATTTGAATTCAAGAATATTTTAATTCAAGATTATTATTAATGATTCATTTCTTTTTATTTAAATAATTATTTGAATTCATAAAATAAAGGTGTGTGATATCATAGTCCATGGGTTAATAGGATTGATAAGATACTATTGTCAGTAAAGCATCTGTTGTTTTCAGGTAGCTCATAAGAAAGGAACTAAAAAGTTAAGCGTGCTGGGGCTGGATCAGTCTGAGGATGGGTGACCTGTGGGGAAGTGTTAGTAGAAGCGAGTAATTAAGATTGTAATTAAGAATGCTTAGAGATAAATGTGTCTCTAGTGCGATTAAGTGGTTAAACAATTCAAAAAAAATTGGGAAAAAATTTGAAAAAAAAATTTAAACAAAATTCTGCCAATTCATAGGCCGATGGCAGCTAGGCTACGTCGACAGGGTTATACGCCGACGGGGATACGCCGACGGCCTACCCCTACGCCGACGGTTTTCAGCCTTTCCCCGACGGCAGGGGGCCGTCAGCGTCTTGGCTGTTTCCTGTAGTGCTTAGGTGAGGCACGTTTTTCTTTTGCACCGAACCTGTCCAGTTTAGGTGAACGAGGTTAGAGCATCTCCACCGGGCCTCCAAATTCGTGTCCGGCATCCCCAATCGAGGCCCAATTGGGGGTGCCGGACATGTGTCCGGCCAAGTTTTGGAGGCCGCCCATAGCGGCGCACCCCAAACGCCCGCCCCCCCAAACGCGACGAGATGCCGACCAAACAACAAACCCCTTGCGGGCAAATTTCATTCATGTTCAGTGCAAATTTCATTCATATTCAGTGCAAATTACAAAAAATTTGAATGAAATTTGAAAAACCTAAACCCTAACTGCCGCCTTGCCTACTCCCTGTCCCACCACGAGTCGTCGTCGCTGTCGTCCTCGATCTTCACCACCGCCGCGGAGGAGGCAGCACGGCTAGAGGAGGCTCCGTCGTGGCGCGGCGCGCGGCTTGAGGAGGCGCCGTCGTGGCCCGGCGCACGTACGGCTGGTGGAGGGGCCGCCCGAGGAGGAGGAGGAGGCTGACATCGCCAGGGTCGCCATGAGGCCCGGCAATGCCGGTGGAGACAATCCCGTACGGCGTATCGCCAGGGTCGTGTGGGTAGTTTTAGGACTAGGCTGCAGCAGCTACAGGATAAACAGGTTCTTTTTTTTTTTTTTGGTTTTACATTTCCAACCTTCTTCTCTCACGCATATGTACGTGTATGCCCGTATGATAAGGGTTGGAAGGTTTCTTTCAGTCACATTGTATATGTAGTTCGATGACGATGAAATCCGAAGAAGAAGAAGAAAATTGATTCTTTTCTTTCGGCCGTGCTAGCTACATGTATGGAGTAGTAATCCTTTTTCTGCTGCACAATCACTGCACATCAGGAGCATCTACCCTAATAACCAACTTTTGCCCAAGCACTGCACATTACAGTGATACTATGCACGTCTGAAGCAGACGTATCTTAGGAGTGAACTCCAATCGGTAAAGAAGACAGGGTTTCTCCGTGCCATGATTACGGTGGAAATTTTGGTTGGCTAGCTGTGATCTGGCAGTACGAGCACAGTTGATGCGGTACACGCGAGGGAGACATGGACAGGGATGGCGCGGGTCCGTTAAAAAGGCACCGGCGCGTGCAAATGGGACTTTAGGCGCCATGATTCAGATGTCCGTCTTGCTTCGGTGCAGCGCACAGCCGCAATCTGTCGGTTACCGTGCGCGCGTGCCTTTTGTTCCCCTTCATTGCTCGGAGTCTTCTCCTCGGATAGGGAGCAACTGGTTTTTCGCCGATGCCTTTGATAAACCAGTGTCTCCTGTAATAACAGTCCTGTCTTGCGGTTCCTATACGCATAGGCGTCTCTGGTCCTTATTCAAACACCGATGCTAACCATGTTATGAAGTATTGCAAGTTTAGTAAAATTATCGGCTACCCATGACCTGAACATCATCGACTTGAAATTTCCAACGGGCGAACCTTCTATGAGCTATCCCAGGTGGAACCCGGAGGGGCTCCATCCGGTTGGAAAAGGAGTTCTTGATACCGAAATGACGATCTTTTTTCCATCCACTCCCTACTAGGAGAGGAGGTTTACACGAATCTTCTTTGCAGGTACTGAGGTCAAATTAACGAAAGGTATCCCTGCAGGATAAGACGATGCACGCACGCAATGCCTACTCCTCACTGATGCGCTACTACCACCGAACTCACCGATGCAATGCCCATGCAGACTCTTTCAGGCTCCATGCGTCCAACAGCAATGTGCTCTCGGTAACCCTACGTTGTCGGTCGCGTCAGTACAGCATCCCGTCGCAGTTTGAGTTTGAGACGTTTCTCGGCAACCAACCTGACGGAGGGAGTCGATGTCGCCAGGGTGGATGATCTCAATGCTGCAGTTTGCCGTGTGCACTCTCCTGACCAGGTTCAAAGGAACGGTGCTGGTGTGGCTGGCTGCTTCGATTCCATCTAATCGAGAGGCTGTGTTAGGTGAGGTACGTTTTTTTTCTTCGCTGACTTGTCCGGTTTAGGTAAACGAGGTTAGTACCACTACAAACCAATCGATCTATAAATATAGTTACTTTTAGTTCGGGCCTGCCTACCGCTCGTTCGAATGAGACTCCTGTTCGAATTGAGAATTAGCTTGATTCACTTATTTGAATGACGTTATTTATATTTGGAAATAAACTAAACCATATTGTAACTATTTTTTTTAGTTGTAACCATGGAGCAACCTAAAAAAAAATCAGCCTAAAACCAACCAGTGTGGAAGCGATAAAATTAGTTACAAATATAGTACAGCTGGTGAAGCGAATACAGCTGCAACCATGATGCAACTGAAAAAAATTCAATCGAAAATATTGCGCAATTGACCAGCACGAAATATTGGTGCAACATCAAACGACCGAGTTCTAAACTAACTATCGGTCGAATGAGAATTAAAAAAATATTTTAGATAAGTTGTGGTACACATAAATCTAAGATTTTGTCATCCTCTACACTTATACACTTTTGAAAATTCGATGTTGAAACAATTATTTCTGTGTCACCTAGGCATATCGAGTAATTAGAATATTCTAAAGAATCACATGACATAAAGTATACTTGTTGTTGTCCAATGTTCCATCGCCTTCTGCTTCTTCCTCGTGCATGCCCGTTGACTTCCGCATTCCCCTCGACAACTATCGTCGCTTACAACACAACCGTAGCCGACCATCATATATGGATGGATCCACTTCTCCTTTCCTTCCTTGTATCGCCTCACATTCCACCTCTCGCACAACACATATATGGTTGATCAACCTAAGAATTACAATATCTCAATACGTGTTCCAGTTAGATCTTTGGGGACAGTCGTGCCCTACTACATTGTGTGGAATTCTCCCCCTTGTATCGGTGAGTTAATTTTACTATGGTGTACAAGATAAGTTATATTTGTGTGTGAATATACGTTTCTTTCTTATAGTTAATTATACTTTATATTAAGTTGTGTACAAATAGTGATGATGTTTCGACCGTGGAGAAGGGGTTGTCTGGAATAAAAGTCACATGGTTTGATGCTAGTCTTGGTGTGACAAAGTGGCCGACACAATGTGAGATGCTGCAAGGTTTCTGGATGTCATGTTTTGATACTACATACGTGCGAGAGCTCGTGGTGCTTTTGCCCACAGACGACTTGGTTTTTCATCTAGTGCATCTGCATGTCATGTTTCGATACTGCATACGTGCAAGAGCACACACGAGATGCTGCAAGGTTTCTCAATGTTTGCTACAAGTTTGTGTTTTTAGGATTTTCATATATTGCATATATAGGTGCATTTAAAATGTTGGATACCCATGTTTATTTGGCATCATTACTATTTTTAGAATGTTTCAAATATTTGTTTGCACGATTTTGTAATATCTTCGTGATTTTTTTCTATAACCAATTTTTGTTGCATTACTTTTTTCAAAATGCCGCGGAACTATTTTACACAGCTGTAATATCTATGAACGTTTTTTATGAAAAATTGTTGCATAACCTAAACATTGTCGCATTACGTATTCAAATATGCTGCAAACCATTTTGCACTATCTGTAGTATTTAAAAGAAATATTGCGATGACTTGTTGCAATAACATTTTTTTTCAATAGCGGGTGAGGATTTCGTTGCGCAAGACGGACGAACCGGACACATTCTAGATGGTATATCAGACCTCCTCCCATTGGCCGACCAACGGCTAGTATCCCCATTCGGAAACCCGTCTTGCAAAGTTTCTGTCCATGTCCGTAATACAATCAAAATATATAAATAAAAGGATCAAAGTTAGAGATTAGTTTTTATCTAAAAAGTTAGAGATTAGTCGCATGTGCAAGGGTGTAGATTTCTGAATCCTGAGCTCTAGTGATGCCTTTATTATATAAAATAAAATAAAAATCATATTTACAAGTTTTTGAAAATCTGAACAAAATCCCGCATGTTGTTATTGATGTATCCCACAAATGAGCAAAATTTATTTTAAAATACTCTATATTTAGAGCTAAAAAATATAACAAATGTGTGGATCTTAATATACATGCTCGTATGATTTTACAATATATACAAGATTTTGTCAGTTTTCTATATATTTGGGCATCCTACAATAATGCAAAATTCTTTATATTATGGCCTACACAAAAATAAAAATATTTTTTATATTTTGAAAAATTGAATTTGTGTATATTCAGATCACACATTTGTCATTTTCGTGCAACTCAAATATATTGTATGTGAAATTGAGATTTTTCATGTCTGTGAAATACATCATTACAAACAAGCAAGATTTTTTCCGGATATTTAGAATCTTATAAATATGTTTTTTGAAATTTTTAAATAAAATGATCACACTGTGCAGCTTGGGAACCAAAAATCTCCACGCACAAACTGCCATATGGTATGCTTCTTCCTTCTCTTGCACACGTCACCACGTGCATCAAAAGCAGGGTGAGTTGTTGCTTGTTGGGTGCCTTGACGTGAATGCTCGCGTGGACTATGCATGGACAAAGCACCGGTTTTTCCCATTGGCCATTCTCTTAGTAAACCATGTGCGTAAGAATTAAGCTCCGTTAGTGTGCACCGAAAGTTTCTTTTCTTTGTCGTCCAACCGAATTTTCCGTCCCATTGTCTCTTGTATATCGTTGGTGATGCATGCGAAGACGTCACAAATTGATCTTGATAATTATGCCGTGACGACCTTGTGGTAAACTGATAGGACACATGGATGATGGATCAAGCTTAAGTTCACAGGAAATCGATCGGCCTTTATCCCTTTCCGTGAGTACCCTTCAATCGCATGAAGACGTCAGATCGATCTTTATCCATTTGCTACTCTACGCTGAGACCAAAATCTGATATGACAAGCTAGGCTTCCAATTTTCTCCAATTGGTTCATTAGCGAGCTTGTTATTTTCTTTATAAATTCCTGCTCGACTAGTATAATTAGAAATAACAAAGAAAAACAGTCCAACCTAGCTAGATGTGCCGCCTCCTTGATCGTGCTGCTACACCAGGCCAAGACAAATATTCGATATGAACGACAAGAAACTAGCCAGCTAGGCTTCCATTTTCCACACCTTCTCCTTGTATCACAGCTAGCTCAGATACTAGCATTGGAACACTTCGAAACTTCCAGACAATCTCATCTCCAGCAACAGGAGGCAAGCCACATGTCCCAACCGACGAAGAGGACGCAACAACAAGGCATGAACTCAGGCATTAGATAAGGCGGACCATGGTGTGCATGCATGTACATGCATGTTCCAATAATATATGCCTAGCACCAAAAAGAATATCCTTAATTTAATGAATAGGTAGGCAGCTAGGGTTCTATAGCATGACATCGACCAAGAAAACATTATTTGTGAAAGAGAGAAGACTGATACGTGACCCATCCGAAGAACACAGAGCTGAGACTACTATATGCTTCCGGTTAGATGATTCGTTCTCACTGGCAGTATAGCTAAGCCGATGGGACAGCATTGTCGAGAGCAAGAAGATAAGAAACAATCTTGTGTGTGTGTGACCTAGGTGGGAGGTGGTGTTGTACAAGCACGTGCTAAGTATATTACTGCCTACATATCCATTAATCTGGGGTCATTTCCCGGCCGGCGCCGAGCGTGATCCTATCCACGGCGGAGAGGAGCATATGCTCCACACGTACGATGCGATCCAGCGTCGCCATCGCGTACGATTACTGCGTTGAGAAGCCCCCTCGACGCCGGCCATCCGGCAGGATGCTGGCTATAGCTGTGGCCATGGCTATTTTTTTTTCGAAATAGGGAAGCGCCAGCCTCGATCTGCATCGAAAAGATATATGTGGCTTTTATTTCATTCATTCAACAAAAGATGGCAAAAAGTCTTAAAACAAACGAACATACAAGTCGAAGCCGCCAAAACAGTAAAAAAACACCACAACTAGCACAAATAAAAGAGTAAAACGGGGCCTTGTGCCCCGGCCACAGCCATCGCCAGCTCCCTGGCCAACTCCAGAGGTAGTGCCTTATGCAGACGCTTCGGCTGTCGCCTCCACCATCTTCCGCCAACCCAACTCCAACATGTAAATTGAAGCGAAGACTCTCGCCATGCCTGCCGTCGATGCCACCATGGCACCAGACTGTGCCCCCACCCGCTACACCACACCGCCATGACCCTTTGTCGTTGTCATCGTAGATGAAACTCCGCTCCACCAGTAGATCCCTCCAGACATCCCGTGTTCCAGAACGATGCCCCCAAGAGGGAGTGCCACACCGAGGATGCAGCCATCGCCCGATCTGGTAAACCCAGATCTAGGGTTTCCCTGGAACTCTGGGAGACGGGTGATTCACGGCGAAGGCACCTTCAACAAGGTAATGACACCCACGGGTGCCACTGTCATCGGCTCCGACGAGGCCGACTTACACCGACCGACTTCCACATCTCAGACGGGCCACAGCCATGGCCGAGCCGCCGAAGAAGGAGGTCATCACGCAGTCCACCGCCGATTTGCGTGTAGAAGCCGTCCACGAGCTGCAGGCCACTCCAGAAGCCAAGGTAGCCGTCGGAGGCGACCCGAGCTGCGATGTTCCCCGCGTGATGCGTTGCCGCCACCGCTGCCTGCAGCTACGGGCGCGCCTCGCCGCGAACGGGTCGCCACGCCAATTTGGAAGACGCCGAGCGCCGCCGCCGAGTTCCAGATCGCCGCCGCCGCGCGCACATGCCTTTGCCTGGGGACTCCTTTGGCGGCGGCGAGTGGAGGGGAAGGGAGTGCGGAGGGCTGCACGCGTCGGCGTTGGGCACCCCGGTGCAGCCCACGACCATGCCAATCGAAGATGAACCATTCACCGAGCCGAGTATGTGCAAGACAAGACACAACTAGAGAAGTAAAATAGAAGATACTGCTTTTACAGGAGCAACCACTAGTACAAACTTGATTTTAAAAGACGGGACCTAGAGCCGGTTGAATTGAAAAAATTATCAGCCGTTTGCGAAGAGCTAACTCAAACGGCCGTTATTCTGTGTCCGTCTCTAATGTTATCTCGGACGGTGAATATTAACGCTCGTCTCTAATAGGATATACATCGTAGACGGCCAGCAAAATCACCCGGCGCAGACATATTGCAGACGGCCAGTACAACTGTGTGTCGCTAATTACATAGCTTCTCAGCCGACCAGTAAAATTAACCGGCACTAACCTATATGTGCAAAAGTAATATATGCATTCAGATCAGAGTTCCGTACGTGCGCTAATTAACATACTAATTAAGTAGGTACTTATATATACACATGCCAGCAAAAGACAAAGTACATATATAAACAGAGCGCTCCGCGCGCTGCGCACATGCAGTGCATATATATAGCCAGAGATCGATCGATCGAGATTGATCAGTGCTTGCAAGTCCAGCCAGTACCCCAGCCACCTTCATCGGAGATCTTCGAGCCGCCACCGGTACCCCAGCCACCTTCGTCGGCGACCTTCGAGACTGCTGACTCGCCACCCCAGCTGTCCCAGCCACCGGCGATCTTCGAGGATGACTCGCCACCCCAACCAGTACTGGCGATCTTCGAGGAGCCGCCCGGCCAGCTGCTAGGGCCGTCCTCGATCATGAAGCCGCCATCCTTCCTGCCGGCGCCGCCCTTCCAGCCATCGTCCTCGTCGCTGCTGTCGTCCTCGTCGCTCTCGTCGCTGCTCTCGCACCGTGCCCACTTGCGTTTCGGCACCGTGTGGAGGTGAGCCGCCCCCTTTGCAATCACATCGAGCTGACGGTTGAGCTCGTACGCGACAAACCCATCGACATCAGCGTAGTTGAGGTTCTCTTGAGGCAGTGGGATATCCTCCCAGCAATCGTGCAACGAATGATGGAACTTGGACTTCATATCCGCGTAGTAGTTGTCGATGATATCGATGCCATGGTGGCCATGCCGGTCTTCAATTGTCCGTTCTTCCGGTAGCAGTGTTGAAGATCGATGTGATACTCTTATGGGATTTTGAAACCCCAGGTTCTCTGCATGACCGTCCTGTCATTTGTTATGTCGACGCTACTAAAATAAATTTTCTTCTTCTGAAGGAAATTGGACAGCTCCGGCGGACAGGTCTTGTAATTCGTACTGCAGATCAAGTATAAGATATCGATCGATCAATAGCTGGCAATTCAATAAACCAAATGCTATAGAGATGAAGAATAAAACTAGCTATATATGCATACTAATTTCTAAAGATTATTATATATAAACCAAATGCGATAGATGTAGAACAAAACTAGCTATGCGCGCGCATACTAATTTCTGAACAGATTAATATATACTATCTCAATAAATCAAATGTAAAAATCAAAAACTTCGATCCAAACCTAGTAATGGCCGATTATGAAATCGATCGACAAATTAAACCGCAGAACACATTGATCATTGCGATATTAAAACCGAATAAACATAGACACAGAGATTGAGTACATATATATACTAGATCTGTTTGTATATACGTACCACTGGAATACAAGGACCTCATTGTTCAAGCCTGAGTTGGACGACGGAGACTCGTTTGCGGCTTTCCTCGGCTTTGCTGTATTCGAAGTCGAGCCCCACGAATCTATCCCGGCCCACCTTGCATCGGAGCAAACCCTCGTACTCCAGCAGGGTTTTCTTAACCTGCTCATTGTCGGTGGTGTAGACAATGTGGATCTTCTTCCCACCATGGATATCAGCGGGGAATTCGCGCGTGATGCTTTCTCCGGCGGCGACGGCCATGGCGATTTGGAGGATGCAAAGCAGAGGAGAAGGCGATTAACAGTTGCCAAAAGGGGAAACAGAGGATGCGTTAGACGAGAGAGAGACTGTGGCACAGAAGACTGACCGCACGACGCGTGGAAGACGAGTAGAATGGGTAAAAATGGAACCGCACGTAGTTACTCCCGTGTCGCTGATAGGTGGGCCCGTGTTGATTTGACGGCAGCATTGATAAACAAGGGAACGGTTGATAACTAATGTACCGCATCGGCCGCGTCGCAGTGGCATCGGCAGCTATGGAGCACGCACGCGTGGCAGCCATAGTTAGTGATCCGGAGGCTCCGGGTACCGCCCTTATGGTTACCGATTGCTACCGCATCCCAGTAAGGCAACTGCTGACCGCGTCGCAGTAAAACAACTGCTCCCGCGTCGCACCAACGCAACTGCTCCTCTGGACTGTTCTTTTTTTCATGGTAAAAAATCAAGGCAATTATTTTCCGGAGCGTCCGGGTGCATTCCGAGTTTTTACTAACACAATATTCCTTTTAATATGTAAACAATTTGGAAAATATATATATATGAAACTTCACATTTGTGCGTTATATATAGTACCAAATTTGTGTGGTCGGTAAATTACGAAATTCTGATATAATTGCAGTGAAGTTGTATGGCGACTAGTATAACCTCTCAGAAGAAAAGCCTGACAAGTATCACCAAAGTTTGGACATGATATAATCTCTTTGATATATGACCTTATTTTTTGCCATGGAGCTTCACTCACCCCCAACAGACATATATACACTTGCATTTTTATTTTCCTTCAATACTTTTGATTATTTTAAATTTTATAAGTACCAAATTTATTCCGGACTGCACGAACATATGCGGACACTCCGGCTACTCTGTGTTTGGCGGGAGTGTAAATTTTGGGTCCAAAATTTGTGAGGGAATTTTTTCCGCATTTGCCGCCCCTCATCCTTTCAAACCCTTGTCCACTCGCTCGCAGCCCCTGCAAATCTGTAGCCTCGCCGACCTCCTCCACTCTCCCGCCGCCGCTGCAAATCCCTAGCCTCGCCGCCCTCCTCCACTCCCCTGCCGCCGCTGCAAATCCCTCACCCTCTCCCTCGCCGGCCATGCAAATCCCTAGCCTCGCCGCCGTCCTCCACTCCCCCGCCGCCGCTGCAAATCCCTAGCCTCGCCGCCGCTGCAAATCTCTCACCCACTCCCTCGCTAATCCATAGATTTGCCGCCGCTGCAAATCCCTAGCCTCGCAGCCCTCCCCCACTCCCTCGCTGGCAGTTCAAATACCTAGATTCGCTGCCGCTGCGAAACCGCATGGCCGCCCCTCCCCGTTGCACTCGCCAGCAGGTCCGTGAGGTAAGAGATGGTCCTTGAAGATTATATAGATTTACTAGTTCTGGTTCAATCCCCATGTACCCCGGTATCAATCAAGAAACTAGATTTACTAGTAACCTTGAAGATTAACCTGTAGTCTTTTGGCTGGTCGATGCCGTAGGGAATTGGGGTTGAAAATCCAATCATCCGAGGTGGAATGATTTGGTGCTGTTCAAAGAAATGCTTCAAATTCGTTTTAAGTCAAAGCAAAAAGTTTCATATTAATAGTTGCCTAATATTCTCTTTGATAGTATAGAATTTACTTCATGCTGCAAAGTATACTTAGTTAAGCAATGTGTACTCATTGTCTAACAAATGAGTTATAATTTTGTTCTCATTAGTTGTTTTGTTCTAGTTCTTATGATTGGTGCAACTATATATACTTAGTTAAGCAATGTCACTAGTAGGAAAAGCCAATTCTATGGAAGCTTATTCTGTGGCGCACCTTATAGCCGTGCGCCACAGAATAAGCTTCTGTGGCGCACCTATAAAGATGCGCCACAGAATAAGGTTATTCTGTGGCGCATTACTTATTGGTGCGCCACAGAATAAGATTATTCTGTGGCGCAGCTATGCCCATGCGCCACAGAATAGGCGCGGGCCCCACACCCACGCAAGGGTCAGTCACTTTGGGCTTTATTCTGTGGCGCAGCCATGCCCATGCGCCACAGAATAAGCTTATTCTGTGGCGCACCAGGGTGCATGCGCCACAGAATTCGAACCTGGCTGTCCAAGTACAGGTTTTACAAGAAAACCATTTAGGTATGTAGCTGTTGTTGTCAAACTACAGCAACACACAAGTTTTAAACTTCCAGGCCACTAAATTCTGTGGCGCATCCCCTAGCGGATGCGCCACAGAATTCTACAATTCTGTGGCGCATCCACTAGGGGATGCGCCACAGAAATTTCTGTACAACCACTTACATGTGGGCCCTCCCCCGCGCTGCCTCTCTCTTCCCAAATTTCCTCTAAGTCCAAACCGGCCGCCGCGCTCGCGAATCCTCGCCGCCGCCACAGAACCACCCCTCGCCGCCGCCCAACTCGCCGCCAACCCTGCGCGCGCCCCGCCCTAGTCGCCGGCGACCTCCCCTGTGCCCCGCCCCCGCCCTCTCCTGCGTGGCGCTCGCGAACCCTCGGCCCCCGCGCGTGGCGCTCGGCCTCGTCCGCCGCTGTCGCCTCCTCCAAGCTCGGCCTCGTCCGCCACCGTCGCCCCCTCTCCTGCAGACGCCCTCGACCTCCCCTCCCTCCCCTCCCCGAGGTGTGCTTCCCCTCTCTCCCTCCTCCCTCCCCTACCGAACCTGCACGCAAGGTGTTTGACAAAATTAGGCGCTGAACATCAAGTGATTTGCCACATGTTTGTAAATTGTAAAACTGTCCATATCTGTTCTTTGTGGTGAATAGCTGGAATGAGAATGATATTTGAACCTTTTGATGGTTTCTGTATTTTGACATGACTGAATGTAATGTTCAGTTATTCCACCGTGGACTTACTTTTACACCATCATCAAATGCAATACTGTCTGTCACCTTATTATCTATTTGAGTTTACTGAATGAAACATTGTACTTCTCGCAATATATGTTGTTGTAGAACGTCTCGCAAAAATAAAGACATAAAAAACTGAATTTCCCGTTTCAACTCGGTACAGGGCACATGTTGTACATATTTCAAATGCCATCTGAAAAGTAAAGACATAAAAAACATTGTACTTCTCGCAATATCTGTTAGTACCATCTGAAAAGTAGTGTGTATCTGTTAGTAGCATGTAGCAGGAAGAGAAGTAGATAGGTGGCAGCAAGATCTTAACAGTGTATGTAAATTACTACAAGCAATCCAGTACTCCAAGCAATTATGGCAGCACTCCAAACTGCCGGCAAACTTAACCAGGGACCTCAGTTTAGCAACAAATAGAGTGCTCAATCAGGGACCTCAGAAATTGACAGAAGTATGGCATGGAATAGGAGAGGAACGTGTACAACAAAATTCACATAGCAACAATATTTATATGAATGTAGTTTTTTCTCAGATATTTGAAAACATTTTTGCAGCACAAATAGAAAAATTAAGCATAAAAGGGAAGTTCATTGATCACTTCATAAAAGGGAAACTAACATTGTATATAGTTAACTAATGCATTATTTGTTGTCAAATAACATTGTATATAGTTAACTAATGCATTATTTTCCCGTATGCAGGAAATTTAGAAGAAGCACCGCGTTCTTTCAGGTGAGATGTGGAGATGGCGATGCGGGAGATGTGGATTTTTTATTGAGATGTGGATTTGGCTCCGACCATCGTGTCGTGGAGATGCCGGCCGGATATGCCGGCCGGAGTTGTGTTTTTTTAAATTTGGAAATGCTTGCAGGTACCCCCGAGAGGCCCTTGAGATTGCCGGAACGTCGATTAACTTCCGTTCCGGCAATTTCGGGTACTCCATATGTCCCTTTTTTAGCAAAGGTCATGCCGAATTTTTTCGTGAAATTTGGCATGACTTTGCTAAAAATAGGACATATGGGGTATTGCGACTAATGCATGGGCCGGGGTATCTTAGTACTTAGTTAGGTGTTTTTTTTCTCTTATATTTGTCATACTAACTTTTTGCCTCTTTTTAATGCAGTTCAAACATGTCGGGCGACGCTTCTAAGCGCATGAGCATCGAAGAGCAAGCAAGAGTACAGAACATGGACTTTTGGCCCGACGATATGAGGGACGAAGCCGCGGTCACTAGTGGCGACGAGGCTGAGGAGCATCAACGGGAGGTCCGGGATCCCGACCCCGAGTACCACGAAGAAGGTGGTGAGGATGACACCTCAGGAGATGGTGGCGACCACACGACCACTGGCGATGACCGCACCGATGGCGGCGACCACACGGAACCCGGCGACAGCAACCCGGCCGCTAAGAAGAAGAAGAAGCGGAGGGCAAGGACTAAACCGCGTAAAGTGCAGTCGGTGGACAATGTCACGGACGTGATCACGGAGGTCAGTCCAAGTGGCATGCCGTTGGAGCCTAAGCACGTTGCACGAGGGTACAGCATGCAACTAGGGTGCATCCTCCGAGAAGGCGTGTCGATCAACACGTCTGACATTAGAAGCGAAGAGAATGCGGCTTTGCTCGAACACCTGCTCAGGAGGGTTCACCAACGATACACCTTCCCGAACCCTAAACCCAAAAATGTGGATAATTACGCCACCACGAAGATGAGCACCGCCTTGAGCAGCTGGAAATGCCGGGTGAAGGCGAAGATTCATAATAAGAAGAGCTGGGAGGAGATTAGTACAGGCGAGCCTCACATCACCTTAGAAGAGTTCGAGGTATTTAAGGACTTTTTAAATTCTGAGGTGTGTACAAGATGGACCGAGTGGGGGAAGGAAATGCGGAAGAGGAACTTAGGTAACCACCGTTTGGGAAGCGGCGGTTACAAATCCAAACAACCCACTTGGGACAAGGAGGACGCAGAAATAAGAAAACGTGGGCTGGACAACCCATGGGATAAATTCACAGACGAGCAGACCAGGAACTTTGTCCGGTCCCGCTACTATCTCAACTGGGAAACTGGGGAGTTCGTTACCGATCACGACGATGTGAAGCAATTCCAGCAAAATCTGGTAAGTGAATTTAAATACCACAGATATCTCAAAGTCCATTGCGTTGATCTCAAATTTCTAAGTGTGTTCACCTTTGTGTGCAGGAGGACGAGTTGAAGGCTGAGGCTGAGGCCGGCCAGTCGTCGTCCCAGGGTGAGAGGGAAGTGTGGGACACTACTTTCAACCGGGCGATGAACGTTGCAAAGGGAAGGGACAAGTTGGCGCCGCCGACATCAGCTGGCCGTGTGTCAGGCTATGGTACGAGCGTGAAGTTCACGGAGTACTACAGCTCGGACGGCGCCGGCGAGAAGAAAAAGAGGAAGAGGACGTCCAAGAACGAGGATAGAGCCGAGGTTGAGCGGCTGAAGGCGGAGCTGGAGGAGCTGAAGAAGAACACCGTGGACAAGCAGGAGGTGCAAAAGCTAGTCCGAGAAGGCATCCACCAGATCATGCCCCCGCAGATAGTGGAGGGGTTCGCTGCCTGGATGGCGGGAGGTCAACAGGGGCCGATACACGTGCCCAGCTTCTCCGGCAGCAACTCCACCATGAACCGGTCGCCGAGCGACATCATCGTGACCCCGCCGCCCATGGCCCCTTTGGTCACACCGGCGCTGCCTACCGCACCGGGACGCGAGAAGAAAACTCCGGCCACCGCCGCTGGCACCGGCGCCCGTGTCTCGACGGAAGCCGAGCTGGACGTCGTCACCAAGGTTACTAATTAATTAGTCTGCGTCGTCTTCTGTATAACTATGTCCTTCTGTATAACTATGTCTGCTTCGATCGATGACTGTATTAATCACACAAATGCATATGTTGCTTAATTTCATTATAGGAAACGCCTTGCATGCTCCTGCATAGGGTAGGCGACGAGTTGAAGGAAGTTGCTACGGGCCTTATCCTAAAAACAGGCAGCGAACTAATGCACCACGCTCCAGTGGACAAGGGTTTTATGAAGGTCAAGGTAGTCACGGTGCCGAAAGTGTATCACAACATGGACCCCCCCGTTCAACCTCAAGGAGCCGATGAACACGTGGTCCTTGGAAAGTGCCCCGAATGGGTCTCGCTATGGCCGAAGACCCAGATTCGTCTTGGGGGGGGGGTATTATTGATGAGGGCCCAAGACGCAACACCGGCGCCACCTCAAAGTTCCGGCGGGACGCTCCGATCCGTCCCCCGAAGAAGCCTGCAGCCGTCGCCACCACCACCAACCGCCAGAAGCAACTGTTGGTAGGCTCTCAACCACAACCGGTGCAATTGGGCTCCGAACCACAACCGGTGCAATTAGCAGGCAACGCCTCTGCACCTCAACGTATTGGTGGCAACGACGACGACGACGATGATGATCTTATCGACGTCGGTGGCTTCCTCAACACTGGCGCCGAAGACGCCGACGGATTCATGCGTCCTGTGGATCTCGAACCACCCTTCCGTGCCCACGCCGATCAACCTGCTCGTCTCAATGCAGTCACGCAGCGCCTGGACTTCCAGGGTTTATCTCAAGAGACACCTCCAGCAGCCGGCGTTGCAGCTCAAGACAAACCGGCTACCGGCGTTTTCTCCCCTGGCACGATTGCGAAATCGGTTGCAGAGGGGCTTCGTGGGCAGCCATGGAACAATAAGCCCAGGAGGCCCCCCAAGAAGATGCCAAAGGGCGCCTCTGCGAGCCAGCCACCTAAGATGCCAAAGGGATCAAAGGGCGCCTCTGCGAGCCAGCCAACTCCTATGATTATCCAGGGTCGTGAAGACACCATACCACCCCCTCCGGACAAATCGGCGCACATGGTTCATGAAGCTGGAAAACCGATAGTGCCTCCGGAGATGATCCACCTCGCAACTCCATCAATGATCTCTTTGAGCGATTCTATCTCTATGCTAGAGGGCTTTCTTCTAAAAGACAGGGATCCAAATTACCCGGCGTTCACTGTCCAAGTGCCAAAGGAAGAAGGCGGGTTGGTGGTCGTCGGTGAACACCCCGCGGATCTGTTCTTAGTAGCATACGAGGACGTGTTCAATCTATTTAACCAGCAGCGGCTCAACTATAACTTGGTCCGCCTATACGCGCTCAATGAGGCCATGACTATCCACAGAGATAATCTCTCGCACGTCGCGGTAGCGGATCCCTACTACATGCGTGACAGCCAGCTGGTGCAAGGATCTGTGACACGGACCAGCGCAGTTGAGTACCTCGAGAGGTTCATGTTGCAAAACCAGCAAAAGAATTGCCTTCTTGTGCCTTTCTTTCCCGAGTAAGTACACATCCGCTCGCCGCCGTATCTTGTGCCTTTCCGAGTTCAATGCATGCATGTTTCTGATCATCATCTCATTTAAATTGTGTTGAGCAGGGACAAGTACTGCGTCCTCATCATCCTACACCCGAGCCATTACCATGCCACTTATTTTGACTCAGGTAGTAGTACTACGAAAAGGTATGCCAACATAATTGCTGTCCTCAATCAAGCTCTTCACGGCTACCACCAAAAGGGAGGCGTCTTCGAAAGCACCGTGCAACCACAATTAATTGATAATAAGTTGCGCCGGTTCAAGCATATCACCGAGTTCTCTTGCCTCAAGGAGCAGTCGGGCAGCGAGATGGATGCCTTCTACGCCCTCCGTCATATTAACATGATTATCCGAGATGGAGCGCAATGTGGTTTGCCATCTGCTTTACAAACATGGGTCGAATATGACAGACGCAAGTCCGATATGGATCTTAGAAAAGACTTCCAATGCATCAAGACCAAGTTATCGGAAGTCATCGTCGGAAATGTTATCACAGCAGGGGGGACCTTCCATTGCTCCCGACGAGGTAGATAGGATGTATTATAAAAGAAAACCTTACACATGCACACATACATACTCTATTTTATCCACTTAGATGAATAAATCATGCATGCATACTCTATTGATATTATTAACCAATATATATATCTATCTCCATCTACAGGGTTGCATCAGAGAGAAATCGAAGAACGCCTAAAGTTGCAGAAGGACAACAGGGCGTGGATGACGAAGAAAGACGGCAAACCATTCCCGGCGCCGCTCGCACCGCTCGCTACATGAGATCGTCGTGCTCCCGCTTTTGCTCACCGTCAACGCCGAGATGTAATCTATTCGATCCTAGTGTAGGCGGTGAACACTTCATTTGTAACGTGTGCAACGATCGATTAACTTTTGTATATATCTCAACACTTGTGTAAAACTTCGGCACTTTTGTATCAACTTGTGATGAGACATATATTAGTAATGTGTTTGTTTTGATATATGTATCTGTGAAAATATATCCCTGTTTCTGTTATATCTGTGTAAATATGAAATATACATGTATTCTGGTATTATACTGGTATTTGTATTCTGGTAATATACGGGTACAATACGGCACAGTAATTCTGTGGCGCACCCAGAACTATTCTGTGGCGCATGTGAGTGGGGTGCGCCACAGAATAGTTATTCTGTGGCGCACCAGGCTGGGTGCGCCACAGAATAGCCACTATTCTGTGGCGCACCTGGTGGTGCGCCACAGAATAGCTTATTTAGTGGCGACTATTCTGTGGCGCACCACCCATGCGCCACAGAATAGAAAAATGGTGCGCCACAGAATAGCTTTTCTGTACTAGTGTGTGTACTCATTGTCTAACAAATGGCACATAAAGGCATGCTCATTCAGTGTTCAGCTAGAAAAGTATTGTGAACGCAAGTGTGTGGTAAGAAAACAAGGTTTCCAAATACACATATGATTTGTGTTTCGTGGTCTTAATATAACATATAATTTATGTGATGCTTTCTGTTTTTGTTGAACAGTTTGTACCATGTACAGCTCGCCTAGCGTTTAACGAGTTAGTGCGACATCAGAATGTGTTGTTTCGTGGCCTCGAGAGCACATACAACATTCAAGTGAACAAATGACGTAGTAAGACCCGCTTGCACGGCAAACAATGGCAACAATTCATCAAGAAGAACAATCTCTGCGCGGGAGATTTGCTAGTGTTTAACATGACACCGCATCCCAGGATAACTGTTGCCATGGAAAAAGAGGCAACAACGAAGATGAAACTGATGAGATTTATGACGATTCTGACAGTTCTGAAGATCACTTTGACGACGATGACAGAATCATAGTTGACCAAAGAGTTTGTCTCAACAACCATGAGAAAAACCGCCTCGTTAAGCTTCTACCAGTAGGAGCCTATGTTGGAGTTCTTTTTGTGACTCGCTTGACGAGCACAAACTTGAATAGACATGAGATTGTATGTACCCACAAGACCGCCTCTTTTCATGCCTCTATAATTTCCTATGTTAATATATAGCTATATGTCTTTATGGAAAAATGACATAGTTACGTTATCTTCCATGCACAGAAACTACCTAAGGTGAAGCAGAAGAGGCTCGCATACCGGCTCAGGGCATGGCTGGACTACGTCTTGGAGCAGCAGCATCATCATCGTCATCACCTACAACAAGAGAATCGATGGACGCATTGATTTTCGACAAGCTGGGATGGAAGAATTTCGTTGAAGGCAAGAATTTTGTGATTGATCTACCTGTTTTGATCATTCTAAGAAAGATCAATAACTTGGAGGTCATTATTGAGTTCCAGCTCATAATAGAACTCATTCTAGCTTGTTAAGGTTGGGGGTATGGTGAACACTTATCTGATTAGGGCTACTTTGTTAATTGGCACAAATTGCGGTTGGAGGCATGTTATATATATAATATATATGCATTTGCTAGCTGTTGGCATTTCTTAATTAGTTATATGTGATTTCTGCCCGGTTGAGGTTTTGTTGATGCAATGAGAGAAAAAAAAGAATTATGTAGCACTGTTGACCAGTACCACAAACTCGGAACCTTGGAAATAATCCCGGAGCACATGCATATTGCCCAAAAAGCAGCTTTTACGGCCGGAGAGAAAACTCGTACCATCCGCATCCTAACGACGGCCACCATTTGTAGCCGGCTCCAATGTATATGCATTACATACGTCTGATAATCACAGCCATCTCTGAAGGTTTTGTTATTGGAGACGGTTGGTTTTCCCGGCGAGATGCGAATTCATTACAGCCGCCTAAGCCAACCGGCTCAATGAAGCGTACATTAAAACCGTCGGAGGTGACTCTATGGGCTGGCTCTAATGCGAGGTTCTGTACAGTGAACTCTTTCTTCATGTGGGTTTAGCCCACTTTTCCTTTGATTGAATGCAAACACAAACTTCAGGCATCCAAGAAAGAAGTCGGCCGCACGGAGCAGAGGTTAGGGTTGAGCGGAGGCCATGGCTATTTTTTTTAGAGTACGCAAAATGCGTGCCTTACTTTTTTTTTGAAACGAAGGCAAAATCTTTGCCTTATTACAAGGGCTGCTCAAACAGTAAAAACAGTTAGAAAACAGCCCACTCCAAACACACACCTAGCCCTATCTTATGCTAGCTAGGTCTTGATCTCCAACTCCTGCTTGGCTCCACATCTTCATGTCAGCCACTGTTTTTGCTGCCAGAACATCCTCGTTACATTGCTGTGCAGTGTTCCCGAAGACGCGCGCATTACGTTGCTTCCATAGGCGGAGCATACGTACAGAGGATGCTTGTATTTCTAGCGTTCAATTTCTGGCGGAGCATACGTACAGTGCCGTGTGTACTTGTGAGGCTGTGACGTGTCTCATGCAGGTGTGGTACGTAGCTATACGTCCGCGGTCAATTTGGTCCAGAGGAGTTTGGATACTTTGTGATATCACGTTGCGCGCGTTGACTCCATCGTGTTTGGCCGGCCAAGTCGATCCATTGTGCCTCGGATGCTTGTATTGTTGTGCTTGGCGTACATTAGTGGTTGCATATTCGTTGGAGGAAGTAACTTGCTTCTTTGGTGCTCGTCCGCGTAGCTTTACTGTGAGAGGGACTTGCAAATGGTCCATCCTCCACATCAACAAAAATATATCGCGTCGACACAAGCTAATTAAGTCCCTGTTTGATAATTGTTGTTGAGAAAATGAAGTCTTCTTTGACACAATTGAAATTGTATACACGAAATTTCCGAGGGCAAAAATCATGTGCCTTTCAATTTCCCCACTGTAGTTTGGGAGGTGCGGAAAGTGGAAGTGGATGATCCGAAGCATCCGATGTATCCGTGTTCGAGCTACTGAAACAAATGTCGAAGCATGCACATCCGAAGTAAGATGGAAATCGATGTAGAAATATCCAGATTTATTTACAAATACAAATGTGCTATTGGATTTTGTGGCAATTTTGTTTCAAAAGTTGACACATTTGTACCCGAATAAAGTTAATTTAGACAACTTTAGTAATTCTAGCCCTATATTCCAATTATCCAACCTAAAAACCTACCAAGTGGTTACATGCATGTTATATGTGTGCGCACATAACACCTAGAAACATAAGGTACCATTAGCATGTATAGTGTCAAATACTGTCTTATATTTTAGAACATAAGTAATATCTTTTATAATATTATGAATGTACTCAAAATAGGCACCACTAGATTCATATTCAAAAGTACATTCGTAATATATGATTTTGTAACCATTGACGAAATGTTCTACGAATAATTTGCGGTCAAAGCCTGAATTTATAAACTTGGAATACGCCTTATCTTAGAACAGAGGGAGTATACTATTATCCTCGTCAGATCATGACCCTAAACCTTGCAAAATTGGCTTACAGTGAATATGTTAATTCAGCGTAGATGACTAATCCTAATGGGTCCGGCACGCCAGATGCAGGAGATGTGTGACTTTACTTCTTTTCGAACATAAAATGCGTTCCATACCTAGGAGCTAACTTCGGTAAAGGAAAACAATAGTCTTTCTTTGCCATGATAGATTTTTCCGTCTTGCCAAGGACATGTAGCTAGTCGTGTTCTCCTAGGAGGATGACTATCGAGCACAGTTGATGCGGTACACGCGAGATAAAGAAATACAGGGATCGATCGGTGCCGTTACAGAAGGCACCGACGCGTGGGTGCATGGTTAGGTGATCCATCATTTCGTTTCACATATTCACATGTCGGCAAGTGAGTAAGGACTTAGGACTTAGGAGCTGGAGCCATCAGCCATGATTCACAAAGAAAGAAGTTTTTGAGGCAATTTCACAAATGGAGCATAATAAAGCTCTAGAATCAGATGGGTTTCCTGCCGAGTTTACCAAAACTGTTGGAATACTATTGAAAATGACCTTTTGGAAATGTTAAACAATTGCAACTAAACAAGTTGCCATTGTATAAACTAAATTTTGGAATAATAACACTCCTGCCAAAAAAGGAAGATGCGGTGCAAATCCAGCAGTATCGGCCTATTTGTTTACTCAATGTCAGTTTTAAGATATTCACAAAAATGGGCACAAACATAATTTCTTTGGTAGCTCAAAAAGTAATTAGACCTACTCAGACGGCCTTTATGCCTGGACGCAACATTCTTGAAGGGGTTGTGGTACTTCATGAAACGATTCATGAATTACACAAAACTAAATTAGATGGGGTACTTTTCAAAATCGATTTTGAAAAAGCCTACGATAAAGTTAAATGGCCTTTTTACAACAAGCTATGCGAATGAAAGGCTTTAATGAGAAATGTGTAAACTGATCACTAGCTTTGTACAAGGAGGGTCGGTGGGAATAAAGTAAACGATGACATTGGCCACTATTTTCAAACAAGTAAAGGAATTAGACAAGGTGATCCGTTATCTCCTATCCTTTTTAATATCATAGCTGATATGTTGGCTATTTTAATTCAAAGAGCTAAGGAGGATGGCCAAGTTGGGGGTCTAATTCCTCATTTAGTGGAAGGAGGTGTGTCCATTCTACAATACGCTGAAGATACAATTTTATTTATGGAGCATGATTTACAGAAAGCTGTGAATATGAAGCTCATTGATAACGTGGAACGCACGTTCGCTGGAAATCCCAAGAGGAAGGTATGATGTAGTCAGCAGCAAAGTTTTCCCTTGATTACAAAACCAAGGTTGTCAGACCCAGTAGGAATTGGAAGAGATTCAGAAAGGTGTCAGCGGCGCCGTTACCCGATCACTGACGTGGACCTGCACACACACAATCAAAGTATTTTGCCCCAACGAAACAGGAAGGTTGTCAATCTCCCCGGCTTGCTGAATACAAAGAATTAAACGTATGGTGTAGAATATGATGATGAACACAAAAGTAGCAGCAGGAAGTAACGTAAAGCGTGGTGAAAACGGTGTTTGTATCAATGTGGAATAAAGGACCGGGGTCCACAGTTCACTAGTGGTGTCTCTCCATAAGACAAATAAAATACATGTTGGGTGAACGAATTACAGCTAGGCAATTGACAAATTGCAAACGCATGACAATGCAATATATGACAAGCACATGTTCATTGTTATATCTATTGGGCATTACAACATATACATATACCGCTTACTAGCTGCATCTATGACTCATAATCCACTCACAAGATAGCTTCCGGGTCTCCCATGAGTATTAAGTTGCAAGCAACATATTATAGCATTAAGCAAAGTGTGTAATGTAAACAAACGCATTAGACTTAACAACAGTACCCTTAAGCTAAGCATCGGTTATTTTATCCCTAGTGGCAACAGCACATCTACAGTTTTAGTTGTTTCTGTCTATCAAGCCCAGCCTTCTAGAGACATGAACCCACAATCTAGCATAAATACCCTCTCTTGAAGTCATTAGCATCTACTTGGCCAAAGCATCTACTAACAACGAAGAGCATGCAGGAAGATAGATAAAACATAATATAGATAGATGAATAAACTTGATCATAACTTCACAATTCATCGGATCCCAGCAAACACAACATATAGCATTACATAAAGATGATCTTGATCATGTTAGGCAGCTCACAAGATCTAAACATGATAGCACAAGGTGGAGAGACTACCAACTAGCTACTGCTATGGACCCGTAGTCCCGTGGAGAACTACTCACGCATTACTCCGGAGGCAGGCATGGTGATGTAGAGCCCTCCGATGATGATTTCCCCTCCGGCAAGGTGCCGGGAAGAACTACAGAAACCCTCCCGAACTAGGGTTGAAGACGACGGCGGCCTCGGAACTTTTCGTGGATTTTTTCTCGGGTATCTAGAGTTTCCCGATTAGATGCAATTTATAGGCGAAAGGGCGGCGTCGGTGGCCAGCCGAGGTGGGGCGACGGCCGCGGCCCCACCCTGGGCCGCGCCGTGGGCCCGTCGGCCTGCCTGGTATGGCCCCCCAGCTCCGTCCTCCTGGGCTGCTGCTCCGTCTCGGTCCAGAAATAAATCAGTTAAATTGGCGTCCGATTCCGAGAATATTTCCAGAATAGATTTTCTGAAACAAAAAGACAGCAGAAAATAGAACTGGCACTATGACATCTTGTTAATAGGTTAGTCCCAGAAAATGCATAAAAATGATATAATGTAAGATAAACATGTGGTAATCAATATATAATAGACATGGAACATCAAAAATTATAGATACGTTTTGGACTATCAAGCATCCCAAGCTTAGTTTCTACTCGTTCTCGAGTAGGTAAACGATAACACAAAGATAATTTTTGAGGTGACATGCTACCAACAATATCTTGATCATATAGTAATGTAAAGCATGTGAGCTGAGATCAAATCATTCAAAGCAAAAGTCTATGTTTGATATTAAACACATAGATGAATAAAGCAAGACAATTAAACAAGTAAAAACCTTTAATGGAAGAGGCTATAAAGACATGAAACCGTACAAAGTTTATTATAGATGTTTTAAGCATTCAGTATAGAAGTTATCCTTGTACTCAAGCATCCAGCAATCTTTCACAAGCGTAAGCATTTAGTATTGGCACCACGATGTCATGGCAAAGAGAATAATAATGGGGTTTGGAAGGCCAATGGAAGAAAGGCTCACAAAGCTATAAATGATCATTAGACAAGAGGAAGTCTTATAATCGAAGCTATGCAAAGAGTAGTGATTGCCATGCAACGGATGCACATAGAGTTATAAGTGTATGAAACCTCTCAAATGGAACTAGTGGGGTGCTTCCAACTTGGTTGCTCATGAAGACCTAGAGCACTTTTGAGGAGGCTCATCATTGCAATATACAACCCAAGTTTTATAACGTAAATTCCCCACATAGTTATACTAATGAAACATGAGAACTCTCTCATATGAAGCATATGTGTTACTACTTACTAGCACAAATGATGACTATAAAAATGGTGTTAAACATGAGCACAAGTGTGGATAAAAGATAGTAATGTTGCCCCCCTCTCTCTTTATTTCTTTTCTTTCTTTCTTTCTTTTTCTTTCTTTTTTTTTCTTTTTCTGTTTCTCTTTTCAATGGTCTCCGTAGCTTTTTCACTTTTCTCTCCCTCACTGTAGGGGCAACACTCTAATATGACAACACACTTTTTGGTACAAATAACTCATAATGAACAAAACATGATGTATAAAACTGTATGCCTCTGCCAGTGTAGTAGGATGTGCAATGATCTAGCGTAACATGGGTAAAACCACACATCAGCTGTATAGAATCATGCAAAGCAATATATAACAATGATGAATGACAACAAGTCATGTAATGTAAGGTGGAAGTTGCATGGCAATATATCTCGGAACAGGTATGGAAATGCTGTGATAGGTAGTTATGGTGTCTGTTTTGAGGAAGATGTTTGGCTTATGTGTAGGAGAACAAGATGAAGTTCTCCCACGGGGTTGGATGTATTGGCGAAGTATGCACAACTCTCAATGTGAGCAGAAGGCAATGCACAACACCGAAGAGGCTAGCAAAATGGATGGTGGAAGTGCCAAAAACCGTAGCTCAACATTAGTCAAAAGAACTCACAAGTTTATTGCAAACAACTAGGAGGTTCAACATTAAGAGCATGATTAAATTTACCCCAAGGAGGGCCGTTCTCAGAGGCACAAGTACCCCGCTAGATCCCTCGACTTTAGCACACAACTATGTTGTTTCCAAAAACGTTCAGACATGAGAAGCTATCAAGTCCAACTACACTTTCAGCAATTTTAAGAGTTTATAGTACGGTACAAGTTTTAATAACACAACCACTAATCAGATTTTAGCTTTAATTAACCAGCAAGCATTTAACATCTAATTTCTTAATATCTCAAAACATTTGTAAGGAATCAAGTTATCAAAGTTCAATGATCTACAAGACTATGCAAGTTTTTCCATTATACAACTACCACACACTTTAGCATTTTCTGTTCCAACCAGACGCCAATTATACAACTCTCCAAATAAATCTAAGTGAAGCAGGAGAGTACTTTCTATAAAAGTATAAGTGAAGAACAGGAGTATTCTAAGCAAAAGCGGAGCGTGTCTCTCTCCCAAACAAGAGTGCTAGGATCCAACTAAGTTATGATCAGAAAACAAAACAAAAACAAATAGAAAATAAAACACACAGACGCTCCAAGAACGGCACACAATATGTGAAGGAATAAAAATATAGTCTCACTAGAGGTGACTGATAATTTGTTGATGAAGAATGGGATGCCTTGGGCATCCCCAAGCTTATACGCTTGAGTCTTCTTGATATATGCTGGGGAGATCCAAGGGAGCCTCCCCAAGCTTAAGCTTTTCTCTCTTCTTGATCTTCTTATATCATCCTACTCTCCTAATACTTGAAAACTTCCTTCACACAAAGATAACTCGCAAATTTCATTAGAGGGGTTAGTGCATCAAAACATAAACTCACTTAGTTCTGTAAAAACACATTGCATACTTTAGTTCAAACATTAGCTACTGTTACTAAGCAAGATCGTGATCTCCCCCCGAAGAACGTGAATCTATACTTGCAAAAGAGACAATGCAAAACAAAGACAAAATCTGTCAAAATCAGAACAATCCGTAAATACGATTTTTTTCGAGGAACTTCCGATGCTCAAATCAGAAAACGGTTAACTAACGAAAGATAGGTAATAAGTTCAGGCTTCTGCTAAAATTTTTACAGATTTAAATAGTAATCCTTGATTTTTCACGAATTTTTACCGCGAGGTACAGAAATCTGTTTCTGGACAGCAAATAAAATTTTACCACCCTCTTGCATTAGAGACTTTTCTTGGCACAACAAAAACGAAAATAAAAGATACAAATGAGTTGTTACAGAAGTAAACAACCTCCTTGACTCAAGAAAACAAAAATAACAGGAAATAAAATTGGTTTGTCTCCCAACAAGCGCTTTTCTTTAACGCCTTTCAGCTAGGCGCAGTAGCAAAAAGATCAAGTATTATCAAAATCTTTACTCAAAGAAAGGTCAACAAACTTTTCAAAGAGGTATTGTATCTTATCTATATATGTCTCAGATTCTCCTTTCTCACTTCTTCTAGGTTCACTACTCTCATCAAAAAGGTTTTCAGGAACTATCCAATCAAAATTCTTTTCTAGAGCCTCATGCATCCCCATAAGTTTAAAAGGGATTGGTACCTTCACTTCCCCTTTATAATCGGTTCACTTAGTATATTCAAGTCTATCAATTTCCAATTTTTCAAGGGTACTTATAACATCAATATAGTAGCCAAGCATCTTATAGCGAACAAAAACTTTTCTAGCTTCCTTAGCAACATCACCAAATTCTTTGAGCAGGGGTTTCTAAAACGAAGTCTTTCTTTTCCCCATGTTCCATATCATAGAGTTTAAGAAACATTTGCTGCATTATGGGATTAAGGTTGACAAACCTAGCTTCCAACATGTGTACTAAAGAGGCTGTAGCAATTTCATAATTATGAGCGAGTTCTGCCAAGGGTTTATCCTAAAAATCTTTATGTCTACTCACATGATTAAGGAATTTTTCAATATTATTTCTTCCAATAATGGAACCACTTCCGACTTCAATATCTTTCTTAATATACTTAGCGGCAAACATGATGAGCAACCAGAAAATAAAAACTAGGTAAACCGAAATAAAAAGAAAGCTGATTTTTTTTTGTGTTTTTCGTTTTTAATAGCAAACAAGATAAAATAAAAATAAAAATAAGCAAGACAAAAACAAAGTAAAGAGAATGTTTACGTGTAACTCCCCTTGCTGTAGCCTCCAATTCCCCGGCAACGGCGCCAGAAAAAGTTGCTTGATGATGTGGAACACACGTTCGTTGGGAAACCCCAAGAGGAAGGTATGATGTAGTCAGCAGCAAAGTTTTCCCTTGATTACAAAACCAAGGTTGTCAGATCCAGTAGGAATTGGAAGAGCTTCCGAAAGGTGTCAGCGGCGTCTTTACCCGATCACTGACGTGGACCTGCACACACACAATCAAAGTACTTTGCCCCAACGAAACAGGAAGGTTGTCAATCTCCCCGGCTTGCTGAATACAAAGGATTAAACGTATGGTGTAGAATATGATGATGAACACAAAAGTAGAAGCAGGAAGTAACGTAGAGCATGGTGAAAACGGTGTTTGTATCAGTGTGGAATAAAGGACCGGGGTCCACAGTTCACTAGTGGTGTCTCTCCATAAGACAAATAAACATACATGTTGGGTGAACGAATTACAGCTGGGCAATTGACAAATTGCGAACGCATGACAATGCAATAAATGACAAGCACATGTTCATTGTTATATCTATTGGGTATTGCAACAATATACATAGACCGCTTACTAGCTGCATCTATGACTCATAATCCACTCACAAGATAGCTCCCGGATCTCCTATGAGTATTAAGTTGCAAACAACTGATTATAGCATTAAGCAAAGTGTGTAATGTAAATAAACACATTAGACTTAACAGCAGTACCCTTAAGCTAAGCATCGGTTATTTTATCCCTAGTGACAACAGCAAATCTACAGCCTTAGTTGTTTCTGTCTATCAAGCCCAGGCTTCTAGAGGCATGAACACACAATCTAGCATAAATACCCTCTCTTGAAGTCATTAGCATCTACTTGGCGAAAGCATCTACTAACAACGGAGAGCATGCAGGAACATAGATAAAACATAATATAGATAGATGAACAAACTTGATCATAACTTCACAATTCATCAGATCCTAGCAAACACAACATGTAGCATTACATAAAGATGATCTTGATAATGTTAGGCAGCTCACAAGATCTAAACATGATAGCACAAGGTGGAGAGACTACCAACTAGCTACTGCTATGGACCCGTAGTCCCGTGGAGAACTACTCACGCATCACTCCGGAGGCACGCATGGTGATGTAGAGCCCTCCGGTGATGATTTGCCCTCCGGAAAGGTGCCGGGAAGAACTGCAGAAACCCTCCCGAACTAGGGTTGAAGACGACGGCGGCCTCGGAACTTTTCGTAGATTTTTGCTCGGGTATCTAGGGTTTCCCGATTATATGCAATTTATAGGCGAAAGGGCGGCGTCGGTGGCCAGCCGAGGTAGGGCGACGGCCTAGGTGCGCGGCCCCACCCTGGACCGCGCCGTGGGCCCGCGGGCCTGCCTGTTGTGGCCCCGACTCCGTCCTCCTGGCTGCTGCTCCTTCTCGATCCAGAAATAAATCAGTTAAATTGGCGTCCGATTCCAAGAATATTTGCAGAATAGATTTTCTGAAACAAAAAGACAGCAGAAAACAGGATCTGGCACTGTGGCATCTTGTTAATAGGTTAGTCCCAGAAAATGCATAAAAATGATATAAAGTGTAAGATAAATATGTGGTAATCAATATATAATAGACATGGAACATAAACAATTATAGATATGTTTTGGACGTATCAGTCATTCTCTGTATGTTCGAACAACTATCTGGTTTAAAAATAAACTTTCATAAAAGTGAGATTTTTTTCTTCGGCAAAGCTAAAGAGTGTGCCGATCAATATATACAAAATTTTGGCTGTCAGTAGGGAGCTTTACCTTTCTGATATCTAGGGATTCCAATTCATTACCGCAAATTACTAAATGGGGAGTGGAATCCGGTCGAGAATCGATTTGAACGCAAATTGGGTTGTTGGCAGGGGAAACTTCTATCCTATGGTGATAGGCTAGTCCTCATAAATTCAGTTCTAACAAGCCTTCCAATGTTTATGTTGTCTTTTCTTGAAATACCTAAAGGGGTGAGGAAAAGACTAGATTTCTATAGATCCCGTTTTTTCTGGCAAAATGACCAACTTAAACGTAAGTCACTAGTAGAGAACAAGACAACAGTACCGGTCTTATTGGGCCTTTAGTACCGGTTGTGCAACCGGTACTAAAAGGTCGAGACTAAAGGGGTACCCCTTTAGTACCGGTTGTATATACAACCGGTGCTAAAGGCCCTCCACGTGGCCGAACCTGCGCGCGCGCAGCTGAGGACCTTTAGTGCCGGTTGGTAATACCAACCGGTACTAAAGGTTCCTGCTTTTTTTGCCCCCCCCCTTATTTTTTCAGGGGGTTTAGGTTTTCGGTTTTTTTTCTTTTCGCTTATTTTTCGGGTTTAGGGTTTCTGTTTTTTTCCTTTTCGCTCATTTTTCAGGGTTTTGGAGGAGATCACGTATAAAGTACTCACTACACATATAAAGTACTCATTACACATATAAAGTACTCTCGTTACATATAAAGTACTCATAATTACAATGGAGATCACCGCTAGCTAGTACATGCATGGAGGGAGTCTATTTATCGACATAGTGGAATTCACCGAATTCATCTACGACATGCGTCAGAATGAATCCCGCCAATTCCTCCGCAATAGCTTTTACGCGGTTTTTTAGTAGGAGCTGGTTCCGCTTCCTTGCCAACTTTAAAAGAAGGATCAAATCAGTTATGATCGAAACTAAACACAATTGATGGTAGCAAAATAAAAGTTGTGTATGATGTTTACGTACCTCTCGATTTCTTACACTATTGACTCTCTCATTGACCCTCATGTGAATAAACTCGCAAACGTAGTATCCACATAGTTCCGTCCCCTGTGGTTGTCGCAGACACCACTATACAAGAATTTAATTTAATCAAATAATAATCAAGAGAATGATAATGGTATTAGAAAGATACACAGACCTAGATACGTAGTAGTACTTACGTTGTTAGCCTTGAACTGCAGCTTAGGTTTCCATTCACCGCGTTCTTCCGCGATGAACTTTTTCCAAACCCTGCCCGGAAAAGAAAATGAATTGAGGAGTTATTACTTATACTTTTGATATCCGGAAATGAACGAAAGAGGCCGATATAGTGCGATTGAAATTACCTCTTGAGCATTAGACGCACGCTTTTGTACTCATCTTGATCTCTCCTTAATGAGTCCCAGACTTCAACTTCTCCTTCCTCGAGTCTAATGATTAGCAGAATGAAGTGGTACCTGCGCACATTTATATACGCAGGTATTCAGAACTCATCAATTACACTTAATATCGGGAAAGCAAAATAAAATGTGTACAAGACAGTAACACTCACCCGAAGTTGTAAGGAAAAAGTATTTCCTTTTTGGTACTTTGTCGCTTAAAAACGTTAGCAAAAGTCCTCTGTGTCCTGGGATGGTCAGCTATGGTCTTGACATGAACTTTATCCGGGTCAATGAACCCAATGTCCCAGATTCCTCCCATTCGGCATTCACGAATCTTCATTCTGCATAATAGCGTACAAAATAATGTTGTGAGGATAATTACAAGCAATGAACGAGCTTAACTATAAATAATTAAATTACACGAATAAATTACTTACAGACAATAGCAGCTGATGATAGATTTGTCGAGAGCAAGTTGATTGTACATCTGAAAAAGTTCGGAGAACTCAACCTGCACACCATATTGTCGGAAGTAGTGTTGTTCCTTAACTCCCGCCATGAGATAGATTTTCCCTTCTTTTGCGGCGGCCATGTACCAGTTATGCAATTTATATAACTGTGTTGTTAGAGCACTCGGATTTTCGACCGAGTTCAAATTTATATTGAATTGTTATCTGCGCTATGGGGTAACCTGTCGCCAATGACAACTTCTCCATGCTCGATTTCCCGAGCTTCAGAAGGCACAATGAGCGGGGCGATCGATTGTGCTTCTTGTTCTCCGAGCTGGGCAACTCTTTTCCCGCACGCTTTTCTTGCTCCATCTGTGAGGAAAGTACCTTGTCAATACCTCGCTCATAGTCTGAAAGGGGCGGTGGTGGAGGGTCATATAGGTTGTCAACGGTGTGATCTTTTACCTCAGTTGGTATAGTCTTCAGAAGTTCCTTTATGGGGTCCAGTCTTGCCTCCAGTCTTTCCTTTTTTTCTGTTCAAAAAAGGCTCTCGCCTCTTCACGTGTGCTCACTTCTAATTCCTCCTGAGTCATCTCGCAGCTAACTTCTCAGGAGCCTTGACTTCCTTGGGTTTTTTTGCACGTTTCTTGACAGGGGACGACGTGAACAGCTTCCGCTTTGTCAAATTACTAGTGGGCGCAGCAGTCGGCTGACGGGACGGCGCGGGCGATGGACTCGCGGTGGGCTCCCAATCGTCGGGGGAGGAGGGTGGACTTTGCTGTGGTGAATTTCTAACCGGAGGAGTCGGTGGCCTTGGCGCCGAGTCTGGAAACTTGATGTATTTCTTCTTCCATAGAACGATACCAAGTTCGACTTCTCCCAATGTCTTCTCGCCTTCAGCTCGGGAATGTCAAGATGCATTGAGTTGAATCCCGACATAACTTTCGTGACCCCGACACGAGCAAATCCAGCCGGAATCTCACCAAAATGGAAGGTTGATCCAAGTTGATGTGGTAAAGCATAGCCATTCGCCACCGGAAAACTAATGTTCTTCATTGGCGCATGTAACTCACAATTTGTCTTCTCCGTGATATCATCCACGGGGTAGCGCGCCGCCGACGGTTCATCAACTGGTTCATCAACTGCAGGATCTTGTAGCTGCGTGGAACCCACGCTGCTTTTCCGCTGAGATGGGCAGACATCGACTGCATGATCTTCTACTCGCGGCTGAGATTCCCTTTGCTGGGTAATTAAGGCCAGTTGCTCCTTCACATCATGCATCTGGCGTTCTAATGCAGTAAACCTCTCCGCCTCCTCTTCTTACCTCTGCAATGTTTTCTATAAGTTGCAGCGTCCTCCGGAAACCCTTCAAGAAAACCAACCCCGCCTCCTCTGCCTCGACATCGTCCCCAGTGTTCTTTATTCCCGAGGGCGAGTGAAAGCTCGTCGTCCTCTCTATCGGGAACATATTTTCCCTGTCGGACTAGTTCTATTGCGTCAACTAGTTTTTTGGTGACTCTTGTAATTCTTTTCTTCCATTTTCCCTGTGCAACAATCAGCCCTGTGTTTGGGTCCAACACTGCCCCATGCGCGAACAACCATAACTTGGACCTGTCGGGCCAGTCATCTGTCTGTGGAGTGATCCCTTTTTGACGCAGCTCGTTTTCATAGGCTTCCCACTTAGGCACGGCAGTCTTGTAGCCACCTGAGCCCAAACGATGGAAATATTTCTTTTTCTTAGCATTCAACTTATTTTGTTTCGATCGGGCCACAGCGACGGCCGATTTCTTATACGCCACAAATTCAGGCCAGTCATCTTTTAGCTTCTCTAGATGTCCAGTGAAATCTGGAGTTTTTTCTCATATTTTCTCCACAATGTTTTCTTCCAGTTGTTGAATTGCTCGGCCATCTTGCTAAGAGTCCACTCCTTGACTTTATCCTTCCTCCTCTGTGGGAGATCTGCCGGTAGGCTGAAAGAACCCAATATCGACTCCCAAAGGGTTTCTTTAATTCTTTCCTCGACATATTTTGCGCCAATGTTTTTTTTCTTCGGCTCATTCCATTCTGCAACGGTGATCGGGACCATGTCCCTTACAAGAAATCCGCATTGAGCTATATATTTAGTGGAGATTCCATCGGGTTTCTCCGGTTTGCCTTTTATGCTAACTTCGTCGATCGACAACTTTGCACCATCCGGCAGCTTTAACCCTTGGGCCGGGCCTCGTTTACGGATTGACGTAGATCCAGAGGGCTGAAAGAAAAATGTTTCGTTAATAAGTGCGCATATAAATCAATTAATGCATCTAGCTAGTGATCAACAAGACTTAATATATACCTTGCCGGAGTTCTCTACGGAGTTTTCTAACGGCACTTCTTCTTCGTCGTCGTCTCTGAAGTTTTGTAACTCAAGTCCCTCACCGGAGTCGTTCAAACATTTCGCGCTGAAATCTTCGCCGTCTTCTTCGTCGGTCTCTTCTCCATCGGAATTGGGTCCAAGGGTCTTATCAAATATAATTGCTTGAAAGCGTTCTTCTTTCTCCAAGTCTCGGATGAAGGCCGGGGCGTCGATGATGGGGGCATCGTCCTCCATAGCTCAATGTCACTGCAAATTTGTAATTCATAGCAAACAACTTTAATATTCTTATACACTAATAAAAAAAACTTTGCTACTAAAATAACAATATTGCAACTAAAATGACTTAGCAAAATTTCAAACTTGCTACACTAATAATAACCTAAACAATAATGAATTGTTTTTGCTAAGTTTACAAAATTTGCTAAGTTTCAAATTTGCTAAAATTGCTAAGTTTACAAAATTGCTAAGTTTCAAAATTGCTACACTAAAAATAACCTAAACAATAATGAATTTTTTTGCTAAGTTTACAAAATTTGCTAAGTTTCAAATTTGCTAAAATTGCTAAGTTTACAAAATTGCTAAGTTTCAAAATTGCTACACTAATAATAAACTAAACAATAATGAATTTTTTTGCTAAGTTTACAAAATTTGCTAAGTTTCAAATTTGCTAAAATTGCTAAGTTTACAAAATTGCTAAGTTTCAAAATTGCTACACTAATAATAACCTAAACAATAATGAATTTTTTTTGCTAAGTTTCAAATTTGCTAAAATTGCTAAGTTTACAAAATTGCTAAGTTTTAAAATTGCTACACTAAAAATAACCTAAACAATAATGATTTTTTTGCTAAGTTTCAAATTTGCTAAAATTGCTAAGTTTACAAAATTTGCTAATAATAATCTAAACAATAATAATCTAAACTTTACAAAAAAAAAACCTCAAATGAAGCCGGTGGCGGAGGTGGAGAGGCCGGCGATGGCCGGCGGAGGTGGAGGCCGGCGGGGGGCGACGACACTCGGCGGCGCCGGAGCAGGCCGGAGGGCGGAGGCGGGCCGCAGCGCAGGACAGAGAGGAACAGGGCGCGGTGGCGCGGCCGCGGCCGGCGTCGATGTGTCGACGACGTGCGCGCGTGGTGGACGCGGCGATGGCGTAGAGGGCGCGCGGCGGAGGACGCGGCGGAGGACGCGCGACCGGAGCGTGGCTTCGCCGGGGAGCGTGGCCGGAGCGTGGCTTCGCCGGGGAGGAGAGCGCGCGGAGGACTTCGTCGATTTTGGGGATCGAATCGTCTATTCCCCACTTAAAACTCCATTCAAACAACCTTTAGTACCGATTGTTCAGTACAACCGGTACTAAAGGGTCTTTAGTACCGGTTGTAAAGAACAACCGGTACTAAAGGTCTGTTTTGGCTGCGGCGAAATTTCGCGCGCGAAGCCCACCCCTTTAGTACCGGTTGTAGTTTACAACCGGTACTAATGGGCTTTTGATTATTTTTTTCTCTAGTTTCTTTTTTCTTTCTTATGTTTTCTGTTTTTATATCTATTTGGTTTCTATTTTGTTTTTTTCTCTAGTTTCTTTTTTTTTAATATATATTTAATTTAATTGTCTACAAAATTGTAATAATTATCTATCTATTTGTTTTCTGTTTTTATATCTATTATCTATTTGTCAACGACGTCAATACGTAGGGGGGGCGGGGGGGACACGTGTCCTCCCCAGCGCTGGAAATTATCTATCTATTTGAAGCTTCTTGACAATACACATTGGAAATACACATTCATTATTATTACACATGCTCCTTACATAAAGGTTTAATACATTCCATAGAATGCATTACATAAAAGGTTTAATACATTATTACACATCACCAACATTATTCTACATAAACGGACTTGCTGGCTCGGAGGCCGTAGGATTAGGAGGAACGGCGGGAGGAGCCAGTCCCGTTCGCGGCCGCCCGGTTCTCGCGCGCACGTTTGCGGCGGAGGGCAAGATCCATGGAGGATGCACTAGTACAGAACGACACATCGGAAACGGGCCAAAAACCCCTTCGGCAACGGAGAAAGGGTCCGTGTCCCCGCCTCTGTCACTGATGTGAAGGCATTCATCGGTAACGGAGGCCAAAAAACCGTTTCCGATGAGGTCTCCATTTGGCAACGGTTGTGCGCAGACCTCCGTTTCCTTAGTTTTCCTTCATCAGATATGGAGTTTGCCATCCACCCGTTTGCACTGAGCATTTCTCATATTTCGGTTATATGCCATAATACATGAAAGGCTGATTGCACAATGCACTAAAACGTTATTCAATTCATAACATAGAACAAATGCCATCATTACATTGGTATACAATAATATCACCGTTTTTTACAATTTGACTACAATCATATCTATCACACATTGGCATAATGTAATATCACCTATTACACTTTGACTACAATCATGAACTCTAAACCTATAAGCAACTAACCTAACAAGATGGAAGGCTGACTTAATTAAGCCAGCGTTCCATCTTTGACTTGGAGCTCACCTTCTATGAGCTCTCGGTCGTCGCTGTACCCACTCCAAGACCAGTATCCACGAAATTTCCTTGCCTTAAGGTTTCTGGTTCTCGGAATGATACATTGGTACTTTTATGCAGTGTTGCCGAAATAAACTCCTGCGTGAAAGAAAAGAACTATTAGCGAAATGTACAAAATACATCTGGATATTAAAAAAATCAGTGGCTATTTTCCAGCAACTGCTTTGTTTGGTTGCCATTTTCGAGAAACTGCTAAGATCGACGGCAAATATCCAGGAACTGCTCTGTTTGGTGGCAGACAGTTCGCATTCCTTCCTTCTCTTCTTCCTCGTTCCACCCCAATCCCCCACCCGCCATGGACGACCGCAACAGAATAACAGAGACAACTACCGTCCGTACCCACGGCACCGTTCTGGAGGTGGTTGTACACGAACGAGGAGCATACCGTGGAGCGGATCCTCGACAAGTACGAGGAATGGCTAGCAGAGGAGAAGCATCGGTTCATCGGCCTTGACATCGAGTACACCCGTAATCGTCGGCACATGTCTGTCCTCCAACTCGCCATGCGCCAGCATGTCCTCGTGTTCCACTGGTGCAAGTCCAAGAAGAATTGTCCAGAGTTGGGCAAATTCCTTGAACGCAAGAATATCACCTTCGCAAGCGTGGACATCACCAACGACAACAAGGTGCTTTCTTCTGCCGGCTTCCACATTCCACCGGAGTACTACGTGGACATCCAACTCGTATACAAAATCAAGGGTGGAGACGAGAGGGACGGAATGGGTGATCTAGCGGCAGACCTCATCGACAAATCATACGCCAACATGAAGAAGGAGTTCCCATCGAACCAGCACGATTTTTTGGGAGTGGATGCCGCTGCACAAAGTTAACCTCGACTACGCAGCAATAGATGGGTACGTGACCTACGAGTTGTCTCGCAAGATCCTAACCTTGAAGGACAGGCTACGTCCAACATGGCAGGAAATGCTCTGCCCTAGGTGCAAGAATGCCCTTGGTGAATTGCAATAGGCTTTGGATGTGGGTGTTTAACTAGTTTGTACAGTTGGTGTTTTAACAATAAGTGTTTGTAATTATCAGAACATGTATGTGTGAATTTGCACTAGGAATTTTGTTTATGTGATCAAATGCTCATGCGTAGAACCTAGTTCATCGCATCACAGTCGGTCACAGAAAGATTTATACCTTTCACCCGGCGGGAGAGGAGGTGCAGGCCTCTGCCAGATGCGCTGAGATGCTACCAGCGCGCTGCGACGCAATCACCTCCTCATCCTTCTCCTTCGTCGACATCCACCTCCTCCTTCTTCTCCAGATCAGACACCACCTACAGATCCTCCACCACCTCCAGATCGGCCACTTCCTCCTCCAGATGGGTTTCTGCTGGTAGATCCGCCGGAGGTGCTGCACCACCACCTCATGAATGACCTCCTCCACATCGGCCTGGCTCAGAAGAAGCCGGGCATCACCGGAGGAGGAGGGCGTCAGATGGTGGCGCTGCCGCATCATTAGCGGACGCATGGCCGCCTCCAGATCGACCTTCCCCTCACGAAGGGCTGCCGCTAGAACGGTGCTGCCGCGGCGGCAAGAGCCGCGGCCGCGATGGCCGGATCTAGAAGCGCCGACAGAGGAAGCCATTAGAGAGAGTGAGGAGAGTTGAAAGCCACAGTGTGCGGCGGCTAGGGTTGGAAGAGAGACAAGTGAGAGAGTGATAATGAGACCGAGCCGGCAGTATATATAAGCGCCACATTGGCAACGGACATTTTATATAACCGTTTCCATTGATTTTACACCAGCGAGAGAGTAAACTTACTAACAGGTACTCTAAATTACATATGAACGCAGAGACCACTTGGCAGCTAGTGCTACTACATACGGACTTGATAATGAAGTAAACGATTACATATATGCTACTACTAGCTAATGCTACTACTAGCAGCTGCTGATGAAGACTCGAGCTCATCGTCGCTGTACACGAGTGCGTCCCTCCGGCATAAGGTACCGTCGAAGATCTTGATGAAGAACCCGTTGTCGCCGTCGAACTCGAAGCACAAAAAGTGCCCCTGCTCAAGTTTGTACGCTTGGGCGAATGACTTCCATCCCTGGCCGAGGTACAAATTCCCCCCGACACTCACGGCCGTCTTCACCGCCCAGCTGCCGTTCTCGCAGTCCTCCATCTCCAGATGCATGGTAGCTGCCACCATGCCTTGGAGCTTCTCTGCGAACGCCCTCGGGAGTCTCAGGCGGCTCTCGATGCCCTTGTACAGGATAACCAAGAACTCGAAGCCGCGCAGCTCCGGGGACATGTCTTCAGAGGACGGTGAGGGCGACACCGACGGCGTGGCATTGCGGCTGCGCCCCCTACCACGGCCGCGCCCTCGTCCACGGCCGCGCCCACGTCCACGGCCGCGACCGTTGATGGTACCTCTCGCCGGGGACATGTCTTCAGAGGACGGTGAGGGCGACACCGACGGCATGGCATTGCCGCTGCGCCCCCTTCCACGGCCTCGCCCTCGTCCACGGCCGCGACCGCCGCTGGTACCTCTCGCCATGGATTTGGACGGAGGGGATCTGGCGAAGTTTGAATAACTATAGGCGATGGACTGGGGCTTCAAAGAGACCACTGCTGGTACCTCTCGCCATTTATACTCGCGGGTCTGCTCCGCCCACCTCCCCATCTGCCCATTCGCTAGCCTCCACGTATCAACATTTTCAACGGTTGGAAAATTCTATCCGTTACCATAGAGGCAAATATTGGAAACGGACAATTTTATTAACCGTTGCCAATATAATAGGTGACGGAGATTGGAAAGGGTCCGTTGCCAATGTAGGCTGGCCTGGTCAGGTTTGTACGCACCGGCCGCGCGGAAAGCGCGATTCTTCGTCGGCTAACACCTGCCGTTTCCATAGAGGGGTATCCGATGTATCGTTCTGTACTAGTGATGAGTCTTTCAGCGCCCAATCCAGCTCGGAAGCCTCCTTCGCCTTGAGCTGCCAGACAGTTCTGGCTCGCTGTACACGGTCGTCGTGGACGGACTTGAAGGAGGCTTCAAGGCCTCCTGCATCTGCGGCCCGCCACGCTCTTCCCCATGGTCGCTCCAGTCGAAGTCGTCGTCGTCATCCTCCTCGTCGGGAGGGGCGGCGGCGACTGGTGGAGGTACGACCGTGGATCCCCACGCCACCCCTGCGGCGTACGCATCCTCGTCGGGGTCAGGGACGTCGGACCACGCGCGCTCGTACGTCCTCCGCACCTCCTCCGGCACCGAAGCAGGAGGCCGGTAGGAGGGCATTCCTCTCCACGCCGGGCTCGTGGGCATACGGCGGGATAGGCTCTCGCGGTAGCGCCCAAGCGCGCTCTGCCGAGCACGCTCGACCTCGTCCAGAAGTCGCTGCGGCGGGCGTGGCGGATCCATCTCGTGGAGACGATGCGTTCGTGGCTAGGAATGGTGGATTAGGGTTTACACCGTCGGCGACAATATATAAAGACCTCCAGGGCAGCGCTAGGGGAAGACACGTGGCTAGGGCAGCGCTGGGGGAGGACACGTGGCTCCGCAAAGCCCGACTTTAGTCCCGGTTGGTGTTACCAACTGGACTAAAGAAGCACACGGATCGTGTGTTTCTTTCAAGCGCTTGTGAGACGTTGGATCAGGGGTGAGCCCGACTTTAGTCCCGGTTGGTGTTACCAACCGGGACTAAAGAAGCACACGGATCGTGTGTTTCTTTCAAGCGCTTGTGAGACGTTGGATCAGGGGTGTGTTTCTTTTGAGGGATTGTGAGCTGTTGGATCAGCAGTATCACGACCACTTCATGAGCCACATGACCCGGTTGGTGTTACCAACCGGGACTAAAGAAGCAAACGTACCCTATATATAGCCCCCCTCCCGGACATGTTCAGCACTCAGTGTCTACTCATTGTAGTTCATTTTGGCAGCACACGGGTAGCAGAGAGTAAGATTTCTGAGAGGCAGGAGTTCCTAGAGCGAGGCTGAAGGTGAACCCTCCCCTCGGTCGGATCCAAGCAGCGGCAAGACGCTCTGATGATTAGCAACATCCCCAACACTTGTTGCAAATCATCAGAGACGTCTTGCCGCTGTTTGGATCGAAGGCCGATTTGCCGTCTCACGACCACGCGATGATTTGCCGATTTTCCGGTCAGAGTGGCCACTGGAGAAGGTAGGCAGGGGAAACCGTATGTTTTGTTCTATCACTTGGAAATGCTAAAGATCTTGGAGAATGCAGAGATTGTGTTGGTAAAACTGCAGCTGATTGACATAGTGTTTAGATCTCTCTTCTGAGTTTTCAGGACATAGTTACATAAAAGGTTTAATACATTATTACACATCAGCAACAACATCCCTATGTAGTGTTCACTTTTTCTTCTTGTGTGTCCCTTTCTTCTGATTGCGCCGTAGCCATGGACATTCTTCATCATTTAACACGATGCTTGGGTCAGTTTTCACTTTGAAGGGCGGAATTTCATCAAACTTATTGTAATCTTCTGACATGTCTGTCTTGTCCTCCACTCCCACGATGTTTCTTTTTCCTGAAAGAACTATGTGGCGCTCTGGCTCATCGTATGATGTACCGGCTTGCTTATCTTTCCTTTTTTTCGGTCTGAAAGACATGTCCTTCACATAGAAAACCTGAGCCACATCATTGGCTAGGACGAATGACTCGGTGCGGTACGCAAGATTCTTGAGATCCACTGTAGTCATTCCGTACCGCCGGTCTATCTCTACCCGCTTGACAGGTTGACCCATTTGCACTGAAACAAAGGGATCTTAAAAGAAGGTCCATAGTCAAGTTCCCATATCTGCTGTATGCAACCATAATATGTGTCATTTGTCCCATCGTCGTTTGTTGCATCAAAGCGGACAGCACTGTTTTGGTTAGTGCTCTTTTTGTCTTGGGTTTTCGTGTAAAATGTATTCCCATTTATCTCGTACCCTTGGAAAGTCAATATAGTCGAAGATGGTGACTTGGCCAACAAGTATAGGTCTTGTCCAACTGTTGGGGATATACCTACTAGGGGTATCACCAGCATGGATCAATCCGGCTAGTCCAGGGTGGCCCGCAGTGGTGGTGAAGGCTTTGCCTACCGGGCGGCCCAGATAGCTGACGACCAAGGAAGGCGGATGCCGGCAAGGAGGAGGCCCAAGACTGAAGCCCATGAAGCCACCAAGACCAAGACGGAAGGCGGCATACTTGCCGGCTAGGTTTAGGACTCCGTATACTTGCTGGATACGTATTCACCTTGTAACCCTAGGTCCAGCCGCCTATATAAGCTGGACCTCGGGACGCCTTTAGGGCAACTCTTGATACACAACCAACTCATTGTAACCTGTTCACGGCGATATTGCCTTATAGTGAGTTATAGCAGCACGTAGGGCACCGCCACCGCCGTGGTGCCTGAAGCTGGGTAAACCGCCGTGTACAATCCCGACCTTGACGACGTCCACCTTCTTGCCCTACGTTCACCCTCGGCTAGCAGGACCCCGTCTCCTATCCAAGATGCCGATACGACGACAGTTGGCGCCCACCGTGGGGCCTAAGGCGTCAGGCGTCACGTTCCAGGCGGGAACTCTTGGCGGCATCGGCGAAACAATCGCCGTCGGCCGCGCTGTTCGCTACGGCGACAATCACTACATCAGCTGCGACGAGTCCTACATCCCCGCAGACGACTACATTGTCGGATGCGGAGTTGTGCCGTTTGGCGGCGTCGATGTGTTCATCGGCTACACTTCTGAGGCGTATGGGTTGCCGCGAATTTATTCGCCATCCCACCCGCCCTACAATCAAGACGGATCTGAGTTTGCCTCCTCTGAGGAGTCCGCAGATTCAGATCTACACTTTGTCGGCATGACGGGACTGGGATCAGACTCCCAGCCCAACAGTCAAGATCCCGAATCTATTCTTCCTGCACTCCAGGATGATGTGATGTCGGATGCCGGATCCAGATCTACCGTTCACGTCAACGTAGACTCTGATTCCGAAGAAGATTCTGCCAGCATGTTTGAGCAACGGGTCAAGAAGTGTTTTATTACACCTGATCCTCCGCCATCTGAGGCGGCTACGGGCTCTTCCGTCAACATGCAGCAGATCTTTGTGGCGGATGTCACCGGCGCAGCTTCAGAGAAGGCGGCAACTGACGCCGCCAACCTGGGGACCCCGGCAACCGATCCACAGTTTCCAGAGCCTCCTGGGGCTCCAAAGAAGAAAATCTGGAGAAGGGCGAGCCCAGCAAGATAGGAAGCATGGCGGCTCTGGCGGAAGTTCTTCACACGCCGGTAAACGACAAAACCAATCCGGCTGATTTGGAGAAACTTCGGAACACCTTGGTGGAGCAAACTGAGTACCTCAAAAGCAAGCAAGCAGAGGTCCAGAGCCTCCTCGACGAAGCCAAGGAGGAAAACGCCAAGATAACTGCCAAGTGCGACCCCAAGCGTAATCTTTTCACCACCACCCCATTGCCCAAGCCGGCAGGACAAGTGGCGGAGAAGAGAGGTAGGAAAGGCAGGGATCATGACACCTTCAAATCCCCTGCCCAAAAGCTTGGTTTCGAGTGGGCTACAGCGCCGCAGCGTAAGGACAAGAACGGGGACGTCATCCTCGCAACACCTGTCCTCAACACTGCGGCCGCCTTGGACATCCTCAACAATGATGACTATGACAAGGACGAGAAGATCTACTACGCATCGATCCTTGCTCGCAAAGCTCTAGAGCAGCAGGCCCGTGCTGATTCTCGCGCCGACATGGCGGACGCAAGGGGAGGAAAGTTGGAATCAAAATCCAACGCTTGCAAAGCTGCGGCCGGTGGCAACCCGAAGATCCGTCCGGTTCCAGTAGCCACGGAAAAGGGAAGGACAAGGAGAAAGACCCACGCAAATCACCACCTCCAAAAAGGCAGCGTGATGAGGCATCCAGGACCGGCAACAGGCGCAAGGCCTCACCTCCTCCGCCTAGGCGGGATGAAGGCGGAAGCAGGGGCAGCAAGCAGCCGCCAAGGGTGGCGGCAACCGCGACGATGCCCCGCCGCCAAGAAGAAGCAGGGACCGCACACAGTCCCCACCACCAGTGCCCAGGCACGAAGGCGGAAGCCGGGGACACAACAATGAGCCTAGGCACAGCCGGGCAGCGCAGGACGAGCCACATGCTGATAGATCTGGCAAACAGCTCAGTCCGCAAGACGCGAGACATCGTCTCAATGACATCAAGGCTGGAAAGCAAGATGCCTATCTAGGACCTGAGTGCTTTGGCCCAGCCATCCGCAACGTTCAAGTACCCAGAGACATGACGTCAGTGTCAAAAACTCATCAAAGGTACAATGGAGCGGACAAGCCAAACTCATGGTTGTCGGACTACGCGCTGGCAGTTGAAATTGCTGGAGGCAATGGCCTCGTCGCTGCACGCTTCCTTCCCCTCATGTTGGAGGGGACAGCCCGAAGCTGGATCGAAAACTTGCCGGAGAAAAGCATTCATAGCTGGCATGACATGGAAAAGGTGTTCACGCAGCACTTCCAAGGCACGTACAAGCGACCCAATACATACACAGATTTGGTTCGTTGCGTGCAAAAGCCAGATGAAACAGCTACAAGCTTCTTGGCAAGGTGGATTCAAACAAAGGCAAGCTGCGAGAACGTAGACGACAATCAAGCAATCCATGCCTTCACCACGGGCCTCCTGAAGGGCTCAAGTCTCAGACATAAGCTCGTACGCATGCAAGTCAAGGATCTCGGAGTCATGCTCGAAGTAGCAGCCATGTACGCACAGGCGGATGACGATGCACGCGATGGAGATGGCGCACATGATATGGCGCCAAACAGGCGAGCAAGTCACAAACGCAAGGCTCCCCAGGATGACAAAGCCGGACCATCAAACGAGGTCGCCGCCGCCTTCGAAGGCAAAGGCAGCAACCGCAAGTGGAAAGGAAAGGGTAAAGATGGCGGCTCCAGCAAGCAGCGCCTGACGTATGATCAGGCGAAAGCCTTGCCTTGCCCAATCCACGCGTCCTTAGGCAAAGTCAACCACACATTAGGGGAATGCCGGTTCATGGAGGACTTCAAGAAAGACCCCGAGGTTGGCTGGAAATCAAAAAAGAGCAAAAAGGCTGAGAAGACAAAGAAGGAAGACGATGATGGGGCTATGTCCATGTCAGAGGATGAGGAACCCAAGCTGATGCGTAAAGAAAGGAAATATCCCAAGGTACATGGCCAATTGGTGTGCTTCCTGGGCACTCCTTCGGCAAAAGAAGAAAAGGCGGAGATGCGCGAGCTAAACGCCACAGTACCAGACGTTCCCCAGTATCTAGACTGGTCAGAGGAGCCAATAACTGGGATAGAGATGATCATCCAGATCACGTTCCTCACCCCGGCAAATACGCCCTTGTCGTCGACCCTATTGTCGATAACTTCAGGCTCACCAAGGTGTTGATGGATGGCGGCAGTAGCCTCAACATCATCTACGCGGACACTCTGAAGCGCATGAACTTGTCGGAAAGCCAGCTTGACTATAGCAAAGTCAAGTTTCATGGCATTGTTCCGGGAAAGCAAGGCAAGTCAATGGGAAGCATCAGATTGGAGGTTACTTTTGGGCCTGAGACAAACTACCGCTCGGAGTATCTCAGGTTCGAAGTAGTCCCCTTCAAAAGTGCCTACCACGCCATTTTTGGACGGCCAGCTTTCGCCAAATTCATGGCTCGCCCGTGTTACATATACAGCAAGCTGAAGATGCCGGGACCCAATGGTACAATTACCATCAGTGGCAACTTCAAGAAAGCAAAGGAGTGTGAGCGTGGCAATGCCGCCTTCGCTGAGGCAGTCCTCCACGCAGAGGAGTTAGCCATGTTGAAGAAAGAGCTCGATACATCACAGTTGCCGGAGCATGTAAAGACCGCTGAGCAAAAGAACACTTTCAAGGCGTCCGAAGACACAAAGAAGGCGGATCTGGTCCCAGGTGACAGCTCCAAGCAAGTCACCATAGGGGCTGGCTTGGACGACAAATAGGAAAGCGCGCTCGTCAGGTTCCTCCGTGAGAATCAGGACATCTTTGCATGGTCATCAGCGACATGCCAGGTGTCCCGAGGGAACTTGCCGAGCACTCTCTTAACGTCTACGAAGGAGCCAAACCAGTGAAGCAAGGAATAAGACGCTACGGTGAGAAGAAGCGGACAGCAATAGGAAGGAGATCATCAAGTTGCAAGAAGCCAAGTTCATTAGGGAGGTAGTACACACTGATTGGTTGGCAAATCCTGTAATGGTTCCAAAACCTAATAAGGAAATGAGAATGTGCATTGATTATACCGGTTTGAACAAGTGCTGTCCTAAGGACCACTTTGCTTTGCCTCGTATAGATCAGGTCATAGACTCCACAGCCGGCTCCGAGCTGCTGTGCTTTTTGGATGCGTACTCCGGGTACCACCAAATCAAAATGCGAGAATCCGACCAAATCAAAACAGCGTTCACTACACCCTATGGGACCTTCTGCTACATCACGATGCCCTTCGGTCTAAAAAATGCCGGCGCAACGTATCAGCGGTGTATGCAAAGATGCCTTCACGAGCAAATTGGCCGCAATGTTCACGTCTATGTTGACGACATTGCCGTCATGTCAAGAAAGAAGGCAGATTTGCTTGATGATTTGAGAGAAACCTTTGATAGCCTCCGGGTATACAGGATGAAACTCAACCCGAAAAAATGCGTCTTCGGGGTTCCTGCCGGCAAATTGCTTGGCTTTATCGTTTCCGAACGAGGGATAGAGGTGAATCCAGAAAAAATCAAAGCGATCCTCAACATATCCAGGCCCAAGGACCTGAAGGACGTGCAGCGACTTGCCGGATCGGCGGCTGCCGTCAGTCGTTTCATTAGCCGTCTTGGTGAGAAGGCGCTGCCTCTCTACCGGCTTCTGAAGAAATCCGACAACTTCGAGTGGACAGACGAAGCAGACGCCGCCTTGCAGCAACTCAAGGACGCGTTAACGTCTGCTCCAATTTTGGCAGCTCCTCGTTCGCAGGAACCAATGCTGCTCTATATTGCCGCAACTAACTTAGTTGTTAGTGTGGTACTGGTTGTGGAACGCAAGACGGAAATTTCAGACTTGCCGGAACAACGTCCGGTTTACTTCATCAGTGAAGTATTTTCCGCCTCAAAACAGCGTTATCCGCATTACCAGAAATTGGTCTACGGTGTTTTTTACGCCGCCAGGAAGTTAAGGCACTACTTCCAGGAACATTCAATAACCGTGGTGAGCAAGGCACCTCTGGGGGATATCATCAATAATACAGATGCAACAGGCCGCGTTGCCAAATGGGGCATTGAACTTGCCGCCTTCGACATCTCGTATAAGCCCAGAACGGCCATTAAGTCTCAAGCCTTAGCAGATTTCGTAGCTGATTGGACGGAGGCCATGGACGAAGTACCTCTCCCTGAAGATGCATACTGGATCATGCACTTTGATGGATCAAAAATGCTCCAGGGCTCGGGGGCTGGCATTGTTTTAAGAAACCCTCAAGGAGACAAGCTTAGTTATGTGTTACAAATACACTTCAAGGCAACTAATAATGTTGCTGATACGAAGCTCTCCTTCATGGTTTACACATTGCCAAGGAACTTGGCGTCCAACGTGTCCTCTGCTACGGAGATTCAGATTTGGTGGCGCAACAGATACGTGGTACTTGGGACACAAAGAGCGAAACAATGGCGGCATATCGAGCTACCGTTGACGAATTCGCCAAGTGTTTTCTAGGCTACGAGGTCCGCCACATCCCAAGAACTCAAAATGAGGCGGCAGATACACTTGCCAGAATGGGGTCTGAACGCAAAAAGGTACCAAAAGATGTTTTCCTGGAACACCTACACAAGCCGTCAATTAAAGGAGCAGACCTCCTTGACCCAGAGTCGGCAGAACCAGTTGATAGTGCTAGCTATGCCGTCTACTTGGTAAAGCCGGATTGGACGACGCCATATTTGGACTTCCTGATCAATCAGGAGTTACCGGATGATGAGGTTTTGAAAAGGCAAATAATAAGAAGAGCCAAGGCATTTACAATAATCAAAGGTGAATTGTACAAGCGTAGCACCACTGGTGTTTACCAACGCTGCATTTCGCCCGAAGAAGGCAGAGAATTGTTGGATGAGATACATGCCGGCGTATGTGGACATCATGCTTCTCACGCGCCCTTGTTTCAAAAGCCTTCCGACAAGGTTTCTATTGGTTGACAGCCAAGCAAGATGCAGAAGACATTGTTAAAAGGTGCAGGGGCTGCCAACTTTATGCCAGACAATCACATATGCCGGCTCAAGAGCTTAAAACAATACCCATCACGTGGCCTTTCGCAGTCTGGGGCTTGGACATGGTTGGTCCGTTTAAAACGGCGCCTGGTGGCTACACACATTTACTTGTGGCTGTAGACAAGTTTACCAAATGGGTTGAAGCTAAGCCTATCAAAAAGCTAGACGGCGCCACAGCCGCAAACTTTCTGTGGGGAATAATCTCTCGGTTCGGGGTGCCTCATAGCATTATCACCGACAATGGCACTAACTTGTCGCAAGGCGAAGTCGAGGAATACTGTTATAAGCATGGTATCCGCCTAGATCTAGCCTCCGTCGCGCATCCGCAAGCAAACGGTCAAGTAGAGCGTACAAATGGTTTAGTCCTACAAGGAATCAAACCACGTCTCGAAGTACCATTGCACAGAGCGGCTGGGGCTTGGGTGGATGAATTGCAGTCTGTCCTTTGGAGTTTACGCACAACTCCAAACAGATCAACCAAGTTTACTCCTTTCTTCTTAGTCTATGGCGCAGAAGCAGTGTTGCCAACCGACATGATGTACGATTCTCCCAGAATCCAAGCCTACGTCCAGGAGGACGCAGAAGATGCAAGACAGGATGGCCTTGACCTACTTGATGAAGAACGAGATGTTGCCCTTGCGCGATCCGCCATCTATCAGCAAAGTTTGAGGCGTTATCACAGCAGAAGGGTGAGGCAAAGAAGTTTTAGAGTGGGTGACCTGGTTCTCCGCCTAATCCAAGATAGAAAGGGCTTGCATAAGTTATCCCCGCCTTGGGAAGGACCTTTTGTGGTCAGTAAGGTGTTGCTCAATGGTTCTTATTACTTGGTCGATGCACGTGACGGATACAAGAAGAAGCGAGGTCGCAAGCGCAAAAGGAAGGTTGACGACAAGTACGAAGAAACCAAGCGACCCTGGAACATTGAGCAGCTACGTCCTTTTTACACTTAGCAATTTCCACATTGTAATAAGTACTATATGATTATGAAATAAAAGTCTGTGGTTTGCTCATTCAGTTTTGGGATCATGCCATCTTTTGTCTTTTCTCGCAATCATATATCTGTTGTCATAAAAGTTACCAAAAAAATAAGTTTTGCTCCGTGCTAAGGTCCAAACTTTTTTGACATTTGCCGTCTGCCGGCTAAAAACGCAAACAATCTTTGCACCGCCTAATATGCTTATCTGTCTGTTTGTATGTGGGTCGCCTAGTAGTATGTCGTTGGCACCAACATGCTGGCTTTGGTCTCTGAGTCTAAATTAGTTGGTATTGCACCTGGTTGGCTCAGCTAAAGTAACTAAGATGAGGTTCCGCCAACATATGAAAAAGCTAAACATGCAGGCGAGATACATATTAAGGCGGGCCACTTAAGTAAGCCTACCGCCAAGTGTAGCATAAAAGTTGGCCCATAAATATTTACAACCCAAAATAAAGTTTTATGCGTTAACAGATTAACGCAGTGTTTTGTGCTGCCTTTGCAGGAGGAAGTCTAAGGGATTGCCGCCTTCGTAGAGCTGGTGGAGAGATCCTGGGGGCTAACGCCGGCATTCTTGGGGCTGGCTCCGCCATCCTTGGGGCTGCGCTTGTCGGTTCCGGCTTCGCCTTCTTCGCCGCGGGAAGCTTCAGGATCTGCCAAGGAGGGATCAGCAACGGCAACATGCGGGTCCGGGTGTTCCTTGTAGAACTTGCGGATGTCAACCATGTTGGCAACCCGGGTCGCATAGCCGCGAACAGACCGCAGCACGTCCTGCATCACGATGGCTTGGCTGTTTTCGTCTTCGGTGGGGAAGTACTCGGTGACTTGATGAATATCAGCCTCCGGGTACCACGCCGCCGTCATCGCCAATGCCAACTTGGCACCGCCTCGTGCTGCTGAGCGTAGTGTGTTGTCGTGTTCAGCTGTCGCCTTCTCCAGCAACTCCGGCAGAGCATCGAAGATGACGGGATCGCCGTCTTCCCCAGGGTAGAACTTGGCGGCAAATGATTTGCCGGCGCCGACAATCTGGTTGACGATTTCGCCAATTTTCAAGATCCGAGCAAGGCGCGGCGTTGTGGCCAGGTCATCTCCCAAGCTAGCCGGCACTGCACAAACACAAAGTTACACACTGCAGCTTCAAGTATCAAGAAAGCAAGGTGACAAAAATGAAGGACTGGAGGCATACCCAAGACATGGTCGTGGATGGCGTTGACCTCATCCAGATGGTTCTCAAGCGTTTCTTGGGCTAGCTGGACCGCCTTTGACAGTTGGTCCTGCTGCTCCTTGGCGTTCTTGTTCACCTGGTCAAGGTTGTTGCTCATGGCCTCAAGTTGTCCAGTCAACTTGCTAACTTCGGCAGCATGAGCCAACGCACGATCATCCAGCTCCTTGGCGTGATCCGCCTTCAGCTTGGTCACCAGCCCGGCAAGATCTGCAGCTTCGTTCATCAAAGCTTGCATGTCAGTGGAGTTCTTGAGAATATCTTGCGCAGTGTTTAATAATTCTACAAATAAAAAGAAAAGACGACTAAAATACTTGTCGGAAAAGGAAAAGAAGTCGGACGAAAAGAAGGCAAAGAAAGCTTTGTCACCTTCATCCTTCTTGCGAGCTTCTTCCAAACTCGCAATTTGGGCGTTCTTCAACTCCACGTCCTGCTGCAGTTCCTCGCATTCCTTCTTCTTCATCTCTTGAGCACGAAATAGCTCAAGATTGGAAGCAAGAACGGCCTGCATGCACGAAAGCAACATTATGGTTAGCGCTATTTAGTCAACGAGACCACTTTGCCGGCTAAATTTTTCAGCCGCCAAAGTGCTCGGGGGCTGGGACCATAGGCTATTTTACCTCAAGTTGTCCGTGCAGGGTGTCGTGGAGTTCGTCCATGTGTGCGTACCAGTTGCGGGTACCGTCACGCATGGTCTTCAGTGTTTGCCGGGGGTCTTGCAACCCTTTGCCAGGTTGGGAGCCAGGATGAGTGGACGATCCGCCTTGTTCGGCCGCCATCTGGTCATCCATCTCCTGCTTCATGGCGATAAATCGAGCGGCATCACTAGCCGAAGCTTCAGCCGTCTTGGAAAAAGTTATGCCGGCAACTGATTTCTTGCCCGCCATCTTCTCTGTAGCCGCCTCTGCGGTACCGGCAGCTGTGTACGTTCCCTGGCACACAACCACGGGAACGCCAACTGTGGGCGTTGTCGGCGCAGCAGCTGGAGAAGAACGTGGTGGCTTGCCCCTGCCGGCAGCAATCTTCAAGTTGGAGCGGAGTTTGGGCATGGTAGGCTTGCCTCTGTAAGCAGAAACATGCAAGTTTGTCAGCACAAACATATTAAAATATCCAAGTCAGGGAAGCCAAAGTTTGCTAACCGTTTCAAGGGAACGTTCCCCACGGTCTCATCCTCTGCGTCGGCAGAGGTGGCCGCCTTCTTCCTCTTCTCCAAATCCTTGGTGGAGGAGCTCAGCTTGCGCTTCTTCGACTTGCTGGCACCTGTATCATACCAGTTTGGGGCCAGCTCGTCCTCTCCCAAGGTTTGTAGCTGAAAAGGAAGCAAGACAATATTAATTCAGTACCTAGTGGGCAAGGATGTTAGTGAAATAACAAAGTAGCTTTCACTTACCGCTGGGGCTGGGTTGTTATGAGTGAACATGGCGACGCCTTCAGCCGCCTTCACCGACAGAGGCTTGATAAGCTCTCTAAGCCGGTACTCCAAGGCATCCTGATCAAGGGTGCTGTTGCCGGCGTCGTCCGCCTTGTACTCGCACATCTTCAGTGGGCGATGGCGGAGAGGCATAATCTTCCTCGACACCCAGCAATGACGGTGTCAACTCCGTCAAGTCGTGGAGCCAACATCGTCTTCGTCAAGAACTCGATCCGCCTAACGGCAACTCGAAGTTCTTCCGGCAAGCTGCTGAGCGGCACTTTGCTGTCCAGCAAGCCTTGTGGGTTGGCGGACCGTTGACGAAGGCTGGCATCCCTTGCGTGCTGCCAGGTGTCGGGATGTCCTTGCAGTAAAAGAAAGTGCTGGTCCAGTGCTTCACCGACTCGATGTATGGTATTTTTGGGTACCAGTCGGGTTGGCGGCAGTTGAACGTAACACTACCGCAGGTTGCTAGGTGGCCGCCTGGTATGGTTTGCCGGCGGCACAGGAAGCAGTACTTAAACAGCTCTATGGACGCAGCTATGCCTAAGTACCCTTCGCACAAAGCCTGGAAGCCGGCTAGCACTAGAATACTGTTGGGCGCTATGTTGTGTGGCTGCAGCCCATAAAAACTAAGCACCGCCAAGAAGAAGGCGGAAAGCGGCAGAGACATACCGCGAAGGCTATGCGAAGCCAACATGACACGCTCGCCGTCTTGGGGGTCAGGCACCGCCTCGTCGCCTGGAACCCTCCAGGAGCATTCCGTCTTTGGCGGAATGTATCCGCCTTCCTCCAGTTCCTTCAGATATGCTGACGTCATAACTGACGGCAGCCAGTACCTGGAACCCAGGTCTCCAGCCTCTTCCTCTTCCTCGACGTCGTCATCCTCGTCGGCGGCAGATTCCGCCGCGGCCTCTGAGCTGGTAGCCGCGAGGGATGGGAGGGGAAAGTTGGAGCGGCGGTCGCAGGCGTCGTCGGAGCTGGGGAAGAAGTAGAAACCCCGCCCGTGGCCACGGTGGCCGCGGGGAGGTCATCGATGCACCTGCGGCGCCGCCGCCGCCGCTGGGATAGATCCAGATCCGGCGGGGGTCGTGAAGCCGCAGCCAGTGCCGCCGTCGCCGCCGCATCCTGCTGAGTGCTCGCCATTTGGGGGAGAGGGCGCTGCTCGTGCTCGCCGGAGTTGAGTTCGAGGAGGAGTTGAGCTCGGGAAGGTGAGGAGGCCACGGTGGGTGTGCGAATGAGAAGAAGTGCATCGATGTGCCCTTTGGGGTATTTATCCCCACGCGCCAAGATCCGTGCCTGAGATTGGGGGGACGCGAGATTTCCGCCACGTGCCCACGATTTGCACGTCGTGGCAACGGCGTCTGCGGCCTCGCTCCGATTTCTGTGCGTAGTGGAGAAACCATCATGACGCATGCCCAAGTCCAAACTGTCGTGGACTGCATGGCGTCATCCGTCAACATTTGACGGGTCAATTGACAAGACTGGTGCCAGGAAGATTCCTGACAATGGTCAGGCCGTCTTTCCCATGATGGCGGCAAGTTGTCCGACTACTTTAGGCGGACCGCCGCTTACTTTCAACTATGGAATGCTTCAAGCTCTTCAGACGCTTACAAGACAAGGCGGACGTTGCCGACAAAGAAGACGGCGCCTGAAGAACTCGAACCCTCCCAGGGGCTAATGTTGGGGATATACCTACTAGGGGTATCACCAGCATGGATCAATCCGGCTAGTCCAGGGTGGCCCGCAGTGGTGGTGAAGGCTTTGCCTACCGGGCGGCCCAGATAGCTGACGACCAAGGAAGGCGGATGCCGGCAAGGAGGAGGCCCAAGACTGAAGCCCATGAAGCCACCAAGACCAAGACGGAAGGCGGCATACTTGCCGGCTAGGTTTAGGACTCCGTATACTTGCTGGATACGTATTCACCTTGTAACCCTAGGTCCAGCCGCCTATATAAGCTGGACCTCGGGACGCCTTTAGGGCAACTCTTGATACAACCAACTCATTGTAACCTGTTCACGGCGATATTGCCTTAGTGAGTATAGCAGCACGTAGGGCACCGCCACCGCCGTGGTGCCTGAAGCTGGGTAAACCGCCGTGTACAATCCCGACCTTGACGACGTCCACCTTCTTGCCCTACGTTCACCCTCGGCTAGCAGGACCCCGTCTCCTATCCAAGATGCGATTACG